>CM056816.1:64673492-65273492 GCA_029852735.1 Persea americana
TCAAACACCAAGGTCGGTCTCATATTCTTAAGAGGGTGCAGTCCAAATCATCCAACAACCAGGAAAATAAGGTTTATTGTCCATCTACTCATCAGCATCGTTTTCAGGGCACGACCCACCACTTGATGAAGGCCACATTTGGCTGTAACAATTGGAATATTGGATTTTGTATGACACATGTACAGTAGAGTACATTGTCTGTCCTCTACTTTCATTCCACAGTACCAGAAGTGAAGAAAACAGTGGATAGGGACTTCATAAAAATTTCCCTGTAGGAATGGGTGAGAGTCATACGCATGGGTCCTGATACTACCACTTGGCATCATGGTCTCCCAAGTTGATTGCTTTGGGTCTTTCACTCCCATTTCTACTTCCCCCCAATGAAACTCTTTGATCCTCAATACTGACTTTTGTATTTCTTGTTCTTCATTGTAAATTGTCCATGCAGATGTGGAGAAGAGATTTGGAGTGTCCATTGCGCCGAAAGGGAGAACAGGACATATATGACCGGACAGGACCATGGGGTCCACCCCCTGGCTAATGGATCTGGAAAGGGCCTTAAAACGGAGTTGAGGGAGACTGATTTTCCTTCTACCGACCCGATCCCCACAGTGTTCGTCTGAGGCCCGTGGTCTAGTTTAAACAAAACTTACTTTTGAGAGGATGGAGTTATCGTTTGAGTGCAGATGGCTTCTAAATGGGCTATGACTTGAAAGCCGGGAACTACTTTGAACTTGTTGAATGGTTTGTAAGTTGTGTGCACAAATAAATGGATTTTAGTTGAAAGACAATTGCTAACTGATGCAGTGCAGAAAGGCTTTGATTCATGGCAAAGTGGGACCGACGTAGGGTCAAATAAAGCATATGTTCGGTTTTTTGGGGAGACCTATCATAGTGTCCGTTTTTGGAGAAATTACACGGGTTTTTGCGTGGAAAGTGCCATTTGGACATTTCTTACTACTTTGAGATTCGAAAGGACTGGCCAACCTGATTGGAAAATTTAATGCGGACTACAGGGGCCTTGATAGGAAATGAACAAACAACATAGAGGTCTTCTTCAGCTTGAGTGTTGTATCTTGTGATCCAATTGGTGGAATTACATCATGTTTTGATTTCATTTTTTTAGTGGGCTTTGGCCAGCAATCTGCTCAGATAACAGTTGCAGAATGGATAATCTAGTAGCTTTTGTATATGAAGTGATGTTCTGGTGCCGAAAACCAGTAGCATGCTTTAAATTGTTTATTGAAATTGAACTTAGATTCTTCCGGGATTACAAAGTCCTAATATCTGATTTCTCTTGTTTCTATTTCTATGTCAGCTGTTGGATGCTATGTTGGGGTTTTGCTGAAATAATTTTGGGGCACGTTGTTTTTCAACTTTTCTATGCTGTTTCTATGAAATATTCAAAGGTGCTTGCATTGCGTGAGTCCCCTTCTTTCATGTGTGACATTGTGGCGCACCTGTGATCTAAGCCCTCAATCAAGTGGGGCCACAAATCTGTTTCTTGTTACATGTTTGGGATCCAGATGATCAATCTGATGAGCCAATTTTTAATTGTCAAATTAATGGTCAATAAGGAAATACTAAAATGGTCCAGATAGAATGTAAAAGTGGTAAAATATAGAGGACCTTTATCTTCGCAGTTCAGTATTTATTGCAGCATTTTCTATCCTGAAGGGACCAGTCAGCTAATGGTCTAGACCACTATAATTTGGGTCCATAGGGAAGATAAGAGTAGATGAGATCCACGGGTTGAATGGGTTCTATTGTAAGAGAGAGAAGTCCAATTTAAGAGAACAGATACTTTTGAAGTGTCAAATCTGTGATATAAACAACTCAAGGCCATTTAAACATGTCCTCTGCTAAGAAAAACCATACCTAATGACAAGTAATCGGGGCCTTTGAATATGAAGTGAAAGCCAAGCAGAAAATTCCTTTACCCACAAAATCTTGAAATTATTTTTCTCTTTTCCAATATCTCTTAAATTTACCTCAAACTCTAGAATTTCAAGTAATACCATCTTACAAACAGGGCAGAAGTCAAGTGTTGCAATGTGCGTGGAAGTTCACAAACAAAGAGCGAAACAATAGGTATAAACAGTACAAATAAAAGAAAAGAAAATTCACACACACACGAGACACAAAAAACACAAGTCCTTACCTTCTGAGACAAATCCGTAATCCCTCAAGCTCATTTGATTCGGGGATGGCCCAAACACTCATAATTACTTGATCAAGTGAATTGAGCTAGAAAGGGGTTGTTACATGTAATTGAATTCCTAGTCAGTCCCAATCAATGCGCATGTTCGTCCAAAGCTCAGACGAATGAGATGCAACCCAACTATGTTGAAGTTGATGATTTTTATATTATTTTGGTCTAACGGTCCAATTCATTCGAATCGGTGTGAAAAGCCACCGAACATTAGAAATGGAGAATGGGGGTTTGTTAGGACTGCAGATTCCAATGGATGGCGTGGGACTCTAGGTGGGACCCAGCGCCCCATCCGAAGAGGAAATATAGGGCAGTGAGAAAAAAAAAATAAAAGAAAGGCAATGCTGAAGTGCATGATTTGAGAAAAAAAAAACACAATAGAGAGAGCTCAGGATACGCATGTGTCGCCAGAAGATCAGACGAATGAGATGGAACCCAATCACAGGTGCGCATAGACTCATCACTGCTCAACAACACTAAACAAGCTATACATATAAAACTTGTTTGAAAGTTACTGAATTTTCGATATGGGATTGAGTTATGGCTTCTAGCATTCTACGACTACTGTCTGGATGGACAAATTGTACAAACCTGTCTGTCTGCAGTGGAGCCCACCACATGAACGGTTTGGATCACCTTATTAATATCATGTTTTACACAAACCCCTTTTAGTTTTAGTTACTAACCATTGAATGAAAGAAAAAACAAGGCTCACTGACTTGTTTAAATCCCAGATAATTACATTTATTTACCTCTCAAAAAATACATGCAGTTACATGTAAGATTTCTGTTATTATTTGATCAAGTGCCACTAAGATAATGGTGGGCCCAAAAAAAGGTTCTGATCTTACTTGAAGATCATAGCTTGGACGGCCATGATTGTTAAACGGATCAAATTCAAACAGGTGTCCCACTTCCACAAAAACATAAACGAATAGACTATTGACCGGGTTAGAAGGCATCTATTTTTATGCTACGGGTGTCCTACAGTTACGCACAAATCCGCCACGTTACAAACATGCAAAGACCAGGTGTGGCCAATGGAGGAAAGAAAGTTTGCATTTTTAGGATGCTCATGAAAAGCAGGGATCGGAGAGAGGTATGTACATATAGAGATAAGAGGGAAATTCTATTAAGAGACAGATCGGTTGATTGATATCGGTATCGGTATCGGTAGAGGAGATGGCAACAGGTAACGTTGGCGTACCGGGCGAGCCGACACAAACTGGGACGGCCCTGATCGAGACTGCTACAGGAGCTGTCCAGGGCTTTGCTCCCATCAATCAAATCCACCAGCATCTCTGCGCGTATATAACTCTCTCTAATCTATTTCTTGTCTATGGCCCACGACTTCCCATATTTAAATTACTACCATCAGCTGACCTCCACATCGTTCTGTTTCTTAATTTTGTGAGCTAATGGACCCACAAAATGAAATCAAGATTCAATCAATTGTATCAAATAAACATAGCTTGTACCCGTTCTTAAGACTTTACAAACTTTCTTTCTTTTCACTCACTTCTGTATCTCTTGAGAAATGTCAGTTCAAGTAGGGGCGGCAAGATCTGATATGACCCAAGGCTGATTTGAGCAACCTGACTAGAAACGTATACAGGAACACTTGAGTCGCATTGTATTTAACAGATGGTAAATTGTTCAGTTTCTATGCATGGTAAATTGTAAAAACTTGTTTGTATTCTGTAGGTTCCACTTCTATGCGACTGATATGAGTCGTCAAGTGGAAGCACACCACTTCTGCTCTCACCAGAATGAAGAGATGCGCCAATGCCTGATCTACGACAGCCCTGAATCAGGAGCCCACCTGATTGGATTGGAGTACATAATAAGTGAGAACCTGTTCCTGACCTTGCCCGACAATGAGAAGCTCCTGTGGCACACTCATGAGTACGAGGTGAAGAGTGGGATCTCGTTCATGCCTGGAGTGCCAGGCGCGGTCCAACGACGGGACCTGGAGAAAGTTTGCAAGACGTATGGGAAGACCTTCCATTTCTGGCAGGTTGATAAAGGTGACACACTGCCACTCGGATTGCCGCAGGTCATGTATGCTTTCACTAGAGATGGTCAGCTTGATGACAACCTTGTTCAAGGCAAGTGGTTCGATTTGAATTACTCTAGGTATTAATTTGCCAGCTCCCAGTAGATATGACCTTCGATCTTTGTTTCTTCCTGGCCATCAAATTAAGCTTTTCCATGTCTAAGGTGCTTAGTTTTGATCCTCTGCAATATGGATTGGATCAAACACCAAGGTCGGTCTCATATTCTTAAGAGGGTGCAGTCCAAATCATCCAACAACCAGGAAAATAAGGTTTATTGTCCATCTACTCATCAGCATCGTTTTCAGGGCACGACCCACCACTTGATGAAGGCCACATTTGGCTGTAACAATTGGAATATTGGATTTTGTATGACACATGTACAGTAGAGTACATTGTCTGTCCTCTACTTTCATTCCACAGTACCAGAAGTGAAGAAAACAGTGGATAGGGACTTCATAAAAATTTCCCTGTAGGAATGGGTGAGAGTCATACGCATGGGTCCTGATACTACCACTTGGCATCATGGTCTCCCAAGTTGATTGCTTTGGGTCTTTCACTCCCATTTCTACTTCCCCCCAATGAAACTCTTTGATCCTCAATACTGACTTTTGTATTTCTTGTTCTTCATTGTAAATTGTCCATGCAGATGTGGAGAAGAGATTTGGAGTGTCCATTGCGGCCGAAAGGGAGAACAGGACATATATGACCGGACAGGACCATGGGGTCCACCCCCTGGCTAATGGATCTGGAAAGGGCCTTAAAACGGAGTTGAGGGAGACTGATTTTCCTTCTACCGACCCGATCCCCACAGTGTTCGTCTGAGGCCCGTGGTCTAGTTTAAACAAAACTTACTTTTGAGAGGATGGAGTTATCGTTTGAGTGCAGATGGCTTCTAAATGGGCTATGACTTGAAAGCCGGGAACTACTTTGAACTTGTTGAATGGTTTGTAAGTTGTGTGCACAAATAAATGGATTTTAGTTGAAAGACAATTGCTAACTGATGCAGTGCAGAAAGGCTTTGATTTCATGGCAAAGTGGGACCGACGTAGGGTCAAATAAAGCATATGTTCGGTTTTTTGGGGAGACCTATCATAGTGTCCGTTTTTGGAGAAATTACACGGGTTTTTGCGTGGAAAGTGCCATTTGGACATTTCTTACTACTTTGAGATTCGAAAGGACTGGCCAACCTGATTGGAAAATTTAATGCGGACTACAGGGGCCTTGATAGGAAATGAACAAACAACATAGAGGTCTTCTTCAGCTTGAGTGTTGTATCTTGTGATCCAATTGGTGGAATTACATCATGTTTTGATTTCATTTTTTTAGTGGGCTTTGGCCAGCAATCTGCCTCAGATAACAGTTGCAGAATGGATAATCTAGTAGCTTTTGTATATGAAGTGATGTTCTGGTGCCGAAAACCAGTAGCATGCTTTAAATTGTTTATTGAAATTGAACTTAGATTCTTCCGGGATTACAAAGTCCTAATATCTGATTTCTCTTGTTTCTATTTCTATGTCAGCTGTTGGATGCTATGTTGGGGTTTTGCTGAAATAATTTTGGGGCACGTTGTTTTTCAACTTTTCTATGCTGTTTCTATGAAATATTCAAAGGTGCTTGCATTGCGTGAGTCCCCTTCTTTCATGTGTGACATTGTGGCGCACCTGTGATCTAAGCCCTCAATCAAGTGGGGCCACAAATCTGTTTCTTGTTACATGTTTGGGATCCAGATGATCAATCTGATGAGCCAATTTTTAATTGTCAAATTAATGGTCAATAAGGAAATACTAAAATGGTCCAGATAGAATGTAAAAGTGGTAAAATATAGAGGACCTTTATCTTCGCAGTTCAGTATTTATTGCAGCATTTTCTATCCTGAAGGGACCAGTCAGCTAATGGTCTAGACCACTATAATTTGGGTCCATAGGGAAGATAAGAGTAGATGAGATCCACGGGTTGAATGGGTTCTATTGTAAGAGAGAGAAGTCCAATTTAAGAGAACAGATACTTTTGAAGTGTCAAATCTGTGATATAAACAACTCAAGGCCATTTAAACATGTCCTCTGCTAAGAAAAACCATACCTAATGACAAGTAATCGGGGCCTTTGAATATGAAGTGAAAGCCAAGCAGAAAATTCCTTTACCCACAAAATCTTGAAATTATTTTTCTCTTTTCCAATATCTCTTAAATTTACCTCAAACTCTAGAATTTCAAGTAATACCATCTTACAAACAGGGCAGAAGTCAAGTGTTGCAATGTGCGTGGAAGTTCACAAACAAAGAGCGAAACAATAGGTATAAACAGTACAAATAAAAGAAAAGAAAATTCACACACACACGAGACACAAAAAACACAAGTCCTTACCTTCTGAGACAAATCCGTAATCCCTCAAGCTCATTTGATTCGGGGATGGCCCAAACACTCATAATTACTTGATCAAGTGAATTGAGCTAGAAAGGGGTTGTTACATGTAATTGAATTCCTAGTCAGTCCCAATCAATGCGCATGTTCGTCCAAAGCTCAGACGAATGAGATGCAACCCAACTATGTTGAAGTTGATGATTTTTATATTATTTTGGTCTAACGGTCCAATTCATTCGAATCGGTGTGAAAAGCCACCGAACATTAGAAATGGAGAATGGGGGTTTGTTAGGACTGCAGATTCCAATGGATGGCGTGGGACTCTAGGTGGGACCCAGCGCCCCATCCGAAGAGGAAATATAGGGCAGTGAGAAAAAAAAAATAAAAGAAAGGCAATGCTGAAGTGCATGATTTGAGAAAAAAAAAACACAATAGAGAGAGCTCAGGATACGCATGTGTCGCCAGAAGATCAGACGAATGAGATGGAACCCAATCACAGGTGCGCATAGACTCATCACTGCTCAACAACACTAAACAAGCTATACATATAAAACTTGTTTGAAAGTTACTGAATTTTCGATATGGGATTGAGTTATGGCTTCTAGCATTCTACGACTACTGTCTGGATGGACAAATTGTACAAACCTGTCTGTCTGCAGTGGAGCCCACCACATGAACGGTTTGGATCACCTTATTAATATCATGTTTTACACAAACCCCTTTTAGTTTTAGTTACTAACCATTGAATGAAAGAAAAAACAAGGCTCACTGACTTGTTTAAATCCCAGATAATTACATTTATTTACCTCTCAAAAAATACATGCAGTTACATGTAAGATTTCTGTTATTATTTGATCAAGTGCCACTAAGATGATGGTGGGCCCAAAAAAAGGTTCTGATCTTACTTGAAGATCATAGCTTGGACGGCCATGATTGTTAAACGGATCAAATTCAAACAGGTGTCCCACTTCCACAAAAACATAAACGAATAGACTATTGACCGGGTTAGAAGGCATCTATTTTTATGCTACGGGTGTCCTACAGTTACGCACAAATCCGCCACGTTACAAACATGCAAAGACCAGGTGTGGCCAATGGAGGAAAGAAAGTTTGCATTTTTAGGATGCTCATGAAAAGCAGGGATCGGAGAGAGGTATGTACATATAGAGATAAGAGGGAAATTCTATTAAGAGACAGATCGGTTGATTGATATCGGTATCGGTATCGGTAGAGGAGATGGCAACAGGTAACGTTGGCGTACCGGGCGAGCCGACACAAACTGGGACGGCCCTGATCGAGACTGCTACAGGAGCTGTCCAGGGCTTTGCTCCCATCAATCAAATCCACCAGCATCTCTGCGCGTATATAACTCTCTCTAATCTATTTCTTGTCTATGGCCCACGACTTCCCATATTTAAATTACTACCATCAGCTGACCTCCACATCGTTCTGTTTCTTAATTTTGTGAGCTAATGGACCCACAAAATGAAATCAAGATTCAATCAATTGTATCAAATAAACATAGCTTGTACCCGTTCTTAAGACTTTACAAACTTTCTTTCTTTTCACTCACTTCTGTATCTCTTGAGAAATGTCAGTTCAAGTAGGGGCGGCAAGATCTGATATGACCCAAGGCTGATTTGAGCAACCTGACTAGAAACGTATACAGGAACACTTGAGTCGCATTGTATTTAACAGATGGTAAATTGTTCAGTTTCTATGCATGGTAAATTGTAAAAACTTGTTTGTATTCTGTAGGTTCCACTTCTATGCGACTGATATGAGTCGTCAAGTGGAAGCACACCACTTCTGCTCTCACCAGAATGAAGAGATGCGCCAATGCCTGATCTACGACAGCCCTGAATCAGGAGCCCACCTGATTGGATTGGAGTACATAATAAGTGAGAACCTGTTCCTGACCTTGCCCGACAATGAGAAGCTCCTGTGGCACACTCATGAGTACGAGGTGAAGAGTGGGATCTCGTTCATGCCTGGAGTGCCAGGCGCGGTCCAACGACGGGACCTGGAGAAAGTTTGCAAGACGTATGGGAAGACCTTCCATTTCTGGCAGGTTGATAAAGGTGACACACTGCCACTCGGATTGCCGCAGGTCATGTATGCTTTCACTAGAGATGGTCAGCTTGATGACAACCTTGTTCAAGGCAAGTGGTTCGATTTGAATTACTCTAGGTATTAATTTGCCAGCTCCCAGTAGATATGACCTTCGATCTTTGTTTCTTCCTGGCCATCAAATTAAGCTTTTCCATGTCTAAGGTGCTTAGTTTTGATCCTCTGCAATATGGATTGGATCAAACACCAAGGTCGGTCTCATATTCTTAAGAGGGTGCAGTCCAAATCATCCAACAACCAGGAAAATAAGGTTTATTGTCCATCTACTCATCAGCATCGTTTTCAGGGCACGACCCACCACTTGATGAAGGCCACATTTGGCTGTAACAATTGGAATATTGGATTTTGTATGACACATGTACAGTAGAGTACATTGTCTGTCCTCTACTTTCATTCCACAGTACCAGAAGTGAAGAAAACAGTGGATAGGGACTTCATAAAAATTTCCCTGTAGGAATGGGTGAGAGTCATACGCATGGGTCCTGATACTACCACTTGGCATCATGGTCTCCCAAGTTGATTGCTTTGGGTCTTTCACTCCCATTTCTACTTCCCCCCAATGAAACTCTTTGATCCTCAATACTGACTTTTGTATTTCTTGTTCTTCATTGTAAATTGTCCATGCAGATGTGGAGAAGAGATTTGGAGTGTCCATTGCGGCCGAAAGGGAGAACAGGACATATATGACCGGACAGGACCATGGGGTCCACCCCCTGGCTAATGGATCTGGAAAGGGCCTTAAAACGGAGTTGAGGGAGACTGATTTTCCTTCTACCGACCCGATCCCCACAGTGTTCGTCTGAGGCCCGTGGTCTAGTTTAAACAAAACTTACTTTTGAGAGGATGGAGTTATCGTTTGAGTGCAGATGGCTTCTAAATGGGCTATGACTTGAAAGCCGGGAACTACTTTGAACTTGTTGAATGGTTTGTAAGTTGTGTGCACAAATAAATGGATTTTAGTTGAAAGACAATTGCTAACTGATGCAGTGCAGAAAGGCTTTGATTTCATGGCAAAGTGGGACCGACGTAGGGTCAAATAAAGCATATGTTCGGTTTTTTGGGGAGACCTATCATAGTGTCCGTTTTTGGAGAAATTACACGGGTTTTTGCGTGGAAAGTGCCATTTGGACATTTCTTACTACTTTGAGATTCGAAAGGACTGGCCAACCTGATTGGAAAATTTAATGCGGACTACAGGGGCCTTGATAGGAAATGAACAAACAACATAGAGGTCTTCTTCAGCTTGAGTGTTGTATCTTGTGATCCAATTGGTGGAATTACATCATGTTTTGATTTCATTTTTTTAGTGGGCTTTGGCCAGCAATCTGCCTCAGATAACAGTTGCAGAATGGATAATCTAGTAGCTTTTGTATATGAAGTGATGTTCTGGTGCCGAAAACCAGTAGCATGCTTTAAATTGTTTATTGAAATTGAACTTAGATTCTTCCGGGATTACAAAGTCCTAATATCTGATTTCTCTTGTTTCTATTTCTATGTCAGCTGTTGGATGCTATGTTGGGGTTTTGCTGAAATAATTTTGGGGCACGTTGTTTTTCAACTTTTCTATGCTGTTTCTATGAAATATTCAAAGGTGCTTGCATTGCGTGAGTCCCCTTCTTTCATGTGTGACATTGTGGCGCACCTGTGATCTAAGCCCTCAATCAAGTGGGGCCACAAATCTGTTTCTTGTTACATGTTTGGGATCCAGATGATCAATCTGATGAGCCAATTTTTAATTGTCAAATTAATGGTCAATAAGGAAATACTAAAATGGTCCAGATAGAATGTAAAAGTGGTAAAATATAGAGGACCTTTATCTTCGCAGTTCAGTATTTATTGCAGCATTTTCTATCCTGAAGGGACCAGTCAGCTAATGGTCTAGACCACTATAATTTGGGTCCATAGGGAAGATAAGAGTAGATGAGATCCACGGGTTGAATGGGTTCTATTGTAAGAGAGAGAAGTCCAATTTAAGAGAACAGATACTTTTGAAGTGTCAAATCTGTGATATAAACAACTCAAGGCCATTTAAACATGTCCTCTGCTAAGAAAAACCATACCTAATGACAAGTAATCGGGGCCTTTGAATATGAAGTGAAAGCCAAGCAGAAAATTCCTTTACCCACAAAATCTTGAAATTATTTTTCTCTTTTCCAATATCTCTTAAATTTACCTCAAACTCTAGAATTTCAAGTAATACCATCTTACAAACAGGGCAGAAGTCAAGTGTTGCAATGTGCGTGGAAGTTCACAAACAAAGAGCGAAACAATAGGTATAAACAGTACAAATAAAAGAAAAGAAAATTCACACACACACGAGACACAAAAAACACAAGTCCTTACCTTCTGAGACAAATCCGTAATCCCTCAAGCTCATTTGATTCGGGGATGGCCCAAACACTCATAATTACTTGATCAAGTGAATTGAGCTAGAAAGGGGTTGTTACATGTAATTGAATTCCTAGTCAGTCCCAATCAATGCGCATGTTCGTCCAAAGCTCAGACGAATGAGATGCAACCCAACTATGTTGAAGTTGATGATTTTTATATTATTTTGGTCTAACGGTCCAATTCATTCGAATCGGTGTGAAAAGCCACCGAACATTAGAAATGGAGAATGGGGGTTTGTTAGGACTGCAGATTCCAATGGATGGCGTGGGACTCTAGGTGGGACCCAGCGCCCCATCCGAAGAGGAAATATAGGGCAGTGAGAAAAAAAAAATAAAAGAAAGGCAATGCTGAAGTGCATGATTTGAGAAAAAAAAAACACAATAGAGAGAGCTCAGGATACGCATGTGTCGCCAGAAGATCAGACGAATGAGATGGAACCCAATCACAGGTGCGCATAGACTCATCACTGCTCAACAACACTAAACAAGCTATACATATAAAACTTGTTTGAAAGTTACTGAATTTTCGATATGGGATTGAGTTATGGCTTCTAGCATTCTACGACTACTGTCTGGATGGACAAATTGTACAAACCTGTCTGTCTGCAGTGGAGCCCACCACATGAACGGTTTGGATCACCTTATTAATATCATGTTTTACACAAACCCCTTTTAGTTTTAGTTACTAACCATTGAATGAAAGAAAAAACAAGGCTCACTGACTTGTTTAAATCCCAGATAATTACATTTATTTACCTCTCAAAAAATACATGCAGTTACATGTAAGATTTCTGTTATTATTTGATCAAGTGCCACTAAGATGATGGTGGGCCCAAAAAAAGGTTCTGATCTTACTTGAAGATCATAGCTTGGACGGCCATGATTGTTAAACGGATCAAATTCAAACAGGTGTCCCACTTCCACAAAAACATAAACGAATAGACTATTGACCGGGTTAGAAGGCATCTATTTTTATGCTACGGGTGTCCTACAGTTACGCACAAATCCGCCACGTTACAAACATGCAAAGACCAGGTGTGGCCAATGGAGGAAAGAAAGTTTGCATTTTTAGGATGCTCATGAAAAGCAGGGATCGGAGAGAGGTATGTACATATAGAGATAAGAGGGAAATTCTATTAAGAGACAGATCGGTTGATTGATATCGGTATCGGTATCGGTAGAGGAGATGGCAACAGGTAACGTTGGCGTACCGGGCGAGCCGACACAAACTGGGACGGCCCTGATCGAGACTGCTACAGGAGCTGTCCAGGGCTTTGCTCCCATCAATCAAATCCACCAGCATCTCTGCGCGTATATAACTCTCTCTAATCTATTTCTTGTCTATGGCCCACGACTTCCCATATTTAAATTACTACCATCAGCTGACCTCCACATCGTTCTGTTTCTTAATTTTGTGAGCTAATGGACCCACAAAATGAAATCAAGATTCAATCAATTGTATCAAATAAACATAGCTTGTACCCGTTCTTAAGACTTTACAAACTTTCTTTCTTTTCACTCACTTCTGTATCTCTTGAGAAATGTCAGTTCAAGTAGGGGCGGCAAGATCTGATATGACCCAAGGCTGATTTGAGCAACCTGACTAGAAACGTATACAGGAACACTTGAGTCGCATTGTAT
Source organism: Persea americana (assembly GCA_029852735.1). Lineage (NCBI taxonomy): Eukaryota > Viridiplantae > Streptophyta > Magnoliopsida > Laurales > Lauraceae > Persea > Persea americana. Next base: position 64,686,282 of record CM056816.1, read on the forward strand.
TTAACAGATGGTAAATTGTTCAGTTTCTATGCATGGTAAATTGTAAAAACTTGTTTGTATTCTGTAGGTTCCACTTCTATGCGACTGATATGAGTCGTCAAGTGGAAGCACACCACTTCTGCTCTCACCAGAATGAAGAGATGCGCCAATGCCTGATCTACGACAGCCCTGAATCAGGAGCCCACCTGATTGGATTGGAGTACATAATAAGTGAGAACCTGTTCCTGACCTTGCCCGACAATGAGAAGCTCCTGTGGCACACTCATGAGTACGAGGTGAAGAGTGGGATCTCGTTCATGCCTGGAGTGCCAGGCGCGGTCCAACGACGGGACCTGGAGAAAGTTTGCAAGACGTATGGGAAGACCTTCCATTTCTGGCAGGTTGATAAAGGTGACACACTGCCACTCGGATTGCCGCAGGTCATGTATGCTTTCACTAGAGATGGTCAGCTTGATGACAACCTTGTTCAAGGCAAGTGGTTCGATTTGAATTACTCTAGGTATTAATTTGCCAGCTCCCAGTAGATATGACCTTCGATCTTTGTTTCTTCCTGGCCATCAAATTAAGCTTTTCCATGTCTAAGGTGCTTAGTTTTGATCCTCTGCAATATGGATTGGATCAAACACCAAGGTCGGTCTCATATTCTTAAGAGGGTGCAGTCCAAATCATCCAACAACCAGGAAAATAAGGTTTATTGTCCATCTACTCATCAGCATCGTTTTCAGGGCACGACCCACCACTTGATGAAGGCCACATTTGGCTGTAACAATTGGAATATTGGATTTTGTATGACACATGTACAGTAGAGTACATTGTCTGTCCTCTACTTTCATTCCACAGTACCAGAAGTGAAGAAAACAGTGGATAGGGACTTCATAAAAATTTCCCTGTAGGAATGGGTGAGAGTCATACGCATGGGTCCTGATACTACCACTTGGCATCATGGTCTCCCAAGTTGATTGCTTTGGGTCTTTCACTCCCATTTCTACTTCCCCCCAATGAAACTCTTTGATCCTCAATACTGACTTTTGTATTTCTTGTTCTTCATTGTAAATTGTCCATGCAGATGTGGAGAAGAGATTTGGAGTGTCCATTGCGGCCGAAAGGGAGAACAGGACATATATGACCGGACAGGACCATGGGGTCCACCCCCTGGCTAATGGATCTGGAAAGGGCCTTAAAACGGAGTTGAGGGAGACTGATTTTCCTTCTACCGACCCGATCCCCACAGTGTTCGTCTGAGGCCCGTGGTCTAGTTTAAACAAAACTTACTTTTGAGAGGATGGAGTTATCGTTTGAGTGCAGATGGCTTCTAAATGGGCTATGACTTGAAAGCCGGGAACTACTTTGAACTTGTTGAATGGTTTGTAAGTTGTGTGCACAAATAAATGGATTTTAGTTGAAAGACAATTGCTAACTGATGCAGTGCAGAAAGGCTTTGATTTCATGGCAAAGTGGGACCGACGTAGGGTCAAATAAAGCATATGTTCGGTTTTTTGGGGAGACCTATCATAGTGTCCGTTTTTGGAGAAATTACACGGGTTTTTGCGTGGAAAGTGCCATTTGGACATTTCTTACTACTTTGAGATTCGAAAGGACTGGCCAACCTGATTGGAAAATTTAATGCGGACTACAGGGGCCTTGATAGGAAATGAACAAACAACATAGAGGTCTTCTTCAGCTTGAGTGTTGTATCTTGTGATCCAATTGGTGGAATTACATCATGTTTTGATTTCATTTTTTTAGTGGGCTTTGGCCAGCAATCTGCCTCAGATAACAGTTGCAGAATGGATAATCTAGTAGCTTTTGTATATGAAGTGATGTTCTGGTGCCGAAAACCAGTAGCATGCTTTAAATTGTTTATTGAAATTGAACTTAGATTCTTCCGGGATTACAAAGTCCTAATATCTGATTTCTCTTGTTTCTATTTCTATGTCAGCTGTTGGATGCTATGTTGGGGTTTTGCTGAAATAATTTTGGGGCACGTTGTTTTTCAACTTTTCTATGCTGTTTCTATGAAATATTCAAAGGTGCTTGCATTGCGTGAGTCCCCTTCTTTCATGTGTGACATTGTGGCGCACCTGTGATCTAAGCCCTCAATCAAGTGGGGCCACAAATCTGTTTCTTGTTACATGTTTGGGATCCAGATGATCAATCTGATGAGCCAATTTTTAATTGTCAAATTAATGGTCAATAAGGAAATACTAAAATGGTCCAGATAGAATGTAAAAGTGGTAAAATATAGAGGACCTTTATCTTCGCAGTTCAGTATTTATTGCAGCATTTTCTATCCTGAAGGGACCAGTCAGCTAATGGTCTAGACCACTATAATTTGGGTCCATAGGGAAGATAAGAGTAGATGAGATCCACGGGTTGAATGGGTTCTATTGTAAGAGAGAGAAGTCCAATTTAAGAGAACAGATACTTTTGAAGTGTCAAATCTGTGATATAAACAACTCAAGGCCATTTAAACATGTCCTCTGCTAAGAAAAACCATACCTAATGACAAGTAATCGGGGCCTTTGAATATGAAGTGAAAGCCAAGCAGAAAATTCCTTTACCCACAAAATCTTGAAATTATTTTTCTCTTTTCCAATATCTCTTAAATTTACCTCAAACTCTAGAATTTCAAGTAATACCATCTTACAAACAGGGCAGAAGTCAAGTGTTACAATGTGCGTGGAAGTTCACAAACAAAGAGCGAAACAATAGGTATAAACAGTACAAATAAAAGAAAAAAAAATTCACACACACACGAGACACAAAAAACACAAGTCCTTACCTTCTGAGACAAATCCGTAATCCCTCAAGCTCATTTGATTCGGGGATGGCCCAAACACTCATAATTACTTGATCAAGTGAATTGAGCTAGAAAGGGGTTGTTACATGTAATTGAATTCCTAGTCAGTCCCAATCAATGCGCATGTTCGTCCAAAGCTCAGACGAATGAGATGCAACCCAACTATGTTGAAGTTGATGATTTTTATATTATTTTGGTCTAACGGTCCAATTCATTCGAATCGGTGTGAAAAGCCACCGAACATTAGAAATGGAGAATGGGGGTTTGTTAGGACTGCAGATTCCAATGGATGGCGTGGGACTCTAGGTGGGACCCAGCGCCCCATCCGAAGAGGAAATATAGGGCAGTGAGAAAAAAAAAATAAAAGAAAGGCAATGCTGAAGTGCATGATTTGAGAAAAAAAAAAAACACAATAGAGAGAGCTCAGGATACGCATGTGTCGCCAGAAGATCAGACGAATGAGATGGAACCCAATCACAGGTGCGCATAGACTCATCACTGCTCAACAACACTAAACAAGCTATACATATAAAACTTGTTTGAAAGTTACTGAATTTTCGATATGGGATTGAGTTATGGCTTCTAGCATTCTACGACTACTGTCTGGATGGACAAATTGTACAAACCTGTCTGTCTGCAGTGGAGCCCACCACATGAACGGTTTGGATCACCTTATTAATATCATGTTTTACACAAACCCCTTTTAGTTTTAGTTACTAACCATTGAATGAAAGAAAAAACAAGGCTCACTGACTTGTTTAAATCCCAGATAATTACATTTATTTACCTCTCAAAAAATACATGCAGTTACATGTAAGATTTCTGTTATTATTTGATCAAGTGCCACTAAGATGATGGTGGGCCCAAAAAAAGGTTCTGATCTTACTTGAAGATCATAGCTTGGACGGCCATGATTGTTAAACGGATCAAATTCAAACAGGTGTCCCACTTCCACAAAAACATAAACGAATAGACTATTGACCGGGTTAGAAGGCATCTATTTTTATGCTACGGGTGTCCTACAGTTACGCACAAATCCGCCACGTTACAAACATGCAAAGACCAGGTGTGGCCAATGGAGGAAAGAAAGTTTGCATTTTTAGGATGCTCATGAAAAGCAGGGATCGGAGAGAGGTATGTACATATAGAGATAAGAGGGAAATTCTATTAAGAGACAGATCGGTTGATTGATATCGGTATCGGTATCGGTAGAGGAGATGGCAACAGGTAACGTTGGCGTACCGGGCGAGCCGACACAAACTGGGACGGCCCTGATCGAGACTGCTACAGGAGCTGTCCAGGGCTTTGCTCCCATCAATCAAATCCACCAGCATCTCTGCGCGTATATAACTCTCTCTAATCTATTTCTTGTCTATGGCCCACGACTTCCCATATTTAAATTACTACCATCAGCTGACCTCCACATCGTTCTGTTTCTTAATTTTGTGAGCTAATGGACCCACAAAATGAAATCAAGATTCAATCAATTGTATCAAATAAACATAGCTTGTACCCGTTCTTAAGACTTTACAAACTTTCTTTCTTTTCACTCACTTCTGTATCTCTTGAGAAATGTCAGTTCAAGTAGGGGCGGCAAGATCTGATATGACCCAAGGCTGATTTGAGCAACCTGACTAGAAACGTATACAGGAACACTTGAGTCGCATTGTATTTAACAGATGGTAAATTGTTCAGTTTCTATGCATGGTAAATTGTAAAAACTTGTTTGTATTCTGTAGGTTCCACTTCTATGCGACTGATATGAGTCGTCAAGTGGAAGCACACCACTTCTGCTCTCACCAGAATGAAGAGATGCGCCAATGCCTGATCTACGACAGCCCTGAATCAGGAGCCCACCTGATTGGATTGGAGTACATAATAAGTGAGAACCTGTTCCTGACCTTGCCCGACAATGAGAAGCTCCTGTGGCACACTCATGAGTACGAGGTGAAGAGTGGGATCTCGTTCATGCCTGGAGTGCCAGGCGCGGTCCAACGACGGGACCTGGAGAAAGTTTGCAAGACGTATGGGAAGACCTTCCATTTCTGGCAGGTTGATAAAGGTGACACACTGCCACTCGGATTGCCGCAGGTCATGTATGCTTTCACTAGAGATGGTCAGCTTGATGACAACCTTGTTCAAGGCAAGTGGTTCGATTTGAATTACTCTAGGTATTAATTTGCCAGCTCCCAGTAGATATGACCTTCGATCTTTGTTTCTTCCTGGCCATCAAATTAAGCTTTTCCATGTCTAAGGTGCTTAGTTTTGATCCTCTGCAATATGGATTGGATCAAACACCAAGGTCGGTCTCATATTCTTAAGAGGGTGCAGTCCAAATCATCCAACAACCAGGAAAATAAGGTTTATTGTCCATCTACTCATCAGCATCGTTTTCAGGGCACGACCCACCACTTGATGAAGGCCACATTTGGCTGTAACAATTGGAATATTGGATTTTGTATGACACATGTACAGTAGAGTACATTGTCTGTCCTCTACTTTCATTCCACAGTACCAGAAGTGAAGAAAACAGTGGATAGGGACTTCATAAAAATTTCCCTGTAGGAATGGGTGAGAGTCATACGCATGGGTCCTGATACTACCACTTGGCATCATGGTCTCCCAAGTTGATTGCTTTGGGTCTTTCACTCCCATTTCTACTTCCCCCCAATGAAACTCTTTGATCCTCAATACTGACTTTTGTATTTCTTGTTCTTCATTGTAAATTGTCCATGCAGATGTGGAGAAGAGATTTGGAGTGTCCATTGCGGCCGAAAGGGAGAACAGGACATATATGACCGGACAGGACCATGGGGTCCACCCCCTGGCTAATGGATCTGGAAAGGGCCTTAAAACGGAGTTGAGGGAGACTGATTTTCCTTCTACCGACCCGATCCCCACAGTGTTCGTCTGAGGCCCGTGGTCTAGTTTAAACAAAACTTACTTTTGAGAGGATGGAGTTATCGTTTGAGTGCAGATGGCTTCTAAATGGGCTATGACTTGAAAGCCGGGAACTACTTTGAACTTGTTGAATGGTTTGTAAGTTGTGTGCACAAATAAATGGATTTTAGTTGAAAGACAATTGCTAACTGATGCAGTGCAGAAAGGCTTTGATTTCATGGCAAAGTGGGACCGACGTAGGGTCAAATAAAGCATATGTTCGGTTTTTTGGGGAGACCTATCATAGTGTCCGTTTTTGGAGAAATTACACGGGTTTTTGCGTGGAAAGTGCCATTTGGACATTTCTTACTACTTTGAGATTCGAAAGGACTGGCCAACCTGATTGGAAAATTTAATGCGGACTACAGGGGCCTTGATAGGAAATGAACAAACAACATAGAGGTCTTCTTCAGCTTGAGTGTTGTATCTTGTGATCCAATTGGTGGAATTACATCATGTTTTGATTTCATTTTTTTAGTGGGCTTTGGCCAGCAATCTGCCTCAGATAACAGTTGCAGAATGGATAATCTAGTAGCTTTTGTATATGAAGTGATGTTCTGGTGCCGAAAACCAGTAGCATGCTTTAAATTGTTTATTGAAATTGAACTTAGATTCTTCCGGGATTACAAAGTCCTAATATCTGATTTCTCTTGTTTCTATTTCTATGTCAGCTGTTGGATGCTATGTTGGGGTTTTGCTGAAATAATTTTGGGGCACGTTGTTTTTCAACTTTTCTATGCTGTTTCTATGAAATATTCAAAGGTGCTTGCATTGCGTGAGTCCCCTTCTTTCATGTGTGACATTGTGGCGCACCTGTGATCTAAGCCCTCAATCAAGTGGGGCCACAAATCTGTTTCTTGTTACATGTTTGGGATCCAGATGATCAATCTGATGAGCCAATTTTTAATTGTCAAATTAATGGTCAATAAGGAAATACTAAAATGGTCCAGATAGAATGTAAAAGTGGTAAAATATAGAGGACCTTTATCTTCGAAGTTCAGTATATATTGCAGCATTTTCTATCCTGAAGGGACCAGTCAGCTAATGGTCTAGACCACTATAATTTGGGTCCATAGGGAAGATAAGAGTAGATGAGATCCACGGGTTGAATGGGTTCTATTGTAAGAGAGAGAAGTCCAATTTAAGAGAACAGATACTTTTGAAGTGTCAAATCTGTGATATAAACAACTCAAGGCCATTTAAACATGTCCTCTGCTAAGAAAAACCATACCTAATGACAAGTAATCGGGGCCTTTGAATATGAAGTGAAAGCCAAGCAGAAAATTCCTTTACCCACAAAATCTTGAAATTATTTTTCTCTTTTCCAATATCTCTTAAATTTACCTCAAACTCTAGAATTTCAAGTAATACCATCTTACAAACAGGGCAGAAGTCAAGTGTTGCAATGTGCGTGGAAGTTCACAAACAAAGAGCGAAACAATAGGTATAAACAGTACAAATAAAAGAAAAGAAAATTCACACACACACGAGACACAAAAAACACAAGTCCTTACCTTCTGAGACAAATCCGTAATCCCTCAAGCTCATTTGATTCGGGGATGGCCCAAACACTCATAATTACTTGATCAAGTGAATTGAGCTAGAAAGGGGTTGTTACATGTAATTGAATTCCTAGTCAGTCCCAATCAATGCGCATGTTCGTCCAAAGCTCAGACGAATGAGATGCAACCCAACTATGTTGAAGTTGATGATTTTTATATTATTTTGGTCTAACGGTCCAATTCATTCGAATCGGTGTGAAAAGCCACCGAACATTAGAAATGGAGAATGGGGGTTTGTTAGGACTGCAGATTCCAATGGATGGCGTGGGACTCTAGGTGGGACCCAGCGCCCCATCCGAAGAGGAAATATAGGGCAGTGAGCAAAAAAAAATAAAAGAAAGGCAATGCTGAAGTGCATGATTTGAGAAAAAAAAAACACAATAGAGAGAGCTCAGGATACGCATGTGTCGCCAGAAGATCAGACGAATGAGATGGAACCCAATCACAGGTGCGCATAGACTCATCACTGCTCAACAACACTAAACAAGCTATACATATAAAACTTGTTTGAAAGTTACTGAATTTTCGATATGGGATTGAGTTATGGCTTCTAGCATTCTACGACTACTGTCTGGATGGACAAATTGTACAAACCTGTCTGTCTGCAGTGGAGCCCACCACATGAACGGTTTGGATCACCTTATTAATATCATGTTTTACACAAACCCCTTTTAGTTTTAGTTACTAACCATTGAATGAAAGAAAAAACAAGGCTCACTGACTTGTTTAAATCCCAGATAATTACATTTATTTACCTCTCAAAAAATACATGCAGTTACATGTAAGATTTCTGTTATTATTTGATCAAGTGCCACTAAGATGATGGTGGGCCCAAAAAAAGGTTCTGATCTTACTTGAAGATCATAGCTTGGACGGCCATGATTGTTAAACGGATCAAATTCAAACAGGTGTCCCACTTCCACAAAAACATAAACGAATAGACTATTGACCGGGTTAGAAGGCATCTATTTTTATGCTACGGGTGTCCTACAGTTACGCACAAATCCGCCACGTTACAAACATGCAAAGACCAGGTGTGGCCAATGGAGGAAAGAAAGTTTGCATTTTTAGGATGCTCATGAAAAGCAGGGATCGGAGAGAGGTATGTACATATAGAGATAAGAGGGAAATTCTATTAAGAGACAGATCGGTTGATTGATATCGGTATCGGTATCGGTAGAGGAGATGGCAACAGGTAACGTTGGCGTACCGGGCGAGCCGACACAAACTGGGACGGCCCTGATCGAGACTGCTACAGGAGCTGTCCAGGGCTTTGCTCCCATCAATCAAATCCACCAGCATCTCTGCGCGTATATAACTCTCTCTAATCTATTTCTTGTCTATGGCCCACGACTTCCCATATTTAAATTACTACCATCAGCTGACCTCCACATCGTTCTGTTTCTTAATTTTGTGAGCTAATGGACCCACAAAATGAAATCAAGATTCAATCAATTGTATCAAATAAACATAGCTTGTACCCGTTCTTAAGACTTTACAAACTTTCTTTCTTTTCACTCACTTCTGTATCTCTTGAGAAATGTCAGTTCAAGTAGGGGCGGCAAGATCTGATATGACCCAAGGCTGATTTGAGCAACCTGACTAGAAACGTATACAGGAACACTTGAGTCGCATTGTATTTAACAGATGGTAAATTGTTCAGTTTCTATGCATGGTAAATTGTAAAAACTTGTTTGTATTCTGTAGGTTCCACTTCTATGCGACTGATATGAGTCGTCAAGTGGAAGCACACCACTTCTGCTCTCACCAGAATGAAGAGATGCGCCAATGCCTGATCTACGACAGCCCTGAATCAGGAGCCCACCTGATTGGATTGGAGTACATAATAAGTGAGAACCTGTTCCTGACCTTGCCCGACAATGAGAAGCTCCTGTGGCACACTCATGAGTACGAGGTGAAGAGTGGGATCTCGTTCATGCCTGGAGTGCCAGGCGCGGTCCAACGACGGGACCTGGAGAAAGTTTGCAAGACGTATGGGAAGACCTTCCATTTCTGGCAGGTTGATAAAGGTGACACACTGCCACTCGGATTGCCGCAGGTCATGTATGCTTTCACTAGAGATGGTCAGCTTGATGACAACCTTGTTCAAGGCAAGTGGTTCGATTTGAATTACTCTAGGTATTAATTTGCCAGCTCCCAGTAGATATGACCTTCGATCTTTGTTTCTTCCTGGCCATCAAATTAAGCTTTTCCATGTCTAAGGTGCTTAGTTTTGATCCTCTGCAATATGGATTGGATCAAACACCAAGGTCGGTCTCATATTCTTAAGAGGGTGCAGTCCAAATCATCCAACAACCAGGAAAATAAGGTTTATTGTCCATCTACTCATCAGCATCGTTTTCAGGGCACGACCCACCACTTGATGAAGGCCACATTTGGCTGTAACAATTGGAATATTGGATTTTGTATGACACATGTACAGTAGAGTACATTGTCTGTCCTCTACTTTCATTCCACAGTACCAGAAGTGAAGAAAACAGTGGATAGGGACTTCATAAAAATTTCCCTGTAGGAATGGGTGAGAGTCATACGCATGGGTCCTGATACTACCACTTGGCATCATGGTCTCCCAAGTTGATTGCTTTGGGTCTTTCACTCCCATTTCTACTTCCCCCCAATGAAACTCTTTGATCCTCAATACTGACTTTTGTATTTCTTGTTCTTCATTGTAAATTGTCCATGCAGATGTGGAGAAGAGATTTGGAGTGTCCATTGCGGCCGAAAGGGAGAACAGGACATATATGACCGGACAGGACCATGGGGTCCACCCCCTGGCTAATGGATCTGGAAAGGGCCTTAAAACGGAGTTGAGGGAGACTGATTTTCCTTCTACCGACCCGATCCCCACAGTGTTCGTCTGAGGCCCGTGGTCTAGTTTAAACAAAACTTACTTTTGAGAGGATGGAGTTATCGTTTGAGTGCAGATGGCTTCTAAATGGGCTATGACTTGAAAGCCGGGAACTACTTTGAACTTGTTGAATGGTTTGTAAGTTGTGTGCACAAATAAATGGATTTTAGTTGAATGACAATTGCTAACTATGATGCTCTTTTTAGTAGATGCCTAGTCAGAGCATCATGATCCTTTGTATTTTGCTAGTCCAATGTGCCCGTTTGGCTTTCACATATTTCCGAGCATGACAACTAAGTCTCATGCATAGTCCAGTGAGTGAGACCTAGACCCAGACCTAGCACTTTCGCAAAATATATGCCTCTTTGTTCTAAATATGTTGAGCGCATATAGTTGAAATAAGGCTTTGATAATAATGATATTGATGTTGCTGCAATTAATTCCATCGTTGCATTTTACAACCCAAAGAAATCTGGTGTGTCTGAAAGTAAAATAAAAAATAAAAAAATTCACAATATGCCTTGCATCATTGTGAGGGCTTATCCAGCGAAATGAATGTGGACACTTTGTCCCCACTCTAATATCTCTCCTTTTTTATGCAAAGGTTAAGGAGTTGGCGTGATTCCATTCCCTTCACTCCCTCTTTGGCACTGCTTCTTGTGGCCTAATAATAACAACCTAACAAAAAGGGTGACAGAGACAGCCCACCGGATCTTTTTCATCGACATACTCTCTCTGCATGTTACTGCCTGCTCTATCCTTCTCTCCCTATCGACTTAATAAATGCAGTTTGACTCGGTTGAGTAGGCTAGATTTCTGTAGGGTCCCAATTGGTGGTGGGAGTGGGAGAACCTAATCTGATCCACCGACTTAACCCGGCCGACTCCATTGGCGGTTGGGTCAAGCTCAGAATGAGTCCACAGTTGATAGCCAACCCAACTTGAACCAGCACACTCATTGCACTGTAACCAGTTTAACTTTGGACCCCTCATCTGGAATGGTGAGAACCAGACACAATCTAATGGGCCGACCTTGCTTTAGCCTCTTTTAACAAAGACGTTTTTTGGCCCTTTAGAATAACCTACAGCTACAAAAGAACCTTTGAAAAAAATTGCAAAATCAAAGGCCATTTGCCCGAGATTCCAACTCTCATCCTGCCAAGAATGTGGACTATACCATGCCTATAGAACTTGGGAGGGTTAGATTTTGGGGTCCGCAACATACCATAACACACTATTACTTGGTTAGACATGGGTTAAAAGCTTGTTCTGGGTTCTAACTCATCCTGCACCAGACTAGTGCTCTGATAAGGTGAGCACTTGGTATCTAAATACCTAGTTGGGCCCACCTTATGATTTAACCAAGTGGATCATAAAACATGGACCTCCTTGATAGTCATTGATCCTGAGTTTGACACCCATCCGAATGCAGGCATAGATTGGATCGTTGGATCGATTGTATACTTATTTTGGGCAATAAAAGTTTTTTAGCCATTGATCAATTGGTTAGGACGATTATTCGAGCATCCATAGCTATACACGGATTTTTTTTTATTTTTTATTTTTTTTTGTTTGACATATTAGTCCCTCTTAAAGTCAGATATTTCAATTTCATGACCAAATTTCATGCGACTTTGGTCAATATTTTTTCAAAACATTTGTGCCAAGAATCCAATGATATCATGGCATAGTATATGTCATAGAAATTGATAAATCCCTTGATATCATGACTTTTATACAGCATTTTAGGAAAATTATTTTTCAAATGATAAAACTTGAGAAATGTTGATCAAACATGTATTTACTTTTCACAAAATGTCAGTTTTCGGGTTCTATAGAAAATAAATTTGTTTACCATTTGCAAAAAAGATATGATACTAAAACTGATAGATCCCATGATATCCTTGGACTATCTCCCATGATAAACGACTCTGATGACATTATCTAGATTTGGATTCTGAAATAGAAAAATCATAATTTGATGTGAACCAATATATCAAAACCCCCCCTTTTTTTTTCTTTTTTTTAAGCTCCACAAGAATCGATGCTTAGCATAAGGTGGGCAACGGTGCTCAATAGAGGAGGGCCCATGCATATATAATTAATTATAACTAGTTTGGGTAGAAAACCTGTTCTCCAATAACAGGACAAACCCAACTGGCTCCTAGAAGCATTGCCCGGTCAACGTTTTTACCAAACTGGCGCCGTCCTTACATCATTATCAAGATATTCACATTGAATGGTTTATTATTAGCATATTGTAATTTTCTAATAATATCATGTAGTTAATTCTCTGAAGATTAATCTATTTTCCATGAAACTTTTCCAATTGTGGTCCAGAAACTCTAAATTTGAAAATACCCTGACATTTCAAGATAATCTCCTGAAAGAGATATCTGTGACTTTGACTTATGAGTATCTTTATGCCCAACTGGTAAAACTCACTAATCTGCTTATTAATTATGGGGTTGAACTTTGGTATCCATCACACACAGCTACAAGATTTCAAGATTTGATGGTAAGTCATTACCTGCAAATGCCGTGGAGATGCAACAACCCGTACCATAAAATTTGTCGCCTTTATAGCAAACAGACTACCCTCAAGTCTCTGAGACTTTACTCAACTCTGGTTATCGACCCTTTGTAAAAATTTTTTTTTTTGTAACGACTACGTTTATACTTGATATTTACCTCAGAATAGTATTAGTTTAAATATTTACTACAGAGTTATTCATACGATAACGGTGCAATAATATCACACAACCCTCACATATTACATAGTACAATACGTGTGATATTTCACAACCTTAAAATATTACGTAAATAGTTTTATGGGAAATACTTAAATTTCAACTTCTCAGGTATAAGGCCAAGTTTATAGGTAATATCTCTAACTTCTTTGGTGATTGTAATTTAATATATTTTATTCTCTCTACCAGAAAAAAGTTCAAATAGCTTTCTCCATGTATACGGTGGACTTAGGTTTAAGTGGAATAATCTCCTATCAGGTATGAAAGAGGCAAGGGTCCATAAAAAAACCGAGACCCCCTATTTTTCACCACACCCTGCATCCATTGGAGGGGAACATAATCTGTAGTAGGAGAAAACCCTCCTTGATATAAATCCTACCTATGGGACTTTAAATTCAACATCCCGAGGGCAAGGAAGGAAATGATTCAGAATTTGGTTGGAACATGAGATAGAACTTAAACCTAGGTCGGCTTGCGAGTTTTTAATGGCTAAGATCAAGCTAAAATGGATGCGTATCCAGGGCTAAAATTTTTCGAAATGAATAACACTCAATCTCTATTAAATTTGTTCGTAATATGGGCTCTTTTTTATATTTTGAATCACCCTATGACCTACATTGTGTTGGAAATCACGTAGCCCGTCCGTCCGTAGGTCCACATCATTTCAACAGTTGGTAATCACCAAGAAATAATCTCCTGCTAGAGGTCTTAATCTATTTCCTTCGGGGAGGTTAGATGGGAATCAAACTCTTGATAAAAAGAGTGTGGACCGGCATTTAACTTTGTGGTTGTGCCAAAAAGTCACATTCTAGCAAGTGATGTAAGAGTTTCTAGCTAGGGAAATAATCTTCTTGGAATGCACAAAGACATCAGGATATTCAGAGCCAAAATAAAGCCCATCTGGGACTAGCATATCCAAGCCGTATCAATTCGGTAACACACCCATAGCAGCCCATAATTTGTTAATCACTCATTGACATCCTTAATTACATTTTATAGTGGGTGGGTGGGTGAGTTGCCACACAAAGTCATGTGAAGTGAAGCAGAAGAATGGTATTAGTTTCTAGTGCTTAGGCCTAATAAATAGTTGGTTAATGAGTCCAATTGATAGAACAGATGTTGCTGAACTTTTAGGCAAGCTTTGGCCCACAGTCTCTTCTATCCAATTGAATGTCACAAACGCATGTGTGTGTGTTTTGTTTGGGTGTGTACATGAGAATAATTGTATTTCTTCTTCCTTCATGTGCCCACTGCATGCCATGCTATCTATAATCCTCTTTTCTTCTCTTTTTGTTGGGTAAGGCTAAGAGAACACACCATAGTAGTAGCAGCCAACTTGCCCGGGTGACTTTGAAAGGCATCGAGTCAAGTGACACAGAAACTCTATTTTTTATAGACTCAATTAGACTCTTTTGATTTGGAGCCTTTTATGTTGAGTTGACTCGGCCTGTTGAAAAAGTTGATCTTTTTTAACACCGACTAGGCAGGGACCACCAGAACCAATCACTTGACATTTGTTTGTATGGAATTAATTTCTTAGGGATTCTAAGAAAAGCATTTCTAGCAAAGTGACACAAATTGAGTAAATAAAGATAAAGATCCACAAATGGCAATCAAATAACCTCTTGTATAACTATCACGCTAGTAAATAAATTATTAAGTTATTGTCTCATCTACATCTCCACCATATATTGTTCAAGCTCACCTCTTTAATATTGCTTCGAAGAACTCGATTAGATGCAAACAAGAGGGCCATAAGGTAAAAAGAAAAAAAAGACATATATACATTAATATTATAAATGGAGATTTACTGAGCCATAAATTTCAACATATTCAGAGAAAATCTCATATCCCTAAACTATCTACTTTCTCTGCTTCTAGATCTCTCATGTAGAACAAGTCAAACTATCCACAGCCTGAAAAGAACAAAAGTAATTACTGACATTATGGGGAATCAAACCAATTACAGATTTGGAGGTATCAATCAGTGTTGCAAATATTGTTATCAGGATAATATTGACAAGAAATAATATGGGATAATTTTCAAATTATGTTTTTACCATGACATGATCGGAATATATAATTAAAATAAAAGGACAAATGTAAAATTTAGAAACATTTTTTAAAAAAAATACTGTACAAATGATTTGGATATTGAGGGGAAAAAAGAAATAAGAAAAAAATACTTTTAAGAAAAGTAAAAGGTAATTGTGTTTTTATATTGTTTTTCCTTCATGTCGTTTGAAACTTTTTACTATCAACTACCAATATTTTCATAAATATTGAGATAAAATCCTCACATCATCCTCCAATCAATGTGAGGGCCCAAGTATCACTCTTCTTTTTGTTTGTAACTTTGGTTACTATTTGCTCCACAGGTCTTACTTGGTAACAATGCTGGCAGTTGGCGCATCAATGGCTAGGATTTGGTAAAAGAATCTTTGCAATCAATTGGCATGACAAGGTAGAGGTCTGCATGGGGATTTTGAGGCATTTGGAGAGAAACATGAAGATTCTACCAACACTTTCAGCCACTCAAAAATAGGAAAAGGATACTTAAATTGCCATCCATTGGATGGAGCAATAGAAAGGCAAACCCTAGATTTTATTTTAAGAAAAAAGGCAAATAAAAATGCTAGAGAGTGAGGGAGCTTATTCTAGCAATTACTTAGACTGCTAAAAATTGTGAAAGAACTTTAATCTAAGGGAAACAGATTTGCTTGATGATTGACTAGCAGCAGTAACTTGCAACAATATTAACTTGTTTTTGATGGTATGGACTTGTTTAAATCACCAATTCAAATGGACTTAGAAGTTACATGAGGGATTTTGTGTATCCTCTATCAAACACTTAGATCACCATGAACGGTACGTGAGATACCATGACAAAATGCATTATGCTAAGACAAGGGAGACGAAAGAGCATATAAGAAAATGATACGTAGTTTTATTGCGCTTATTGAACCCTAATAACATAAAATTTATAATCTTGGGGCTTTCAGGCCTAAGCTGAGCTTTGTTGTGGGGCCTTGCTTATGGAACCTCTATCCAAGGATCGGGCCAAATTTCCATGGTCTAACTTGGTATGGGAACAAGGCCATAGAAGGGGAGTGAACCCTGAACAGCCGGGTGATAACCATTGTTCATTACCACTTAGATAAGAAGTCGTTATCTCTTTATATATTCTTAGATGCCGCTTTTAAAGCTTCTAGTGGCAAGTCAACCTCTCTGGCTTTACGATGTTTTATGATGGGGCCATTATATTGGTGTGGGTGATTCGTAAGGACAGAGTTTTCCCTCCAAAGATGCTTAAGTGGGCGATTCTTGCCATGTGATATAGTCGGCCAGATGAAGTTGATTGAATAAGATACTTCTATCCTCTGATGCATTACAAGTAGTTAAAAGTCTTTAATGGCGAAAATGACTGGAATATTGAGTCTCGTGCAAAAACCGGGATATGGAAAATTAAATGGGTCGATCCAATGTCTTGCTAAAGTCGGGGGCTCATGTCCTTCTGAGGTGGTGTAGTCTGAAAATATTTTGAAAACCAACAGCGTGCCAAAATGGGTGCCCCTGGAGTCTAGACACCTGCAAATCCCCTTTTCTTTTTAGTTTTAAGCTCCCCTATCCCTATTAAAGCCCTCACCAGGCTTTCTGCACAGTCACTCTCTACTGCACACATTTTTCATGTTTACACTAATTAATTTAGCTTGTGTTTGATCTTTTTATCTTCATATGCATTTTTAATTAACAGTGATCACCAGTTTCATTAATATAGTTCCAAGGGTTGGATTCTCAATGCCAGTTGCATGCGCACAACCATCCAGATTCCAGACACTTTCACAGTTAAATTTCTGAGTTTTCTCCCTTGATTTTTGAAATTATTATTAGTGGTTTTTTCTAGCTAGTTGTTTGTTGATTCTCACTATTTTGCTGTATGGTTTTTAAGATCAATGGATCCAATTTCTAGCACAATGGATCTTCGCTAAAATAGATTTAAATATACTTTCAGGCGGAATGGATCTTGCAAAAGAGGTAGAAACACAAATTATGTCGAAAATGTTTTGGAGCACCAAACAACAAAAACTGAAAACCGTAGAAATTATGAAATCACTAGGGAAATTAAATTCCTACAGAAACTGCTGCATTTAAGCGGGCCCTCAATGTTAGATTAGTTTTGAGACTTGCTTAGTGTAGAAATGATTTGCTTTAGTACAGTTTCTTTCATTCTATCTGGTTGCAAAAAAATCTCAAAAAAGAAAAAAACGACTTTTTAGTCATATGCTTCAACTTTTCTACATTTAACCTATGATCTTAACTTTCTGTATGTACTATATTGAAGTGATAAACAGTCAAAGATTTTTTCTGCTAATTTAATTTTTTATTTCTTTTTTGAATTGATAAACTTCTATAATATTCTTCCAACATTTCTCACAAGTGGACATGCCTGTTCATGGCGTTGGATTATAGTGGAACGTTTTGGATTCAATCTCGACTGTTACCGGACTGCACAGGAACTTAATGTATAGGTGAACGCTTTTAATTCAATTTGGACTGCTACGTTCAATTTGGACAAGTATGGAACACCAAAGTGGATTAAAAATTTTTTTTTTAAATCACCTAAAATATGTTGTTACCACTTAATGGTTCTCATGATTCAAAAAAAAAAAAAAAACTTGTGAAACTTGCAATTGATTTAAACAATTTCCTTACATTTTCCAAACCATCTGAAGGGCCTGTTTAGCATTTGATTTTAATGATTCTCATTTGGAATTTACCCGCTTATATGTTTTTCTATTGGGGCCCAAGCTTAACATGGGCCTGCTTTGCTAGTGGACTATGATGTTAGTTCATTAGTAAAGGATCAAAAGTTTTCAGATCCAAACTTGAATTCCTGTGTGCTTTGGATCTAGATTAGGAATAGGCTGGGTTGCAAATTGAAAAAAAAATATTTCTTAGGAAAATTTACCTATAAAACTCATTGCCTTTCCCAAACTTACAAATACAAACTCAATTTTTAGTTTTCACATACAATCATATCAACTCTTCTCATAATATCAATCAGTAGCCTTGATTGACGTCAAAGGTACAAAAATGGCCCTCTGATCACTTTGGGAGAGTATTCACTAATTCCAACTTAAAAGAAGAAACCTCAACAATTTACCATTCATGATCAAGTCAAACCTCGACAAGAAAATATGGTTGTTTATACTATAGGTAAAAGCCAGTAATTAGTTTAGAGATAAAACGGGAACTTTGTAATTCAATTTGGGTTATGTTAACTAGAGTTAATTAAAAACTAAATTTAATCTAAATTAAAATAATATTTCAAGAAACTCTAGAAAACTTGGATAATATTAATGTCGTCTCTTTGAGAGTCTTAATAGACTTAACCATATTATCATTTCCAGAGCTCCACCTGTATACTCAACATACTCATTTTGGTGCTCCTTAATTTGAGTATAAAGAATAAAGCCCCACTACTTATGTAGGATCTAGAACCCAAATTAGATGTCTCTATATTTTTATGCAAATAGTTTGAGAATGACTTTTACAACAATATGTTAAATAATTTATCTCATGTTCTTTATATTTTTAATTATTTATCTCAAAAGAAAAAATGGGTTGGTTCATTCAGTTGAACCAAGTCTAACCATGGCAAACAAAATACTAAATTAGTTGAAGCCAATCAAAACAACCAGTTCATTTATTAAGCAATAAAGTTTATCCTTGGTTCTTTTCCTCTACATCTGGTTTTGGTTGATTCCTCCAGACCCATTGGAGAAGTAGTTAAGGTTTATATAATATATTTTGTAGAGATGAGAAATGTGCCACATGGGGCATACAAAGAGAGGCCATAATGATAATGGCTACGATATCTGATGCGGGCCCCACTGTACCAATTGTTTATAGAGTCGAGGAAAACTGTCGAAAGTCTGCAGTCGGCCGACCCAAGCAACGATGGGGACACATGTGGTATGAGAGGGAAGAAGACTTTTAATATCCATGTGAAGAGAGATTAGAAAAATACGGTGGGCATGTAATTAGCATAATAAAAAATAAAAAAAAGGTGAGGAGGAGATGAGAATAATTGGTCTCTACCTCTCTTTTATTCCTTTTTCTATTAAGAAAAAAACAGGCATGGAAAGGGAAACTCAGCACAAAAAAGAAAGGTTCCCATCATGGAAAAGTGGGCCCATTGGAACCATGTGCCATCATGTGGTAGGTGACCCCTCATGGGCCCCACACCCCACTTCTCCAACTCCCTAAAAACCCTTGATTCCTAAGTTTCCCCCCCCCCCCTCCCCTCTCCTTTTCCAATCCCTTCTCTCTCCTGAAATTCCCCATTTCTCTCTCCTTTAACCTTCCATCCTTTCTCATTATCTTCTCCATTCCCTTCTTCTTCTTCCTCTTATCTCTCTTCCTTGGTATGTTCTTTTGATCTTTGCCCCCATCAAAACCCAAGAAGAAAAACAAAAGAACAACAAGCCTCCTTCTTTCTCTCCTCCACTCTCTCTCTCTCTCAGCCTCTCTCTCTCTCTCTTCTTTTTCTATCTTTTTATTGGTTGAGTTGATCCATGTGTCAGAGGGGATTTTTTTGCCTTTTGTCTCTGTGAGTTGGCCCCTCTTGTGTCAGAAGAAAATCTCAAAAATCCATAGTACCCCAAAGCTTCTCTTTATCATTTCACCTCTACCCATCTGAAATGCCAAACATCCGTACCATCAAAACAACTCAAGAGGCGAAAACTACTACGTTCTCTTCTTATTCCTCCTCATTTCCCATGCAGCCCATGCATCTCTCTGCTGAAACCCCTACTTCTCTCAAGACCATGTTTGCCCTTCGCTTTCTCAGGGCCTATTCCAAAATAAACAGATATAAATCCCCCTCTTGTTTATCTTCTTCTTCTTCTTCTTCTTCAATTGTCAGACGATGCAAGAGGATCAAGCTCGCCGCATATGCTTCCATGGCTCGGGCTGTCGGTCCCAAGAGAGCATGGAGCCGGGCCCTTCTCCACAAGGTCCTACACCGCACTCGCCTTCACCAGTCCGTTACAAGGCCAAAGGTAAGTGGTGCAGGTAATGGGGTTGCAGGTGGGGCGATAAACCGCACCGACAAGCTCCGGCGCCTGGTGCCGGGCGGCGAGAGAATGGATTTCTGTAGCTTGTTGGGTGAAACTGCTAATTATATACAGTGTCTTACAGCCCAGGTACATGTCATGGAGGGTATTGCTGATTCCTTGCCTCCTCAAGCTTGGTTTTAGCCTTTAGTATAAAGTTACAAGAAAAGGAACAGGAGAGAGAAAACGGAAGTTATTAAAGGCAACACTTATTAGAGTAACTAGAAGAAAAAAAGATATGTTTATAAGTTGGTAGTTATAGATTACAGAGAGAGAGAGAGAGAGAGAGAGAGAGTGTTTCTACATAGCTAGCTTTTCTTATTTTTGACTTTTTATCCCTCATTAAAAGGTGGGTTGTAAATTAAAGACACCTTTGCTTGGTTGTTTGTGAAAAAAAGTCAAGGGGTTAATGGGGTTTTGTTTACATGTCTTGTTAGGTAACTTGGTTTGTGTATTAATATTGTTTTATATTTGCATATTTATGATAATAATAGCGATAAGAATAATAATAATGAGATAAACATAAGAAAATATCTAAACAAAAATCTCTATCTTACCTAATTGCATATTATAATATATTAAAGCCAATGGTTTTGATAAAATTTCACCCTGGCTTAATAATTCTGACCGACACTTATCCCCTTTATCTTAAATCATTAGAAGTCAATTTTTTATCTCACTTTTTATCCAACGTTCATCTCCTAACATTTATCCTTTACAACTTTCATTTATCCTACGTTAAGACATAACTACTAACGTCTCTTTTCTTTTCCTATTTTCCTTTCTTATGAAACCACTTGTTTTTATTATGTTCTCACGTTGCTTTTCTAATCTCTAAACCACTTATTCCCTTACTTTCGGCCATAATCTTTTCTTTTTATTTTTTTTTTCAAAAAATAAATTTTAAGTGTTCGTTTAACTTCTAAATTTATTGTTGTTCAATTTGAGATGCTATTGATATACTCATGCTCAGCACGAGTCTTGGTGCTAGTTTGTATGTATACTTGACTATATTTGTCTATAATTTCAAAACGTGGATTGAGAGACTGTTTTCTTTGTGTTGGGCTACTGATTGGTTGTGAGACTTTCAACTTGAAGAGGTAGGGATCGATCCCTAGGCTTGTATGCATAATTAATTGTCAACACCATTCATCCATGAGAAAATAATTGTAAGTTATTTGTAAAATAAAAAATATAAAATTTTATTTTAAATTGCTTTGAAGGTGTTTAATTAACATATAATAAAAGAACTTTCTAAAAAAAATGTAATAAAAGACAAAATAAGATGTAAAGTTGGCAAGAATTTAGTAACATAGACTTTGTCTTTATTTATTTTTTATTAAACAAAACAAAATCAGTATCGATCATGACCACACCCTTTAAAAAAAAACTCGGCGACCCAACTTAGTTTTAGCTTTGTTTTAAAACCATGGTATTTTTGTATATATGCCTATGATGCATGTGGTGACCCCTTTTGCATGATTTAATGAATGGACCATATTTATGAAGCTAATTTAGGGTTGCATTGGAGGTTAGAACACCAAGATAACTGAACTATTATTATTTTTTGGGGCCAACCTTACTATGGTAAGAAGATATTGATAGTGTTTGAGGATGGGGAGTTGGGCATAACGAATTTTGCTTGAACAGGCCAAGTGGAATTTTCCTTCTTTTCTACTTTTGCAGTTGCACATTATACCCTTGCTTTTCTGTGGCCACTAGAAAATAGAACGGCCCTAATTCCATCAAGACCACAGACCCCATTCTATTCTTATTTGTGATTCCAATGTAACCAGAACTTGGTTCATTCCACACCCCACTCCACAAACCACAAAACAAAACAAAAGAAAAAAATATAGAAGAAGAAGAACAAAAGAATTCTCTCCATTCGAAAAAAAAAAACAGTATTTGGCTATGGATCGGCCAAAGAGAAACTTACATGTCGGCCGACATATTGCTATTATATCTATATATCAGTCTGCTTTGTTTCCCTACTACTAAAACATTAAAAAGAAAATCTAAAAGACAATTAGAAAAAAGAAAGGGTTCAAATATACAATTTTTTAGTTGCTTTGGTGTTTAGATGTAAGAAAAATATCAAAATAGAATATAATATAAATTAAGGTGGTGAGAACACAGAGGATATTTTGTATCAGTTATGGCCGATATCTTCAGGCATAGGGCTATACAACTTAGTTTCAGCTGATTTTTAAAACAATTCCTTCTCCCATAACTTCGAGTAGAAATATTGGTTCTCCACGTACGGGTCTTATACTTTTTGATTTGCTAGCTGTTCTCAGTTTCCATCTCTTTTTCCGTTAAAACTCCTAAGTTACCATACTTGTTTTGCAACTTGGGTTATGAAAAAAGAAGAAGAAGGATTTAACAATGTTTCACCAAAGAGCAAATGGTTATTTTTATTCCTGTTTTCCAGATATCCAGACTGTTTTGTTTCAAGACCCATATATTTATTTTTATTCCTGTTTTCCTGATATCCAGACTGTTTTGTTTCAAGACCCATATATTTATTTTTATTCCTGTTTTCCTGATATCCAGACTGTTTTGTTTCAAGACCCATAAAATTTCCACCCTATTGGATGTTATGATTCTTGACATGGAGTTGGTAATGGGGTGTCCTGTTGGAAGGGTTAGGATCACAAAGGGAGTTTTTTGGTGCCTGGAGATGAATGGTTTTGTTACAACTAGTTGATGATGTTCATCCCCACCCAACTGTGTAGTTTAATAGACTTGAAAAGAATCTTTAAACTAATTTGACTTCCTCTCTAACACGATACCAAACCATCGTATTTCAACAAAACAGGCAGGACAGTTTGTCTACCATAGTCCTAAACAATTAAAGTTTTAGTGTCCTCCCAATTTCAATTGGAGTCTCAAAGAGGGTGGTCTACTTTATTACAAAACAATTAAAAACAAACTACAAAGCTCCAAATGGTTACAATATCTCATAAAACGAGAAACAAGAGGGGTTTCTTCTTTTATTTATTTGTCTTTTGAAAGCAGTTTGAACTGGCTATCTATGTACAAGAGGTTCAAAAAATAAGTTTACTAAGCTCCAGTTGAGTTCAGGGGTTCACAAATGAGTAAAAAGAGGGTTTTTTTTTTCCTTGAAAGAGTAAAAAAAAAAAAAAACGATTTATATTAATAATCTCAGTGACATTGTATAATCTTAGGTTTAATATAATAACAATCTTAACCGTTCAGAATATATATATATATATATATAAAATAACAATCTTATCCTATAATTTCCCAAGATTCTCTCTTCCATATGTCAAAAGCCAATACAGAAAAAGAAGAATTCTCATTTAACAATTGTGCTAAGTAAGAATTAAAGTTCCTAATTAATAAGAAGCTATTCTCATTCTATTAACTTTTAAGGTATGTTTGTTCGCATTAGAATGCATGTGAATTGAATACATGGAGCTTCATGCCATAAGTAGTTAAAAACAAAGATTAAAGGTGGGTTTTTAAAAATGAGCATCAATTAACCTTTTCTTATTACGGAAATAAAATAATAGAAAAATAGGAAATGAATATCCTGCCATCACCCGAGTAATTCAATACATAAGAAAATAAAAGTCTTATCAATATCTTCATCTTATATCCTTTGCCCTTACCTCTTTAATAATCCTTTTGTAAAGTTTATTTCACTATGAAATTATATGCATTAATTCCCATGTATCTAAATGCAAACAGACAGGCCAATACTATTTTTGAATAATTATTTTGGATGAACCCCATGCACCCATGTTAGAAAATCAAGTGGAGTTAGACTTTCTTCATGAACCAGTGGTCTGTTGAATTAGGAGAGTTTTTCTAGGGTTGGATGCTTTGAAACTATTAACTTCCAATGAACAACTAGAGCTAATTTTGCACCTGGTATGCTACGTACAGTTATTAAATTTGCAGTTTCCAACAAAAAATGCCCCAAACTTAATAGTATTGTATTTTCTAATTTTCATCAAGTGAACTGCTTCTAGCTGACATTCCATTAACTTTAAAATGAGAAATCCATCCCTCATCGTAACTGACGCTAGCTTTCAAAATATCAGTGTTATGCTTTAATTCCCTTGAATAGATCGTCAACATATTCTAAGTAGCTTTAACTATGGAGAGAAAATTTTCTAAGATGTCAACAAATTGTAGTCCTTGAATCAGATTTCAAATAAGATCTAGTTGGATTTTGTTCAACAGAAGATCCAAAAAGAAAACTGAAACTCACAGGAGAAAGCTAGCATGATTTCCAAAGGAATCATGGTTTTGATGTCTAAGGAAACACAGATTTAGATCCTAAAGTAATATATAAATTGACATTAGATTATTTCAGCTGTGCAAGACAACAACACATTTTGCTTCAATTAAAATTTGTCAAAAATGCATGAACTGGTTTTACCATTATTTTATATATTGAATTAGTGGAGTTTGGTAGTTCCAATGTCCATTGTTGATATTTCTAAATTTTGGTCAACTGTATATCTTGATTATGAATTTAATTTCTTTTTTTTTTATTATCATCAATATGAATCATTTTCCCATCTATCAATGAGTAACTTTCTACATTATAGTTATCCACTCAAACTTAACTACATGGGAGTTGGTGGAGTGGTATAATGTGTGGTTTGCTCTCCACGTCTTGTGTTGGAAACCACTCTATAATCTCACACGTTAGATGTCACTTCTAACTACCTTATCTCATTCCAAGCCTTTATGAATTATTTTAATATTTGTTCAATATTAATGTCAATATCCAAAGATGTTTTCAAGAATGGTCCGGTTTTTCCTAGCTTAGAAATGGTCTAGTCGTGGGAGGCTACATAAAAGGTCCAATTGTGGAGCCCACTTAAAAGCATGATCTTGTAGAAGTTTTTGGGATTTGCAAGGTCATTATATGATTTACTTGTGCACGCAAAACTAGGAACTATCCAGTCAAGAGAGGTTTGGCATGGGTACCGAATTCGGCATGATCAATTCGAACTCTTACATATCAGATAAGTCTCAAGACTGGATTAATGTTAATTCAAGGCTTGTGTGAGAGTGGGTGGAGGGTTGGTCAATGAATATACATGGCTAGATTAATACTAGGGGGGCAGGCTTGACCATTCTTGAAGATTTCCGCATATTTCTTCAATTCAATTCTTGTTTGACTCAGATAGTCATTATACAATTCACCATTTGTAAGTTTCCAGTTTCTCCTTCATTTGATATCCATTTTCTTCAGTTTCATCTCATTTGTGGATGTAGAATGATACTGTCCTCACCTTTTCCTTATGATTCATTTCGAAGAATCCTATCAAATGTTTCTAATGGCGCAATCTAACAATAAATATGATGAAGTTGAGATTCTTATCTTCCTCAGATTGAAAAAAAAAAAAAAAAAAAAAGTGCTTGTTCCAAAACATGTTAGATTGAATTCCCTTGTATTTGTTTTCTATATTTTTATTTTCAATAAAGAGATGGACCCAAACTGTCCACTGCTTAATTCCCAACCAAAATGTAATATATGCGACCATCAAACATACATGCATTAATAAAAAAATGGTTACTGCTGCTGTTGTGGTGTAGTATTAGTATTTTTATTGCTATTATTATTATTATGATTATTAATTAAAATCAAGGGATTCCTATATGATGTTTTGCTTGGTATGAAAAATCAAGGACTTAAAGTATAGGCATGTTCAATTCATTTGAAGAAGATCCTTCATAACATAGTTTGTTTTGCGGCAATTGGTATCTTCATATATGATAATAGCAATCACCTCATCCGACCCTACTTTTACACTTCTTCCCGTTCTCATGAGTCTAATACCTTTTATTTTATTTTATTTTTTATTCTGGTCTATGAAATTAAGGATAGTTGAAAACCCTAAAATTAGAGAAGTGCAAATGTCTCTTTTATTTAAATAATAAAATACGAAGTTTCTCCCGAAACAAAACGCAAAGTTTCTTTGTCTAAAGAGATTTGGATACGAAAATGCTCAAAACTACAAAAAATAGATGCCCAAATTGAGGGGAAGTTGTTTTTCTTTTGAACTTTCTTTCATATGTTTGCATATAATACATAGAAATTCATGGTCAAAAAGCTTTTTTGAGGTAATATTAAAGGGGAGAAGGTTGTATGTTGATATATAGATAGAACCATGGTTTTCTGAATTTGAGTTACTAGGGTGATGGATACTTAGATTAGATTCTCCATTTTTAACTACTTAAAGAAATATAAAGTCATAAGTTTCTAAGAATTGAATTAAATGTAACAGGCCGCATACTCTTCTTCTTGAGAGTGCAAATCCTTGATCTGACAGAACTTTGCTGGAAACTTTGCTTAGAGAAAGGATTTTAGTAGTACAACTTCTATTTTAGTTGCTTTTGATGCCCAAAACAAATGATGGATTGATAGAATTGTCTGTTTCTCTTCAATGGACATGGACATAGAAATGTAGTAACAAGAAGGAGAATAGAGAGAGGAAAAGTGTACCTTGAAGACAGAAAAGGAGGAAGAATACAATAATTGAAATCTTGAGAGAGGGATAGATGCCTTCCTTGCAAGTTTCAATATTTTAAAACCCTGAAAGTATTATGAGATACATAATACATCAAAGCAAATCCAACCCATCAGAAGTGCTTTTTATTGAGCCTTACTGTCACCTGTCCCTTCACGTCTTATGTGAGAGTACGTTTTCAAGTGGTTTGAGAATAACTCTTCCTCAGGTTCACTACCTTTCCATAGCTAATGAATTCGATTCATAGGTGGTGCTGCTCTGCTCAAGGATTAAAATCTCAGACTCGGGGGCTGACTCGACTCGAGTCGGCTGTGTCACTTGTGACTCAGCAAAGTTGGACCAAGTCGTCCCGAACTCGGTCCCTCAAGTGTAAAGTCAAAAAGGGAGGCTAAAGGTTTTAAAAAAAAAAAAAAAAAAAGGAAGTTGGCAGAATATGCTCTCGCTATAGCGAGAATGGAAAACTGGACCCCAGGCAGAATCATACCTCGCTATAGAGAGGATGAAGCTTGCTATAGCGAGGGTGGCGCAGCAAGCTTGATACGATCCGAACTTTATTTAAAAGGTTGAGATGGACTCTCTATCCTAAGTGGATTATGATTAGAAGTCTTAAGCACGGATTTAAGGCTATATCTTGGGTGTTTCTCACAACCCAAAGAGACACAAACACAGATCATCTCTCAAGTTCTGGATTGGTGACTTAATTAAGAGAAATTTTTTTTAGAGATTTTTGAAGAGTTGTAATGCCAAGTACTTTAGAGAACTAAGTTCTTCTGGATCTTTTGTAGAGATTTTCTGCTTGCGAGAAGATCTGAGGAGTCAAGCGCGGGATTGAGTCCGTTGCAATCAACGGTGTGAAGTCGTTGAAGCACAAAGCAACACAAGCTAACTTCAGTCCTTAGGTAGGTGATAAATGGGGAAGAAATCTGAGTTTCTTGTAATTGCGAGATTCATAGTGCTTGATTAGATCCAGTTCGGATCTATAGTTTTTCACCCGGTTAGAGTTTTCCACGTAAAAATCTGGTGTCCTTGTGGTGTGTGCTTGTGATTTTATTTCCGCTGCATATTTTTTGTTTTTGCTTACTTTTTGGACTGATTTATTGAGTGGACCAATCTAGAGATATCACACCCTAAACTCTCAATTGGTATCAAAGCGGGTTGCACTAAGTTGTTGTGTTTGATTCAAAGAGATTTCTAGAATGTTATTCAATCAAGAAGGGACATCAACTTCTAAGCCCCCTTTGTTAGATGGTTCTAATTATGCATATTGAAGCAAACGATGATTAGGTTCCTTAAGTTCATCGATGATGATGTTTGGGATATTGTTGAGGAGGGGTACTTCAAACCAACAATTATGGCTAATGGACAAATTGTTCCTAAACCTAAAGCCCAATGGACTAAGGATGAGAAGCATGCCTCCAATTATAATAACAAGGCGATGAATGGTATATAAAATGGAGTATCTGCTGAAGAATTTCGTAGGATTTTCACTTGCAAAACTGCAAAAGAAGCATGAGAAGTCTTACAGACAGTGTATGAGGAAACAAACACGGTGAAGCAATCTAAATTGCAAAGGCTAACTAAAGAATTTGAAACCATTGTGATGGAAGAAGATGAGACCTTTGATCAATTCTGTGCTAAGCTGAATGATATTGTCAATTCTGTTTTCATTCTAGATGAGGAAATTCAAGAAAACAAGATTGTCAAGAAAATTCTGAGGTCTCTACCTTCGAGGTTCGATTTTAAAGTTGATTCTATTGAAGAAAATAAGAATCTTGATACCCTCAAGGTCAACCAGCTGGTTGGAAATCTTCAGACCTTTGAAGCAAACCGCTTGGACGAAGGAAAATCTAAAGAGAAAGGTATTACTTTGAAAGCCAACTCAGAATCAAGAAAGAAATCTGAAAAGAAAACTGGGTCTGATTTTGAAT
Source organism: Persea americana (assembly GCA_029852735.1). NCBI lineage: Eukaryota > Viridiplantae > Streptophyta > Magnoliopsida > Laurales > Lauraceae > Persea > Persea americana. Next base: position 64,714,766 of record CM056816.1, read on the forward strand.
CTGAGGCTGAAGATGATATGACTGAATTGTTAAATTACTTCAAGAAGTACATGAAGTCAAAACAAGGCAAGTGGAAGAGTTCTAAGGAAATGATTCTGCAAAAGGAACAAAGTGTTTTGAGTGCCAAGGCTATGGTCACTATGCTAATGAGTGTGCTAACAAGAAAAATGGTACAAAGAAAAAGCTCTCGACACAACTTGGGATGAAGAATCTGTCAAGTGTAGCTATATTTTTTCATATCAATTCCATAAAACTGAGTACAATATATAGAGATACAGCAGACTATTTTAGGAAGTTAATCTACGTCTATACAACATTTACGGCTACAATCATGTTCATCCCTTGAATGAAGGGATCATGTTTGACCCTTGAATGAAGGGATTCCTAAATCTAAGATTTCCATAACTGGCTAATCAAGGGACTCACGCCAACACTCCCCCTCAAGTTGGTGTGTAGATATCTCTAACACCTAACTTGTCAAGTGAGTCATTGAAGTTTCTGCTGGAAACTGCCTTGGTAAGAATGTCAGCTAACTGATCTTCAGATTTAACGAAAGGGAACCGAATGATCTTCTCTTCCAGGTTCTGTTTGATGAAATGTCGGTCTACCTCCACGTGCTTGGTACGGTCGTGTTGAATTGGGTTGTGAGATATGGCGATGGCAGCTTTGTTATCACAGAATAAATTCATTGCAGAGTTAGGAGGAAAGCCGACCTCTGTTAGCAAACCTCTAAGCCAAAGAAGCTCACATAATCCTTTTGCCATGCCTCGGAACTCAGCTTCAGCGCTGGATAATGCTACCACCTTCTGCTTTTTACTCCTCCATGTAACTAAGTTTCCTCCCACAAATGTAAAGTAGCCTGAAGTAGACTTTCTATCCAAGATATTCCCAGCCCAGTCCGCATCCGTGTACCCTTCAATATTCAGATGAGCGTTCTTGGAGAACATTAGTCCTTTTCCTGGTGATGACTTTAGGTAGCGGAGAATTCGAATTACGGCACCCATATGGTCTTCACTCGGATTATGCATAAATTGGCTTACCACACTTACAGCGTAAGCAATGTCTGGACGAGTGTGAGATAAGTAAATGAGCTTCCCCACTAGTCTTTGATACCTCACCTTATCGGCTGGCGCCTGGTCTGAATATTCTCCAAGCCTATGGTTCTGCACAATCGGTGTATCCATAGGTTTACACTCTAGTAATCCCACTTCTGTCAACAAGTCTAGTACGTATTTCCGTTGAGAGAGGAATATGCCTTTTCTTGACCTTGCCACCTCTATTCCCAGAAAATACTTAAGCCCTCCCAAGTTCTTCATTTCAAATTCAGTAGACAATTGTTCTTGGAGCCTCAAGATCTCATCAGCGTCATCCCCGGTAATTATCATATCGTCCACATAGACTATCAATGCTGTCACCTTGCTTTGTCGGTGTTTCAGGAAGAGAGTATGGTCAGAGTTACTTTGGCGAAAGCCATACTTCCTCATAGCTGAACTAAGTTGGCCAAACCAAGCTCGCGGCGACTGTTTTAGTCCATACAAGGCCCTCTCCAATTTACAAACAATTTTGTTCCCAGCCGATCCTGTATAGCCTGGTGGAGTATCCATGTATACCTCCTCGTCAAGGTTGCCGTGAAGAAAAGCATTCTTCACGTCAAGTTGATGTAGTGGCCAGTCCAAATTTGCTGCAAGAGATAGTAAGACTCTAACGGTATTCAGTTTAGCGACTGGTGAGAAGGTTTCTGAGTAGTCTACGCCATACGTTTGGGTAAAACCCTTCGCCACAAGTCTTGCCTTGTATCGGTCAATCAATCCATCAGCCTTGTATTTTATAGAGAACGCCCATTTGCATCCCACTGTTTTTTTTCCTTCTGGTAATGGGACCAACTTCCAGGTATTATTTTTCTTTAAGGCTTCTAGTTCTTCTTGCATTGCTTGCACCCACTTTGGATCAGATAACGCTTCTTCAACACTATTGGGAATATGGCAGGAGGATAGTGTTTGAGTAAAAGTCTTGAGTGGCTTGGACAGACCTTGAGTAGACACATAATTTACAATTGGGTACTTGGACTTCCTTTCTTCTTCATCTGGGCTGTATCTGTTCGGTGGTTTCCCACGATTGTGTCTAACAGGCAACACATAACCAGTAGAGGGATCCAAAATATTAGCATGTAAAGGTGTAGCAGGAGTACTTACCTCAGGGACATTCTCAGGAGTACTTACCTCAGGGACATTCTCAGGAGGAGGGTCTTCGGGTACTGAGGAATGAGGGGACTGAGGGTACTCTGTATTTTCTGTTTCTTCATTTCCAGGTTCTTTGGCTTCTTCATTCCTCAATTCGACATATTCCATTTCTGGCGGTACCTCATGTGGTTCAACCTCTCTATTTCCGGTTCCATGCTCACCCACGGGGGCCATCAACCAATTCATCTCTTCTACTTGAGTCTCCCCCTGAAGGGAAGAATTGGGTACCGGTGACGCATAGAAATTCTCGGACTCAAGAAATGTAACGTCCATGGTGATATAGGTTCGGTTGGTCGTGGGGTCATAACACCGGAAGCCTTTTTTATGTAAACCATAACCCAAAAATAAGCACCGAACGGCACATGGGTCCAGTTTGGTACGTTGATTCTTGTGGAGGTGGACAAAAGCAACACACCCGAAAATTCTAGGAGGAAGCATCAATATTGACGGAAGGGATATATGAGCAGAGAGGATTTGTAAGGGTGTTTTAAAGTGTAAAATTTTAGATGGCATACGGTTGATTAAGTACACAGCAGTAGACACAGCATCCCCCCAATGGCAACTCGGCACCAGTGCTCCAAGGAGTAGGGCACGGGAGGTTTCCAAAATATGCCGATTTTTCCTCTCGGCGACACCATTTTGTTGTGGTGTTTGGGAGCATGAGGTCTCATGGAGCAGACCATGTTGTTGAAAATAGGCCTGAAATCTTTGGTTGATGAATTCGCCACCATTATCGGAGCGAAGAATTTTTATTTTGGAAGAGAATTGAGTCTGAACCATGGTATGAAATGCTTTAAAAGTAGTGAAAACTTCGTCTTTGGTTTTTAGCTGATAGAGCCATGTCATTTGGGTACAATCGTCGACAAAAATCACAAACCAACGATGACCAGAGGAGGCAGGTATCGGGGATGGTCCCCACACATCGGAGTGTATCAATGCAAATGGAGTAGTAGTTTTATTCAAGCTAACAGGATAAGAAACTCGATGGCTTTTAGCCTTGATACAAGTATCACAGGTAAAGTCCACATTCTGCACATGGGAAAATAACGATGGGAGTAGGTGCCGGAGATGGCCGAATGATGGGTGCCCCAAGCGCCTATGCCATAGCCAAATCTGCCGTTCATGGCTACAGGTGTGATGGTGCGTGTGATTTGCTTTGCCAGGGCTGAAGTCATCAAGATAGTACAGTCCCCCCCTCTTAGTACCACACCCAATTATCTCCTTGCTGAGAACATCCTGAAGAAGACAAAAAGTAGAGTAGATCAGCACAACACAATTAAGTTCTTCAGTAATTTGACTCACAGACATCAGCTTGTTGGAGAGAGATGGAACAAGAAGTGTGTGAGCTAGGGAGAGGGAGGGAGACAAGGGCACGGTTCCAGCCCCTGTGACTGGGTACGTAGCCCCATTGGCATTGGCAATGCAGGTCCTCCGTGGCTGAGTTGTGTTGGAGAAGTCATTTGGATCAAATGTCATATGATCTGTCGCTTCGGAGTCGATAATCCAGGCACCATCATTCCGAGTAGTGGAGTTGGAAAAAACTTGACCACAATTACCTTGATCTGGGGTTGAGGCAAAAGGTTCAGTCACGGGAATAAGAGAGAGTGGAGATTCAGCTGTGGCCATCGCTGCTCGACCCAGGACGTCTTCAGTTGCAGGAGCATCTCGTTTTTTCCGGGCTTGTAATTCCTGCCACCAGTCTGGGTAACTCGCTCCTCCTGTAAAATGGAGTTGTAGCTTTGTATGTCAATGGCACATTTCATTGGATTTGGTCGACGAAAATCGATCTCTCGCCACAAACCCTGTAGATTGTTATAGTATTTTTCTATAGATCCACCTGCTTGTTTCATTCGAGATACACGACGTCTGAGCTCGTATACTTGTGAGGTGTCAATTCCATCGAAGTATGTTGTGGCAGCAGCATCCCATACCTGCTTCGTCGTTGGGTAGCGAATAAAGTTCACGACCAAGGAATGGTCCATGGAGTTGATCAACCAGCCCTTCACCATGGCATTCTCAGTGCGCCACTTACGAAAGGACGGATTAGTTTCTGGTGGGTAGGGGTAATCTCCATTGATGTATCCCAGTTTGTCTTTTCCCGAGATGTACATCTCAACAACCTGGGACCATAATCCATAGTTGGACCCATCCAACTTGATGCTGATTGGAACCATCGGGGAATCAGTGATGGGAGAGGAAGAGGTTTGGACCCTTGACAAAACCTCCGTCATTTTTTACGTTAGATTATCAAGGATGCTTTCGGTAGAGTCAGCCATGAAGACCGAGCAAAAATCTTGACCCCTGCCTGATTAAAAAACAGAGAAACCAAGATCGTGCTCTGATACCATGTCAAGTGTAGCTATATTTTTTCATATCAATTCCATAAAACTGAGTACAATATATAGAGATACAGCAGACTATTTTAGGAAGTTAATCTACGTCTATACAACATTTACGGCTACAATCATGTTCATCCCTTGAATGAAGGGATCATGTTTGACCCTTGAATGAAGGGATTCCTAAATCTAAGATTTCCATAACTGGCTAATCAAGGGACTCACGCCAACAGAATCTTCCAAAGAAGAAGAAGATCCTGAGGTTAATTCTTCAGAAACTGTGAATGGCAAGTTTGTGGCTTTCATGGCTAAGTCTTTGTCTAATAATAAAACTGATGAAGATCATGATAATGAGACGTCTAATCAAGAGAAAGATTATGAAGAGTTGTATCATTCTACATATGCTGATTGCGTCAGGAGGACAAAGTATGGCAACAAGATTACCATAAAGTTTAAGGCTACTCAAGAAGAAAATTCTGCACTAAAGATTAAATTAAAGTAAGCGCTTAAACAGGTTCATCTCTTGGAAAGTCAGAAAAATTGCATAGCTGAAAATTTGACTACTGAGGGTCAGAAATTCAAGAAGGCTGAACAAGAGATTGAGATTCTAAAAATAGAGTTACAGAAGGTGAATTCTGAAAAAGAAGATTTGCAAAGAAAACTGAAGATCACTCTGTCTGAGTTAGAAGTTAAACAGGCCTCTTTAAACAAGATGAACATTGGTTCGAAGACTCTTACGAACATCTTGTGCAGTCAGAAGTCTCCTTTTGACAGAAGCGATCTTGGTTATGATCATGGTACATCCACTTCAAATGCTAAAGGTAAAACAATTTTTGTTTCAAGTGTTGTACATACTACTCCACATGCTGTACATATTACTAACGTGTCGAGTAGTTTCAAGAAAAAAGAATGTGTCACGCGCTGCACGCACATCCACGTGTCACCATTGTGGAAAGAAATGACACATTTGTCCCCATTGTAAGAAGCTGCAAAGTCTACCCAAGACCAAGCAATAGCGGAAGAATTTTTCTCCACCCAAGACGACTCCAATTTGGGTTAGAAAGTCTGATTTGCCAAAGGAGTTTGCTCACACTATGCTGAAAGATCAAACTACACAAGTGTGGGTGGCTACATATAAAAAGCCCTAATCAAGGAGGTCCAGCTCTCACCCCCAATGCTGCTACGAAGATACATTCAGGGGGAGTTGAAATTGAGGGGGAACTACTACATCCAGATTAACAGAAGCTGCATGATGGTATTTGCTTGTCAATTATGGACAAATGCAGGGGGAGAAGAATGAAGCCATGGGGAAGTTTTACAAGGCAAGGCTATTCAAGATCTGAAAAGTTCAAGCAAATGCCATATAAGATCTACAGTGCTGATTTTTTTTATTTTAAATTCAATGTATTTTAGGTTTTTCTTTTGGGTAGATCATATTGTATTGTTCTAGAAAGATTTGTCTAAGAATTACCAAAAGGGGGAGATTGTAAAGTTAAAAGGGGAGGCAGAAGGTTAACATAAAAAAAAAAGAGGAAGTTGGCAGAATGTGCTCTCGCTATAGCGAGAATGGAAAACTGGGCCCCGAGGTAGAATCATACCTCACTATAGCAAGGATGAAGCTCGCCATAGCGAGGGTGGCACAGCAAGCCTGGTGCGATCCGGACTTTATTTAAAAGGTTGAGATGGACTCTCTATCCTAAGTGGATTATGATTAGAAGTCTTAAGCACGGATTTGAGGCAATATATTGGGTGTTTCTCACAACCCAAAGAGACACAGACACAGATCATCTCTCAAGTTCTGAATTGGTGATTTAATTGAGAGAAATTTTCTCCAGAGATTTTTGAAGAGCTGTGCTGTCAAGTACTTTAGAGAACCAAGTTCTTCTGCATCCTTTGTAGAGATTATCTTCTTGCGAGAAGATCTGAGGAGTCAAGCACGGGATTGAGTCTGTTGCAGTCAACGGTGTGAAGTCGTTGAAGCGCAAAGCAACACAAGCTAACTTCAATCCTTAGGTAGAGGATATCTGAATAAGAAATCTGAGTTTCTTGTAATTGCGAGATTCATAGTGCTTAATTAGATGCAGTTCGGATTCGTGGTTTTTCACCCGGTTAGGATTTTCCACGTGAAAATCTGGTGTCCTTGTTGTGTGTGCTTGTGATTTTATTTCCGCTGCATATTTTTTGTTTTTGCATACTTTTTGAACTGATTTATTGAGTTGACCAATCTAGAGATCTCACACCCTAAACTCTCATCAAGTTAAGTTGGCCGAGTCGCATGGGAGAAAATAAAGAAATAAGAAGCAAAATGCTAATCCCACGAGTCTGACTCGGCCCTGACCCGACTCGGTTAAGTATTGAGTGTAAGTTGAGTCGCCAAGTTCACTTTGACTCGGCCAAATTTTAATACCATGGCTCCAATCAAATCGTTGAATTAATTTCTTCGCCACCCTAATTGAGCCATAGTTGGGTTGAACGTCCACATCCATATGTCAATCAAATTGGCATTAAATCTTTGTTCCCAGCTCCCACTACTGGATCAACTGATCCGACTACATTTCTAAAGGATGTTTGTATCATCTTCCACCATTGAATTCCAAAAAGAAGATCTTCCTTGCAGTCTTATCTTGCATGTTCAACATTATGAAGGAGAGCTCTCCAAGCACTGACTATGCTTTGTGAGATCCTACATGTCATTTGCCAACTCTTCCAATACTTTCTACAAGTTCACCAATAGTCAGAACTTGCCCCAATACAAACTAATACAAATTAAGATACCAGATTGTTGTACAGACCTACATTGATGTCCAGATAGGTGTAAAATAAGAATAGGGAAATATAATAATATTAAATGTGATACATGAAGTGAGAAAATAATACAATTTTCAAAAGTTTTCAAATTAGTTCTAAGTTTTTAAGTAAGTATTCAATTAAAGACATCCGGCCATTTAAAAGTATTTTCTGGCGACTTTTTTTCTTAATTTTTTTAGAATACCGAAATTGCCCTTCATTTAAAGCCATGACATAGTTCTGACGGCGATTACATGTTGCCAATTGTGCGGAGATGCTTGTGGTCCTTGATCATAAGGAGGTTGCCTGTGAAGAAAATTAGGAGAATTTAGAGAAAGTGAATGATGGTTTTATTTCAATAAAGGATAATTTGAGTATTTAAAAAATAACCGAGAGAAAAAGCTACCAAGGAAAAACTTTAAATGGACAGATATCCTTAATTAAGAACTTTTGAGAAGACTTAATTTTAGGGACTAATTTGAAAAGTTTTGAAACTTGTATCCTTTTTTTAAATAAGACAAAAAACTTAAGGCCTTATTATAAATTCTCCCTTAAAAAAAATGAGATATAGGTGTTGGATATTTGTTTCTCATCTTTTCAAGAAAGGTTCCAATTAGTATTTGTTTCCTTATTAAGAAAATTAATATAAGCTTTTCCCAACTGGATCAACTAATCTAAGTCCTACTAATGGGTTTTGATCCACTTCAACTGCATTTCGGGCCTTGTTGGGCTCATTTGCTCTCCATTGTAGTTCCCATTCGACTGACTTCATAAGCTTGAATTATCATAGAGGTTGCAACAGGAGTGTAACTTGAGTCGGGCCAAACCCAAATTCCTCGCGGTTTGACCCAGCCAAAAGTGAATACTGGGTCGGGCTTGTTCGAGTTCAGGTAGGGCTTTTGATTGAAATTTTAAACCGAAATGAAATTCGGGTTGGGTTCAGGTCTGGGCTTCTAACCCAGTTACCCAATTAACAAATGAACATATCAATAAGTACATATGTTGCACGTACATTTTCTTTCTGTTATAACCACTGATAAGCAAAGCAAACCTAACTAATTTAAAATTTGGGTACCTAACCGCAACTGAGTCACCCAACTTCGACCAAATTGCACTTAGGTCGGACATAGGTCATGTATTTTCAGATTCCCATTTAGGTCATGGTTAGGTTAGGGCTTACAAATTAATGTACAACGTGGGTTACACCATCGTATTGCATGTAATCAATACCCTGTTTACTTTTGTGTCTCAACGGGCTCTACAATAGATTTAGGCCTCATTTAGCCCATTGACTTGGAATATCATCAAAATGCTCACGAAATCCCAGTTTCATGACTTGCCCAAAACATTTGTTATTCTTGCATTGTCCGCCTCCATCCATTTTAACTAAAAATACCTTTAAAAAGGTAGCTCCCTTAATTTTTTTTAGAGGCAAAAGCTCTAATTTTGTAAATAAGATAAAAAAAAAAAACATATAATTGGAGGATTAACAAATATTCTAATAATAAGTAAATAAGCTTTAAATCATATAATAAGATCACATTTTTAGAGTTTCCAAACGAACCCATGTAAATATGCCTAGAAATAAGAAGTGCCTCACAGTCAAGTGGCCATGAGGTGTCTCATCTTAGTAGCAGTCCAAGGATAGATCCCTGGGCAGGGCCAAGTCTCATGTTAGTCTTTCCATCAGTAGTCTATACTAAAAGAAAAAAAAATGCCTAGAAACAATCATAATCATAGGTTCCTAAGAGCTTGTTGGATCGTGTTACATAGAAGAAAAGCGCAAAAACTAAATTTCAAGGAAAGGGATTCAAAATTCACTTTTCTCTCTACCAAGGATAAATTGCCCAAAAATTTTAATATTTCCATAAAGTCTTGTTGCACCAAAAGATTAGAAATAATAAGATGCCGAAAATTGCCTGTGCACAAATGTGCATGCCCTAACCAATCAACATAACTCAACCCATCCAAAATGCCATGATTAATAATAAAGAAGTGAATGCTAAATTTTATATATATCTGTCAGCAGTCAGCACCCTACATCCTATTGAGAAAAGAAAACTACAAAAACACCTTTAAAATCCGTCAGTGGCCTACATACTAAATGGAAAATTGGTTATTAACCTTCTCAATATGTGTTAAAATTACAGCATAAACTTGGGCTCGCTGGAAAGGCAACTGAATTACTCATTCAATGAAACTGAAATTGTCTTCAGCTTTTTTGACATTGTCTGACACATCAAATTTGGCCACTACTCTTTGAAATACAAAATTATATTTCAGTAATGCCTAAACTCTCTCGGCCTAGGCCACCCGTGAGCCATAGTTGAACCAGAAAGCTACAGAATCTCTCATTTTTATTGAAAAGAAGAACCTTTCCTCCTTGGAAAGCAATATTTTGGATTTTTAATATATATGCATGTGGCATTTTAAATTCATCACCATCATCTTCGGAGAACCACAAAACAGCCCAAGTGGTAAAAGGGCATCTTATATCAACACTAGTGCAGGGACAGACCCTTGGCATTAGAAAGGAGTGTACTAGCTTAATTAAGACCAGGATGGTTTGCCATTCATCCCATGTGCAAGGAAAAAAAAAAAAAAAAACTGTCTTTCCTAAAAATATCTGATGATAATCCAAAAATAGAGCCAATACTTTTGTGACCTTGACTCCATTAAGTACAAAAAAGTGTGTGTGGTGATTGGGTGAAAATAAAGGAGGAATCATAGTTGTGGTACACACTACACACCCACCATAGGTGGCCCACATGCAATTGCTCTTCTTTCAATCCAAACTCGAGTACATGTAACATGATACATTCATAGGGAGCAGGTCAGATATGTGTGGATAAAAAGCTGTATAGCTAGAAAAGGAATGGTTTGATGCCAAATTTGATGTACTTACTTTTGTTACCAACATTGATAGATTCGGAATTTATAATCCCTCGAAGTCAGCCCTTTAGGCCTGAGACAACCCCAAAATTTAAATCAATAAAGACTAAATTATCAAATCACTTAACCCTTAAGAAGACATTGCAAGACAAAATAGTATAAAATAGAGAACTTCATGCATTTTTTAGAACCTCAAACAGTTTTAGAAAGCTTTATGCATTTTTTACACATGGAGATATTTTTACATGTGGGCCCCCAAAATAGTCTTTTTACATAATGGCCCTCTGATGGAAATTTCCTGGCTTGTTCTAGTCACAAATGTTCAATAATGCAATGATTCAGGGTTGAATACTATAAAAGGGGTTTGGGATGATCCCTTGAGAAGGGGACATTGACCATTTTTCTACACCCAACCATTGTAAAAATTCTTACCACCGGAAAAAAAAAACCATTGTAAAATTGAAGATTTAAGATAAAAGCTAGAGAAGTGGAAGGTCTTGCTGCTCTTTTGCACTCAAACTTCCACCCTTCATTTTTCACTTGATCCTTTCTTTTCTGTTGTTCTATTTTGTTGTTTTATTTTTCCCTTTCCGTCTTATAATGCCTTGTAATTTTGATTGTAAAGGGGTTTTTCCTGATTCCTCAAGAGCCCTTCCCACCAAATTAACTTAAATAAAAACCAATTCTTAGAAGTTATTTTATTTATTTATTAGCACACCATTTATGTGATATATATATAGAGAGAGAGAGAGAGCACGAGCTTATACTCAAGCATTGGGGCTCTATACACACCGGTCTATAAGCCCACATGGGGGCGGAACCGCTCGGGGTTCCAAGATTTGTATAGGACCTATCTACCTACCAAATCTGCATCCCATCCAATTATACATTCAAATTAATGTATACCTAGGAGAATGTGTGTACTATAGGGGGTTTGATCCACTTGAATTGACCCCTGGGTGGGCCCCACTATCGGTGTGCAACTTATGCACAGTTACTTTTGTACTTAAAAAGACCTATTTATAGAAGTATCCATCACCCTATGGTAAGGAAAAGATGCATAAGAACATTCCTCATTTATATATATATATATAGATAGATAGAGATAAAAGAGATTTTGACTAGGCCCTAGGTCTAGAAATGAGTCTCTAAATCTCCAGAGCAAAAAGAGCTCAATAGTGCAAACCAGTCTTACATCTGATCCCTCCATTGGTAGGTGCTTAGGGCAAAAACCCTTTTGCACGCTCCAGTTTCAAATGAAACAATTTAGTTATATATAAGAAACCTAAAATGAGCAAAGATGTCTAATTCCAAAAAGTTTAATCTCTTTCACTATAGCTTTAGTTGATTGATATATAAATTAAATTCTCAATTTAATAACAAGAAACTTGACAAAAAAAATATCTTTAGAGTCGTCAATACCCCCATTAAGAATTTGGTTATGAATAAGAGTAGAAAAAAGGGGGGTGGAGCACTTGTTGAAAAGGTTAACTCAATTGCTTATTTAATAAACCTAATTTCATCTCATTCAAAGATCGTCTTGACACATGAATTTATGTCATTGTTGAAATACAAAATTAAAATTTAATATTGCTACAAATCTTTTTTATTTAGACTATTTTTTAACATGAATTCTAATTCTCCATTTCAATTTATCACGAGACTTACTCCACCATTTTGTAATTGTTGATTTTAAGGACCGAATAAATGAGGAAGGTTGCATCAAATAGTTTGACAATTAACTGTAAATCGTTTTTTACAACTCTAACATGATTTCTGAAAAAACATTTATTTCATGAAAATCTTAATGACGTGTTAGTCTAAACTCACCATCTTCCCACAAAAATCTCATCATAATCTAAAGACATTGTCATTATCTCTGTGGCATTGACTCCAACCATTACAAAAGTGAGTGGTGATCGGTTGAAAATAAAGGAGCCATCATAGTTGGGCACACCCACCATTGGTGCCCCCACATTCAAGTGCTTCTTCCAATTCAAATATGAGCACCTTCACTTGTAGGGAGCAGGTCAGACGTGTGGTTAGGGCTGTACCTAAAAAAGGAATGGATAACAGTCAATGGCCATGCGCCATTCCTTTTAGAGTCCCAACAGATCAGTGAGGATTCCTATTCCATTCTAGGGTAGGTAGCATATTAGAGTAGGGAAGGACAAGCACACTGTAAGGCCACAAAGACCCTATTACCTGTGAGTGCCTGGGTCCCCCTTGGGACCCTGTGACATTTTCCACTGAAACCTCATCCAGTGGAGTATGGAGAACGTCAATTTCTCGAGTGGGGTGAACTAACAAAGTCTTCTATCCAACATCAAAGGTGGTGGTTATTTTCTTACTCCCCATTCTTCCCCACCCACTCAAGCTCCCTATTTAAGAGAGCTGGGGATTGCCAAGTCTCTACACAATACTCATGTTGTCTGTTAGAACTTTCTTGCTCATCAGGACTCATTGGAGAAGAGAGAGAGTACAGCCACATCCTTTCTTTTAACACACACGAGAGAGAGAGAGAGCGAGAGAGAGATGGCTGTACCCCCTTTCTTTAACACACACGAGAGAGAGAGAGAGAGAGAGAGAGAGAAATGGCTGTACCCCCTTTCTTTAACACACGAGAGAGAGAGAGAGAGAGAGAAACGGCTGTACCCTCTCTCTTCTTCAGTTGGTCTTGGATGTCAAAGTGGTGCCTGTTTCTTCATCAGACATCTACGACAATGGGGCCAATGAGTAAAGTAGCTTCTTGTAACCCTTGTCTCTCTTGAAGTAGCTAACGACTGGGGCTCTTCATGGGCTGGGCCATCTCATCGGCTAGATCCGAACTTGAATATTAGGCCAAATATATCACCCATGGGCATGGACATGCTTTGGTTTGGCCAAGACAAAGCCCGTCCATGAACAGACCTGGCCTCCTTGAAATTAAGTGCAAACTTGTACTATTTGAATGATTTCTTTTCCATGTGTTGTTTTTCCCTTTATATTATTTTTCTTTCTCATTGGCGTAACATGTGGATTCTTCTTCTTTTTTTTTTTTTTTGTTTTTCCTTTTTTAAATGCGCAGGCACACTAGCCAGCAATGCAACTGTTGTTGTATTTGGAGAAGTCACCATGTGCACCTTCTTTTGTATGCGATCACTATTGTCTTCGTCATCAAAATCTTATTCCAACTATTTTACTGGGGTCCACTAAATTACTACAACAAAAGTGACTTGTAGTGGTAATTTCTTTTTCCATTGTTATTGGTCTTGTTTAGTGATGAAATTTTTTTCATTGCTAAAATTGCCGCTAATGCCTAGATGCTAAATTAAAAAGCAATAGCAGTAGTTTTAGTGGTAGAAAAAAAATTCTCACCACCAAAAAAATACCAACAACGCTTTAATGCGATTTTTTTTTCACCACTAAAAGTCACTTTTCTTAGTGTGCATGAATTTTGTTTTTTCATTCTAATTTTGTTAAGTCAACGTAGCTCTTCCCCCACAAAATAAGTCTCGCCCAAGTCCTCATCTCCATAATAATCAAGAAAACGAAACTTCATGGTTCATCTATCTCACCCAAGTTGACCCATAAGCTCTCTTCAACCCACTCCAAACCACCTCCATAACTCTAGAGATACTAGGAGTTAAGAATGGCCATAAGTCCATCTTGGCGACATTATTGCCAGAAAGATACAGATAAAAATGAAGTTTGAAGATTGAATAAGGAGATGGAGAATTCAGAGGAGTGAAGTGGAGATTGGCGAAAGCCCAAAGCCCCAAACACAAAATGAAGGGATGGGAAAGAGAATGTATCTGATACACTATGATTGTGTAATACATCTATCTATTTGGGACCCACCCCCACACAATCATAATGCCCCACTTGTGTGTGTGTGTGTTTTTTTTTTTTTTTCCTATGTTAAGAGTATGCATTGACAAAGAGAGCGTACAATGTACAGAAGAAGAATTAGGAAGACCTCACAGTCGCTTGCCCTCTCACATTGGGAGACACAACCAAGAAAGAGCTCACCAAGAGGCATCAAATAGAATGGACGTCCCAACAAATAAGCCCACAGGCCGACCCAACGAAAACAGAGCCCGAAAGGGTGGACAAGGTCAAAAGAGAGCAACAAGAACGGATATAGCATCCCAATATAGAATAGACCACAGCCCAAATCAAACACTTCAAAAATCACAAGAAGACTGAATTGCAAAAATTCCATTTTGGTGTTAGGGATTTTGTATATTGTAATTTGATTGATGCATTATTATTTTAGCATCATTCGAATTTTCAAACATGCATTGATTTAGAAAATCTTGAAATCTTGATTTACACATGCATTGTTTTTTAGACTTGTAGAAATATTAATTTATGCGTGTTTTGATTTTAAACTTGGATGCATTTAAATTTGAAAAGAAGTTTTATGAATCGAGCAAGCCTATGAGTTTTAAATCTTTCAAATCATTTTAGGCTTTTATGTTTCATGTTTTTTTTAAACATCTTAGTTTGATTTAAAACATGTTTCCAAGCTTGATTTATTGGTCCAAAAGTCCCCACAAGAAATCGCTTTAAAAATAGAAATTTTGGGGAATTTGGTCCTTGGGCCCTGGTCGACCTGCAGTGTACTCGATCGACCAAGCCCATAGACACGGTCAACCGAGCACACTGCCGGTCGACTAGGAAAGAGCTGTTGGGGCTCTTTTCAAACGGTCAGATTTTTTACCGTTAAGCACCCGGTTGACCGGGAAAGGGACCAAGTCCTCCTTAAGGTGTTTTGAGGCAAAACAAAGGGAAATGAGCTAAGGGAAGCTAGTTGGTCAAAAGGGAAGCAAAAGCTTGGAATCAATGTTTAAATCATCTATGTAAGCTTAGTTTTCCTCATCATATGTTTTCATGCTTTAATTTAACTATTGGTAAATCTTTTCTAGCATGATAAACTATGATTTGTTGTGTCCTTAACATGTATATGTTTTAAATTGATTTATTGTCTTGGATGCATCACCTTGATTCAAACCAAATACGACTCAAATTGGTATATCTAAGTGAATCATGTTTTGGAATCATCTTAGAAATCATATGTAACATGAATCCTACATTTGGTTGAATATTTGGTTGTTGTTTTCATCATAAGAAAATCACTTTCAAATCTATCTTATATTTTGAATTCAACAACTTCACAAATCATATGTATTTTTGTTTTAAAGTTTCACAACTTGCTTAGCATTGATAAGTGTATCATTTTCAAGTTGAATTGTTAAATACATATGATTTGTCTCTTCACTTCAATCGAATATCTTTTAGTGTTTTACACTTTCAAATGTTTTTAACGTACATGTATTGAGCTACATTGTTAAATTTGATTAAAGACCTCATGCATCACATGTTTTATTCTTAAAATTTCACAACTTGTTTGGAATGAATAAGTATATCTTTTATAAGTTGTTTTTAACATATGATTATCATTCTTTCCTCAATTATAAATGTTTTTATGGACTAAAACTTTTAAAAGCCTTTGGCATACATTTATGAGCCTTTATTTTCAAATTGATTGAGATCATACATACACATTGTGCATTCATCTTTGCATTCATAGTGTGTGTGTGTGTGTGTGTAAATTAGATTTTCACTTTCATATTCACCTAATTAAGAGGCATTGCAATTGAGCTAAAATTGTATCTCCATCAAGTGTATTCTAGACATTACTTAGAGAGAGAATCAATCTTTTGGTTGCATAGGTTATTGCTTAGCCTTAGAAAAGCATAAGTGTATGGTTATGGGTGAACCATAAAACTCAAGAGGTTATTGCTTAGTCTTGGAAAGCATATTGTAAAGTTATTGCTTAGCTTTAAAGAGCATTTTGTAAAGGTTTTTGCTTAGCCTATTAAAAAGCATAGATAGTGGAAATCTGGTGGAGTGTAAGATCATAAGCCGGTAGTAGATGTAGGCATTGAAGCTGAACCACTATTAATCTTTGAGTTGTAGTTGAGTTGTGGTGATTATTTTTATTAGCTTCCGCATTTAGTTTGATAATCATCACTAGTGGCTAATTTAATTTAAAGAATTTAAAATTGGTCATAATTGATTACTAATTTGAAGCTCACCATATTCAACCCCCCCCCCCCCTAGGGTTCAGATCCCAGACTTTCATTTGGGTCCCACTTGATTCACATGATTGGCATTATGATAGTGGGTTTTCTTATATGAGAAATATTTGGACTCCAAGTCTTGTCAATGCCAACTTAGAAGTAGGGTTCCAAACGGGATCAGAACCATAGTGGACCCGGATCCATTTCTAAATAACGGTTCTGGTTCTGAATCTGATTTTGAGTCGGAACCTATTTTGTTGGTTCCAAACACGGTTCTAATAGGAAAATCTGGATCCATTTCTGGACCCGGGTCTACCTAGAGGACTGGAATTTAGTTCCAAAATCGGTTCTAATTTCTCTTCTTCTTTTTTTTTTTAAATAAGCATATCATTCAACTTATAACATTGCATCAAGTCTACTTCCTCCAGTATTACATATAAATATGTCAAAAAAATAGTTGATTTTGAGGAATAATTTGCAAGATCAAAGACTTATATGCCGAGTCCCGAGTTCACATGTCAGAACCTATATGGACCTGGAACCGAACCGTTTATCAATTGGATCCTAAATTGGGTACTGAACCCAGACCCATTTATAAATAAGAACTTAAAATAGGTTTCGGACCCGATTTTCTGCGGGTCAAAACTTCCGAGTAATTGGAGACTTGTTTGCAACCCTACTTAGAAGTACACTTCTTAGTAAGGGTAAGATTTTATGCTGAATAAAGTACATTCCTGGGTAACCTTGATGGATTTGAAATCCAAAAGCATAACTTCTAAGATTGGGCCTACTAGAAAAGCATATAAGAAGTTAATTTTAAAATTAAAGCCGTCTCAGTGGTTCGGAAAAAAGGAACGAGAATTGTTTAAACTCAATAACAAATTTTACTTGTTTTTAAAATCATATGAATAATTACGTGGGCCATCACATTTTCATATATTTTCTAGATTCCCCAAAAATTCCCTTTGGAAAGCTAATTTCAGGAAGGGCAATTCTTGGTTTCGGAAGGAATTTGCGGAAGCTATGAATTTTATTAAAGATAGAATTGGACGGATTCTCGGCAGTGGAAAAATATTTTGATTTGGAAATGCAATTGGATACCTTGCGAAGGTGGTCTTAGAAATCCCTTTTCAAGTGTCTCTAATAAAGATCTTGTTGTTAACGATCTTTTTATCAGAATAAAAATTGGAATATCCACCTTCTTAGAAATACCTTTAACAACAATATGGATGTAAAAGTATTTTGAAATTTTATATTCCTCGGCATAATACGAATGACAGAAAGATCTGGTCATTTACTAAGAATGGTGAATTGACTACTAAATCCGCATATATCACTATGATCAGGGAAAGAGATTGGATTTCCCCCCCTTCACTTTAATGGAAGACCTTTTAGCGTCTTTCACCCCCTCAAAGAGTTAAATTTTTTGGGTGGAAATGTTTGCAGCAAACTATTTAGGTACGTAACCTTCTACATAGTAAATCCATTTCAGCTACTAATAGTTGCCCGATATCCAATAAAAATGAAGAGACCATTGAACTTGCTCTCTTTCAATAGGATCATGCAAGAGCATCATGGTTTGGCTCTAATCTTAGATTATTTTCTACCGATCTCATTAACTTTAATATTTGTGAATGGTGAAAGTATTTCTTAATGATGTGTGATTCATCTTTTTCGGCTGTCAGTCCGTCCTACTAAGCAGAGGTGGTAGCTCTGTGGTGGACCCTTTGGAAAACTAGGAATGACTATACATACAAAGGTAAAATGATTAACCCATTGACGTCTCTAAGATTAGCACCAAATTTAATATTTCAGCCTAGTTATGAAGCTAAAGAATTCCCAACAGTGGTGGTTGATCCTATCCAAGGCTTCAACTTGAGCTTCTCTCATGACATAATTTATATTTTCTAGGATGCAATTTTACTGCCGATAATGGTAAGTAGGATTTGGTTTTGCCTTTTTGTGTAATGGTTCTTGGTTGGGTGCAGGTAGGGTTGCAAACGAGACGATTCCAGATCGGAACCATAGTGGACGCGGACCCGTTTTTAAATAACAGTTCTGGTTCCGGATCTGGTTTTGAATCTGAATCTATTTTGTTGGTTCCGGATTCAGTTTTGAATCAGAATTTGATTTGTTGGTTTCGGACCCGGTTTCAATAAATAAATAAATAAACCAAATCCGGTTCCAAAACCAGATCCACCTAGAGGACTCAAATCTAGTTCCAAAATTGATTATATTTTTTCTTTATTCTACATTTTTTTCTTAAAATAAGCATATCACTCAACTTATAACACTGTATCAAGTCTACAATATCAAGTATTATACATAAGAATGCCTAAAAAAAGTTGGTTTTAAAGTACAAATTGCAATATTAAAGACTCATATGCCGGGTCGTGGGTCCACAGGTCAGAACCTATATGTACCCGGAACTGGACTTGTTTATCAATCGGAACCTAAATTAGGTTTCGGATCCAGATCCGTTTATGAATCGGAACCTAATATAGGTTCCAAGCCCGGTCTTTTGTGGGTCAGAACTTCTAGGTAATTAGAGAATCAGATACCCATTTGCAACCCTAGGTGCAGAGTTATGGATTGCGCTAAAGTATATTCATGGCAATCATCATTGCCTTGATCGAAGCTAAAGCTCATAGTTTTCGTAGGGTCCACATTTTGTCTGATGCCTTGGAGGTGGTGCGAGCCATTAAAGGAGAACAAGATTGGTGGATTGAGTGATTGACCCTATTTTGAAAGACATTGCAACTCTTACATCTCATTTTGAGTCCGTAGATGTTTCTTTTATTCCTAGAAAACCGAATTTAGTAGCCTATGTTTGTGCTAAAAGTACATACGGTAAGGCTGTTGGTTCTTTTGTACCTATTTTCCCTCCCTAATGTCTCTTTGTTGTTGCTTTGGTTTGCTCGCTCTTAATGATTATTCTTCTTTACAATATATATATATATATATTCTAAATTTTTTCTCTTTGTCTAATTTGGTTGATTTCATATTTGTCAAAATTGAATTAAAGACCTTTTGATAAACATAACTATAATACATTGATGTTAGGTCTGGTGAGAAGCAAAATTAATAGGTAGAGGTAAAAATGAATTGAAAATCTTATACTACAATATATATAATTTGCAATCAAAATGGAAGAGAACTTCCAATATAATATATAATAATATGGTTAATCTGTTCTTCTAGCCCTCCTAACCCAGCAATAGTAAGTCTCCATTCTTCCTATAAAGGAGAGGTGGTTAGAAGAAGATTAGCTAGGCCATCATCTTGAAGTTGCAATCGGCTTAAGTTCAATGTACAGATACAAGTATATCTCTAAACTCTTCTCAATTTTAGTTTTTGTAATTTTCAATAGATTGACCTGTATATATAACCTAAGCCATTTACATCCACACAAATAATCAATTTTCTAAACCTTTTTTTTACCATCCAAGGTGGCTTGATCCTTAAGAGACTAAATTAATGTCACGACCCGGGCCCGAGTTACGAAAATCCAAGGCCGTGAACTATACTTACTCCCGTAAACTCTGGATTAATCGAAATTAAAACAGAATTCACAAGGGATAACATTCAATCCATACATACTTGTCAATTGAACAATTTGCGGAAATACACATTGACAATTAATTCAAAATGTACATATATACAAAATAAGGTTCTTTATACATGTATGTTTCCTTTTGCTTTCTTTCATCAACATTAGCATATCTAAACGCTATGCAAATTGATGATTGTACAAGTTCCCAAAATATTACATTTCAAAATGAATTTCAACTACTTTAAAAAAGAAATCTAAAAAAGGAATTTTCCTCAAATATCATTCGCCCATTTGCACACTCGAATACCCATCTCAAACAGTATTCCGACTGTTCCATTCAATCAATCCTCCCGGAGGAGCCGCAACGGCCTCCTTCGCTGCCGCCGGGGCTGTTGTCGGATCGGCATGGGTAATCGGGCCTGTAATGCCAACAATAACACCAGTAAATACGACAGTTCAACAAAGCATAAACAAGACTTGTGATAGCACATGTTAGTACATTTACTAAATTCCTTCAATATATTTAGTAAACAATTCCAATTCTAGACAGGTTTCAATATAATTCCTACAATGACAATGGATAAGCATAATAAGTCAATCAATAAACATGTACAAGATAGCAACTACCATAGCTTTCATTCCAATTCATTTCATTTCATTTACCATCTTCCCTCAAAGGAATGATTCATCTTCTAAATGGAAGGCATCAATCAGTACCCGTAGATACGATTGAAATTTGTGGGACTTACTAGTGTCCGGGCCAGGGACACTAGCATCACCACGGAGCTCCGGAACACCCACAAATCCATCTACTGCAGTATGAATAGTCATTTGGCTTGAGGCGGAAGGACGCACCATTCATGACCCCAGCCTCATGAAATAATCATTATTGATTCATTTAGAATTTCATACAATAGCTAGGTAGTGCCAGACTCAAGGGTCAATACATTTCATTACTAATCCATTTCTGGATTCAATTCAATACAGTGATTCCATTCTTAATAGTGGAAAAGAGACAAACAATGCCATCAATCTTGTGAGATTGGAATGAAGTGATACAGAACACAAAGGCATGAGAGAATCACTGACTGCTCGATTCTACTCATTTCTATTCCAGTTCTCACCCACCATTTGGGTGTAACCGTTGGTTATCCAATGTACCTGTTATTCTCGATGGACATCACATTTGTATTTATAAGTATATTGGAGTCCCCATAATTTAACACCCATAGAGGTATAGTCCATTATCAATTAACACTTAACCCATTATCAATTGAAGGGTTCAATTCTTAAGGTTTTTATGTCATTATCCAATCCTCACCAAATCTCTATGTGCATTAATTAGCCACAAAGCTAATTTAGAGGACATAGAAATGTCCAAAAAGCATCCATGTCTCCTACGAAATCCAAAACCAACTGGACTCTAATAGAGTCCCCCGAACGGTCCGATCGATTGGCCAAATTTTCGGCCTCAATCAATACCCTGTCCAGTATCAGGTTCGCTCGAGCGGACTCAAATTCGCTCGAGCGGACTCAAATTCGCTCGAGCGGACCCAGACAGAGAAGTAGTCGCTCGAGCGAACCCAAAGTTTGCTCGAGCGAACTCAAACAAAGAAATGGTCGCTCGAGCAGACCCTTCTCCGCTCGAGCGCCTTCATCCAGAGAGTGGTTCACTCGAGTGAACACAAAGTTCGCTCGAGCGAATGCTTCAGAACTTCACTCTGTTCATCCAGAGAGTGGGTCGCTCGAGCGAACGCTTCAGAAAATCCAATCCGAATATCTGCAACTCTCTTTCTTCTTCACTCCTTTCTCCATTCATTACGACAACCACCTGCAATAACTTTGGACCTTCTGTCCACTCCTCATTCATCATTAAATCCACATATTAATGACATTCCATCAATCCATAACTAACAAATCCATTCAACATTCAATGGAAATGCACAAAAGCTACAACAATGGTATTCTATGAACCTTTGACAATAACTAACATTATTCATAAGAGATGCTTATACTTGCCTCCTTGGAAGCCTCTTTGACAAAACCCCTCTCTCTTTGCTTGGCTTGTCACAATCCCTCTCCAAGAATCTTCCAAGTTCTTTAATAATAGAGGATGCACTTGAAGAAGAAGATGAAGATGATGATGCCTCTTCAAAATCTTTCCCAACTTTCAATCCTCACTCTTGATGGAGAAGAAATGGAAGAGAAGGAAGAAGGAAGAAGGGGGGGTGCCTAGGGTTTGTAAAAATGGGGAAAGGCTCATCTCTTAGCTTATATAAGCTAACTTTTGCACTTAAGCCCCCTTCAATTCCTCTTATTTACATTTTGGGTCAAATGAAGACTCATTTGACCAACCTTATGTTAAATGAAATCAAGTGTATTATGAAAGTTGATGTACTCTTCGAGATACACACGTTTGTATCCAGAATTTCCGTATTTGACGAAATACGTGAAAACTCGTATTTACAAAAATGTCCTTAGCTTACCTTGGTTGACTTTAAACTCATCTTAATCAATCAAATCCTTTTCAATTTCACTTTATTAAGCTTAATTCAATCATGCGATACTAACCCAACTTATTTAGTTCATTAATCACAATTAGCACAATTAATCATGCTTAAATAACACTAATTAGGATTAATTAGTCTTAACTACGATTAGTCCGGGGCGGGGCCTAACAATTAACATAGGAGTGAACCCTAACACACGCTTGAGATAAAACCATCTCCACATACAGGAGAGAGGACCCAAGGATCGTATACTGAGCAATTGGGTTGGAATAGAATCCATTTGCTAACTTAAGCTTAGGGCCTGTTTGGATAAATGAGAAGTGAAATAAAATGAAGTGGATTTCATATGAGGAGTGGAGTGAAGAGAAGTAGGTTGAAGCTAAAGTAGAATACTTCACTTCACTCCATTTGGATACTTATTTTGAAATTAATGTTTAGAGTAGAATCCACTTTTACTCAAAGAAATGAAAGTATTTAAAGTTGAAGTGAAGTGGAGTACATGTAGCTCACAACATTACTTCATCTATAGGGCTAGACTCATCCAAACGGAGTAGAGTTAAAATTTTAGACAGTTGGGGCCAATTTAACTTCACTCTACTTTATTTTTTGCTTATCCAAACAGGCCCTAAGGGGTAACTCCAAAATAATTATTACGACACACCTTGAAGGTTCATCCTCTATGGTGTTACTCTTTCAATATTATCTAGTAAAATATATGTCCCACACTTACAATGTCAAGTGAAAAGGCGTCACCATCATCAAAGACATGGTATTCATGTAAAGTTTATTGTTTTCTCCATTGAAATCTCTTTCCCCATGCGCTCTCTTGCATTCTCATGCTTACATCACAAGGATTATTATTATGTTATAGATTTGCCCCTTCAAATCTCTCTAGTCTTTTCCCATGCTTTCTCTTGCATTTTCATTCTTGCATGACAAGGGTTATTATTATGGAATGCATGCCAATCCGGTTTTCCAACCCATAATGGCCTTGTTGAAGCAAGGATCCTGGTATGAAACATGCCTCCCTGGATAGGTGGTCTTGGTCTTTCATCTAGAAGGACCATGTTTGAAAACTGACACTAAGAAAATTCACACAGATCGATAATAGACATTTAGCATGGATCATGTACGCTTATACATGAAAAGTAGGAATAAATTGTGGACCAGGTTTGGTTTGGGTGCATAGTTACCCAGACCTTAACCTGAATTACTAATAGGGCATCTGTTAACAATACCCATTAATGACTGGGGTGATCCAGTCGTCCAGATTACAAGATCGACACTCATGCCCAAATTTAAATAAAGTCCAGAACCTGGACCTGCAGATACTTGGGTAGTAATGCTATATACATATATGTATATAAAGTAACAAGGTCCTTGGCTATGAAACCAATTGACCTGGAAAGATTTTTTATTGGGGTCAAATATTGGACTCATACCCAGGTTTTCATTTTTGGGTCCTTTGGGTATTCAAGCAAGGAAAAGGGGTGAAAATTGTTTGGATTAAGCATGTTGGTTGCATTTGGTGTGAAAATATTGTATAAATAAGACTTTTTTAAATAAATATTCTCACACCTAAACTTGAGCCAAGTCACTCGTAAGTTTGACTCAGCTTCCTCCAGAAACGTGTTGACTCAGTCAGGTGACAAGTCAACTCATCGAGGGCCAACCCTAAACCTAAACTACCGGCGGGTCAAGTACATGTTGGGATGTTGCTCCAGTTCAAGAGTCACCAGCACTATTGGAAATAAAAACCTACATTTTAATCGAGCCTTTGTAATGGGCCATGACAACATGCATGAGGCTGGATGTTCCTCGCATTCAGACAAGGAAATTTTGAACAAACCCACCAACTCGGCCAAAACCCAACCTAGAAACTTTCGTTCAAGTAAATATTTTTAACCTAATTAAAAAATGGGTTGAGCTCAAGTTGAGACCATAGGCATCTCTCCAACCTGCCAAGTGCCACCCCAACAAGAGTAGGTCCGTGCTAGGCACAGACTTGTCCTTGGACATTGACCCAAACTTGTCCTTGGCACCCTTATCTCTGTTTTTAGGCTCAAAAGTTGGGCGAAGGCCTCTAGCATGGCCTATAGTTAAAGAGGGGATGGCTCCCAATGCATACTCGAGGGCCTCTTTGACAAGTAGAACTTTTAGCTTGAAAGGAATTTCAAAGCCCTCGTAGAGCTTGTGAGCTGCTATCCCTATTTGCCCCATCAATTTGGGTCAAGGAAAGTGGCCGAAATAGGCATTAGAATTATACGTATTCTAACATTCAAAAACTGGTTGTGAGAGCCTGTTGTTTGATGTGATTGAATGCATAGGAATCTTAAGAGTTCTCTTTCTAATAATAATTAAAATTAAATAAGCAAATGTGAATTTCCTAAAGCCACCGTCACTTTATATATGTACCCTTTGTTGAAAAATGAATTTCGGGGAGGTGAAAAATAAATACCCAGGCGACCACCCTACTAACTCATCCCATGTACATCACTGTCTTGTATCCTTCCTCGCATGTCTTCAACCCTCACATCTTTAATAATTAGTCTTTTGAGCTTATTAGACCATTCATTCCTATATGCAAACAAACATGTATTTAATGAATGAGTTTTTATTGGGGTTTTGCAAATTCCCCCAACATGACTTACCCAACTTTAGCCAACTTTACATAACCCACTAGTTAAACAAGCTTAGGTCTATTGGGACCACCGGCCCAATCCGACCTAACCGTACCATTTCACAACCACCACCTCTACTTTTATACATCCTATCAAAAAAGAAAAAGTTCCTCAAAGGAATGAATAGCTAAGGCGTGAGAGTGACATGTGCCAAAAGCATTGAAATGGGCCACCACAAAAATCATCACCCTCACTCTCTCTAAGATTAGATGCTCTCAAACACCCAACAAAGTAATATTATATTATTCCCTCATCACCATTACCATCATTATTGCTATTGTTACTATTACCATCACAATCATCGCCACCATAATTCCACCAACCCATTATACATATAAGCTACAGCACCAAGAATTGAGCACCTCTGCACCCACACTCACAACTTCCTTACTTAGCTCACAAAATGCATGAGAGAGGACTCCTCACCACCATCTTCCACTCTCCAAGCCGAGCTGCCACCGCCCGTGGCAGTCGCCGAAGGAGGCCCAGCGGTGGCACGGTGAGGCTCGGGAACAGGCGGAGGAGGTTGCGGCTGGCTTACCGGCCGGGCGCACGGTGGCGGTTCGTGATGACGCTGTTTCGGCGGGTGAAGAAAGCTTTCTGGGAGGTGGCTTCAAATGGGCTGTTGTTTGAGTCGTGCCATTGGTCATTTCCTTTTATCTATCCCCTTGGATTTGCTCCCATGTGAATCTTTTTTTTTTTCCTTTTCTCTTGTATTGGGTGTGGGTGGGGAATGGTGGGGAGTTTGTTGGTGGGGAATGGAGAGGGAGGAGAACAATGCATGGAACAGTGGACTTGGCTCCATGGAAAAAATGGGTGGGTTGGTCTCTGACCATGCAGAAATGCAAATGAGTTGATGTATGTTGCATGCTTGCTGTGATCCCAGCAATAAAAGTGACGGTCAATGGGTGGTCATATGTGGTGCATTGGTGATGGAGAGTAGATCATATCATATATATAAATAAATATTCTGACCAAAACCACCCCAGGAAGGTTCTTATGTATGGTCCATCTTATTTTTACAAGTCCCATATGGGGTTCTTCTTTGTGTGTTTCGGGCAGTATAGTAGTCACTATGAACCGCCTGTGAATGCTAAAGATCTCTGGAAACAAGGTTCTCATGTTCTTATAATTATCAATCCTGAGATGTCACACTTAAGACTAGTTTGTGCGCAGAGAGAGCAATCCAGCCAGAGTGGAATCCTTAAAACCCCATTTTCCGTGGCTGTTGAAAGCTACGGAAATAGAAATCCATGGTGTTATTTTTTATGTGTTTGGTGAAGGGGAGAAAATAGAGCTAGGTTGTGAGATCCCAATCTGTCTGGATAATCCACTAAGACAAGATGAGGTCAAGTGATCTTGTGAGTGAAGAAAGGGAAATTCGTAGAGATAAGGGTGGATTGCTTACGTTAACACCATGAGGCATTGTCCATATCCCTCGTCAAAAATATCCAAATCATGACCTTGGAAGCTATGTAGCCCCGGATCCCATAACTAACTCTGCGAGAACAATAACACGCTGAGGTGGACAGGGGTGTGACACGAGTTCCTCATAGTGACCATTGGTTTAAGAGTGAATTCCTTGATGATTTCCAATGTGTTGCTCGTTGGTGCAATAATGGATTCCTTGATTATTCGAAGGTGATAGCAATCGTTCATAGATGGCGAGAACCATACTACAACACATCCATAACCTGATTACACTCAATATCAAGTGTTGTGGGCCCATAAAACAATTTTTTATTAGTTATTTAAATATAATATAATGATATTAATTTTATATATGCGGCCCAATGTACATCACAAACTCATCCATCCAACTTTCTCCATTCAAACATGTAAAAAAAAATTACAAGTTGATTTGGGAAAGTCAACAACTCTAACGAACAGTTATTCTACCTAGAAGAAAATATTGATGGGCCAAGTTCACTCTGACTCTCGTAAGACTCAGCATTTTTCTGCTTAGAGTTGTGTTATACCATTAGTCATTTGATCTAAGAAGACTGACAACCACATGTACGTAGAAGGGCTTGAGGAGCTTCTCTCTCTCTATATATATATATATATATATTTATATATAAGCTCTTTCTTTTCTCAAATCAAAGTAAAATCATTTTCCATTTTTTTTCCAATATTCAAAGGCTTCTATTCCATGGGAGACGAACATTCACTTCCCACTTCCCCAAATTTTATGAAGAGAAGCGATAAAGAGAGGAAGCGAGCAGACGGATATAATCTTCTAAGATAGGGCGGGGGGGGCAAGAGCTCATCCTCGCCGCTGTAATAGAGACTTGAAATTATTATAACCTTGATATACATTGTTACACCGTTTTCTATTGACTTAACTTTTTAGAGTAAGTAGTTGTCAACATAATATTAGAGCGGGAGGTAAGTGTCCAAATCCCGTGCGCATCTACCAACTTGTTAATTAATTGTGGGCCCCATGGCACGCAGGCCACAAGATTCCTAACAATTTTTTGGGTTACTAGACTAGCTTGACATGCCCATAATCAAGTTACCCTCTTATCAAGACTATCACCCTTGAATTATCACAAGTCAAATTTGGCACTCTTCTCACTATTACTCATTGTTAGATTGAAATATAAGAAGTGATGAATTGATGGCTTGATATTTTATGCACTCCTAGGTATAGTTGAGATTTTCCGATTTTCTCTTTCCCATGAATATCGGTAGGACTCTAGATAGGCCGCATAGAACGGATCACACCATCTTATGTAAAGAAGATTTTCACCTCCTAAATAAAGTTTTATATATCAATGTGTGGAATTTTACAAAATGCCCATTTTTTTCAACTCCTTTTTTTAGGGGGTGGGGACTAACTTCAATCAACCCAATCCTTCACATATATATGCTACCATCCAATGAATAAGCCCAAATTTTATAATATTCTAGGTACTGTTTACTTTTCTATTTTATCTCGAAGAAATTACATGCATATACCATATAATTTAAGAACTTAAGACTAAGGTTTTGGATAAAAAATCTCATATTCAACTCATCTACATTTAAGCATTTCTCTCAACCGACCTACATTAATTGTCATGCATTCAAGTGGGACCCACTGATAGGGCCTTTTTTTGTTAAAAAAAACACCCTAGCTTTTCTAGTAATTATAGCTTTATTAATAAGAAGATTGTTAACACATAAGGACAATGCAATCTGGCCTCTTGTGCAATGCCAATTCAATGGAGGAGTAGATAGAATAAATCAAGCCTATAAGGGTGCATTTGTGCACACTTCGGAAAAAAAATTGTATTTTCTCTTTCGCGACAACTTAATCCCAACCGGATACATAGGAACCGGATTTCTGCTCCAGCGCAGGAAGATAATGCTAAATGTGCCTTTTTATTAATGAGTTGTCCCTCGCACCAAACATGGAAAGAGTAGAACACATAAAACTAGGAGCAACTTGTCACTCCACTTCCGGGGGTTCCGTCTTGCACAAACACACCCTAAGGTGTGAGCGAAAAATCAACCCCATCAAATCATCCTAATCCCTCGGTTTATGGTTCTCAAGTTTAATGGTTTTAAAATATATCATTTCTTTGAATTTCAATCCAAAAATCACAATTAAAATAGTGTCAAATTCGGGCTCTCTGGCAACACATCTGAGAAGTGCATGTGAGGAGTTAAGTTGATCATAGGTGGGCTTCTCATTAATATGTACCTTTGCTCTCAAAAATCAGCCTCATCACTTCATCTTAGCTCCCTAGGTGAACCAAGTTGGAAGAAAATAGAAGATCACACTAGTTCAAAGCCCTATACATACATTCATATATATATATATATATATATATGAGTTACATTACAAAACTCCTTAAGCGGTTTTTCAAATCAAAAAAAAAAACCCTCTTTTAGCCAATGAAAGTCTGGCACGTGTCATCAGTGATCCACATATCCGATTTTATATCCTAAATATTCTCCTACAAAAATGAATCTCTTAAAATACCAACAAATCATTGGCTCTTAAATAGGGGCAAAAACTGCGCTTTTGAGATAGGGGGTTTATGAATATATATATATATATATATATATGGGCCAACTCTCCTAAGCTCAAACTTACGAACAAGGTAAGCACTCAAATGCGTTGCCTCTATGTTAAAGGCTGAAGAACACAAATACTAAGATAAAGGACCTGGATTGAATGTAACAACTACTTAGTACTACTACCAAGTGCCCTGTCCAATTCATGTGATAAATCTTGCTTTTGGTCGAGTTTTAAAAGTAAAGTCTGTACAAATAAAAAGCCCATCTTACCTTTTTCATCAAGGGAGACTGTCAGATAATACCTCTCTCTCAAAAGACGTGGACGGTTACATTTGCCTTTGAATTGAATCCGAGTAAATCACAAGATCAACTGTTGAGAGACTTGGGTTTGTTTTACAACAATTGAATCCGACGGTAAATATTACTTTTAATCAGAGTGATAGTCAAACAAAGCTTTTTAGGGCCATGCTTTAACGAACTTTTGAGATCCTTTGCAGAAAGACCAGACCTAAAAATCAAAGCCCATTAACAAGAAGACATTAAAGACTGTCAATTGGGCATATGGTGGACCAAAACACAGGCCCATTTTCAAACGCGTTCAACAACTGTTGATCGGACCCTCTATTTGGTTGTCCATTGGGCCCATGTGAGGGGATTTTTACGAATCAGTTCATTTTGGTAGTTGCTTAAACAGGCCATTGTTACTATGGCTCATTGTTGGCCTCTGGAATAAAAAAAAAAGGGGGCTCAAGCCGAATTGCATATAATGCTTTTTAAATCCTTTGGATAGTCAGGTAAGGCATGGACCCGACTGGTCGGACAATGTAAAATCTTCTGAGAACTGGCAGCCCATAACGTAACTTACAGTACCCAAAGCTTGTCTTCTAAGGGAGGGAAAGCAATTCAGTAGGAGCCTTATTTCCTTCAGTCGCAAATCCATTAGCTTGGTGTTAGTAGAAGCTAGAATACAAGCAATGCTCTGGTTCCGCATATTGGGCTCACAGATAGTTACTTAAAAGCCCAGACACATATGATCTTAAGTAAATAAGAATTTACTATCAGCCGATCAAGGGTCATTACCCAGTGAGGATCCTGCCGAAACAAGGTCCTAGGAGGGTTAGACTACAGATATATAGACCTAACCTTTGACAATTTTGCATAAAGTTTCTGCTCGCAAGTCTTGAACCATTGTACCAAAGCTGAGAATGAATGTTGGATTTATCTATCAAAATAACAAAATTGAGTCCATTTTTGCACATACAACAGGCCCGATTTGCTAACCACATAGGTCCAACATGGTTTGTAAGAGACTGGCAACAATAAACAGAAAATTCGGGACAATCCAAAAAAATTATGATCTCAAAAGTTCTAAACTTGGATGAAAAAGTTACCCAAAAATCACTTGTATTTTGACAATCAGATGGGCTGAAATTGAGTCTCAGAAACTCAATCTAAACATGGCCCATAAAATTGCCCGCACACGCATGCACATGTATCAAACTTGGGATCTGTTTCTGAGCTTGTCACATATGTGTGTATCTCATGTGAAAGGAACAAGGTAAACAAACCGTTTCATTTAAGGATCTGTTTTTTTTTTTTCTCTGCAATTCAATACAAACAAGTCCGTTTTGCCGTCATTTTTATCTTATAGTTATAATTATTAAGTTTCTTTTGAGCCGAGTTGCTCTTCCTCGATTTAAACTCGCGACCAATTGACGTTGATAGCATATTAAATTTCCTCTTGATAACCATTCGTACCAAAACCTAGAGGCGATGGTAGGTACTGCATATATACTTTTCAACCATAATGGTTAGATCTTGGAGTTAAAAATCAAAGAGAAATAAACAAGAGAATAGTTTAGGAATACCTATGTCTAAGCTTTTAACTTAACTAAATTGGGTTTTTAAGATGATGACTTGATCTTCTTGTATAGACCTCTCTCTTATAGAGAGTATTGCTTTCTTTTTTGAGTAGGAGGGAGCGTAGGGACCACCCACCGATTTTTTAGTAGGTTCCTAAATATTAAAAAAGGGCGCATCGATGAGGAATATGAATCACTTTTCCATGCTTGTCCCAGCACTATTACGCAAGCAAAAAAGATAAAAAAGTAACCAATTTCGTAATACAATATTTGGAAGTTGGAAAACCATTTTCTATGAATGGGGTCATAATTGCTTTTCTGGAAAAAAAAAAAAAAGAAAAAGAAAAGAAAAGTAGAAGTTTGCATAATATCTTTTTCGTGGCATTACACGAACAGACCATACGTTGCAAAAACTGTAGATCTTTATTTGTCATGTAATTAACCTTATAAATTGATCACAAGCTAGGACCTAGACTACTGATCAGAATTTCCAAAATCTATGGTTTCTAGACATAGGTTATACATCATATTTCTAAATTATTTGCATAGTGCACTCATTTTTATCATTCACGGGAGTGGCTGGATATGGGTTTTGATTGAAGCTGTTGGTATAATGAACTCATGTCCCAATTCTGATCTAAATGCAACCTAAAAATGAAAAGCTAAAATAGAATATCCAAAATGACTATCAAATAACCTCCCTCTCTTAATGCAAATTGAATTAATTTAGGAAAAGTGAGAAATGAATGTCTAGACATTACCCTAGTAATTTAATTCCTAAAAAAGTTAAAGTCGCATCTTCACCTCCCCATTATTATCTTTTATCCTTTGCCTCTTTAATATTCCTAGGTGGAAATCATTTCACCATATTTTCCTATCTATTTATGCAAACAGACAGGTCCTTAGATTAGACTTGTTTGTGTAATGCTGTGATTCCATACTTTGTGGGAATTAATTCACATATGACTGTTAAAAAACTGTTCAGACCACCTCCCCTATCTCATTACTTAGTAAAAGGGTTTCTTTTGTCAATATTATTTTTAATCTTTTTTATGGGAAAAAAATGTAGAATCAAAATGTGAGAAATTGAAGTATTTTTCAATGCGTTGCAAAATCCTCCATGTAACACAAACCTGGCCCAAACTTTTATGCCTTTACATATTGATAGAGATTTGAATTAATAAATCAAGACCACGGTCAGGGGGCTTTCGTTTGAAATGAAAGTAGCTAGCTAGCACCAGGAGCATGAGATTCTGTATCAGCTCCAACGGTGAAAAGAAAGGAGAATGAATACAAAAGGAAATGGCATATGCATCTGCGGTAGAAGCCAAGCACCACCACGTGATCATGATTAAAAGTATGCCAACCAACTTATCAAGGGTAAGGACTTGTGTGGGAGGGGCCCTCACTTTTAATGCTGTCGAGCTCTCTGCCCACTGCCACAATAAGCTGCAAATATCTCGTGAGTTGTATTGTACTATAAAACATGGCCATTTCTCATTTAAACTTGGTAGCTCTTGTCTGAGAATTGCTGTCACATCTTGATCTGATTCTCATTCGATTTTTGTTGGGTTGATGTCTATTGGATTTTGTTGGGTTGATGTCCTTCATCGTGATTCATGGGTCTATGGGTCAATCACATGTCAGGTTTTGGGTCCAAGAGTATTTTGGTAATTATATTTGGTTTTAAAAAAATAAAAATTATATATTTTAATGTAATTCGGAGAACTTTAAAAGTCAGTAGTTAGATCGAAGATTTCCCCATATCATGTGAAAGTAGTGACACTGCTTAACTACGTAAATCTTTTGTATGATTTTTTATTTGATGTTTACTTGCCTGGTTTGTTGATATAGTTTGTTCTTTTAATTAGGGATCCTTTGTGCTCCAATATTTTTGCAACATTTGCTAATGCAATGCTTGGTGCAGAGGTGAAGAAATCAGACTTGTGACCTTTTCTCCGTGGAAAATGTGTATTCCTTTGATCTGTACATTGAAGAGCATAATGTATATTCCATGATCATTAGGTCCATATCTAAATATGATCATGGAAAATGTAGACTGTAAAATCTAGAATTATTTTCAAATGTCCCATTAGAAAGTAAGAAGTTAGCCTCTAATAGGATTGGGTTCATCCCTATGTGTGCAGAGAGGTGTGCTTTTGGGATTTTCCTTCCTCCGTTTTGGTGGAGTTAACTTACTAGCAACCGGGAGGCAGGGAGATATCAGCTCAAAGGGGCTTTTTTTTTTGTTTGCGGGTTTTTTTTTTTTTGTTTTTTGTTTTTTTGCTGAATTTCTAAATGTTCCCATGTACTTAAGTATACAGAAATTTTACTTAACAACAAGGGGCTGAAAATCCAAAAGTTATTTGAGAACTTCTTTGTGTTGGAACTCTGAAATGCATGTGAAAAAACATATTATTTGAAAATAGAATAAGACAAGATGCCATGTAATGTTCAAACCAAACCAACATGATAAATTAATGTTAGAAATTTTATAAAAAGAAACGGGCTAAAAAGGCATATTTACGGCAGAATCACACAAAGTGGTTGTTAGCTATTGATTGAGTTGTAAGTGTAAGAACCTTTTTCATATTTGGTAGTATGGCCATCATATGTTGATGTGACACACTAGCCCCCCAAATTTAACAGGGGTTTGTAGAAGGTCAGATGTTGTAGGGAATGGACACAATGCCTTTGTCCCATCATCTAATTTTAATTCCATTCCCTTCTTTTGTATCTTTCAATCAAATGGCTTACAATGATCATTGCCGTTATATTTTTTTCTAAATTCACAACCGCATACGGGTGCTTGGACGTGCCAGCCTCTCCAAGGTGGCTATAGCTGTCGTTTCGATAGAGAAACTCTCAAGTGCTATTTGGCTGCTTCATGGCTCAAAAATCTCGTACAGTTCAATTGTATTAACCATTGATTTTTGCAAGTGAACCTATGGAGCCATTCAAAGACCACTAATTTTAGATGAGAGGAATCCTTAATAAAGATTAGGAATGGGCCCAAAAATCACTCGGGTCAAACCCTTGAGAAGCAGAAGATCGAATGGTGGTGTTTGTGTGCAAGAGGATGGATTGACTGCAGGTGAGCCCGATGAACTACTACCATGCTTGACAACAGGTGGGCCCAAAAATAACTTTCACGTGTGATCAATTTGTAAGTGATCTCACCTGTTAAAGTGGTCCGCCAACATCCCTTTTGAGGAACTTCCAAAATGCACTTCAAGGACAATAGCCAAACTTGCCTTGTGTTAAACAACTTTTGGAAGAAGCCCAAACAAAATAACTCCAACATTATTATTTCAACCACAGTTCAGAGATAAAACCGGGGCTGAAACTTGGTTTAAAAACTTCTAGCAATTCCTCTCCTATATTGGTATAAGCCCAAAATTGACACTCACTTAAACATTATTCTTAATTATTATTATTATTATTATTTCTTTGGTAAAGGAAATAAGGCGAACGACCACACCTTAAGTCAATGAACTTAAAATAATTAGCTAAATCTTTGATGTTTGAAAATCAAAATTTTCTAGCCTCCAATCTCCCGCACCTTGGATGGCTTTAACAGCTTTTAACGTTCAGAACGTAACAAAACTTTGGAGAAGCCCTTCTGCTCACAATTAAATTTTCAATAAAAATTATGCATTTTAGAATCATTAACTTGGTTAAGATGACCTGTAATGCTTAAACTTTTACGTTCCTAGGCCTCGTTAAGATCTTTTCGTTATCTTCCCTCAAAATTGGCATTAGATATGTGGGCTGCATAGGCTATACCACACCATCCTGATTACGTGCAATCGTGTCCGGCTTGATCACATGATCACTATAGGGCCATGGTGTGGAAATTTGGGCTTGTTAGAATCTAAAATCTTAAATAGATTTAGTTTGAATTTTCAAATCTTTATTTTCTTTTCTTTTCTTATATACAATTCAAAGCATATTCTGAGGACAAAGAACTGTGAAGTTTCTGTCAAAATGTAGCCCTTGAGTTTTAACATATGATATAAAAAGTTCGTCAGGAATGAAATCAATGAGTTGATAAGAGAGATCTAAAAAAGGGCATGAAATATGAATACCAACGTCAGCTCCCGTTCCATGCATGGCCCATGCAATGATGCAAGTGTTAGAGACTTTAGGCACAAAAACAGCAAGGAATGCTTGTATCCCAATAATTTAAGAAGCTACCCCACGACCTTCCTTTGCTTTTAAATGATCCGGATTTGATTTTGCACATTTCTCTCTCTCCCTCTCTCTCTCTCTCTCTCTCACATTCATGATGATGATGGAAGCTTTCAATTCACCAAAGCTGTGAAACTTTTCAATTCCAAATGGAATATGATAGTCCAATGGATTGGAGGGAAGTTTCAGGACAACCTTGATGTGAAGTCCATTTTTGCCAATTAAATGTATGATTCGGATGCAAAGGGGATGTGGCAGATTATATGTATTGACTAAGTTCCAATTTGGTTAATGATCTTAACCATTAAATCAGGATCATGCAAAATGAACAGCTGCAATGAGCCATTTTAGAAGGGAATCTTAAGGATCTCCGCTAAGATAGTTGTGTTCATCAACACAAGGTGGCATTTTAGCCATATGCAATTGATGGTGTGCCCATTATATGCATTTAGTATCCATCAAGAGACCTAGTTGCAATATTAGATTGAAAATGTCTACAAAGACAAACTAAGAGACCGATTGGGAGCCTGAATTGGCTTGTAATGACATCTTTACCCTCAAATGTCCTTCACTCAATCACTCAAATGTCTTTTCACCATTTTCTTTTCGAAATTCGGGCTCCTACTCGGTCACTCGTTCCGTCTTTCTAGTATTTCTCAATTAGATTTGGACAAAGACATAAATGATAAGTTCGGCCAAGAAATCGGACTTCATCATTTGTTCTTTAGAAGAAACAGTGACATTGACACCCACTTGTAGGAACCGTGGATTTTGATATTCTTTTTTTTTTTTTACTTTTTGTAACGCTGTGTTTTACAGTTTGTCATGAGCTGACCATCTATTTTATAAGTTAGATCAAATGACTAGAAATGAGTGACGGAGCTATTTATATCAACTAGGTTAGGGAGCTTTATATCAAATATGTCACAAGCTAAGTTAAATCATTCCCAAAGCTCATTTTATAATGAGGTCCATCCAAGGGTTAAGTTTCATGCAAATCGAATAAGAAATTAATTTTAGTATCAAAATTAAGCTGATATTAATAAAAAAACATGATTTAAATTAATAATCTCATTTTTATAATCATCAAACTATAAATTCATATTAAAATTTTTATTAATAAAAAATCTATACATAGAGCTATAACTGTATATGAGTAAGTATTTATAGATTAATTCACAATTCTTCTTGCTTAAATTACTTATATATATAGTCAAATGTTCATATAAGAAATGAGTTTTTAAGTATATTTAACCAATTACTTCAGCCTACTCATATAAGAAATGACTCTAGGGTTATTAAAATGTCCTTTGACTAATGATCAAATCAAATCTTAAGGTAGGTCCATTGCACGATCATGTAAATAATGTAATGATAGCGGGTCGTCTTAAATGGTACTAAACCCTTATGATATCCATTGGATCTAACTAATCTACCTACCTATGGCACCTATTAGCAAGAAAAAGTAAATAAATCTCAAAAATATATGATAGAAAAAGGGTGGATGGATTGAATGTAATAGGTCTCATGTATGTGCAGACAAGATCAAACAGATTTGAAGTGTTTGATTCAAAAGTATATTAAGAGAATCCCACTAAGACATTGGTGATCCCAGGCTTTGAGATGTTCAAAAACACATTTCTAGTTGCATGTTTTTCAGTACACTCATTCATCTCCCTCAAACGGTTGGATACATGATCAAAGGTGGTGAGATTTGGGCGGTTTACGAATTTCATACATGGGGCCTACTCAGGAACCAGAGAAATCTAGGCTTTGATGGGTCACCTAATTCATCTTTTCAAATTTCAAATCCAGTTTACTGTTTCCATTTGAAATATCAGAATCAATGGCAGGGTTATTTCGGTCACATTTTGAAATCTCAAAAAGCTGATATTTTTCTGCAGAAAGCTCTGTTCTTTGTAGTTTGTACTCCTACTACTTCTGCAAGTGGAAGGGGAAGCGTATGAGATCACAAACGGCGAAAATCAAATAACAAACATCCAAACAGCAACCCCTCTGTATTCGAAGAGACCCCATCTCTCTCTCTCTCTCTCTCTGTCCAATGTCGGGCTACTTTGGCATTCTCGTGTCCGATCCATGGCTCCAGAACCAGTTCACTCAAGTGGAACTCCGAAGCTTGAAAAACCAAGTAAGAAAAATCCTTCCTTTCTGCTTCTTTCCTCGAATTTCTTTAGCTCTGTTTTCCCTATTTCATGGAAATGCCTTGAAATGGCTCTGTTTGGCAGTTTCTGACGATGAGGAGAGAGCACGGCCGTGTAACTGTCGGAGACCTGCCTTCGAGGATGTCGAAGCTGAAGATAGTTGGAGATAATCTCACTGAGGAAGAGAGGGCTTCTTCTCTCCTCGAGTCGTATCAGAACATGGAGGAGGAGGTCGATTTTGAGCTGTTTCTGCGGGTATTTTTCCAACTCTGATGTTCTTTCTTATGCAAGATTCCACCTTTTTGCGATCTTGGATTGATGTTGCCCTTAATCTCAAATGGGCGTCTTTATTTTATCGAATCCATCGTGGAATGAATCCATGTGGATGAGGATTACAAGTCTTTCATGCTTTTCATTAAGCCATGAGGATGAAACTGTAGATGGGTTTGGAGAAAATCCTCTAGATTCCTCCTTTTTTTAGATCCTTGCAGCTATTTCATCTGGGGTTGTCTGTTGATGTCAAATCCACCCTGGGAGTGAATCCATGGGGATGAGGATTTTTAAGGCTTTCATATGTTTGATTAAGCCTTGAGGGTGGAATTGGAAATGCTTTGTAAAATTCCATGGCGACAGGCTTCCATGTGATGCAAGGGTTCAGATTAGACTCCAGTGAGCATAGCCTACTCTTTAACTCTGTGTGGCGTTGATGCAGGTGTACTTGAAATTGCAAGCGCGTGTTAATGCCAGGTTGGGTGGGGGTGCAAAGAACTCGTCTGCATTTCTGAAGGCTGCCACCACTACATTGCTTCACACTATCAGCGAGTCTGAGAAGGCGTCCTACGTTGCGCATATTAATAGCTACCTCGGCGAAGATGCTTTCCTGAAGAAATGCCTTCCCATGGATCCTCTGACAAATGATCTCTTTGAGATTGCAAAGGATGGAGTTTTGCTGTGGTAATTTTCTATTAGACATTCTCTGGTGGACTGATGATTCTAGAGGAGACCTTTTGCTGCATCTTCTGATGTATTTGATGGAATGATTGTTCTTTGATGCAGTAAACTTATCAATGTGGCTGTTCCGGGGACAATTGATGAACGGGCTATCAATACCAAGAGAGTACTTAATCCATGGGAAAGGAATGAAAACCATAATCTCTGCCTTAATTCTGCGAAGGCTATCGGATGTACTGTTGTCAACATTGGAACGGAGGACATGATTGAAGGGAGGGTAAGTGTTTGCACTGCTTTCATTATAGATGTTGTGTTAGCTTATTGATTTCTTGATAGTAGTCCAAATGTTTCTGTATGACGTGTGGAACATGTGACTACTGTAGTCTTTTTTGAGCTGTAAAACTAACTAGATAAAAGGCCTCGTGTGATTTCAGCAGCTTTTGTTTCCATTTTATTGCTTATAAGTTTTGGTTAGGTGTTCACATTCATTAGAATTTTGATTTCAGATATCTGTTGAAGATTATTTTCATCAAACATGTTTGTTATTGTGCATCCTATATTTCTCGTTATTTATTTTTTCTTTTCTTCATTTTATTAGTCATCTTGAGGTTGGTTTCTTCCATTTCACTTACTGATATTTGACTTAAATGTATATGCCCCTGGTGCGATGGGAGTGAGTGTTTTATATGTGTTAATTGGGAAGCTGGAATGAAAGCATATGTTAGCCTAGCATCCTATAATGTGTTGTCTTGGCTGAAATACCTTGTTATTGGACCATACTAGAATGAAAATTCTGTTTTATTTTGTTTTGTTCATTAATGAACCCAAACAAACATGATAAGAACTGGACGGATGTATATTTAACCTTCTTCAAAACAGTAACCATTAAATTACAAGATTGCAGCTCCCATGTGACATGAAAGTTTTCCGTGAAGTTCTAACAATTTATTGCTTTCAAGTAAGAAAGATTTGAAATAAATTTAGATCATAATACTACCTTAAATTTACAAATGAACTGAAGAAGAGAGGTAATAGAGTTTATAAAGCAATTATGTTACTTGAATGGAGTAAACCTTTTCAAATAAATATTACATTATAAAATAATCAATGCCCTATTATGCATAACATATATGTTGATAATTGTGTTCTAGATTTTGGAAGGGTAGAGTTGGATCCTAACTATGCCTGTGCCTTTATCCGTAGTTGCAAAGCCTGTATGCTATGGCTTGAATTACATCCAAAGCTCTCTCGGGCCTTACTGAGACTATGGTTGATCATTGTGCTTTGAATTAACTTTTGTGCCTTACTGAGACTACGGTTGATCATTGTGCTTTGAATTAACTTTTGTGCCTTACCGAGTCTACGGTTGATCATTGTGCTTTGAATTAAATTTTGTCATATGTTTGCTTTCTAGTTGGTTAACCTTGAGGTCTGTGTGCTGCAACAAATTTTAGAGAGCTTCCTGACATGCTGTTAGAAGGTCAAAATAAGATGACATGGCTTATTTTTAGTCAAATGGTAGAACTCTTTGAGCCGAGCCCAGATCATTATTCTAAGAAATAACTTTTGTCATATACTTTATTTCTTGTCTAGCTGATTAACTTTAAGGTCTGTCTGCTGCACTAATTGATTTGATCCATAATAAGTGCCAATCTTAAGGAATTTACAATAGGATGATTTTCCACAGCACCGATGCTGTAATTAAGTATGGTCTGGCCTGTTAGGCCCACTCGTATGCATACCAATCATGGGGAAGGAGGGATGAAAAGGTCTATGTACGGCCTAGGTGTGTGCTTAAATGGGCACATCTGGTCATCCTAACAATCAAGTTTTTTTTCTTGGTAAATCCTAACTATCAAGATAAGGGCATCAAAGTTGGACAATTATCAGCCCTTAGAGGAAGTGCATATTTTTTGTTTCTTTCATTTTCTTTTTTCTGAACGATTAGTTCCATGATGAATATGGCTTGGATGAATGTCAAATTGGAGTGAGTGTCATGGGCAATACTTACTGTGAATTGTCAAGGGGTAGGATTTATCATAGGTGGGCTCAGGGGGGCTCCATATCCCAGTCTCCTATGTACCAAATAGAATCCTAGCTACTCTTAGTTATTCTACTTTATTATCGATATTATCACTTATTCCTAATTTTTTTATGGCCTCATTTGCATGGTTGTTGAATGGATTTAGGAGTTCCTGTGTTGTTAGTTAGCTTTAAATTTTAACATTCGGCTTATTTTTTTGTATTCCTCTGGAGTCTGGATGGTTGAGAATTGTTGTTTCTTCCCAAAGTTTCCTATTCATGTTTGTCATGTGAGCATATTCGTCTCATAACTGCCTATTGGATATGTTAACTCCTGATCAAAAGAAAACATTAACAAACTAGCTGAGTTTATTCATTTTGTTTTTATCTATTTTTAAGTTCTTTGTTGTTCAGTAGTTCCTGTATTAGTTTGATAACTGGTTACATATTTGGCTTGCATTCTCAGCCCCATCTCGTGCTTGGGTTGATATCTCAAATTATTAAGGTACGTCTCTTTGTCCTTTATGATTCTATTATTTTTATAATCATGAACACTTAGAATGCTTAACTTAAAATAAGACTCGAACTCTTCAGTTTATATCTCTGTCCAGCCACCATGGTAGACAGGTTTACATATTGAATGCTTCATGCTATATTTACCAATATTTTCTGCAGAAAAATGGAACATAAACATTTTGATTTATAATTGATTGTATTAATCTTAGATACAATTGCTGGCGGATCTCAACTTGAAGAAAACACCTCAGTTGGTGGAGTTGGTTGATGATAGCAAGGTCAAAGCTTGTCCTTTCCTCCTCTCAATTTCCTTGAACTAGGAGTTCAAACAGATTTCATAGTAGGATATTTCTCTTTACACTTTGATATGTGAATTTCAAAGACTAACAGGATGTGGAGGAGCTATTGAGCCTACCACCAGAGAAGATCTTACTAAGGTGGATGAACTTTCAACTTAAGAAAGCTGGTTACAAGAAAGTCATAACAAACTTTTCCTCAGATGTGAAGGTAGGTAGATGTGAGTTGGAGCAAAAGATGGTGCATCTAAATTCTTGTTCTTCTCGTTTATTTTGTATTTACGAATCTGTGTAATTAGTTCCTCATCAACTTGGAATTGGTAGAATATGTGGTAAATCTATGTAAATAGATTGAATTGTTGCACTAAATGTTGTATGACTTAACTATTTCTTGTTTGACTGGAATATGGTTAGAGAGTAAGGTTCAAAACTTAAACCTGACTTCAAGATTCCCTGGTCTAAGATGGCACATCATGTTTTTGTTTTAGGGGTGCAACTCAGTTTTGATTGTGGACGATTTGAAGCCAAACCAACTTTCAACCCAAGAACCTCAACCCAAACCCTGCCTGACTATACTTACGACCTGAACCCAACCCTATCAACCAAAATTTTCAAATGCCACACAGAACGGCCCCATCCGAAAGGCCTTCAATTCCCCCAGTCCTAAATTTTATTTCTCCATAGTTGTTTTTCATTTTTTAAGCTTTAAAATTTTAGGTTTGTGGAGATAAATATCTTGATTCTAGAATTGTATATCTGTGTACCTTGGTTCTATAAATGATGTTAGTTCTTAAGCTTTGTCTATTTACTTCACACTTTATATATCTCTAATTAAAACTGTTAAGATTAACAAAAGTAAGCCTAAAGAATTGTAAAATCCCTAAAATTCTCACAAGTGTCTCAAATTTGTAGAAGTCTCAAATTTTTATAGTTTCTAGACCATATATAGAACACAAATCAGGGGGATGATGATTAATAGAGCGAATACTACAGTAATGTGATTGATTCGATCTATAGTTTTGGAATTAGAAGATGCGCATGTTATAAATGATTCAAATATTACATTAGGTTCATTCTGGTTTCTTATGTTGAATAAGCCCAAGCCCCAAATATCATGTGTCAAGCCATGCTTATACGACATAAACTAGTCACATTTGATATATATGTGTGAGAGTGTGAGAAATGCTCTTGTACAAGTTTCCCTTATGGTCGCAAGCCACCTCATGGGGCCACCTACCGGTCCATCCCATTTAAACCACCCCTCCTATTTACACGTGTCCCATGGGGTTTTGATAGATCCAAATGGAGTACACCGTTGGATGGAGGGTCAATTTTATTATTTTATATAAAGCCGTTAAACTTGTGGACCATGGATGAATGGGTTAGAGGTATTAGATTGAATTGAGATTTGATATCTCAGTTGTCCCCACTTGCATCTTTCGATCCCCCCATTGTTTCATGATTTCTGGGGTCTCTAGTAGACCCCATGAGGTGGCTTGTACCGTAAGATGGCAAGGGAAGCTTGTACCGGAGCATTTCTCATATATATATATATATTTTATGGGTTTCATTTTCAATGAGCCAAAAAATTTGGAAGAAGCTTTGGTTGATTTAGAAATAGAGTATATAGGGTAGCAATGATGGTAGAGAAATTTATGTTCTCTTAGAGAGTTGATATTATAAAGAATTAGTAGGACTTGGGGAATTAATGTTGTGATTAGAAGTTGATTCCAGAGGATATGTTGCATGTGTAATTAATTGGTTGCTAAATGTAATACCAATGTAGTGCCAACATTTTTTCTCATAATTTCCTCTCATTGCAGGATGGAGAAGCATATGCTTGCTTGTTAAATGTTCTTGCTCCAGAACATACTAACCCAGCAATGAAGTCAGTAAAGTCCCCTTTAGAAAGGGCTAAACTAATCCTTGAGCATGCTGATAGGATGGGTTGCAAACGATACCTAACACCAAAGGACATAGTGGAAGGCTCACCAAATCTCAACCTTGCTTTTGTGGCACATATTTTCCAAAATAGGTAAGAATCAAACACAATTCATTCAAAGGATGACTTTTTTTTTTTTTAAATGATTGATTAAACCTTATGCTGTTAATCTGCAATGACTGTGATTCATTAACTGACTTGAGGAAAATAGCCTCAGATATAGGAGAAAATAAATTTAACCTGAAGAAGTAGAGAAATATGGCTGTGGAAGGTATATCCTCATTAGGCCTATCCTTTTGATCTAACATTCTAGTATCAACTGCAATCTGTAATTATTCTGTTACATTCCTTTTGGTTGCGAAGAAACATCATCTAAATGATCTTATTGTATCAAGATATGTTAAGAGGCGATGACTGGGTCAAGTTGACCCATCCAGGTTCCTAGTTCACGTAGGAAAGGGGTGATACTGATACCTCCTGCATAGTCCCACGAATGGCAGATACAAAATCACTTGCATAGGAGGGCTGTGATTAACTATAGGCAGCCCTTGTTTATCTGGATATTAAGAGATTGAAAGTAAACACAGGCTGAGTGGAGGTGGAATCAACTCATTAATCACCACATCAAGGAATAAGCATGGATTTCTTGGAATAAAAACCTCACCCAACCTTGCAGTTTCCAAATGGATACTACTTTCTCAAATGTAAATCATCCACTGCAAAGTCTGCACGCGGACTGTTCTATTTTATCGAATGCTAGACTGTTTTTTTTTGCTAGGAGCCCCGGCTGAGATTATGGCCAATAATCATCAACAGTTGTGGCACAGAATTGGATCGAAAGGTCATTATGGAGGGGCACTGAAATTTTAATCTTGTTGGATGATGTTAGCAATGGGTTTTATGCCCAACATTTAATGGTGCATTTTTTTTTTTTTTTAAATTCAATGGTTAGTATCACTCTAATCCATGTGAAATTTAGGCCTTTTTTACCAAAACAGTGGGGGTAGATTTAGTTTTGAGGAGCTGGATTGTCTATAGGT
This sequence comes from Persea americana, assembly GCA_029852735.1. Lineage (NCBI taxonomy): Eukaryota > Viridiplantae > Streptophyta > Magnoliopsida > Laurales > Lauraceae > Persea > Persea americana. Next base: position 64,758,823 of record CM056816.1, read on the forward strand.
TGGCCTTAAGCTTGAAACCTATAAGATAATTCACTAATTAGTTATTATACGATGTGCAAATTATGTGCAGAAACTTCATAAACCATGTAACATCAGTTCACATAGCAAGGTCAGGTGCACGAGTCCTGATCACATAGCAAGGTCAGGTGCACGAGTCCTGATCACATAGCAAGGTCTGATTTGAGCTTGACCCGACTTCTAATCAAGACCTTCTTATTTCACTCTTCTGCAAATGGCATCCACCCCTGTGGGTCGCTCACTTCCAAGCGACCATTTGCCCCCTGATCTGGTGCAGTGGCTGTGAAGCCCAATAGCGCCCTGCTAGCTCAGTTGGGCCTGCAATTAACATGCATTCATGTGGGCCCCAATGGGGTTTGCTGCTTGCTCTGTGAACTAGTTTAATGGTGCAATGGAAATTGTGAGGTCCACTTGCGTAGTGCCCATTTACCAAGGCAGGTGGGATACTAGGAAAGGAACCAAGGGGTGGGTACCCCATGTCCCTATCTAATCACCTAAGCCCTATGAAATGATGCAAGCCCTGAGAGTTTGCATTTTGTGTGGTTGGATTTTTGTGGGGCCCAAAATATCTCTCTAAGTTGATTGGATAGGAACCATCCCCTATCCATGTGGGGCCCACACTTTCTGCCTTCTCACATGTTTTGTCGGGCTCCTAGGTGGGTGCTTGATGTCGTCTCACCATGTCACTTTAATTTGATATGTTGTTTGCTTTCATTGCCTGCAGGAATGGATTATCTTCAGAGACCAAACAAATTTCTTTTCTTGAAACTATGCCAGATGACACGCAAATCTCACGAGAGGAGATGGCATTTCGATTATGGATCAATAGTTTTGGAAATTCAACGTATATTAATAATGTCTTTGAAGATGTTAGAAATGGGTGAGATTGTAATACTGCCACAATTGCTGCATGTTTTACGGTGAACTTAATGCTTGTGTTTAGTTGTTGTCTTATGTTCTTTATCAATGAAAAATCTGTACTGATGCAGGTGGGTCCTTCTAGAGGCTCTTGACAAGATCTCACCTGGAATAGTTAATTGGAAGATTGCTACAAGGCCACCAATAAAAATGCCATTCAGAAAAGTGGAAAATTGTAACCAAGTTGTAAAGATTGGGAAACAATTAAAGTTCTCCTTGGTTAATGTTGCTGGGAATGATATTGTGCAAGGAAATAAGAAACTAATACTAGGTATATCTCTTTTAATGTTATGTTATGTAAATGTAGGTCTCTCTGTGGACTGGCATGATATTGACTTTTGGCTTTTGTGATCTAGAAAGAGGACAGTTTTTATATAATTTTGTGAGTTTTACTGTTATCGAATGATTTATATCCTACTAACTGAAGAATTGTTGGAATCCAGCTTATTTATGGCAATTGATGCGGTACAACATCCTTCAACTGTTAAAAAATTTGCGATATCATTCACATGGTAAGGAGATTGTAGATGCAGATATTTTGAATTGGGCTAACAAGACAGTGAGGGATGCTGGAAGACATTCTCACATGGAAAGTTTTAAGGTAATATGTCAAAAGTGCCTTGTAAGTTTTGTGATGTACCCTATCCCAGTCATTGCATTCTATATCAATCTGCTAGTGTACGACTAACAATGGATAACCAAGGTGCTGTAGAGGCATGTTTATAACTTATTTTGTAGTCAACCTTTGTTTCTTAGCCCTTAATGTGAATACTTCCTTTCCAGTCGGTCAAATCTTGGTTTTTGATTAGTGATTTACCCTTGATGCTGACTTTCCATTTGGAATGAGTCATTCAAGGCTAAAATTATACTAGACTGGACCATTGCAAATTTCTTTCTAATTTGACTGCTTCTTGATTTCCCAGTCAAATGGTGTGAGCATCCTAATACAAATGGAAAAAAATCATATGCCTCCAAGAAGTTTTTTTTTTGGTTGTATCTAGATTCAGAGTTGTTTAGGGTGTAGATGAAGTAGCATGTGTAGTCTTATCATTAATACTCTCTTGGAGAGTAGCCTAGAGACATTTGTTGATTTTTCACATTTTTGCCCTTAAATTAATTATCTATTAGTTTTACTGTACGGGGTAATTATGCACTTTTAACATCAGTCTTAATAATATTAGTTGTGTCTAACCAATTTGAAGGACAGAACTACTCTTTCTCCTAGTTTCTTTTGTTGTTCTTGATCCTCTACTTTGCATCTTATTTTCTTTCTTTCTATAACCCTAAAGTGCAGTCCAACTTGATAGCGTGGCGGGATGCTGATTATGAAAGAATCACAGAAATCAGAGAATAATCAGAGAGAAATGGGATAGAGAATGTGATCCCATGTCCCTGTTTATATAGAATTTTACTATGTTCCTTATAGTAACTACATCAATTTACAATCAATTAGTGAAACATTAAAGGAAACTTATATTTCAATAGATTTACTGAGATATCTCGTGACTCGTCTTGATAGTCCAGAGGTATACCCATTAGATTATGCTCCTATGTCTCAGTAGTCCAAGGGTTTATTTTTACACCCTCCCTCAAGCGAGAATGCAAAAAAAAGTGAGCATCAAGCTCTAGGAATGCAGCTGAGAAAATTGCAACGACGGATGAATTGTAGTGAATAAATTATCAGCTTGGTTGATGGATTGAACAAAGCAGAGGTAAAATTTCTCAACGCAGATATGATGTCGAAAAAAGTGACAATCAATGTCAATATGGTTCGTTCTCTCATGAAAAGTAGCATTGTATGCAATTTGAATTACACTTTTGTTATCATAACAATGTGGTGTAGGAGAAGAGATATGCACTCCCATGTCCCAAAGTAGCCAATAAAGACACTCTATTTCAAAGGGTGTGTGAGTGAGCACGATATTCTGCTTCTACAAATGACCAGGAAACAAACATATTGTTTCTTACTTTCCATGAGATAGAGAAGAGCCAAGGAAAATGTAGGATCCAATCAAGTCCTTAGGTAGGTGTCATCATGGAGATGATGGCTCGTCACATCTTTATGTTGGCCTCCATATGTTGATTTACTTATTTTCATTAGGCAATGTAACAAATTTTGACTTTTTTCATTTTTGGCTTAAAGTAAAAGGAGTGATACTTTTAGATCTGAGTCTTATAAAGAAGGGTCCTTGAGTCAAGAAATTTACTTGTTACGATGTTCACATTTTAAATTTACAGGATAAGAGTCTCTCAAATGGAACCTTCTTTCTTGACTTGCTTAGTGCAGTGGAGCCCAGATCTGTGAACTGGAGCCTTGTCACAAAAGGAGAAAGTGGTAATTATTTTGAGCATTGTAATTGTAGGAATTGAATCCCACAGAACCTTTTTTTGTTTCTACATTTTTTTGTCCTGCTTTCTTCTTTAATGAAAGTAACTATTCAAAATACGAAAATAAAAAATCATCCTGTATTGTTTATAATTCATTTTCTGATAGTGAGTAGTAAGTTGTTAGTTTAATGTTTCACAAGATGATTGTAGTTTAGTTTAGTTATTTTCTGTAGGCTAAATATTCCTCAACAAGCTCCTCAGTATAGTTGTCTTGTGATGAATACGGATTAAACCATGATGCATAGTTGTGATCTCTCTCTCTCTCTCTCTCTCTCTCTCTCTCTCTCTCTCTCTCTCTCTCTCTCTCTCTCTCTCTCTCTCTTTCTCTCTCTCTCTCTCTCTCTGTGTGCGCACGCGTGTGCAGCTATGCGCTCACATTTGTCAACCAGTGAGTGAAGAGTTCGGTTAGTCAACCTTGTACTCTAGCTTGGTTTCATAACTTGATGAATCTTATTGAAAAGGAAAAAGGAGGGACTTTTGTTTTAAGAAATTTAATTTTTTGAAATGGTATTGAGATAGATAAGAGTAACAATATCTTGCCAAAATTGTAAGAAAATGGCCTTATAATCTAAAAGCTTGTTTTGTTTGTAGCTTATTTTTGGAGTGATAAAGATCATTGAGTATTGAGCAGGTATGAATCAGTAAACAGGTCCGACGGTCATGATGTATCAAGCAATAAGTAGTGCCTCAGCCAATATGAATCAGTAAGATGATTTGGGGAATATTAGCTAAACAAAAAATCTTGAGAGAGTATATAGTTCAGTGCCACTTTAATAATCAAGTGACTATACATATTGTTGAGAAGTGAGAATCCAATTTCGACAAGCAAACAAAGCATATTTGAAGCAGGCTGCCTTTTTATTAGGGATAAGGTGGCAGCCAATGTAAATATGTCCAATATTTGTCAGATTAGAACTACAGTTAGCTGATGTGCTTACTAAAACACTTGGTAAAAGTAGTTTTCAAGATATTTTTGGCAGGCTGAGCATGATAGATGTCTGCACTCTTCTTACAAGGGAGTGTAGAAAATAACAGTTGTTTGTTTGTAATTTAACTTTATTTTCAAAATGAGTTTTGGGGTTCATTTGTAATACTGTATCAGTAGGGGTTATTCATAATTTGAGACTTTTGCTTTAGTTAATAAAAATTATTAGAATTACTACTGCTTCGTGCTTACATGTGGCTTCTCTGCCCTCCCTCGCCCCTTCTCTTCTCTCTCTCTTCCTTTTCTTTGATTTTATATCCTCTCTTCATTTAATCTTCATTCAATTTCTACTACTCACCCATAACATGCCATCCCTTTGATTGTTATATGCTGAGGGATTGATAAATGTGAAGTAGTGTAAATTTCACTGGCTCTTTCTATGAATGGTAAATTTCATTTACTTTATTGACATGTCTTACACATTGATTGTTCCAAAAGTATTAATCAATCCAACTATGGCGAAGTTTGGGCCAGTGCCTACTTATGGATGGGCACATCGTATGAGCAGGTTGGATTTTAGAATGAGTGAGTTCCATGTGGGTCAGATGAAGTCGTGACCATGGGAAGTCCCATGAGGTTAACAACATACAATACTTTCTGTATTTATATATCTTGTTTTTTTCTGCAAATAATGAGATTATATTAAAGAGATAAACTAGACTACATGCTACATACTGCACCATGCAACACAGACCCCAAAGCCTCAATGATATCCCCTCCCTCAAAAACACAAGCTATACTACATGGCCCAACACCATTTCAAGTTGCTCCCAGCTTACGGTCCTCTTCCAGATTCACAAAAACGTGCCATTGTTTTGGTAGAGGTTTCATCAGATATAGCTTAGATCTCCTCTTGATCGTGGCCAGAAACTCATATGTATTGAGAGTATTCCAAAGCAAGTTGATTGTTGAGAGAGATCCAGCTAATTCAATGACGTGCTTTCCACATGGTGCGGGAGACTCCACTTTCTTCTTAAAGATTAAGGAGTTATCCTCTCATGGATCTAGTGTTTTGTCATCTACTAAGGCTGGCCAATAGTATGGCTGATGCTCTAGCTAAACAGGGAGTGGATCCTCGGGTAGTTCTATTTTGTAATCTGTGGATTTTTTAGTGGGGTAATATACCCTTGCTCTCTTTTCTCTTCGGGTGTTGTATCTTGTCCATTCATTAATAAAGCTTTTGTTGTTACCCAAAAAAAAAAAAAATCCAAATGTATTCTCAACATGAGCATTTTAGTGAGTTGCATTTTCCTATCCACAAGATTTGCCGTTTGTGTTCATGGGCATCTTTTCATGGCATATACTATTTATGACAATTTGAGGCAATGCAGATGAAGAGAAAAAGATGAATGCCAGTTACATTATCACTGTTGCTAGGAAGCTTGGTTGCTCCATATTTTTGTTGCCAGAAGATATTATGGAGGTAATTTGGTTTCTAACCATTCAATGAGGCTCCTCCCTTTCAATTCTTGTGGTTGTCTCAGTTATAGAGGATTTCTGTTGTTTCAGGTCAATCAAAAGATGATGCTTACGCTCACTGCAAGCATCATGTATTGGTTCTTGAAGAAACCAACTGAAGAAAGGCCTGTAGTGGCTTCAGATAGTGAGAATGGAAACTCATCTGAAACCATTTCTAACTCCTCAGATGACTGTGCTTCTGAAACTTCAACAGAATAGAACGGAAGCAGGTGATCAGGTCACCGACATGTAATCATCCGCTAAACAGAATTCATCTATCATTTTTGTATATTTTTCTTTACAAACATATACACATTCATTCAAATGTTTGAAACTGCCATGGTTCAGCACTAATGGTAAGAAAATTGTTTTAGTTAGGATTTTCCTTTGCTCTATTAGAACAGCTATAGTGGTGATTCCAGAGTAAACTGAATATCCATGTAAATATGGGTTGTATCTTTTTCTTGTGAAACAAAAAATTGTTGGGTTTGTTCACCATTTCAAGGCCTCCGACCGTATCTTTCAATGGGCTTTCTCAAGTCTAATGCGGGCACTAACACAAGCAAAAAAAAAAAAAACACAAGCAGTGCCTCTCTGTTGCATTCTACCTAAAGTTTTCTCCACAATGATCCAGATCAAGTAGTCCCTGGATGTAAAAGGTCATGTGCGAAAGTTTCCACTTATCAGGGAATTCACCATCCATGCTAGTTCCATGGAGTGTCGAGGCTCTGGGATTTTGACTTAGAAGAGCTACACTCATCTTCAGTAAGGTCTTTCTGCTGCTTTTTCTGTATTATTATTTTTTTATTATTTTTTAATTCTTCGTCGCTAAAGCTTAGAGACTGGATGGTCACTCATATACCTGTATTGGCTTGGACTGAAACTAATCCTCGATTTGGTTGGTCCCAGCTGTGTCTGATGATATTGCACGTCTATGACAATTTTCACCTGACTTACAGACCATAATATATGGAGTAATTATATAATTACTTTCGTATGGGCCTGTTTGTCTCATGTAATTTAATATTAAGATTGTATATTTATAATGAAGATTGTTTATAATGAAGAACCAAAGGCGAATATCCAAAAATGACAATCAAATAACCACCCTTCTAATGAAAATTAGATCAAAGAAAAGATTGGAAATGAATATACAATCATCACCCCATACTTCAATACACAGGAAAGATAACTGTCTCTTCTACATCTCCACCTTATTTAGTTTACTCCTCACCTTTTTAGTAATTTTTGGATAGAGCTCTCTCTCTCTCCCTCCCTCCCTCCCCAAGGTGCCTACAGGCCTACACTACTTAACAATGAGTGTGTTAGCTTTGGATGGAGCTCATTTGACTATGAATTCCTATGTATCTTATACAAACACAGTTTTATGTCCTTTCATAAAAAAAAAAAAAAAAAAAAAAGAGAGAAGAAGCAAACCAAATAAAAAGACTGGGGACTTCCCAGTTGCAAGTCAGCCTGGCTCCATCTGAGGTGCACTCAAAGAGGGAATTGTTGGAAAAACACCTAAGGTGGACCCAAGACTCAATACAATTCAACTTACTACACTTTGTGGATTTTAGCCCTTTGGGAAGGAAAGTAGACGTAGGGTGAAGCAAGAAAATCGCATCTTTTGAGAAAAGGTGACTGTCTGGACGTAATAACTGACGCCTCTTACCAGGTGGTGTGAGAGGCTATTTTTATATAAGACAAACTTTTATTGACTTAATGGAACTCATACAAAGCCACTCGTGTTACAAGTTACACTTGATGCACACATCGCGCACATATCAACCCACAGTTCACACACAAGCACTTCTGGGAGGCCTGTATATTTATTGCCTTGAACAGCAAAGGCCGTGATTTTTTTGAATTTTTTTATTTTTTTATAATATTCTTTTTTTTTTCTCTGTTAAAAGTAACCATTTACTTGAATTCACTTTATCAACAAAAAAATCTTAAAGATAGTGCTGTCTAACCGGAATTAGGAAATCAAGTTGGGCCTGATTGAGTATGTTTGGACTGGAGTTGGGCTTGACCTTGGCTTGGTGCTGTTGGACTTGGACTTGGGTTTTGCCAAGACCCACAACTTCTCCCTCCCTAGATTCGTCATGTAAGACTTATTTAGGAGATTTAGGTCCATTTTTATGCCTTATGCATGCCCAAAAGCCAAGTCTGTTTGGAAACTTCACTAGGTAGAGTGGAGTAAAGTAAAGCTTTCAATTTTCAGTCAAAAGGTCACAGCAGAAGTACATATTTTCAAAATTTTCCCCTTTAAAAAAAAAAAAAAAAAAAACAACCTCCTTTAACCAGTAAAAGACAAAAAAAAACTCTCATTTTTTTAAATAAAAAGTGAAAAAAATTCCCTGTCAAATAACTAAACATAAAATATTATTATAACTCACTTATATTTTATAGTTTTACTATTTAAGGCTTTACTTTACTTTATTCTATATAAGATGAAGTTCCCAAGTGATTCCCCTACTGTACCATCCCCAGTTTTCCACCCCACGTGTGGCACGTGGGGCCACTTATTACAGATGGAACCAAAAAGGTGTCAACGCAACCTAGACTTGGGCTGTTGAGCATGCCATGGCCTGCTTATATATAGTGAGATAGAGGGCCTAATTTTCCACTTGAAGTAGAATCATAATCATAATAAAAGAGAGAATTGAAGGTTTGATGTAATCTGTATTTCTCTTAAGAGTGTTGTTGAGACCTTTTAGTTCCGTCTATTCTTATATCTAATTCAAACATGTGTAAGATCTGATATGGTTTGTAATAAAATATCAAAACTATGGATCTAGATTTATGCATTAAACAATGTATGATCTCAAACGTAAAAGCGTATTTTGCCCTATGATCTTGATGATGAGCGGATCTTCTTTTTCAAATAGGGTTTTCTCCTATTTCCCTAATCACCCACTCTAATATGCGTGAAGTTAATGGTACTTGTCACGCCCCCAAAAGTGAAACCGGGGTTATGCGTGAGATTAGGGTCAATTAAAACTTTTCAACATTAAACAAATACCACATGACCCCAATCATATCCCAAATGGATCGAAGACCGCTGTGAGGTACAAACATAACACAATAGCGGAAGCTTCGTAAATACTAGTGGTATCTCAAGATGTATAGTTAAGAGCAAATACTGAAATATAGTAACTAAAGTTCAAGTTTGAAACAGTTAAACAAAAGTATATTTACAATAAAAGGCCGCACAAAAACTTGGGCCTAATCAAAATGAATAAGAACCAAAAGTATAGCCTAGTCCCAGGTATATCGTGAAGGCTCTCATGTACGGGGACAGTACGGCTAAACAACGCCGTCCGTACAGTAGTCTAAGAGGTCATCAGACTGATCTGTCTGAATTTCCTCCGTCGTCTCCTCCTCGGGGTAGAAAGGCTCGGTACCTATGCACCAAGAGTAGTACCATCAGACACGACGGTCGACAAGCAATATATATATATAAATCATCAAAGATATGTAGTACTAAATAGAGTAACCGATAGACAATATCATAAGACATGCATAGCATCGGAATCATAATCAATCTAACATAATCATCTAACAAGATAGGCGGTCCACATAAGCTAATCACCACGGGATATTATCACTGCCCTCCCAACTCGAACCGAGTTGTGGTAGAGAAGATGCACGGGATAATAGCCCGGCCAAGCAAGAGTGGATACATGGGGAACAAGCAAGCTATCATCACGACATTCCATAAACAAAAGCATCCGATGGTGTACATCCATCACAAGAATCACGATCTGTAGTCGTTCCTATCAAGGTCCTATCACAGTGGTGCCCCAGCTGCGTTGAACGTTACAGCTGAGTGGTGCCTGACACAAGAGTCCTATTTATACCATAGTGAAGGGCTAGGTTTTCTTGCGTTAACAAGATACATTAACCAGAGAGACTACTTTTCCATTATCAAATCAAGACCAAGCAAGCAAGCTAACTTCAAACCATCAATACCATAAGTAGTCCTCATTAAGCCTTTGCAAATCAAAGCCACCTAGCCTCAACACTTCCATCAAGTATCAAAATAAACAGAATATCAAAAGGGATCCTAAGTCCATCATCTAAGTTCTCCATATGATCCCAAACAAAGCAAAGTAAACGGAGCTAATGAACATGCTCGTGACATGTAGATAAAGTACCCAACGGTACCATTCAGAATCATGAGCGATAGACAATCCAATCCTAAGTACAATGTTAATCCGAAGCATCGTACAATCCTACTCAGTCTACGAAAGGGATTGGGTTCGCGATACTTGCACGAAACATCTTCGTGCATAGATATAAAGAAGGGTATCACGTCGTCCCGTACCGTTCAAGATTGAGTGAAATTGAACCCCGACGCAACCGGAGTAACCGTGAAGAGCATCTGCTCATAACATCTTCACATATAGTCAAATGAGTCCGACAAGGGTAGCCAAAGTTCCATCCAAGTCTATCTAAATCAAGGTTAAAAAGGCCCTTTCAAAAAGGTAACCATAGTTCACCCGGTCGACCTGAACAAGGCCCGATCCACCACACACACTAAAGTTACAAAACCCAAGTTCCGTAACTACAGTGAAATGGTCCAATTCCATTACAAGTTCCATGAACCTGATATGCAATCATTCCAAGGGTAAAACCCACATATTCTAATCCCACAAATCTCATCAATCTAAATAATCAAATTAATAATTCATTTCATTAAATAAGAAGACCTATTTATCATGTTTTCAAGCATCTAATACATTAATGAGCATGTGGTCATCTAAATGGTCATCAATCATCAAATCAAGGAAAGACAAACATATCAAAGCATAAATATACATATATTAACTTGCCTTTGGTTGAAAATGCCCAAATCCTCAATCCTAGCTCAAAATCCCCAAAACCTATGAATTAGAGACAAACCCACATAAATAACTCTACATATCACAATCTAACAATCTAATAAACTCTTCTAACACTAATTAATGGAAAAAAGAAACTCCAATTAACAAAACCTAATAAAACAAAGAAGCTTACCAAACAGTGGAGCTTGAAATTAGAGATGAAGAAGATCGTGGGGCCCACTTGATCAATGGCCCACTGAATAGTGGTGAAGATGATGCTCGGTGGTCCACTGGGCAAAGATGGGGGAGGCAGAAATGAGCAAGAAAGGAAGAAGGAACGAGACACAGAAATGGAAAATGGTGAAATGGGTTGGTGGGATGAGAGAAATTGGTGGGATGAGAGAAAATGAAATGGGAAAGTCAACTCAAAAGTGACATGGTGGGGTTTGTTGCCCACGTTCCCAGTGAGGTGAGTGGAGGGAGGAAGAATAAAGAAAGTAGGAGTGAATGAGAGAAAGACACAGGGAGAGAAAATCGTTGGAGAGAGAGAGTATAAGGGAAGAGAGAGAATGAATAAAGAGAGAGAGAGTGGAAAATGGATGGGGCTGAAACACGTTGGCAGCAAGGAGAATGAGGGAGGGAGAGAAATAATGAGAGAGAACAGAGAAGAAAATGAGAAATAGAGAAGGGGAAAAATGAGAGAGGTGGGGCGGCAGTGAGCTGGGAGGAGTGAGAGAGAACAAGAGAGAAAAGGAAGAAGGAAATAGAGAAGGGGGAAATAGATAGGGATGGAGTGGCTGCAGGTTCGCCGGAGATGGGGAAGCCCGATGGTGATGGCAGTGGTCGCCGACGGCTACAAGGAGCTCCGGGATGGTGGGGCAGCAAACCGTGAGGGAGGGAGAGAGAACGAGAGAGACGAGAGAATGAGAGGGAGGGGCTGCTGTGTTGTGTGGAAATGAGTAAGAAGAGTGGGGTTTGGTGACCTAAAAAGGCAATGGGAAAAGGTAAGATGAGATGGGGGAAGGGGAGACCCACGTGGGTTAAAGGTGGGGAGGGGTAAATGGGAAAATAAGATGGGAAAAAGGAAGTAGGGAAATAGGATAGGTGAGGAGGGGTTTGATTTGGAAAATAATAAAATAAGTTTAGAATGGGTTCAGGTCAGGTCAGGTTTTGGGTCGGGTTTGAGGGTCCGGATCGGAATGGAACAGAAGGACAAAGTTCGGGAAATTAGGTAATCTACCCGATGGTGCTAAAATCTCGAAAAGCACAAAAATACTAAAAAGGCCTCGAAACTTCCCGAAAATAGCCACACACCCCTACTGTAGCCAAACACCCTTGGACTACGCGAGACTTTGCACGCGTGATCCACACGTCAAACCCGACTCACTAAGACTCTAACCACACTTAATTAACTAATCAAGCATTTAATTATAATTAATATATGATTAAAGTAGGGATGTTACAGTACTTTTAGGTTAAAAGAGAAGACCGGAAAACCACATATATAGATAAGCCCTAAAGAGATTTATTCCTATCAAAGAAATCTAATAAAGATAAGTTTCCTTAATTCCCTCAGATTAGGAAAAAGTAATTTAAATTAGTAGGCTCAAACCGTAGATCTCAATAGTATTGCACATGTGGGCACGAGGATGTGGTCACGAGGACCACTCATGTCAGTCTAACAACATGTCCTCACTGCTGCAAGTAGAAGAGGATGACAATCAATCAGCCCAAGCTAAGATAAGGGAAATTGTCTATGGATTCGCTGATTCACTAGTCCTCCGATCCGCCGTTGAGCTCGGAATCACCGACATCATCCAAAAGCACGGCAGCCCGATCAGCCTCACTGAACTAGCCTCACAAATTTCAGTGAATTCCCTGATCAATGCGAGCTGCTTGTACCGGATAATGCGGCACCTGGTGCACATGAAACTCTTCTCAATTCGACGCATCGATGGCCAATTGAGATACCAGCTCTAACCCGTTGCAAAGTTGCTAGTGAAGGGGGGAGAGCAGTCCATGGCTCCTTCCATACTCATGATATTGGATCAGGACTACATGGCCCCATGGCACCTTTTGAAGGATTGTATGTGGGGTGTCGGCGCCGCCGCCTTTGAGAAGGGGGCGGGGAAGAGCTTTTGGGACTACATGGCCGATGACCCGGCCAAGAATCAGCTGTTCACGGAGGCAATGGTGTTCGACTCGCAAACGTGGACGTCGGAGTTGATCACGGGCTGCAAGGACATGTTTGATGGAAGCAGGTCGGTGGTTGATGTGGGGGGTGGCAATGGCACTGCACTGAGGGCCATTGCCCAAGCTTTTCCACACTTGAAATGCACTGTCTATGACGTCCCCCATGTCATTGCAGATTCACCAAATCACCCAGAAGTGGAAAGAATACAAGGGGATATGTTCAAGTGCGGATCTTCTTTTGCTTAAGGTATGATATATATGACCACCTAACCTTGCTCTTGGACTTGGACTGAGTCATATTGACTGACTGACTTTTGGCCAAGATCATTATAAGCTTGTCCCACCATCCAATTCCCACCTTATTTAGTTATAGGGCCTAACTTCAGGCCTGGGTTTAAATTCTCCATTCAAGCATCTTTAAATTACTTATTGATCTATTAGCAAAATTGAGATTATTGTGGGTCTTTTGACAGTTTGTCCTCCATGACTGGGGCAATGAAGAATGCATTAAGATTCTAAAGAGATGCAAAGAAGCTGTGCCTCAAGAGGGAGGGAAAATCATAATTGTTGACACGGTTTTGGACTCGGACTCTGATGTTGGTCCTTACAGCCACTTGAAATTGTACTCGGATTTGGAGATGATGCTCACATTTGGAGGGAAGGAGAGGACTGAGGAGGAATGGGAGAAGCTCATCTTAGATGCAGGATTTGCTGGTTGCAAGATCAAATGCATCTCCGCCGTCCAATCATCGAGGCATTTCCTTATTAAAGGATCTTTCATTATATGGGTTTCAGCAGGAATTGTTACATCTAATATTCTAGTATATATGAAAATCAAATCTCCTGGGAGATCTAAAATGTCACGTCGAAAAGTCTAAAGGTTTCGAAATATGTAAAATTATGTTTTTTTATTTTGAAAGTGTCATTTGGCAATCTATATAAGGGTGTGGTGTTGTTTTTTTTGTTGAGAGTGTGAAGCAAGAATGTCTGCGGTGAAGGTCTATGAGATTGTTTTAAGTATTTGACGTACAAAAATCTCTTATTATCTTGAGGTTTAAATTAATTTATATTAGTGTTTTGGTCATTTGATTTAGAGTAGGAGTTCTGTACTGCTGTTTGATTGTACAACCCCACATAAACAAAAATACACAATCAAACCTTCATGTTTTCTACAAACTTGGTATAAGAGCATTTCTTCAAAGTGAAATTAAATTATGTTTTTCTTTTAACATCTTCCACCATTCAATATCCATCCTTCAAATTGGCCACTTTTTAAGTGTAAAAAGTACATAGTGCCATGTGAACCACAGCCTATGAGGCCTATTTGGGACCTTGCAAAAAATTGGAGAGATGAGGGATGGAAAAATGTCAGTGAGACCTAAGTGCTTGCAAAATATCAACTGCAGTAGATAATCCTGACCCCTTGTTAATAGGTAGTCCAGTGGCCATTAAAAGAGGATGGAATGCACTAAAGAACTGTTTGGATGGTTCTCATCTGAATATTTTTGTACATGTAAATGATTTGAATATGAAAAATACCCCATATTTGGGTGCCATGGAATTACCATTTCTGTAAGAGAACTCCAAGACTCGAAGTAATAGGAAGCTTTTTACTGTTCATTTTTTTACAAGATGTAAAGTTCATTTTAGTCATCCTTTTTAATGTTTGTTTCTTCCAACAGTGTATTATTTCCTACATTTTGATGGCTTGCATTCAGTTTATCATCTATGGCTCTGGGATATGAATCCAAACCGTTTAGAAGTCATGAGAGGTGCTATTAGGAATTAATAGATCCTGCTAATACAAGAGGGTTTTTAGTTGTGGCTAGGTGTCTAGTCCAAAGACCTTTGAACAGACTACCAAAAGAGAAAATTTTACCGACCTATTTACATTTTTTTATACTTCCGATCAGACAGATATCTCAATGGAGTCAGGTTCCACTCTAAAAATAAATGTTGTCAAAGTGTGTGTATGATGTACCTATCCTTATATTTTATTCAAATAAGAGTTGATCCCACCATAAGATTAATGTTTTAAAATAACAAAAATTAAATTTTAGCATTTGTTATTGTACGAATCAGAGAATTTTGAGTGTTCTTGATGCTTTCTTCAAGGTTCTTCTGTATAAAGGTATTGACTGAAATCATGGTGGTTGTAGTTTGGATTTTAGAAATACAATTGAATGCCTCTTAAAATGGCGATCACATGAATGGACGCGACCGTATCAACATGGTGACTCAAGTGAATTGAGTCAAATATTACAAGCCATGGACCAAGTAAAACACAATTAGTCATACTAGATGTAATTACTTGAACCTTCTCAGAGTTCCTCGCAACGATGCCAAATAGATTTTAGATATTCCCAGTATTTAGTTGTTAGCGAGCCCTAAGAGTTTGATTTAGTTGGCAAGGAGTTGATCGATAATCTTTTACCATCAAGGTTTTTTGTTTGACTTAGGGCAATGGAGCGGTTTGGATTTTTCTAAGGTGAGCTCCACTCATGTTTTTAACATGGTGCTGTAGCATACTTCCATGCAGCGTAGTTCTGCACATAAGACTCGTTTTGGATTCGTGGGTTTCTTCTTCCAATTGTTTGGTGAACGTGCACTTGTTTAATTGTTTTGGATTGTTGGGTCCTGTATGGATGGTTGGATTTTGGTTAGGGGGCATTTTCTGGGAAGTGGACTTATTTTGAATTTGTGGGTTTCAGCTTTCACAACTTGGTTTGATTCGGAAGCATTTCTGGGATGTAAAGTCAGTTTTGAATTTGTGGGTTTCTAGTTTTTTGTTTTTCCACCCCAGCCAAGGGAGCCGGGACCCAAGAGAGACCTACATACACACGGGAAAGCAGTCCAATCAGGTGGGAAGGAAGCCTACACATGCGAGAAGAAAGCCCATACAAATGAGAAAAGAGCCCGCACAAGCAGGAGGAGGTGACGTACACGGGCAGCAAGGTAAGAATTGATACTCCTTACCACTCAGCATTCTTAATTTGTTGGTTTCTGTTAAAAACCGACGATGGATAAGTATGAAGTGATTGAAAATATGGGGAAAGGAGCATTTAGGAAGAAAATGACTTGAAAGTAGGTGTTCCTTTCAACCGACGCCAAAGAACTTACCCTTCTTCACTGTCGTATTGCACAAAAAGGATATGTATTTGTGATTATATATTGTTGAGGTCAACGTCCACCCTGGCTCCCGAGCTGTCATATTTGTGGTCGAGCCCTCACCCTCACCATAAACCATTGTTGTGCTATTTTCCATCATCAATTGATTTTGGGATAAGTGGTAGCTTAATGGGGGTATAAGATCCTACAAGTGGTATCAAAGCCTGGTAGGTCGGGTGTTATAGTCACGGGATATGCGTTTCACTGCGGGTTCACTAGCCGTTTTTCATTACCAATTAGTTTTGGGATAAGTGATAGCTGAATGGGTTGTAAGATCCTACATATTTTCTTTTTTTGGTACGCCCACTAAAATGGTAAAAAAATTTAGGTCAACACCTTGCAAATTAAATCATAATCTTAACTGTCAAAATCCCTACAAAATATCTTTTTGGTTGTGGTTGGGTGTTGTTAAGATGTATTTTAAATGTGGTAAAGTGCACTCTGTTGTACATTTCTTATAAATGTAGAAGCAACAACTCTGTTTTGTCTCTGTTTTGAGGCTGTTCATATCATACTTGCCTAGTTTGTAAATAAAGTGCTCTAACTATAAATAGTTCATTTCTAACAATCTACGCAGTTTATTCATGAACTACTAGCAAACTATTCTCATGAAGTTCACTAAGCTAAATATCCTATAAATCCATTAGTACTGGCGCTTATGTAAAAAATCAAACTGCTCAAAGGCACCATACCTAATGTATTGAATATTAACACTACTCCATGTCTAATTTCAACCAGAGTTGGCCCCGCTTTATCATTGATCACCAGTGAAAACATGGAGTACACTTTGGTCTTTATTTCAATAATGTGTTTTACACATGAGCTATTTGATAGTGGGCTTTACTAAAATTTGGCCAAGAATAATGTAATGAAGCACAATTATTTTGAGTGGTTTGAATCTTAGATGTAGGTTTGAGTAATGGACTCATAACTTGAATACAGATGAATTAGTTCATCAAACTTATCATACTTGAATTAGTTCAAGCCTGGACCAGTTGGTATTGAAGGGGTGCTTTGGGATTGCAATGAGGACGTTTTATTTATGTTCGCTAAATATGTGGGGGTTTGTGACTCTAATGAAGCAAATGTTTTAGCTATTCTGGAATCTCTTCGGTGTTTTTCGAGGGACTACCATGGCAATTTTATTGTAGAGAGTGATTATTCTAATACAGTGAGTTGAATTTCGAACCCAAAGGCTTATCCATGGTACTTTCAATTCATCTTCAATGAAATCCGGGTATTATCTACCACTATTAATGTTAGCTTTCAGCATGAGAGTAAGTCATCAAACGTGATGTCGGATGCTTTAGCCAAGTAAGGTGTTGAGAGAGTTTTCCCAGGGGAAGGTTTTATTATGTAGTTGTGGTGTGAAAGGGTGCATTACTCTTGTACTTTTGTGTTTCCTTCTCCTTTTTGTCCTTTTCTTTTCTTCTTGTATTCTCTTTTTGTATTCTATTCTCTTTCAATATAAGTTATTGTTATAGATGAAAAAAAAAAAATCATACTCACACCCGGAATTAGAAATCCGAG
Organism: Persea americana; assembly: GCA_029852735.1. Classification (NCBI taxonomy): domain Eukaryota; kingdom Viridiplantae; phylum Streptophyta; class Magnoliopsida; order Laurales; family Lauraceae; genus Persea; species Persea americana. The sequence continues at coordinate 64,776,313 of CM056816.1, forward strand.
TTGCACGGAAATTAGAAAACCAGTTCGTGCCAGGTTGGTCGATTTAAAAATGTTTGGATTGGGGTTTCTCTGGGTTTGGCTGCATACCATTTGAGTTGGACTTGGGCTGAGCCCCAACCACCTCCTCCTTTGATTGTCATGTATGACGTATCTGAGAGATGTATGATCTTCATTTTGCAAGTTTAAAAAAAGACCATTGGGGTGTTGTTTTCAGCCGTCACCAATTGCTTAGCCAAAAGCCAAAATAGTTCTTATACTAATAGTTTAGGCTTATTATTCTATGCCATTCACAATCAAATTTCTGACCGCTCAGCAGCTTGTGGAGTTTGCAGATGAAGTTCCCACGTGATTCTCGTCTACTGATTCCTGATTTTCCACCCCCCACCATCATATGTGGTTGGTGGGGCCCACTTGTTTTATAACCATAACAAACTACAAATGTTCTGTCACACCAATAGTGTGGAACATGCATGCCATGGCCTCCATAAATAGACAGGCTAAGCCCAATTTTTACAAGTAGAATCATAGCTGGTTGGTTTGAAGTTCTCTTGTTTTTCTGCAGGGTATTGACCTGTTTGTTCCATCTAGTCCATCCAATTCAACCATGTTGTCAATGCAAGTTCAGGAGGATGATCATCAAGCAGCCCAAGCTAAGATATGGGAAATTGTATATGGATTCTCTGATACACTAGTCCTCCGAAGTGCCATCCAGCTCGGAATCGCCGACATCCTCCACAAGCACGGCGGCCCGATCAGTCTCGCCGAATTAGCCTCCCGAATTCCGGTCAATTGCCGCAATGTGGACCACTTGTACCGGATAATGAGGTACTTGGTGCACATGAAGCTCTTCTCAACTCGAACCATTGATGGCCAATTGAGATATGAGCTCGAACCTGCGGCAAAGTTCTTAGTGAAGGGGTGGGACCAGTCCATGGTTCCAGCATTACTTGCGATATCGGATGTAGACTTCATGGCCCCATGGCACCATATAAAAGAGGGTTTGCGTGGTGAATGTGCCACCGCTTTTGAGAAGGCTTTCGGGAGGAGCATCTGGGACTACATGGCCGGCAACCCGGCGAAGAATCAGCTGTTCAACGAGGCCATGGCGTGCGACTCGCGGTTGTTGACGTCGGCGTTGATCTCGGGCTGCAAGGAAATGCTTGATGGAATCAGGTCGGTGGTGGATGTGGGGGGTGGCACCGGCACTGCACTGAGGGCCATTGCCCAAGCTTTTCCTCACTTGAAATGCACTGTCTATGACCTCCCCCATGTCATTGCAGATTCGCCAAATTACCCAGAAGTCCAAAGAATACAAGGGGATATGTTCAAATCCATTCCCAGTGCTGATGCCATTTTGATGAAGGTATGTAACAAGTTTTGACTTGGACGGTGCTTCTCAAGTCCATGTGTTTGAAGACAACCCTCTTTTCATGGGGTTGCAATTGCAAGTCAGGGGGTTTGGGTCAGGTATTGAGTAACCCCCAAGTCAATATAACTGACTAGATTGAAGGTGGACCTTAACTTTTGGTCAAGATAGTTGACTAGATTGCAGGTGGGCCTTAGCGTTTTGGTCTCGTTCATAAACCGGCAAGCTTATCCTGCCCATTGCTTCTGGGACATTTGTAGACCGGGTTTGGGAGGGCTGAAACTGTCCAATCCCACCCAATTTAGTTACTGGACCTGATCTCAGGGCTGGGTCTGAGCCAAAGGCCTAAAATGGGCAATGGCCCACCCTGTATCCAAAGCCTATACTAGCTTTTCTCCTAAATATGTTGAGCCGGGCCGGTTCCGCTGGTCATTAAAATTCATAGGCCTCTGCCCAGCTTTTTTAACTACCGGGACAGAAAATTAGGAGCGGGTCCAGCTCACGGGCCTAAAACGGCTGTATCAACCCAATTCGGTCCAGCCCGGTCCGGTCATAAACAGTCTCAACGGTCACTCCAACCAATAATTGCATTATCCATTCAAAGTGAGTCCAAACCAGTCTCTGATCTAGCAAAATTGAAACTGTTTGGCTTTCTGACAGTGTATCCTCCACGACTGGGACGACGAAGAATGCATCAAGATTCTGAAGAGATGCAAAGAAGCTGTGCCCCAAGAGGGAGGGAAGGTCATAATTGTTGACATTGTTTTGGACTTGAACTCTGACAGTTTTTACAGCCACATGAGAATGTGTATGGATTTGGACATGATGCTCAACACTGGAGGGAAGGAGAGGACTGAGGAGGAATGGAAGAAGCTCATCTTTGATGCAGGATTTGCTGGTTACAATATCAAATGCATCTCCGCCGTCCAATCTGTTATCGAGGCCTATCCTTATTAGAAAGATTAGCCATTTCCATCGATTAGTCTTATTAATTTAAAGTGGCATGGTGTGGATATGTCGTTCCTTTTACTTCTTAATTATGTAACGCTCTTCTTGACTTTGCTCATGTACACATTATCTTCCATCTCTTCACTTTTTATATGTTATTAAGTGTTTTATTATGGGAATTAAGTGTCCTCTTCATGCAGTACTGTGCGGACCAGCCTATGGGGGCCACCTAGTGCCATTCCATCCATGAGGAGGGAGGGGATGGAAACAGTGGCAGGGCCAGAATTTCCTTGTAGTGGGGGCAAACGATGGTTGACCAATAATATTTCGCATTTTTTGCTAATCATTTAGTACTAATTTTATTTTAGACTTTTACAATATGATCTAAATAAAATCTTAATTTGAAGATACCCCAACATTTTCAAATCATAATTTCTCAAAACCTTGCAAGTGTATACATAGTTGAAATATAAAAATACTATGATTCATCATAATGAATCAAAACCGCTAAAAATAATCCATTTTTCTTTGTTTTAACATTGAGAACTGGACTCATGTCGGATTGATCACGTGTGAAGTGGCCCACCACAATTAATTAAAGAAGAATTTGTTGATTGGTTAGTTGTGATTGCTTGATGGGCGATGATGTTGCAGTTAGCACATGGGTGGTTAAAAGGGCAGGATTGAAAGCTATTCACCAAGTGCTAATAAGGTGTAGATGATATGATAATACAAACCTTGGAGTCCAAATCCCTTTTAAGTGTATAATAAAAAAACCATCAACAACAACATCCCACTCACTCTTCCTGCGAGGGGTCTAAAATTCTATAGCTAAGCCCACCTATATATTGAAGGGAGATGCTCCTATGAGAAACACTCTCACCAAGTTGGTGATAGATGGGTGGGTGCCCCCACTTCCATATTCATTCTCATCAATTTAAATTCAAAGACTCCCAACTTAAATGTGAGGGCCCCCACCCATCTCTCACCAACTTGGTGAGAGTGTCTCTCACTATATTGAATATCCAAATTGCTGAAAGTAAATGTTGGGGGATGCTGAAATTGCAAAAAAAACCCTTAATATATTGGAAATTTAAGAATATTTTTCATGTTGCCCTCTCCCTCAGGAATTCTTTTTTCTTCATGTCTGTAAGAAGTAAGAACATGCTTCGTCAACCATAAGAGAATTAAGCATATTGTTGAGAGATACAACTTCCATAGAGAGAGTGTTATAAAAGATCAAGGGAAGGATCGGGGCAATAAAAGATTGGCGGCTGTGCTTCGCCTCACCATAAAGCCTCCTAGATGAGGGGAAATTCTATCATTTGTGCCTTGTCTTTCATTTTAGGGGGTGTTAGGATTGTGAGGATATTATTTTATCCTAGGATATTCTTTATATAGGTGTTTGCTTTGTTATAGGAAACTAATTCCTAAAATTTAGTTTCCTAATTCCTAAAATTTAGTTTCCTAAAATTAAGATTGCCTCTTGTATAAATACCATTCAGTGGCTTAATGAGAAGAGAACCCTAAGCTTTTCATGGTATCAGAGCCAGGTTGGCTTCATCAGTTTTTCTAAATTATGGCTGGCGGAGAAACACCTCCACCACCGGTGAAAATTGATCCCAGTTCGCCGTTCTACTTAGGGTCGCAAGATCGACCAGGCGACTTCATTACCCCAATTCGTCTAAAGCTCGATAATTTCGATGATTGGTCTCATGCAATTCGCGTCGCCCTCTCCTCCAGGCGCAAATTCGGATTTCTTGACGGGACAATCACCGATCCTGTTCCACCTTGTACGAAAGATGATTGGGTCACGATCCATTGCATGCTTGTCTCATGGCTCACGAATACTATTGACCCCGAGGTACGTTCTATGCTGTCAAACTATGATAATGCAAAACGATTGTGGGATGACTTGCATGAACGTTTCTCGGTTGTGAATGGGCCGCGTATTCAACAACTTAAGGCAGATATTAATCGATGTGCGCAAAGTAAAACTATGCCTGTTGCTGTTTACTTTAGTAAATTGACAGTTTTATGGGATGAACTGGATAATCATGAGCCTTTGATTTGTTGCAAGTGTGGTAAATGCACTTGTGAGGTTGGTACACAACACAGGAAACGGCGAGAAGACGACAGGCTGCATCAATTCCTTCTTGGCTTGTGTTCTGAGTATTATGCCCATTTGCGATCGACTATTTTGTCGCAAGATCCTCTCCCTTCGTTGAATCGGGTTTTTCAACAAATTGCTCAAGATGAGCGGGTCCGGGGGATCACGCGCATCACCGAAGAGAAACCCGAGGTGGTCGGCTTTGCTGTGGGTCTGGCGAATAGAACACAACAGCGTCTTGATAGAAAGGAGAGGGCGGCCTTGCTCTGTTCTCACTGCCACAAAACGGGCCACGACATCACCACATGCTTTGATCTACATGGTACCCCAGATTGGTACTTGGAGAAATATGGGACTCCTTCTGAGGGAAAAGGCAATGTGAAGGGAAAGACAAACGCACCATCAACAAAGACTTCGGCTGGCCGTGGACGTGGCGCACTGCGTGCAAATACCATAACACCAGACATCACTGACAGCGCACCACTTGGGCAGCCGAATTCCACACCTGGTGTGCAATCTCTTCCGGGCTTCACTGCTGAACAATGGGCAGCGTTAGCTACAGCATTCGGTACTCCTCAGACTTCTTCTAACAGGCTTCATGGTAAGTTGGGGTTGGATGCTTGGATAATTGATACTGGATGCTCTCACCATGTGACCGGTGAAGAGTCTTGTTTGTTGGATATCCAAGATGTTTCGGCATGTCCTGTGGGTCTCCCAGATGGTCAAACGGTGGTTGCCACTAAGGAGGGTGTCGTGCCTCTAACGGACAAAATAACACTCCAACGTGTTTTGTTTGTTCCCAAATTAAACTGCAATTTAATTTCGGTTTCACAGCTTACTGATGATCTAAATTGCTTTGTCCAATTTAATTCTAACTTATGTGCTATACAGGACCTACATTCGAGGGAGGTGATTGGCACGGGTGAGAGACGGGATGGACTTTACTACCTACGGCAAGGATCGAGGGTGCAAGCGGTTTCGGTTGATAGTTCACAGTCCTTGGAGCTCTGGCATGCTCGATTGGGTCATCCTTCAGAAAAAGTAGTGAAGTTGCTACCTTTTTTTAATCATTCTAGGGGTCATTTAAATAAAGGATGTGAAGTTTGTCATCGTGCTAAACATCCTAGAGATAGATTTCCTTTAAGTGCAAATAAAACCACTCAGATTTTTGAGTTACTACATTGCGATTTATGGGGTCCGTATGATGCCATTTCTTCTTGTGGTGCCCGTTATTTTTTAACTTTAGTGGATGATTATTCCCGTGCTGTATGGGTTTATTTGTTAATTGATAAAACAGACGTTTTTAAGATCTTTATGTCCTTTATTGCCATGATTGAACGTCAATTCTCTCAAAAGTTGAAAATTGTTCGTAGTGATAATGGTACGGAGTTTAACTGCATGAAAGATTATTTTATGGCCAGTGGAATTTTATTTCAAACTTCTTGTGTGGGTACCCCTCAACAAAATGGCAGGGTGGAGAGGAAACATAAACACATTCTGAACGTTGCTCGCGCATTGCGATTTCAAGGTGGTTTGCCAATTTATTTTTGGGGGGAATGCGTTTTGGCCGCTGCTCACCTAATAAATCGAACTCCGTCTGCTGTGCTCCTTAACAAAACTCCCTACGATTAGACGAGGAGGTATATATGAAACTCCCTCCAGGTTTTGGTTCTGCTGACTCTGATCTGGTTTGTCGTTTGCGTAAATCGCTGTATGGTTTGAGACAAGCCCCTCGATGTTGGTTTGCAAAACTTGTGACTGCTTTAAAAGGGTATGGTTTTCTTCAATCTTACTCTGATTATTCCCTTTTTACTTACACTAAAGGGGTTGTCCAGCTTAACGTCTTAGTCTACGTTGATGACTTGATAATCTCTGGTAACGATTCCGCTGCGGTGACAGCTTTTAAAACCTATTTGAGCACTTGGTTTTATATGAAGGATCTGGGTGCTCTTAAATACTTTCTTGGTATTGAGGTGGCTCGAAGCTCTTCTGGGTTGTTTTTGTGTCAGCGGAAATATGCTCTTGACATCATTTCGGAGGCAGGACTATTGGGCTCGAAGCCGGCTTTGTTCCCGATCGAACAGAATCATCAGTTGGCGCGTTCTGCGGGGCCTTGTCTTCCGGATCCCGAGCCCTATCGGCGTTTGTTGGGGCGCCTTATCTATTTGGCGGTCACCCGCCCTGACTTGGCATATTCGGTTCATGTCTTGTCACAATTCATGCAGGAACCTAGACAAGCTCATTGGGATGCTGCATTGCGTGTTGTTCGATATTTGAAGGGATCCCCGGGTCAGGGCATCCTCTTGCGTTCAGATAGTGATTTGTCCTTACAAGGTTGGTGTGACTCAGATTGGGCAGCCTGTCCTCTTACTAGGCGGTCTCTTACTGGTTGGCTTGTGTTTTTGGGGCATTCACCAATTTCATGGAAGACTAAAAAACAGCATACTGTGGCTCGTTCTTCGGCGGAGGCCGAATATCGCTCTATGGCTTCTATTACTTGTGAATTAAAATGGTTGAAGGGACTACTTTTGAGTCTGGGAGTCCATCATCCCAAGGCGATTCCTCTTTTTTGTGATAGTCAGTCTGCGTTGCATATAGCGCAAAATCCAGTTTTTCATGAACGCACGAAACACATTGAGGTTGATTGTCATTTCGTGCGTGATGCCATCCAGGACGGTCTTCTTGCTCCGTCTTATGTGCCGACGACGGTCCAATTGGCGGATATTTTTACCAAGGCTTTAGGAAAGAAGCAATTTGATTTTCTCCTTGACAAGTTGGGCATTTTCGACTTGCATGCTCCAACTTGAGGGGGGGTGTTAGGATTGTGAGGATATTATTTTATCCTAGGATATTCTTTATATAGGTGTTTGCTTTGTTATATGAAACTAATTCCTAAAATTTAGTTTCCTAATTCCTAAAATTTAGTTTCCTAAAATTAAGATTGCCTCTTGTATAAATACCATTCAGTGGCTTAATGAGAAGAGAACCCTAAGCTTTTCAGGGGGGAAAATGAAATTTTGATATGTAGATGGCTAGAACCTGATGCACCAAACTATTGTTGGAAAGTCCCACATCCCATATTACCTAAGTCCTAAGTTAGACATGGTTTCGTATACCTGTTTGGACCTTCCATCTATCAACTTAAATTTTTAGATTGGTATACGATTTATTACAATTATATGGAGTGGGAGGCGGGGAATAAGTTGGTGATGTAATGATTCAAACATTCTATTGAACCTTAAACAAGTTCAAATACATGTACTCTTTTCAGAAGGTAATGATGCACCTATTTACCAACTTACAACATATTGCCACCATGAAGCATGGAATAGCAATGTAATTTCTTTCTACACCTCTTTGCAAACATGGTGGGAAGAACTTGCATTCTATCAACCTCTTCCGACTGGTTCATGTGGGGTCATGCAGAGATTGTAAGTGTGATTTTATATATTGATTGATTTTTTTATAGATGTTTTTTGCGGGGCAGAAATAGAGAAGGATGAAGTGTTTGATTGACTTTTTGGTCTTCGACGTGAGTTCTAATATATTCAAATTCAGATTTGGGGAGTGATTGTCTACGATCGATCAACAAAGTACTGCCATCCTTCTCAATGAAGAAAGAGTGCTAAATATTTAAAGAAGATACATACAACAGAAAATCTAGCAGATATGTTGATGGACCCTGTTCTTACAATCAAGTTATATCTTTGCTTGGACTTGATTAATTTTAAATCACTAAACATTAAGGGTTGCACTTAGTGTGAGTGGATGCAGAGTGTATCTTATTAGTGATATGAGAAAAGAAGGCGTCTATAATTATCTTCAAGGTGGCAGAATAAAGTTCTAGCCAAGGTAGAGATTTGTTAAGTTAAATGTCCTGTATTCTATTAAAATTTAATGTCTGGACATGCTGTACACCGATCCCCAATTGAGGCTTCTGGGGGCATTGAGATTCTCATTTTAGTGTTTTTATCATCGAAATCAAGGAGTTTGTGAGAGGTTAGAGGAAAACTCCAAAAACACCTTGTTACCCTATTTTTTTTTTCCCCAAAAGACACTGAAAGTTCAAACTCGCTTGTGGACATAGGCACATCCCCCAACCACCACAAATAAATCTTTGTGTTTTCTTGTTTTATTTGTCTTTTCTTCATTTGGATAAACCCTAAATCTTCTTTACAACACAATCAATTAAATCCTCTCAGAACTCCTCTTGACAATTTGAAATGAGAAACCATGCACATCCCAAACAGAGCTCCAAAATACATTAAAGTTTTTTTGAAATTTTTTTGACAGTTACTTTGTATTTCCTTGCAGTTGGTTGTGTTTCGAAAATACCTTAGTGTCTTCTATGTTTTTGGTTGTAGTTAGTATTTTTGAGATTTATTTAGGAAGAAAGTGGTTAGTTTCAATCTATAAATATTAAATACTACCAGATTAGACCGGTTATGTGCTTGACTGTACTCTGTTCTATACTATTCACAAATGTTGGAGTAACAACTCTGCTTTGTCTGTCTTGCGGCTGTCTATCTGCAGATTTGTGCAGAATTTAAAGCTAAAAATCCAAAGACTAGTTAGATTTTCTTAATTTCAAGGTTGCTCAGACACTTAAATTTACAAAAACATACTACTTTTCTTATCGGAATGGTGATTTTATTTATGGTTTTGAGAGCTTAACCCAAAGACCCTATGCTTAAGCATGCTTTCCCAAAACATGAAATTCCACCACAACTTATTCAATAAACACCACCTATCAAAACCATAATAGCCATCTTAAAAGCCCCACAATACAAACACAACCCACACCAGATAAAATCAACTCCAGTCGTCAGTAACTACACTCTTGCTTTGGGGACAATGAGGAGGGGGGGTTCCTTCTGCAAGGTCAACCCAAACTTCTCATTCATCACCAACTCACTGGGTTGAATCCCATTTGGGAGCCCCCACTCGAAGCTTTGCACCATGGACCCCACGATCAGCTGGAGGAACTGCGTCGCAAGCGGCACACCGGGGCATATCCTGCGCCCAGAACTAAAGGGTATCAGCTCAAAGTCATTCCCTTTGAAGTCCACATTGGAATTCAAGAATCTTTCAGGAGAGAAATTCAGAGGCTCTGTCCAGGTCTTTGGGTCTCTCCCAATGGCCCAGGCATTGACCATCACCTGGCAGTCTTTTGGGATGGTGTAGCCCAGCAGCTGACATGGTTCAAGAGCTTTGTGGGGGAGGAGGAGAGGAGTGGGAGGGTGGAGTCTCAGGGTCTCCTTTACACAGGCCTGGAGGTAAGGGAGGTGTGGGAGATGGGACTCTTTGATGGGGTTTTGTCCAACAATGGTTTGAATCTCTTGGCGAAGTTTGGAGAGTATGATTGGGTTCTTGGTCAGCTCTGCTATTGCCCACTCTATGGTTGAGGCGGTTGTCTCTGTTCCAGCTCCAAACATTTCCTGTTGTTTTGGTAGTGTTTATTCAAACACATCACAATCAGCATCTTTTGAAAATATTGGAATAATGTGGTTTTTTTTATTGAAATTACAATAATGTTGGAATAAAAAATGGATGAGTCAAGAAATATAAAAAAAAAGAAGGTAGGGCCCCTTTTTTATAAAATGAGAAAAATATATATATGTTAGAGGAGAAGGTGGAGAGTTTTTCTTTAATGATACAAGCAAAGTGAGGAAAAATCATCCTCAGCAAGAAGAAAAATCAGCAATCAAAACGGTAAAAATCTGCAATGGTCAAAGAAGTAGCATGTAAGAAGATTTATTTATATTGATCACTTGATGGGTCCAATTGTACTAAGCAAAAAGGCTTGACTATTTTAAAAAGCAAACACCTATGTCTTTCTATTCTTGAGTTTGGCCCCTTCACTTGGGATGGAAAGGGATCATTGAGTACCCAATTGACCCCAATTAATAAAATAAGATGTGGGTCCAACATAATTTGCACATATTCTAAGTTTGAGTCCAGGTTCAGGTCTTTGAATTTCATACCACTTTTCGAGCCCTTGATTAAAGAAGAAGGAGTGCGTGCATAAGCGACGAGAATGTTAAGAAGAATGTATAGTAAAATTAAAAAAAAAAAAAATAGAATTAAAACTGAGTGCATTCAAGCATTTAAGAGTAGTAAAGATAGATCTGAAAAATTAAATCTATTTGAAGTTTTGGCCACTTGCTATAAGCCATGGAAAGGCAAAATAAATTTCTAACCGACCTATGTTGGGAGAAGACTTTGGTGATGATGTAACATAAGCATAAAATATTAGTAAGCATATACATACCATAAGCAAAGCGTTGATCTGGTGATCATTAAGCTCAGCATCCAACAACACGCGTACAAAATCATTGTTAGTGTCATCTCCTTTCTTCTCTCTCCTTTCCCTCATTATCACATTCCATATATCATAAATCTGCTGCAAACAGTCCGCCACTGCCCGCCGCTGCCCAAGCAGATCAATCTTCCCAAGCACCGGATAGTAGTCGGCCGGGTTCGTCGAATTTCCAAGCTCCATCAACCTCCATATGTGCCCCTTAATCTCCCCACCAGTGGGGTCATTCAAATCAAACACGTCCTTGGAGTATATCAAATTGCCAAAGATGTTGAACAATGTCCCAAACACCACCTCAGCAATCTTCACCACCTGGCCCTCCTTCCCCTTCAAGAACCCCACCATCTGGGCCACCTTCTCCTCCCTCAAATGGGCCTGGGCCTCAATCATCTTGGGCGAAAAGAGCTCAGTTCTGCATATCCTTCTCAACATTTTCCAATAGTCATTGCACTCGGACCAGACCATGGAGAATTCTACATGGTTGGGGATGCGGAAGCTGTGGAAGACATAGCGGCCGGAGAGGATGCGGTCTTTGGCCTTGAGGACCTCCGCGGCTGCGGTGGGGGAGGAGGCGACGACGACGGTTTGCGCGCCGAGCTTGAGGGTGAAGAGGTGGCCGTAGGATTGGGCTAGGTGGGCTAGTTGGGAGTGAGGCATGTCACCTAGTTGGAGGAGATTGCCAAGGATGGGCCATCGGCGTGGACCTGGTGGGAGGCCTTTTGGACGTGGATCACGTAAGAGAAAATAGTAGACAAGGAAGACGAAAGATAGAAGCAGTGCTAATGAAGTTAGCTCCATTTCTAGTTCTACAGAGAGAGGGAGAGAGACTCAAGTAATACTTCGAACGACTTGTATGTTTTCTTTATGGTAGAAGAATGACTTGTTTGTAGAGAAGGAGAAGGAGAAGGAGAAGGAGGAGAAGGGGAGGGGGTTTTAGTAGCAGCAGCAGCTACAGGAGTGAAAACAAGGAGGCCAGAAGAGTTAAAAGGCCCACGTGCTTCTTGCTCTCAATGATCCCTGTTGAGGAATTAGGACACCACGTGGGATGGCCATTTCATGGGGTTGGATTGGATGGGCTAGCTTTCCCAGAATTGCACAAAAAAATAGACTGTTTTTAATGGGGCTGGACTACATTTTCTACTAATGGATTTTCCACCACGGCACGGGGCACAAACTTCCTTTCCACAGTTCTTTTTTTTTTTTTTTGGTATACTTTTTCTTAAAAGTCAGGATTTGGGTAAGAATGAAGTTCTAAAGATGACTTTCTTCATGTAGGAATCTGGAATCTTGGGTAACAAAACGGGAACCGAAGGGTGAAATTTTTTTTTTCCACTGCCTCTTTTTTAAAGTGTTGGAATTGTGGCTTGATTATGGCTCTGATACCATATTAAATTTCTTTAGCTAATTATTTCTATCAAAACCTCAAGGCGTTAGTAAAGGCAGCGGAAATACTTTTCAATATTCTCCATTGGGTGGAGCCCATTCTTTAATAGGTTAATATTGATCGCTATTTCATAGAGTTCCAGTTAATCACAGTGGGACCTGCTTGGATGCTGAGAATGGGTAGTGCAAAGGTCTCATTGCGGACTAGATTTGGGCAAAAAAGCCAACCCAATCAGATGATCACAGCCTGTAATTTAAGGATCTCAAAGTGTCAATAGTTTCTTTAGTGACACTTATTTTCAAGCGCTTCAAGTTCAATCCAACAATGAGCAAGGATGGTGGTGAGAGGGAGGACGGAAACATCTCAATGACCTTGGGATGGTATAGGATTTCAACCCCATGACATCATAACCCCTTTGATCCATGTACCTCAAGTCCAACGATTTTAAAAGGAGTCAATTTTTTATTTTTTTTAATTTTTAGCCCAATGATGATTATCGATTAGATGAGTGTAAGTTTCAGGCTTGTGGCAATTGATTGGAACTTTGGGAGTAGTGTGTGAAGGGGGCTAAGCTAATCACGGTGGCCTGTTAAGTGAAAAATAAGCCAAACTGCATGGATCTTACAGGCAGCTGTTCTCGCTCGAACATTTTTGTGCGCACAAGTGCCGTTGCTGACAGTTTCAGTCTCACACTCTACTGTGGTTTTTTTTTTTTTTTCTTTGTCGGTAAAACTCACACTTTAGTGTGTTGATGGATGCACGCATGAACGTCTCGACCAAACCAATATACAGAATATCAATGGCTTGGACTTGTTAAAGGAGGGCTCTACTATACATAATATGAAAGGGCAGAAAAAGCAACTTGACATAAAGGCCGATTGATCTAAAGAAGAAAAAGTCCCTTCTTCTGCCCTTTCATTATTGACAAGGATATGAAAGTACAATGTTTGCTCCTAATATTAACTGGTTAACAACAGCAGAAAGCTATGATCTAACAGGACGTCAAATGTAGGACAAAAAAAAGGGATAAAAATACAAAGTCATATACCTTTCTTCTTCATCTGTACAAATACCACGGAACAAAACGGAAGGAAAAAAAAAATCAAGAAATGCCACAGCTCAGAATCACATTGACTGAGTTACTCATCGTATGAGGTAGTACTATAGTTCAATAAAGCAAATTTTACTTGCAATCCAATCTTGCCACCATCAGTTACGAGCTTCGCAGCTGTGACCATCCAATGTCCTGGGCAATTGTGAGGGCCACGTGCCACCTCTGCGGTCTCCACATATCTGAGGAGCTTCTGACGGTGAACTGGCACGGGCGGACCATCTGGGTACACACCAGAGTTTAGTGCAGTTGTAGGCAGCTGCTTTGGAGGTGCCGGTGCCTCACGTTGTGTGAAAGTCATGCTCAGATTTGAAATAAAGCTCGACTTGTGAGATGCTATTGGTGCATGGGCCCATTCACGCTTCTGAATGCTGCACTTGGGCAAGAATGTGAAGAGAAGGCGGAGATGAAGCACTGTCTTTGCCCATCCCCCTTTGGTAAGGAGTTGTGCACCTGTCACCACAAACACACCACCGGGCCGTCCTTCCATCCACTCTGGGTTGTGCTTGACTGGTGCTGTGCACACATGTGAGTATCTCTTCCACTGAACTGGCTCTAAGTATCGGCCATCTGATTCATCAGAACCACGCCACTGACATGGCCATGATATGGGTGAGCTGGACCATAAGGATTCCACAATACTTGGGCAACTTGAGAGGTGCTGCACATGTATGGCTAACCGATTACATTTCTTCCCTTCTAAGTACAACCGCAATCCAATCACCGGCTTCTTCCCACTCGTAACCTAAAAGAAAAGATACGACAACTTTTTAGATAAATGGCAGCATTGTTGTCGAAATCCTATGATTCATATCAAATCCTAAGAAAAATGAATTGTATTTATACATGAAACCCATTTACAAATGAACTTTAAGATTCGAATGTAAATTTTATGATTCGATACTCGTTTCATCAAATCTTATGATTCAAACGATTCGGCTAAGTGAGAAGAACCATAGCCATGTGGTTGATATTAATATTATTTCAATTTTTTTTTTCTTTCATTTTGTTTTGTAGCTTGTTGTCTATTAAGTTTATTTACTAATTAAAATACCTCTTAAGAAGTTTTACGGTTTTGGAAAGGTTCTAAAGATAAAAATAATGGAATAAGCATCCGACTAAAGTATATGAGTGTACGCATGGGGCTTTGTACAACATCCATTTGCTTAAAAAGAAATTGTGATTTTCTCCCTATGAACACATTTTTAACTTCAAGAGATATCATAACATGTAAGATTGAAGGTTTTAACTTTAAAAATTTTAATTAAAAAAAAAAAAAAAAACCCTACAATTAACGATACGATTTGATTCATTTCCTTAAACAATTTGTGACATGATTCCGATTTTCAGAACAATGGATAGGAGTTTTATTCTTCTCTCCTAATATGGCAAGTACTAATTTGCAGAACCAGTGTTTCTAAGAAAAATTAGGTTAAATTTATAAAGGAAGAAATACATCATAGCATGACACCCTGCACATTATTATGGAAAGGTGCATGGTGCCCTGAAGTGGATATAGGAATGGTCGTCACTTTCATTTCCCAAAACTAGGACAAATGCAATTCAGCTATTTGACTGACTGAGACCATGAAACATTTGCAAGGCATTCAGAGAAACAACAAACCTACTATCCCAGCGCACTACAAGAACATGTTTCAAAAGTCTTCAATGACTACAGCTTTCTCGCATGTGTGCAGAGGCAAATGAAGAAGCTGATCTACTGGAAAAAGCGGGGAGTAGATTTGGATTTTTTTTAAAAATCATTTCTAATTATTGACAAGGCTACTGGCAAAACAAGGGAGTGGATTATTATTATTATTATTTGGAAATGGCAGGGGGTAGCCCTTTTCTTTTTTGGGCTACATCAGACAAACAAACTCATGTACTCTACTCACACACCCAAGTCCATCTCGAGCTGAGCTACAGCCTTCCTTCAGACATCAGCACACAAAATTGACATCAGCCTAGGTAGTAGGTACTGTCTAGTCACTCGTAGTCTTGAACAACTACCAAGAAGCTTTCTACCAACTCTCCTTGGAATATTCTACCAGCAAAAATGCTTTACACCTTGGAATTGAAAATTAAAAAAAAAAAAAAAAAAAAAAGAAATCTAGAGAAAAAGACGAAGTTGTGGAAACTGGAAAGAGACGAAGAGAACTTCAGAAAAAAAATAAATTAGGGGTGGATGTCTGGCTGTACTGGACAACCAGGCCCATATATATACCATTCTAAAGTTCTCACTATTTAGAAAACTGTCCCTGAAGTATCCTGAAATTATGAAAAAAACCCTGTAGTTCTATAAAATAACAAATTAACCCTAACCCATAAAACTATATTACCATTAACCCTGTATGAGCCTTAACACTGGCAGCCGTGCAAAGAATTTTAATTGGAGTCTATAAAAAGTCCTTTTTTAGTGTTTTTTATCAATTAAGGTTCTAAACTGGTTGACTAAATACTCATAAAAAAAACTGGTTGATTAAACATGTAAAACAGTAGAAGGATTCCAGAATCCAAATCCTTCGTCCATATGGGTTGACAAAAACACTCTCTATACATTGTAATGGGATGACTAAATATTTAAAGTAACTGAATATTTTTGTGTTAAAAAAGCTGTCTCTCCTTTAAGCTTGAATGGTGTGGAGTCGGCCTCCCTTCATTGTGTCATGTCACAGCGTATTTTATGTAAAAGAAGACTGAAATGTGGTTTCAAGGCCTCCCTTTGCATCATCTTGCATGGGATTGGTGTAGACAAGAATTTTTCCATATAGAACCACCTTTCTAAAGTATAAGGCTTGGCCCATGGATTTCTTTTGACTTACTAATTCTGGGCTGCATCTGACTAATCTTATCTAATGATATAAAGTCTCTCTAACTAAACAAAAGCTCTAAGTGCATGACAGGAGAACTCAGTTTTGTAAGGTAAAACAAGGAAACAGAACAAAAATAAAGAGCAAACCTGGTTGGAGGTGACATGAAGTTTGGGACCCATGAAACTGAACTGCAGTGCAGGGCAAGAGACCTTTCTTCTCTGTGGTCCAAGGGGCAGCTCATTAAACATGGGTGCCCATTGGCGTGGGACCTGGAATTCCAAAAAGCACTGTAGTTCCTCGGGGGGAGGTTTGTCTGAAAAGGAAAGGGTCTTGTAAGAGAAGTATACAGTATCTATAAGAAATGTGATCTCATATATTGAATTTATTTATTACTTTCCATGCACCTCTGGAAATCAAGAAACTCAAAGAGAATATTATATTAATATATAGCTCGACAAAAAAAAAAACATAAAAAGTGACCTCAAGAAACTAGTACCCAATGTTACTTGAAAAAAAAAAATGAAAATAGAAATCACCAAGTTCAAATTATACTTAAGCAACCCAGCCAAACCAGGTACCACTCAAAAATCAAAAGTTTGAATGAAACTTCCGCCCTAAAGCCAAAAGTAAAAGAAACGCCATTGATCTGTCCAGTACTGAGGCACTTACACCGGAGATATAGGTTGATTGCATGGCTAAGATAGCCGCTGCCTGGAATCCCAGTAAGAAGAGAAGTGATGGGGACAAATTTAAAAAGTATAGCGTCCGGGTTAGTAGGTACCGTCTGGAGCCACTTGGAGTGACTAGACAGAGACGCTTCCCCTCCCCTTTTCGAGCAAATAATAGTAAGTCCCTGTTTGAACCAATTCACATAAGCTCACAGTTAAACCCAACCCAAAATCATTAATACGAGGAGAAAAGGCATCGGAAGTAAAGAGGGACTTACATCCTTGTTTGACGTCTCTGAAAAGCTGGGCAATTGCATGTTGTTCGAGCTCAAGATCTTTCGGAAGACATCAGGAACCTATACCAAAAGGACCATTAACAACTACAGTCTTTGCACAGGAAAAGCAGAACCGAAAGAAGAAGTCCAAATACCTTTTGTTTGCCTTCTCTAGTTTTCCGTTGCAGAGGCGAAAGGCTGCTTCCATCTGAAAACAAATAATCACCAAGATCCTCCAGATGTCCTTTGATTTCAGTAGGAGGAATTGTCGAGGAAGAAGTCTGTCTAACAGAAACTACATCCTGACCTCCAACTGCCATACCCACAATTATATGTGTCCCATATGTTTGGATGAACCTGTTAGATACGCAAGCCAGAATCATTAGTAACAATATCCCAAAATGGCATAACTTCATGGAGCAACTGATATATAGACACGAATTCAACCACTTATTCAACTCTTACCAAGCTTGGAAATTGAACCAACCGTGGTTAAATATCATTAAAAAAAATAAAATTAACAGGTAATAATCGTGAAGCAATTGTTAGTACTCAAAAGCATGTGATTCATGTTTCCTCCGATTGTTCGCACTAAGTGGAGATGGATCTATGTCACTCATGATACAGTTATATGTCAAGGCATTACATTGGCTGCACCTCGAAATTGTAGAGTATGGACACAGTATTATACTATTATCTATAGTAAAGCAAAAGTGTTATCAATATATAAATACTTATATAATTATAACTATTCCATACAAATTATATGTATAATTTATTCAGACAAAACACAGCTATATCTCAAAGATCCATACTGCACACAAAAATCTTGTCACATCACAGAGGGATTTGGAGGATCTGATACTTCCTAGAGTACATATAGGTTGTGATGATGCAACAAGCCAACCAGATCTAAATCCAACAGTTAAAGGTCAATAGGAAGAGGTTGAGTGGGTGTCAAATCCTCTTGTTTATGGGGAAGATTTGTCACATTAAGGGAAGATTTGTCACATTAAGGGCCTCTTTGGCAATCTGGTCTGTCTGAAATAGAGCTGTTTGATATATAGAAGTTTCAATTGCAGCCTTTTATAAATAAATTGTTTGGTATTGTGATTCAATATTTTTTTTTTAAATGATTTGCCATATAATAAAAGTTATATGGGCAAAGTTGACATATAGTAAACGTAGTACGGCAAACTTGTCAAATGGTAAAACAAGTACGAGCAAATGTCACTGTAAAAGTTACACGGGCAAACTTGTAAAAAAAAGTCTGGTTGATCTAGATATTCATGTCTATTTGAAAAAGTTATATTTCTGTTACTTTTTTTTTTAAATGAGGCAAAAGATCTTAAAGTTGTTTCAATCAGACATTCACATAAACTTTCCCAAATAAACTAAAGCACTCAAATATCTATCTCATTTTTTATCTCAAGGTATCCCCACCTTTGGCAAGACTAATCCCCGGGCCCCATGCCTGCACTTTCACAGACGGGGGACGGTTAATACCATAGGAATCAATGCCAAGACCTCTGGGGAGCAAACCCAGTGTCCTAACCACCGAGCCAACACCCAGTTGGGTTAAAGCACTCAAATATCTATTTCAATCAATTTTAAGCCAAATAGACCCAAAAAGCAGACTTGCCAAACATCATCTAATTTTTTTTTTTTATTTAAGCCTGATTATGAAGATAAATACTTTATGGATTCCAATCTTGGCTGCACCATGTGATCTTCCAACTTCTACACTCTAACCAAACACAGCCTGAATTCTAAATGGTTCTAATTTTCAAGCACAGCCTGACTCAAGAATCAAAGATGGAGGCCCAAGCCTGGCCCACAGTGGAATGGTCCAGGATCTGGCTGAGGCTGGCTCCCCACCACCCCATGAAAACCCTACCTCCATAAGTAATACTTGAGAAAAAATAAAGACAGAAAAGAAAGGGGAAAAAAAGAGAGGAAGGCTATCCTTCAAAAAATGTTCATAAATATTTTGGATGATTGTGGCTCACTCTCTCATGGTAGTATTTTTTTTCCTTCACAATGTCATGGTAGTCTCATTTTTGGCCACCTATTCTCATCCCCATTTTCGATATCTACTCACTACTTTTCATTCACTCTTTTCTTCTTCCATCTCTTCTCTAACATTTTATTGTTATATTATAACTGTTTACTGGCATTTTATCTTGAGAGTTTTGTGTGTCAGGCTCAATGAAATAATTATATAATTAATATTTGTAATATAGGCTGTTTGATGTGTCGCAATTAGATTGCTGCTATTCTAGTAGCTACACATGCATTAAATTGGTATCATATCAAAGAAAAAGGGGGGGGCGGCGGGGGGGCGCGGTGTGGGTGTGGTGTGATCAGTTGCCCGAGTTTAGCCATCCAGATCAGTGTCTGATTGTTTCATATATATATATATATATATATTACGCATCCCATGTCATTTATTTAATTCCCATCAAAATAACGTACCTTACCAGTGCAGTATCATGTTCACTTTTTTTAAGGAGTGTCATGTTCACTTTCTGCTTCAATTTGGTAGTTCAGCACAAATTAAATCCATTGATATTTAAAGTAAGTCATCCTATAAATGGAGTAGATGAAATCTTCACTAAATTCAGACCAAAAAAAAAAAAAAAAAAGGAAGAAGAAAAAGAAGAAGAAGAAAATATTTACCTAGATAACAATGCAGGATCCCAGTTGGATGGAACAGATTTCTTCACTTTCTCTCTCAGAACTAGAGGAGATGCAGTTAGGTGTAAATTGTAAAGGGATATGAAGTAACCATCAAAAGCGAGATATTTAGTATCCAAGGCATCATCAAACCAGGCTCCAGTTAAATTAAAAATTGCATTGAAGTAACCCGAAGGAACTTTTCCTTGTATTGAAGATTTCTGATTAAGTAACTCAGACATCTGTCAAAGAAAACTACATCAAAAACCAAACTGCATAATATTGAATGCAAATAAAGAAGATAAGAAGAAAAGGCATTACATAAAAATCCATCTATACAGCCCATAGCAAAATTCACTTCTGATTACTCAAACTCTGATAGAAATGGCAAGCCCAGACCAGAACTCGGGTACAGCTACGGCTGAAATCAAGTATCAAACTGACGTGGTAATTGGGGTATCGAACGTATTTTGAAGGTATATAGGGGATGGGTGAAACAAGATTCGAGGTTTGGGGGACTGTAGAAAATTTGACAATCTCTTGTGCCTTTTTGAACAGTAAATTGTGCAGGAGTCAATGGAAGCTTCTTATATATATATATATATATTTATGGAGGATCAAGGGAGAAATAATTGGGTTTTGAGCATATAAATTGTGCAGGAGTCAATGGAAGCTTCTTTTATATATATATATATATATATTTATGGAGGATCAAGGGAGAAATAATTGGGTTTTGAGCATAGGGTGACAGCAGATTGAATGGGGAAGATGAAAAGGCTTTGAGCTCTTTTTAGGTGTCAAAAGCAAGCTGGTTTGGGACTGTGTCAGGATTGCAGAACCTGTTGTTACTGCTGTCCAAGTTTTGGCAGTGGATTGTGGTTACTCCTGTTGAAGTTTTTGCAGTGGATAAGGTAGATAGATAGATAGATAGAGGGGGTTCAAGATTTCTACTCACAAACCTTTTCAAGCATCAAATACAAGTAAATCTTTACCCAAAAAACCAATACAAGTAAATCAGCACTCATATTTGCACAACTTCTTTCCTACCATCCCAACCAATGAAGCCACCATCATGATTTCACACTTCAACGTTCTTGAAACATCACCCAAGACTCGATTCTCAGTATAAAATAAAAAAAAATAAAAAAAAAAGGAAAAAATCTTTGTTTGCCAAACGATTACCTTTCCCCAAATGTAATTAACACCCACAAAAACCCTCAACTAAAAATAATCAGAAAAAGCTATGACAACCATGACATGTCAAATACAACACAAACCCAAATTCAACGAAATCGATCAACCCCAACACCCAAACACCACCAACCCAATAATCCAAGAAATAAAAGACCAACTGAACGGAAATCGAATTAAAAAAAAAAAAAAAAAAAAAAAAAAAAACAAATAAACTCAAACTTTCGGCATCACCTGATTGAATTCAAGCACATCCGATTTGAACCTAATCCGATCCCCTTTATCACACCTAACATCCTTGGACACTCCACGGATAATCACCCCTCCAGGGATCACAACATCTCTAGTATTCACCTCATCCACCTCCACCAGCCGATCTCCTCCGCCGGGCGATCCTTTGGCGAACCTCAGCCGGAAGTCGCTAGTGAGGTCGAACCCTATCCCCAGCGACTGCACGGCTCGTACCGCAACCGAATCCGACTCCGACTCCGACTGCAACCTCGCTTCTGGCCGTCGGATCATGATCGCAGTTGCATCCGAACCGTCCGACACCACAATCAATCAGAAGAAGCAGAAGAAGAATTAGGGTTTGGGTATGAATGTGGGTACTCTCTTAGGTCAAAGGGAGAGGGAGATTGAACAAGTATAATAAGGTCTTAGTTGGGTTGGGTTGGTTGGATTGATATAGCTGACATTTGAGACGAACTGGAAAACGAAGCGTTTGAATGTTGAAAATCTCTAGAGAAGGAAAGAGAGACGGAGAGATAATAATGACAACTAACAAACAACAGAGAGAGAGAGAGTGTTTGACCATCTTACCTCTGCTGATTTCATGTAAAAACAGAGCCCATCCTTTCAAGGCATTAGAGGTTCCCTGAGGCTCTCTACTCTCTACTCTCTGCTAGGGGGATTGTAACTACTAACCACACAAGTGGGGCCCATGTATTGATTTAATTTACACTGCTCAAAATTGTAATTCTATCCTATGCAGGGCACTTAGAAGAAGTCTCAGAAGCCTCGATCTAATAGGAGCTGTGTTTTGCAGCTATTGAATCGATTAGGAGCTGTATTTTGCAGCTATTGAATCGATCACATGTAAAACACTTAACTTATTAGTTGATCTTCAAATATTTGGAAAGAAAAATTATTTTGATTTTTACATAGCTCACCACTCAAAAGTACTTTGTTGCAGGATAAAAAAAAACCTAAAAGTAGTAGTATAGGTGTGCCCTATGACTCATGCGTTTGCTTTGGGTGAGTTAATATTTTTATAATGATTGCACAACAATTCGTGCAATAAAGAATAATGCAAAAATAGTAATTGTAACTTTCACACGGTGCGATGTTACACAAAATCATACTTTTTATCCTTTTTAAAAATCTTGTTTTTCCTTTTACAAGCATAAGCATGAGGTATTATACCGCATAAGGATAAAATTGTCATTTCCACAATGTTATTTTATCTAATGAATTATTTCACAAAGATTTTTTTTAAACATTTGACACCTGTGAGGGCGTGAAAGGCAGGTTTTAGAGCAGTGTAAAGTTAACATCCCAAAATAAATAAACTGATTTTTCTAAGCAGAGAGCATTTTGATTTCCCATGGAGGGTTACTTATGGTACTGTTACAGGATTCCTCTATTTAGAGAAACAGCTGCCTATAAGTCATAAGAGAAAGGGTCATCTCATCCTTCCTTGTGGGACCTACATTTGTGTGATCCTTTCCTTGGCTTAGCCAATGGCCCAGATTTATGTTTGAGCAGAGGGATAAAACCATCATGTGTGTGTATATATATTTATAGGGAAATATTCATATACATCTATCCATCACCATAAATATAGGGCAAGGGATGCTTCCATAAATGGTATTTTTTAAGTACAAAAGAGAAATTTCAAGTGTGTGTATATATATATTTATATATGTGCACTGATTAATTGAATGAAGATGGATGGAGTGAAGTTTGGGCTCACCACTATTTATAAATTGTGGCTTTCGACGCTGCAGTTGTTCACGGCTTGGATTCAGAGATGGGCCCAAAGATGACGAATTCACGACAGATGCTTCAGCTAGTGAGTGCTGCCATGAGAGGATGATTTCACACTCCCCTCACATTTTGTTTTTATGCCGTGTTCACAAACATCATCATCGAAAAGAGATTGATTAGGCAGAATGTTGTGTGGTTTTAAAGTTTGGAGGGCCTTTTTTTCCAATTCAATATCCGAGGGGATGGGTATTCATGGCTAAAGCAAGCAGCAAGTGGACTCACTTGGGGGTAACAAAGTGGGTCAGCAATCTAATTTAATTTAAGAAGTGAACAGCAATATATTATTAAATTAACTCTTTCCTTTAGCAATCATATTACAGTTTAAATAGTTATGGTACTGTTATTGCTCAAATTGGAAGAAGGGTAACAAAGCAGTATGCTTTGCATTCCTAATCTTTCAAAATATCAAAGGAAAAGGATGTACTCATGCATGGCTGCATAGGGAAAAAAATGGAATCCACCAATCTTCATGCACTGTTTCAACAATTGTGTTTTGGTTAATTCACCCCTCCCTAATACTCTAGTGATTGATCAAAGGATGGGATGTGCAAATTTGGGCTTTTTTTTTTTTTTTTTTGTTTAATCTTTATTCTTTTCTCTCAAAGGGCATATAGAATTTTATTAAATAGAATGAACATGGGCAAATTTGAGGCAATATTAAAATAGCATGGATTCTCCCGTGTTTCAATTGAATGGCAAAAGCTATCTAAGAGAAAATCAATAAACAACCTTTCTACAAAAATAACTAATGATTAATGTTTAATGTCACTTTTCAATAATAAAAAAACTTAATTTCAATAGACAAAAGTTCATCATGTCAACCAGAAGATAACAGAGTCTTGTAGATGAGAAGATGACATGCAACATATAAAATAAAGTAAAAAATATGACCCAGTGGTGGAAAACTTTACCTGGGTTTCAAAAAATTCCAATTCTTTTTTTTCTATTTTTTGAATAGTAAAAAAATTCCAAGTCTTCACCAAATCTAAGGGGAGTGGAGTACCCAAAATTGACCGATTTGAACCAGTTTCAAGGTTTCCATCAAGTCTCCACAAATCCGGATAAACAAATACTATGCAGCTCAGGATCCACGGCTACTTCTTACTAAGAAAAGGAAAAACAACAGTGGATACTCAGCTTGCTTAGGCTATAAAATCATTCCAAAATCAGGTCGAAGTTTACAATCTTCTTATGTGTCCAGCAAATCCGATACAAATTCGGGGGGTGTATTTTTAACAGAGCAGCTTGCATGGTTTGCAGTCCCATTCAAATGGGGATGGTGATGCACCTTCCTGCAGAGTTCCACCACTGGTGAGGGTCCTGGATCTTCTTTTTAGGCGCTTGCAAGTACAATTCAGAAACTAAGACCAGAAACATGAACTAGATGAGTACCGATTTCAAAGTATTGATATCCCAAATCAAGATTCTCAGACCATCTATTTGGTTCAGAAATAGACCACTGAGCTTCCCAGCTAGTTTTCCAGGTTGAAACCGCTACACTACAAGCTCTGTACACATACAGCTCTTCAGCACCTCCAAATGTGACTACTTAAAACACCAGCAGATGATGAGCACTTCTCCAGATGATGTAAATATCTGATATGTCACCAAACTCCATATTTTCCCTCTGCAAGTAGAGGAGCCAAAAGGGGTTTTATCGTCAACTGTCCTTCCCAAAAGAAACCTTTTTTGAGAATAAAATGAAGATCAGAACTCTCACTACTCACGATCTCAACCCTTGATATTTTTTGTTGTGTTTTTACTTGCTTCACTACACTTCAAAGTAAGGCCATGATTTTGCTTGGTAGAAGGTAGGCCCAGAGCATGGGCAAACATTCTTTTTGCAGCACCCAAATGTTCCCTTTCCAAATTGTCTTTGTCACCTACTCTGCCATCGCATCCAGTCTCCAACACATCACTACTACTAGAGCCATGACAAACTGCTTGACTTTGCATCCCTTTTTCACTGTTCAATCCACAATTAACAGAGCCTCTGCTCATTCCTTTACTGCACGTCTTCCTTCCACGTGCGCTTGAATTTTGGCTAGACAAAGAAATGGGGTTCTCAGATGACTTCAGCGCAGAACTTAATTGATCTTTGTCGTCTGTCACGCCCAAGGCAACATTGGCTTCTTTATTGTTTGGATGGCAGTGCTTATCATCGGAAGAACAAGAAGAAATCTTTTGGCCAAGGGCATGTGCAATCATCCGGCGAGCAACCACTGGGATGTTTCGTTGCTTTGGCGTAACAGGTAATTTTACCTCATCTTCACCCAAGGCAAAGATGCGCTCACGGGCAGCCAAATAAGCAGCTTCTCTCTCCTCAAGCGACATTGGATGTGGAAAGGAGGTTTGCTTCATCATCTTCGTGCCTAAGTAAAATACATTTTTAGTCAGAGAAAAGCAACACAGTCCTAAATTTTAATTGATAATTTCATATTTCATGCGAGTGAGAGTTGCAGTAAAGTGTCACTGAATATCAATAGCTCCTTAACCAGCGGAACGCAAAAATGATATTGGAAGAGCCTGTGGAGCTATGTTTGACAGATACAAACACAAGGTACAATGTGATTTTGTGGAAATATGCTATCTAGAGGTGGGATTACAAGATTTAAACAACATCTTCCACGTATTTGTCCGATTTACACATTAAGCTATAGCATAACAAAGTTGGAAATGCTCTACAATATGATTAAATGAATTAATACTGAGATGTAATGATATGAACAAAGATAGCTAGACTTCCACTGTAAAACAGGCATAATTAGCAAGGGTTCTCTACCTTACACTACAGACATTAGAAATGCTACCACTCACAAGCACATGAAACTCTTACCTTGTAAAGTATCTTCCTTCTTTAACAATTGGTGTGATGTCATTGGAGACTGAAATTCATCATGATCATACTGCCACAAAATATCGCTAACAAGAACAGAAGGTCTGCAATAAAGACAAAAAAGTTAGGCAATCTGGCAAAAAGTGAGTAAATCATGAAAAGAACGCAGATAGCACATTGCAGCAGTTGGTAGGACAATTTCCAGTAATCTCACAAATAAATAAATAAATACAGAAGTGTTGCTTAGCAATGGAACATTTCCGTCATCAATCAAGTAAAAGCAGTGCATATCCAAGTTATGGTGAATGATACAAGAATATATACACTTAAAAAGACAGGACAGGTAAGGAAGAAGAAGTGTTTGAAGGAAGAAAGCCCTAACAGGAAACTGATATTAAATTCAGATAGGAAGGATTGAAGTATATAGTTTTTTTTTTTTTTCTTCTTCTATTTGGTAACATGACTTGAATCCACAACCCCAAGATTGCAAAGTGTATGGTATTCGTTAGCTTCCACCGTGCCACGAGCTCTTGTTGATTGAAGCATATAGTATTCGTTAGCTTGTTTGTTATGCGTTGGTCCTTTTATGATGAAAGTTCAGACATTTCATATGTTTCACATCCAAGAACCCTATTTACCATTAAAAACACTTGCTCAATATATCTATACCCCAGATTAGTGTCTCAGTTAGAACAATATTTCATAAATAAAATGAATCCATCATCATCAAAGCCTTGTCCCAACTATGTTGTCAGTTACATGAATTATGTTTCTCCCTTCCGATCCATCCTGAGCCACAATAAAATGAATCAATCATGCATCATGCATGGCAGTATTGAATGATACATGGATCATCACTCCATCGATACCACTGCATAATTGATTGGATCCAAGAATAAATTAGCTGAGAAGCAACAGAGATACAATGTAAGACCATGAAGAAAATTCTTGTCCCTGGAAGAAGCCTAGCAAGAAGTACCAAAAATAGAGTTTCCCTTGGGACCAAATACATAGTTGGTGCATGATAAACTGCACAGGAATAGAAAGTTGAAGTTAATGGAGTTATGAAAGAGAAATAGATTGTAGAATAAGGGGAAGAGAAGAAAGTTTTCGTGCATGCCTCATAAAATCATAAAAATCTAGTATTAATCACTTAACAATATTATTGTGTGTGTGCGTGTGTGTGGATACCATATCGTGTCATATCATATCCAATACTTCACTTTTTGCGTAAACTCTGTGTCCCTGGCATGTCCTCCATGGAGTGTCCCTATGGTATCCATTCTGCATTTGGGCATCATATCTTAAGCAAGAAACTTGGATTGTAATGTATTGCGGCATTTTGCATAACAAGGTCTGATATTTGCATTTAATTTATGGAGTTGAGCTTCCCATTACCACAAATCTCAACGAATCAATAACTAAGAAACTAGTTAAATCATTATGCATAAGAACATTACCACTTTATAATGGGAGAACAACTAAGATCAAGTGAATTTAAAGTAAAATAGAATCAGGAAAAAAGATAAAGTTGCAATGAGGGAAAGATACAAATGAAACCATCATCATCAATGCCCCAACAAGAAGCTAATGTCTTAACCACCCAAATGATAAAAATGAAAGTATAAGAATAAAAGGGTATCACCAATTGAAAAAAATTAAAAATAAAAATAAAAGAGTATCAGAAAATCATGCAAAAGAGAAGTGCTTCTGTTACAAACACACAAAACATCAAACAAGCTGCATTTTCTAAAATGAAAACAAAGAGGAAAAAAATCTATGATAGATCAAACTAATCACTTAAGAGAAGCATGAAATCTGAATTACAGGAATTAAAAACATCAACATCTAATACGAACACATCTTCTCAGACAAGCACTTCTTGGGTTTCAACATACATCGATGACTCTGGGCATCTCTCCAAAATTAAATGGCGGTCATTTCCTTCACCAACTGATTCATGGGCGAACCTAGAATATGAAATGTATTATTCGTTAAGATTGAAGAGTGAAACAGCAAGAAGAGAGCTGTGTGGAAAAATGTAGGGAGATACTAGTAGCTAAAATCTTTGAAGGTAGCACAAAAGGAGAGAGGAAAATCCATACAAAGAATCCAAGATGAATATGCAAAGAGGCATACCCATAAATATCGGCAAGACGATGCAAGAGCAGGCGGTGGTAGGGGCTCATTGGTTCCAACTCCAGGACCCCATCTGGACTGCAGCTCAACATTTTATGATGTCAGTGTTATACCCATGTTTAACAAGATATGCATCAATTTAAAAATTATTATAACTGCAGAAAAGAGAACAATTCACAAAAGGGATTGACGTCTATGAGGATATAGATGTGTTCCAATACACTTGATGGATCCAAAAAATTAGATTCATAAAGCATTATAATAGATTTTATGATAAACTGAAGCAACACAGAAAAATTGTCAAGTGGGCAAATCAAGATAGAAATATTTCAGACAATAAACCATAGCATAGCTGGCAGGCGTTTAATAGCCGGTAAACATAGTTGGGACCATGCTTGATGCTAATGACGACGATGATATTTGAGTGAATATTCTTGAAATCAAATACCAAAGCATATGTATCACTTGCTTCTCTCCTATGAACAACAACAATAACAAAAAGTAAAGATAAGAACATTCAAAGTCATTTGAAACAAAAAATATATATGAGCTGCTCATTCAATGCCACACTTGTAAGGATAATCTAACAAAATACATAGGAAAAAGAACTTCAAGTCTTTAAATCCATTATAAAACAAACCCCATTTCTATTCAGAGCAAATTACCTGGTATCATTCTGCAGGAAATTAATCAAGGCCTCTTCTATGGAAAGAACAAGATGCTTGCAAGATAAGTTGTCCTTAATAAGAGAAGCCAACTCTTCAACCTGCATGTTCAGAAAAATATTATGAGAAATATGACAAAATAACACAGCCCAAAGCATAGGAACTCTGAAATTTTTATCCAAGAGAATCCCCACATCCAGCATGGGGCCCCCAACTCCATTCACTTAAGTGGTGAATCTAGAGCATGCCTAATCCATAATTACAATCGGCATATGTAGCAGATATCAGCATATGGAGCAGATCAAAAGGTTTTATTTTCTACACAAGTCACTTTTAAGGGCCTCTGAGTTGTTTTAGAACCTAAATCCCGAGTTCCTAACAGATTGACAAAATTAGCATGTCAAAACAATAATCAAGGATCGGACAAGGTATGTGCCCCATGTAATTCATATGACAATCAAAGAAATTCAATTTCTTTTTGTTGAGCCCCACCCATCCAGCACTACAGCCAAGTCGCAAAAGCACTAAAAGTCAGACCTATATAGCATAGTTCAAAAACGCTCACTCAACTAGTCCCTACTCGCCTGATTAAACCCGAGTGATTAAAGAAGTTCAGGACTCTAAACTCATTGGCCACACAAGTTTTTGTCCAAAGCACAGTTGGCTAGCTATGACGACCATATAACTCAGTCGAGTCCAGTGTTGCCAAATCACTTAATTGAGGGGAATTTCTGCAGTTTGTATGAGAAGATAGGGCATAATAAGAAAATGATAGTTAAACTAGAACGCTTAAGAAAACCCAGAAATAAGTAGTAATAAAAATGGTTCTTTACTTGCTTTTGTCATAGTCTTTTCTTATGATTTCTTCCTAAATCTATATTCAAGTTATATAATATAATTATAGTACACTTGCACATATATGTTTTATGAATGCTTTAAATTTGGGAAATGGTGGTTAGAATAAGGAATGAGTGTCATTACCACAAAGGAAAGAATAAGGAATGAGTGGTGCAATGCATGAAGCAAAACTACAAGTAGCTACAATAAAAGCAAAAAATCAAGATTCTATTTGAGATTGTTTGGTCATACATACAAAAAAAAACAAACAGTATCCATACATAGTTTGTGAAGGCTAACAAGTTGAAAGAACTATTCAACCCACGTACCCCAATAAGCCCTCTCAATCTTCTCCTCATCACACAATCTCAACCAAACCACACCGCCCCTTTTCTCAATTGATGACACCCCAACATAAAATTCGGTTAGATTTCTACCTCAAATTATGAAAGTTCCCAGCACCAATTTCAAACACACAGCCGCAGCGAACGAAATCAAATCCAAAAAGGGTAAATCTAAAACGTCAAATAGGGTTTTACAAAGAGTAGAGTAAAGAAATCTAAGCTTCAATTAACACTTACCATTACGAATTGCGCAGTGGTCATTTTGAAGTATCCGGTGCAGCAAATACTTCAATTAGGGATGCGCGAAAAGGCACCCAATTCGAAAACCCTAGAGGGGAATAGAACTCCTCCAACGCTACAATACGAACGGTACCGGTTGTGGTTTTTGTAACGGATGTGAATGGAAGAGGAGACTGTTACTACCGACAGAAGAGAACTGCGACGCGGTTTCGGAATCGGAAAAATCGGTACTCGGTAGCAGTTATCGGGACTGCCGTAGAAAAGTCGGATAACGCGTTTGTCTTCTCTCTCTCGTATGCCGATGGGTGGGATGAGAGATTCCGAACGCGTACAGGATTTCCTTTCAATGTACGGACGGCTTCCGTACAAGACACGTGGCATAGCAAAGTGTGGCCCACTCACCTATCAAATAAAAAATGTTTATGAGATCTAATAGACGGAAAGTGGTATTTTTAAGTATTTTGGAAAAGATTTTCAGTAGGAGTTAGAAACTTATGTTTGATGTAATTTTATTTTTTTTTTGATGAATTTGTATTAATATTGTTTGGTGCAGTTGGAGGTTTATAATTGAAAACTAGCATTAAAGACGGAAGTGAGGAAATGAAGTGACGAAGAGTGAGGAAATTTATTGTGGAAATGGACTTTTCACCTCCCAATAGAAACTCTATGTCCAAGCTATTCAAGGAAATGACTGACGTGACAAAAAAGTATTTCCGTAGAAAATTATTACACTAAACGCATGAAAAAATAATTTTCTATAAGAAAATAATATTTTTTATGTAAAAATAGATTACACAAACGTGCACTTACAGAATTTTCAAGTCAATTCCACTACAACCAACAGTGGGCCCATCTATTTAAACTCCGAACAGCTGAAAACCAGCCCATCACAGGAGTTTGCCACCATCACAATATTTATAGTTTGATTGATAATGTGCTTTAAACAATCCATATAAAAGTGTGTTGATCACTTTTTTAATCAAAGGATAAGACCAACTCTGTCAAAGCAATGTGATTTAATCTTTTTTTTTAATTTAATCAAATTATAAGACTAACTCTGTTGGAGACTTGAAGTAATGCGATTGGATATATCACATATATTGGGAGGTCACTTATTTTAAGGGTTTAAGATTTTTAACTAGTGAGGCTCCAATACTTTCTATCTTTGTATTCCAGTGGAGCCATGCTTCCTGCTTGCCAAGCTACAGAGGATCCGGATGATGGGACTGTAAGGATTTTTGTGTTTGTTTTGTCTCGTACAGGATGGGTGAGGATGTATAAAGGTCCGTCCAAACCGTCCATCACTTTTGATGGGGTTAAAACTTACGTCCCAATCTGACTTCCATCCTGAGTCTCTCTGACTTCATTCTGACTTTTGCAAAGAAGATATGTGGCTCGTTTGTGGGGCTCATGAGATACCATGTGACTTACAAACCTCAATGGGAAATTAATACAATCCTAAATGGGAACCAATGGGGAATATTGAAGATATAAATATCGGTATTTCTTAAAATTAACACTGAATGTAGTAACCTATTCAGTGTTTGCATGAGGAGCCAATGTGGAGAAAAAAATGAGGTTCAATTTTGTCACACAATTTTCTCTGTGTATTTTCTCCACATTCAAACTGGCACTAGCCTTCAAGCTAAGAAAAGGAAAACATTGAATGCATTGGAAACTAACTCAATACATTGTTGGAAGATATGGGAGTACAGGAGTGATACGTTTAAGAAATGTTCTGCTCACTGATCAGTGTAATAGCTTCAGCAATGAATCTTATCATACACAATCAACAAAAGATCCTGAGTTAAAATATAAAATTTGTCTAATCAGAGGGTTCTACAACATTGCAAATCCATGGTGAGCCCTACCTGATGAAAGAAAGATTTTTAAATTTACAGGCAATCCAGCTGAAATGCACAAAATGTGGTCTGACTTGTATCATCATCCTTTTCCAATCATCAGCTAACTTGCAAGTCATACTCAAATAATGCACCTGTACGTTTTGACATTGCTTTTCTTCTCTAACCCACACGCAAACCATATGAACAAATGAGACGTTACAAATGAAGAAGACAACTTTTCTGTGAATAAATGAAAAACTACCAATGGAAAGCTTTTTCTAAGTGTGAACACAACCTCAAAACACAAAAACAAGAACACAAAACTCATTAAAAATACTACAAAATACTTGGTATCTGAGATGCCAGTCCTAACTGCAACTCCTCCTTATAGCTCTGCAGCAAGAACTCCTTTGCTTCAATTAGTCCCTTCAATTCCCCGACTTCCCTCCTCAACATCTCAATTCTCTCCACATCTGCTCTTCTTTTGTCCACGCCAACACACTGCAACTCTAACTCCCTTGAGTTGTGATGAAATCCATTCACCTGCCCGTTTCTGTGTTCTGCCTGCCAATTCCTGCTTATTGCAGGCTTTTCAGGGGATCCAGTCTCCCCTACACAGTGATCAGCTATGGCTTTCCGAAGCCTCTGGATTTCTCTCTCTGATTCAAACAGGTCCCGGTTTGCAGAATCAAGCTGTGATTGAATTAGGGTTGACTGTGTCAGCTGATCTCTGAGTGAATTCTGCAGATCTGTGATCTGAGCCTGCATCTCAAGGATCATTTCATCCCTTCGCTTCAGCTGTTGCCTCAACTTATGTATCACCTCACGTTTGCTGTAAATGTCAGAACCAGATTCCGACACGCAAGGAGAATCTGAGCCGTTTGATTGGTGGAACGGCTTTCGAGGGAGCTCAAGGCGCTCAGGTGATGAAGCCCAGATCATGCCGTTTTCTTTGTTAGATTCTGGTGCTGGAACGGTCACTAAAGGGAGTGTTAGATCCATTTCTTTTGACATTGGGCTGGTGGGTGGCTGCTTCATCTCCACTGTGCCTTCAGAAATCCCTGTTCCAACATATGAATTCTAGAAGTGTTGAGCTATCCAACCCTCAAGAACATGTGGAGCTGTATAAGAAGATATCTGATCTTGTAAGCAATTAACAATACTTTATGAAAAATAGTTACAGATCTATTTTTGAATAAAAGTGACAGCCGAATTTTAGAATCTGTTGGCAGATGTAAGAGTTGAAGGCAGATGTTGATATCCTATCATTTTAAATGCGCGATACTATATACAGATGCCTAGTATTAATTGTTTACCGACTGAATAGTTTCCAATATGCTGCAAACTTGAATTTAAGTGGAACAACATATATGCTTGTTATTCACCAAATGCTCATTTTAGCACTTCTTTCCTTGATAAATTTCTCATATGCAATTAATCAGAGGTGTTCTTTAATTATGTCCATTCATGCTTATGTCACATGTCAACGAATTGCTGCAATCAACAAATATTCAACCCATATCTTTGAATACAGAAGTGCAAGTACCTCATGTAAATTGCCAATGAATGAAAACTTTCATATTTGCACTAGCATTTGAAAAGGTAGGTGTTTACTGGAGAACTACAATCATCATCATTCATCAATACGGCATGCAGAAGTGCAAGGCAGATGTCATAATATGTTCCTCTATGTCTAATAGAACAGCCACTCTTATACAAGTGAATATAGGCATAGTTATGAACAGATAAGCACGATACCTGAAAGACAATGGTAAGAGCTGTCTTCGTCCTGTGTAAAACAGTATACATTAGAATGCAACAGGCAAGCTCCTGATCTCCTACTGGTGGTACATTTTCTATTCCCTGAATTAGCAACTTTGAAAGTTAATAGCATATCAATGTTCATGAAATAAAAAGTGACTAGAGTAACAAGTATGCATGATTAGACCTTTCAAGACACTGTTTTCACTATCTGGCAATTTTGTCTTGACAGCCTGCTTCAGTTTGCAAACAAGTCTAAATGATAATGTGCTCAACAACGCACCACCAGCAATAATGACCCAATTCAACCCCTCCCCTTCAACACACTTTGTTTTTTGAGTTCTTGATATTGCCCTATCTGATTTTGGTTTCATTCTTACGGTATTGGAGGAAACGTGTTAAAGCAACCGAGTATGTCACTGCATCAAGAAGCATAATGTTACAATATATTGATAATAAATACAGGTTAATTTCATCTTCGGCTGCCATTGCCATAATACAAATAAGGTCAACAAAAAGAAAAAAGAAAAAAGAAAAAAGAAAGCCTTTTAAAAGGCTATTACAGATAAGGATCATTGTAGATGTACATGATAGAAAAATAAAAGGAAACAAAAGGGCCCGTCTTTTTCATTGAAGTCAAGTCCTCACTGCCGCTATTATTGTTAATTCTTGCAATTAATGGTACCACAAATACCATCTGCACCTCTCATAGTTACTATTGGTGTTCCCATCCAATTATCACATGAGAACTATAACAGTAATAATCATAAGCACCATGATCAGTCACTACTTACTAGACAGAATGGCGCATGCACGGATTAGCCCTCTGTCAAAACAGCAGGCGGAGTATGTATTAAGACACATTAATGAATCTCATGTGTCTACATTGCTATTGTCTGACACTGCTTTTTGTGATCAATATAGCAAAACTGTCCTCCGTTCCTTGAGTTTTATTGGTTGACTATTGCGGTTTGCTATTTATATCCAAAAGACAGAGAAATGTATCATTGAGTTTTGGCTCCTGCTCTGAATGGTTTGATTTATGTGATTGCCTTATTTTTCTCTGTTTTCCATTTTGTAATTTTCTTCAAAATTTGGTTGTTTGTTTTCTTTCTACACTTCCTAATTCTATTACTTCTTGCTAGTGTATTTCAATAGAAAGTTACCCCTTATTAATGCATGTAGCAACAAAAATCCTAAGGCAACGTGTAGGCCCTATGCATTTCATCTGACAGCCACTTTGAATTCCCATCTCTCTTAGATTGGTTATTTGTTTGTGCTTCCTATTTTGATGTATCCCCTTGTTAGTGTATTTTGATAAAATATTACCCTTTGTTAGCGTATCTGGGTATCACAGGTTATCAAGCTTTCATGTAGAAGTGTCATACTAGGCACAATTGTCTCAATTTAACAATTAGGGAGACTGAATTTGGAAGAACACGCATACTCAATAATGAACTTGAAGCTATTTGCAGTCAGTCACCCATCTAATTGAAGTTAGCCATGGTTAGAAGGGGTTTATATTACAAAAGAAGGCATAGACCGCAGGATGTGGGGCCTTCCTTTTTTCAGGACCATAGCAAAAAGCTCACTGGCTTCTAATACAGTGAATTGAGCTTGGTACATCAAGGCCCAGCCAAGGATCCTCACTTTTGCTCGGTTTCTCTCCTTAGAGGCATCCCCACTATGGATTAACTCCCTCCACCACAAGCATATCATTGTCAACACTTGTCCTATGTGCTTGGAGGACACATAATCAACAGATCATTGGATGATCAAGTGCAGGGTGATCCAAGCTTTGTGGAAACTAGTACCGAGGTGCGTTCGGATGCAGGTGGGAGCTTCCTAGTACTCTTCTTAATTTGTTGGAGGCTTGGAAAATGGCCATTGGGTCGACTAGGGGGCAGAATAATGTGGAAGGCCCCATTTATTGCTATTCTATGGGTCATTTGGAAAGAGTGCAATGCCCATCACTTTGAAGGAAATCCTCTTTGGATGACTCTCCAGCAGATAAGGTGAAACTTCATGTTGATTCCTGGCCCTTGGGTCTGTCCTCGCAGAGTTTCATGATATCTCCATTTCTCAATCATAAAGAAGTGAAAGGAGGTGGCCTCTTCTTGTTGCCCTAGATTCTGATTGGTCCCCAACTCCACCATGGATGGAATTCTTAAGCTTAATTCAGATAAAAGCGCAGTTAGGAATCTGGGGTTAGGCAGCATTGAAGGAGTCATTCATGACAGTGATTTTTGTATTATGCCTTTTTGGGTCCAGCAGGATGTTACTCTGCCAAAGAAGCAAAAATGTTGCCTTTGAAAATTAGTCTTCGTGAAGTTTATCATCCATTCAAAGCATCATGGCGGAAGGCAAAAATTAAATGCTCTATGATGGGCTTCTGGTAGATGCAGGTCTCCATAGAGAATACAAGACATGGTAGAAAAGGTTGGTGCTTCTTTCTACCCTGGCCAATTCAGTGGTTAGCATCCTAGCAAAGGATGAGGTTAGGTGTATGAGTTTGGGTATTCGTCCTGATAGACAATACCCTCCTTGACTCGTTTTACTGATCCTTGTCTCTTATTTGTAGTTTAGCTTGTGGCTTTGTAGCTTGTATTGATCTATAGTATCTCTCCTATACTTTATCCCTTCGTAAAAAAGCTAATCATTCAGAAAAATGATAATAATTGACTTGTCATAACTTCCACCTTGATGTAAATGTCTGATGAATTTAAATTTATTGGGAACAAATTCATACATAGCATTTGTATATTGTATATGATGGTGCTACAAACCTTCACTCTCCAAAATATTTGCTTCTAAAAGACAACACATCCCATGTGCATGTAAATCTCTCAGTTGAATCTTTCCTCTTGTCCTTCCTCTGGAGAAGGTGAGATCATTTTGCATAGTTTCACCAAAAGAAGCATATCATTTCAGATTGATTTTTAGCTGTTAGAAGATGCGCAAAGAAAGTGCAGCAATTTAAGTAATTTTTAAAACAAGTAAATTAGAAAACAGTTAAAAAGTGGTAAGTGGTTAACACAATCAGATGCATTATGGACAGCCACGGGGAAAGCATTGTGCCCATGTTTGATCGTGTAAGATCTACTATCCCCATCACTGGCTTCACAAACATTTTTTTTTTCAGTCAGTAGCATTCAAAAATCTTGAGAACGATAAATATACTTTGTTTGAATGGTCAGAAGTAGAAGATGAGAAACCAGGGGAAAGATACGTGGAATGACTGAAAATAAACTGTGTTATGCGTGTGACTGTGAGCAGCACTTTAGTTAAAAAAATGTTCTCACCTAATCAGATTTTACTCAACTGCATCACGACTTATGAACCGCCTGCCACCCATAATGCCTTCTCTGAACCTAATCAATAACAAAGGCCAATCAGATTAGTCAGGTCATGATTTCGAACTAACTGAGCCAGGCATACTCAAAAACTCAAAAGTGTTTCCCCAAGCTTGGCCTGACCTTGACAAGGAGAAAAAAACATAAACTGTTCCATAGGTCGGACCCTACTGGTGAGCATCCATGTTATTCCATAGGAATGACCCTATTAGTGAGCATCCATTTTGAACTAACTGAACACATTTGGCAACTTTTTACTAAATTCAGCATAACTCAAAGTAAAGGGGGTTTTCATTGAAGTAGTAGTAAAGATGTGAACAGTAAAGGGCCTAAGATGAAGATGTATACGAGGACCATTACTTTTCCACAATTTAATCTTCTCTGCAACACCAAGATACACAGATACAGCAGGGAAATTCCATCCCAAATAAAAAATGAAGTATCAGATACAGTACAACATGATCCATAGCCCAAGCACCATATAATTTACTAGGACGATAAGTGGATGAGTGGGTAATCATTTCTCATCAAAAGTGAGATCATTTGATGGCCCCTCATGGATCTTCACCTTCAATCCTTCACTTATATCCCCTCTGATAAAAAGGCATTGCCTCAAAACCCAAGGAATTCAAAAGGCATTGCCCCAACAGTTTCTCTAAAACAACAAAGAAAAACACCATGCCATAAAAAATTGTGATCACATGGAAAATGCCTCCTCAGGAACAAACCCCAATTACAAAAAGAAAACCCAAAACACAAGCCAACTGCCTAACACCATCACAAACAAATAAAACCCCAATACCCTAACCCTAACACCAAATGAAACCACCAAAACGAAAACCCATGCGGATTGATCAAATCATCCTTCCCCAGGAAAAAAAAAAAAAACCACAGAGAAGATTATTGAAACATGCAGTGGAAGAGTCCAAACCCTCCAGAACAGCATACCATCAATCATCCAATAAGACATGAGATTTCTGTCCGATTCTTTTGGGGAGATTAGGGTTTCATGTTAGAGAAAAGCGACAAGAGTCTAGAATACTAAAGCTATGAAAAGATGAAAGAGAGAGAGTGAGAGAAATATGAGGATCACCTGTTCGACAAAAGGCTGCAGAGAAAGAGAGAGAGAGAGAGAGATTGATTTTGAGAAGAGCAAGAGAAATTAAAAGGGGAAGAAGGAGGAGAGAGAGAGAGAGAGAGGGAGCGAGAGTTGAAGGAGCGAAAGGGAATAAATTACTTTAACGAAGGCCTGCTTTGTAATTTCAGTTAAGATTTTTGCGGACGACGGAGATATCTGTATTTAAACCTTTAGCAGACAAATCCCAGCTCAGCGAATCGGCACCTGTGACGACAGATGGATATAGGCCACGTGGCACTTGGGTGGGTCTAACTGGGCCCACTGTATCAAGTCCAGGGACAAGTATGGTAGGGACGGTGTTAAAACTGATAATAGCCTTAGAACAGCCTAAGAATATATATTTATCATAAAGTTGTTCGATCTATAAGATATCGCAGCTTGCAATATACGATGGACGTAGGATATCCCACAATTAAAATTGAAAAGACTTGAACAGTCAAAATGCTTTTATTTTTTTCCTTGACCGTGGGACCACCGTCAAAGAAAAAAAGAAAACAAAAAAAAAAAACGAACTGTTCACGTGATTGTGAGATATCCTCTCTAGGATATCGCAACTTGTAATATCCTACAGATCGAACAACTCTACGATAAATATACATTTTTAGACTATTCTGAAGCTATTGTCAGCTTTAACACTGTCTCTACTGTAATTGTCCTTTTGAGTCTATGCAACTGGAATAGCACTAGCTTATTAAAAACCCAAGTCGCTCAAAATAAAAGCCCTAACAATATTTAAAGGGAAATGCTCATGTGAGAGAGACTCCCACCAAGTTGGTGAGAGATGGATAGGGGCCCTCACATAAATATCTACTCTCACAAACTTAAATGCAAGGACCCCAAATATTTATGTGAGTGCCACACCCATCTCTCACCAACTTGGTGAGTGTGTCTCTCACATGAGCATTTCCTATATTTAATATATTCTAATTTTACCCCACGTGAGGGAGGTGCTCTCACAGTCCCACTATCAGATAAGCGGTCAGTCATATAGTGTGGCGCTAACTCCCATAGGTGTTATAGGCTTTCTTCGATCTAGATTTTATAGGCGTACCACATTAAATTGATTAATGTCTTCAACTGTCCATCTTTTCATCATTACATTACTGTTAATAGAGTCCGGATCCCCTGCTAATTATTAATAACTAAAAACATCAGAGTTTCAAGTTGTCAGTGAATGATATAAAGCTTGAGCTATGCCTGGCAATTTTTTGTAATTTTTAACAATAACAGCCAGTGAGTGGCTACATGAGAAGGCTAGTGAGTTAAACATTGCTCAATTATATATCTGATCAAAAGATCATTAAATAGAGGATAAAGTGGATTTGCCTATCATCTATTCCATGGTCTGAAAAGGGTCTAGCAATTTTAGTCTTTTAAGGCTGCTGCATGCTACAACTCTTGTATTTGAAAGGCCAATAGGCCCCTACAAACTTTGCCAAAGTCTTACAAAGTGAGTTGTTATGTAAAATAAACTAGCACCACAGGCCCGGGCTAAATAAAGAATAATTAAATTAAATTAAATTATCGATTATTTTTAAAATAAACTATAAATAAAAATGAGTTTTTGAATTTAACACCTTTTTACTCTTTTTTATTTTGGATGGACAAAGTAACTAAAATGATGAATCTCACTTTTCCATGTTCATGAATTATTACAAAATTACAAAGTAGTAGGAATAGTTAGCTATACACATAAAAGCTTATCTTTCCTAATCCAACTGTTTATATATTGTGAAAAATCATGGTTGAATCATGTTGTAAAAATCTTCACCCATAAGAAAATCATCATCAATATGTCACGGGAATGGCAGTAGCAGAAAATCTAATTATAATATGTTATTGGCATCTAAAATTATAAAACCCATATCAATTGAACAATAAATATATATATATGAAAAGAATTAAATAATTTTATTTGAATCCATGCATGATTAAATTGTTAACATAATTTG
This sequence comes from Persea americana, assembly GCA_029852735.1. Lineage (NCBI taxonomy): Eukaryota > Viridiplantae > Streptophyta > Magnoliopsida > Laurales > Lauraceae > Persea > Persea americana. The sequence goes on from CM056816.1 coordinate 64,816,329, forward strand.
AAAGCAACCAAAAATCAAAACTAATACTATTGAGAAAGTCCACAAATCCAAAAATATATATAATCCCAATAAAAAATAAAAAATATTACATTTCAATGATCTCGTGAAACTATTTGCAGTGGCTACATACTACGTGTAGAATTGGTAAACCAATAATCACAAACCAAGCACAAAAACACAAAACGAAGAGGAAGAGAATTAAAGAAGTGAAGAAATTTGAGTGTTATTCTGGAGATTTTGATGCCAAAAGCTATATTAATAGGTGGATGGTGGGTTGGGAGAGAGAGAGATTTGAGAACTTTTTTAATCAATTTTGGAGAGAGATTTAAGGGATTAAGAGAAGAGATAGATTCGGAGTGATTGATGAGAGATTTAAGGATTATGATTCCAGGAATGGAAGATTTTAGGATAAGGACTAATTCGTGGGTTTCAAAATTGGGCCCTTTTATGCATTAAGAAACTTTTTAAATTGTTAGAGATACCTTTGAAATTAGATTTTAAATAATATTAAGAGAGAGATTTTTAGGGAATGTTTGAATAATATTAAAAGAGAAATTATGGGAGATGGATTAATAGATGGACGGTCGTTTGAGAGAGAGATATTTGAAAACCATTTAAGTCAATTTTGGAGATAGATTTAAAGAATGTAGAGAGATTTAAGGATTAAGAGAAGAGAGGGATTTGGATTCGAGGATTAAAATTAGTAGAATTTAGGGATTAGAATTAGTGGAATGAAAGATTCTGGGATAAGGACTAATTCGTGGGTTTCAAAATTGGGCCCATCCATGTGCATTAAGAAACTTTTTAAATTAAATCATAGAATGAGGGATTTTAGGAAAAATATTATGGAAGGAGACTTAATGATAGAATGAGAGATTCTTGGAGATAGATTTAAAGAATTTAAAGAGATTTAAGGATTCAGAGAAGATAGTGATTTGGATTGATTGATCGGTAGATTTAAGGATTAAAATTAGTGGAATGAAAGATTCAAGGATAAAGACTAATTCGTGGGTTTCAAAATTGGGCCCTTCCATATACATTAAAAAACTTTTTAAATTAAATCATAGAATAAGGGATTTTAGGGAAAATATTATGGAAGGAGACTTAATGATAGAGTGAGGGATTTTAGGGAAAATGTCATGGAAGGAGCTACGTTTCGATTTCTAAAATACTGACATGGCACCATGAAAAGAAAAGGAAAACTCCAGACAAATGACGTGGTCCATAGCCCACCTCCCCGTTTGCTTTAATATATATAAATAGTTTTTTATAAAAAAAGAAAGGCCTATATTTTCACACAACCTTAGAAAGGTCCCTGCATTTTATCTCTTTTACTAAAATCACCCTTGACTCGCAGTAAACTTTAAAACAATAGTTGATGACTCTCTTCATTTTTTGTTTTGACCGATTTACCCTTACCCTCTATTTGGGAAGGAGGTAAAATGAGGGAGAGGAAAAAAGAGAGGGGAAAATGGAGAGAAAGTGGAAATCGATGGTATTTGGGAAGGGGGGAGGGAAAGTGGGGGTAAAATTCTTGTGGGGCCCACCTTAAAACTTTCCCTTAAAAAATGGGGGGAAAGTATGAGGGAAAGAAGGGATTTTTTGTAATTTTACTAAACTGCCCTTTTTATTTTTTCACTTTTTCATAAAGTATGAGGGAAAGAAGGGATTTTTTGTAATTTTACTAAACTGCCCTTTTTATTTTTTCACTTTTTCATAAAGTAAGGGTAAATTGATAATTTTCTCTTTACCTTATAAACAAAAAAAAAAACCTATCTTTTTTCACTTTTTTTTCCCTACTTTTTGACTATCCAAACAAGATAATGTAAAATTAATTTTCCCTCCCCACCCCTTCATTTGTCAAATTTTCCCTCCCCTCCCCTCCCCTCCCCCCTTCCCAAATATAGGGTTAGAAAGGAGAGAGAAGATTATACCAAAACCGTTGGTTACATTTACACTTTCTCCAACACTCTATGTTACGAGTCCAAACATGAAATTCTACCACACTACCAATGACTCCATATTATCCTGAACACCGCCTTGCATATAGACCTTTTTTCTTGTTTTTGCAGCTTTCCTCATTTGAGGCTTCTTTATTTGTAGAGAGCCCAGAGCATAGGCCATCACCTTTCTCAGTGAGATAACCACAGTATTTCTGCAATCGTCACTTGATGATAAACAGCGGGTGTAGTTAGTAAAAAATGACTTCCTCCCACTATTCCTATTTGTCATTCACACAACCCACCATACATTTGAACTTTTCACTCCACAGCACTTTCCTCTCAAATTCTAACTAAATGTCACCATGCAAGGTATGCAAATTCAACTGTAATTCTTTCAAGATCTCTCTCTCTCTCTCTCTCTCTCTCTCTCTCTCTCATCAATGGTTTCCACCAGCATCTCTTTCTTCTCACCATCGGCTCTCTCACACTATCAACAGCCAAGCCCATCTTTCCTCACCATGCTGGCATCCTCCCGCTCTGTTGTTGTTGTCCCCCAATCTCCTGCTCATCTCAGCCAAACCTACAAATCAACTGAACCCATAAGACCCACGTGCAACTTCACAAGCACCTGTCAGACCCTCGTCAACTCCATCTTCTTCCTCCACCAACTACCTCACTTACAAAGCAAACATCCCCTGTTTTCCTTGTCCCGAACCCAAGCCTCCGCAACACCCATCTCCCATCTCATCCTCTTATCGCCCCAACCAAACAAGTCCCTAACCACCCCAACTCTTCCATCTCTCTTCTCAACCATCTCATCCTTAGTCCTACATCCGATCAGAACCCATTTCAAGACCCACCTCAACTTTCCATCTCTCATCACCCATCTCCAAAATCACAACCGAACATCAGAAACCCACGGCCTCCACAACCCATAATCCTTTCGCCCTGGTTCGTCCAAACAAACACTAACAACCCACTTTTCTACACCACCGTCTTCTTCTTTTTCTCCCCCTCTCACATCTTCTCGTGATCACAGCAGCGCACACCACCTTCTTACAATGTTGGGGGCATTGGCGAAGGTGAGGGTATTAGACAGTGGTTGTAACCGACTGGCGGGGATTCACAGTCGTTCATTGCCCTCCTCTCTACCTTTTGAGTTTTTCTCAGGGGCAAACTAGCCCAAAGTGTACAAAATGTAGATAGTTGTACGGTTGTCTTAATGTTGACTGTCAGTCAAGGAAGACTTTAGTTAAAAGATAAAAGGGATACGGCCGAGTGAGGACCGTACTCAAGTTTATAAGGACTCATCCACACCGACAAAGAGAACCTCTCATCCAACGATCCTCAGCGCCCATATAAAAGGAACAGCGGGAAATGAAAAAAAAAAAAAAGAGGGTCGAGGTTTCGTTGGAAGAAAAAAAAAAAACCAGAGGGATGAGTTTGCCCCTTTGTCATGCCTTCCGCGCCCTCCATCTTCCTGCAATCTTTCTCATTCTCTCTCTCCCTCGATCGGTTAGACGCACGATCTCGTCTCACTTCTTCGCATGCCCTCGCTTAATCTCGCCCTAAATCCATCGACAAATGAAAAAAAGGCCGGACGAGTTCTCTCTTAAGTCTGAGTTCGCCCCTCTTCCTTGTCTCTCCCTCTGTCTTCCAATCACGCTCACCTCTCTCTGATCTAGACTCTCTCAATCCGTGCACAGGTACATCTATCTTTCATTCTCTATTCCTCTCATCTCTCACCCAATCCTACCAAAACCCCAGTCACGACTATTGGGTTGGGGATTTAGAGTATGTTTCAAAAATGAGATTTTGGCTTTTATGGCATGCTATGATTCAAGATCTTAGGGCTTTAGTGCTTGTTTTGTAAAGAAAATCGGGGCTTTTATGGCATGCTATCATTCAAAGTTGGATAAAACTTCCATCACTGTCCTCGCTATAGCGAGCCCAGGTTCGCTATAGCGAGCCCAGGTTCTGCCACCATTCCCTCTTGCCCCCCCCCCCCCCTGTGCGCTTCCCTCTCGATCAGCGACTGTAATCTTCTTTTCTCCTTCCGCCCCCTGTGCGCTTCCCTCTCGATCAGCGACTGCAATCTTCTTTTCTCCTTCCGTTTCACCCAAATCGCAGAGCTGGGTGACTTTTTCCTTCCTTTCATTTTCCTCTCTTATGTTATATATGATAGCTGTGGAACGTTGGATCTGTTGAGATAACGGACGGATGGGATGAGTCCATACGATATATGGTGAGGACGGTCCTCACTAGACCGTTTCCCAAAGATAAAATATAGGAGCCTTTTTGAGGTTACGTGAAAATTGAGGGTCCTTTTTGTAAAAAACCTCAAAATAAAATGACACTACTATTAGCACCCATTTTATGGCTTTAAAAGGGTAGAAGGTAAAGCTGACAGTATTTAATTTAATGGAGTTGATTTTACAAGATCAGTAGATCCTAGAGCCCTATTGTCAATGGCCCCACAGACATTTCCAATTGTCCTATTTAATTTGGTGTTTACTTTGACAGTGAAATCTCCCTGGTTTCCATTAGATGGGTCCCATGTCCATTTACAAAATTACAAAGGCCCCATTTTGGGGAAATTGGATCCAAGTTCAGGCCCACAGTTATTAACACCTTCAGATGCCAAATTGTGATTTAGATGTCCAAAACTCAATAATCAGGCACCGGTTTCAGTCTACCATGGACTAGTTCTGTCCAGAAATTCACTTCCTTTGGTTGCGCTTGGCTCCCTGAATCTCCATAGACTTCATTTTCAGGAAATACAATGTTTTTTTTTTTTTGGTTTTCTTAAACCATAATCCACAAAGGGCTTTTAGTATGGCCCCAAAGGGCCACAGCCAAAACATATCAAACCGGGTACCAGCAAGTCCATAAACATGCATCAAATGATATCTCTCACTGTCTTGGAAACATTAATTATTTCTCAACCACAATTGGTATTCACCGTTGGTCTGAACACGGTGCATATGAAACTTGATTAAATGAGTTGATATGTCACTGCACTGTTCCAATCACAACAATGAATATCTTTCAGATGAATGTCATACAACCTTGAATATCTTTCGGATGAATGTCATACAAGCTTGGGGTTATAAAGTAGTATCAGTATAGATTGGGATGAGAAGGTCTGCACTGTCTCAGAGAAACACATCTCAATGATAAAAGCAGAACAGGTAGCGTGTTGGTGGGTACACTGACTCAGCATTGGACACTGCTGGCAAACCAATCAACAGCAGTTATATCAACCCTTTGATCTGATTTTTTTCTTTTGACCGTCCATTTTTATCAGCTTAGATTGGGTGGCAAACAGTAACAAATAGGTCTGATCTTCAATAGATGCCTAATAGACAAAACCTGCTTATATATAGTGGGGCCAGGGGCTCCACCAACACGCCACATCTCCCATTTTTCAGTTGCTCATTGGACTGTCATTGTGCAAGAAAGAGAACCCTGACGTAATTTGTCATATTTTATGTGGTGTCAGCGGGAGCTTGTAGTAAAATAGCATTTGACTGATTATTGCAAAACATCTTTTGAAATCTTCTTGTGGGGCCATTGGGAAGAGGAGAAAACTTTTCATAGTTCAAATTTGTATATGGTTACAATCTCCTCCTTTTCTCCTCATATAAACAAAGCTGTAGAGTGTAGAGGTAGAGTCTACATTTCTGAAGAAATTCGTTTCTGCACAAGTCAATATGCCTGCATCAAACAAGAAGCCCGACGAAGGACTTTAAAACTGAAGACACGCCTTCCAAAAACCTAACTAGAACCAAACATTAAGTGATACACCTTTGATGCCCTCACATCTTTATTGTATATGATGAATGGAACACTCACAGGTCTTGTTGGGGTGAGCTCTCATTTATGTGGCCCACTAACATACCAGCGGATCAATTTTGATCGACAAACCCACACTGCACCCATAGACCATTTTGTAAGGCAGTTGTCTTTGTTCCTTGAGCAGGTAGATAAAGACCCGAGTGGCTTGGAGCATCCTCCAATCCATAAAAACCAATGCAACAGTTATGCAACAAATTCTTCTGCACCCCAAACTGTGGACACGAAACACTTCTTAAATGGGCACCTGTTCAATGCAAGTCCACGAGCTACATTGGCATTCTGTGAAGCCAGGGAATGAACTAGTGCAGCACTTCAGGGATCTAAGAATTGAACTGTTCCTGCAGTAACATGGTTGTCATCCTTTATCCCCACACAATTCAGTGCTTTGTTGTGCATGAGATGTTTTCTGAAGTAAATCTTCAAGCAAAGACTGTACAGTCATGAATCTTTCCCTCAGGTAGACATTGTAGTCATACAAATTCTGAAGATTCTTCATATCTGCAATGTCAGCTCCCCTATCAATAGTAAATTCTGCAACCACAATACAAATGAGATAGTTTCAGGCATAACCAACAAATATAGGGATTCCAACTGTTACTGTAAGTTTTGAGTACATTACAGCAAAATACTCTTCAATTCAACTAACATCGGCAAATATATTTATGGGTATAGAGTAAATTTGGTGCATCTATGTATGGCCTGGTATGGACCATCAAACATGACCCAGATCAGCTGTTCAGGTGTGGTTCAAACTCACTATAACACCAACTGATCAATCAAAGCTCAGTTAGGCCCAGCTGAGCCCCCATCAAGTCCAGCCAAGCCCGTCAAGCCTACTTCAGGCTTCGTGAGGTCAGCCATGCTTCAACCAAGATAAAACTAGAAAAGATAAAATTAGAACTGGCACTTTGGAGAGCATTTTGGTGCAATGTCAATAGGTGATAAAATGAGAGAAATCCGTTTGAAATAGTTTGGGAATGTCCAACCTAGGCCCGCAACGACACTAGTAAGGAATAATTTGTCTATGCAAGTTGATGGCCTACCAAGGGTAAGGGGTAGGCTGAAGAGGATGTGGGTGGAGATGGTAAACATAGATTTGAAGATGTGCAACTTATTTGAGGATTTGGCACCGAATAGATCATAATAGAGAAATATAATTCATGTAGCCAAACCCAACATAGTTGGGACAAGGCTTGGATGATGGTGATGATGATGACAAGTGATCCATACTTGCACTAACAGACATTATACAATCCCATGAATAATGTGCAACGTGCGATGTAGCAGGCTATGACATTAGCCAAAGCGTCCTCTTAATCTAATCCTTGCTTTCTTGATCAGAAAAAATAGCAGGAGTCTGATGTGTATGTTTAGCTTTTGCAGCAAGCCTAAAAAAAGGCCTTTGATTAGCATCATCAATTGAATTTGCCCCTTTTCCTCAACCTTATAAAAGACATCACCATAACTGAAACCATTAAAGTGATATGCTGATTGGAAAAAAAATCCATATAAGAGACTATTACAATGCAAGATAACTACCATTTGATGTCAATCATCATAAGGACGTTTTCTTTTTTCTTTCTTTGCTCTATAACTATCAATAAAACAAGCTTCACCACACATTGTCAAATAATATCAACATGCAATAACCCAAAATACAAACTAGATAGTTATTACCAGGAACAGGTGCCAATTGATATCTATCATTGTCAAGAAGAACTTCTTGAGATTGGGACATATCCGCCTTGTAAGAACTACTTGAATTTGGCTTGTGCCCTTCCTTCCCAATGCTACGAAGTGCATGCCCCGAAACCTTGAGAATGTTGTAGTGTGAATGCAATTATTCATCACAAAAAAATTATCTAGAGTAATAGAGATTCTTAGATTTTTCTTGCAAGGATCAGATAGAACATGCTCGATGAAAAAACACAATTGGCCCTGGCTATTGCTCAGCTGGTCAGGGACATCAACCCCCAGTTGAAAGAGAAAGGAAAACACAGTGCAAAGCCTTCTAATATGCCCATAGATCAAAATTGGGATCTTGATTCTGATATTGGTAAGTTGTTTGATGATCTTGGATCATAGCAAAGATTGTTCAGTAAGTTAATGTATCTCACTATCACACATAATATGCAGCAAGTGTAGTTAACTAGTACATGCATGCACGAAGAACTGGGCATCTCAAGGCAGTACAACATAGCCTAAATTACTTTTAAAGATACCATATGCAAACTTGCAACCTTGTGTTTGCGACTTGCAACACTGAGCACCTTCCAACTGTGATACAGGCTATTGTCTGTATTCTAAAATATTTTAAGGGGTCTCTAGGATAAAAGAGTCCTAAAAACATGTCATGGTCACTTAGAAGTCAGGGCTTATACTCATTAAAATTCGCTATGTTGTAATGTTGAAAGGAGGTCATATACTGGGTACTATACATTAGTGGGAGATGATCTTAAAAGATGGAAGAATAAGAAACAACTGCTTGTTGCCATGTCAAGTTCCAAGGTAAAATACCATGCAATAGTGCATGGAACATGTGAATTGTTATGGTTTGAAATTTTTACTCAATAAACTGGGGTTTAAGAGAAATAATTTTATGGTCTAACACTGTGATAATACAATGGCCATGCATATTGCATCAAACCCATTGTACTATGAGCATACAAAACATATTTAAGTTGATTGACATTTCATTCATTAAAAGTTTACAAGAGAAATAGAGTTAGAGTACATAAGGTCAAAAGATCAAGTGCCTTGTTTCCTTACAAGAGGTGTTTCCAAGAAGCCTTTTATAAAGTGCTTTCTTCCCTAACCAGGGCAGAATAGATATTTATGAACTAGCTTGAGAGTTGAGAGGGAGCATTGTAGATTAATCTAAGGGCTGTTCTGCACTTTATTACTATAGTGCAGGGATTATATTGTAATTTTTTTTTATAACTGCAAGGACTTTCTTTTAGTTTCCAGAAACTGCTCATGGTATTTGTTAAAAATAAGAATTCCAGGCTTATATATGCTAGAATACGCCCGGGCATTTTAGAGGATAAAAATGCCCACTTGGAGCGTCCAATGAGAATAGGGATGAGTTAATGAAAATAAGTGCTTAGTAGGAGTTCTTATCCACTTGAGTAAGAAGCCAACTCCTACCTAATTTTCCTCTTCTTTTGATAAAAAAGATGATTAATTCAACCTTTCCCAACTTATTCTCCGAAGATGTTTTGTAATCTTTTCTGCACAAAAGGACTGGTTCCACAGCTTTGGAGATTAACGAGAAGTTTGAGATCCATGGGTCCACTATGAAAACAAATCCAAACACATTAAAATAAATAGCACCATCTTTTATATGATTTAACCAAATTTCAATCAGTGGGTCCACTATGAAAACAAATCCAAACACATAAAAATAAATAGCCCCATGTTTTCTATGATTTCATCAAATTTCAATCCAATAGGTGTTGGTCCCACCATTGATCAATCACGAAGAAACTTGAAATTTCATAATATTATGATGATGGACAATAAATTCACGATGCTCCTAGTGGGTCGCTTAAAAATCAGAAGCAATAAAAACAAATCACACCATCTCATACGGGCCCGCCCTAAATTTACTTAAATAAGTGTTCCCTATTGATCAATCACTAAAAAAATTTGAAACTTCATAACTGTAGGATCTTACACCCCATTGAGGTACCACTTATCCCAAAACCAATTAGTGATAGGAAACGGCACAACAATAGTTTTAAGGTGAGGGCGAGGGCTCGGCCACGATTATGACCGCTCAGGAGTGAGAGTGGACGTTGACCTCAACAATACATATTATCATTTTGATTGTAACCGTATAGTGTAAAAAAACTCTGAAAAATAGAGAAGACGACGAGCTTTTGTCCGTGGACGTACGTGTGAAATCACCGAACCACGTAAATCTGTGTTCTCTTTTGTGTGGCTTGTTTTGTTTGCTTATTGATCGCACGCTTCTGCACACACGATCACAACAATAAAAGCAAATTGAAAAAAAAACTCATGATGCTTATCAGTGGGGAGCCAATTGAAAAATAAAAGCAAACAAAACAAATTGGCCCATCGGATAGGGGATGCCCCAAACTTCACTTAAATAAGTGTTGGGCCTACTGTATGATTTATCATTAAATAAGTGCGGGCTTCACTGCTGTTAAAAGTGAAATTTCGTAAGGGACCCATCCCAAATGGGTCCATTTAATTTGAGAGAAGAAGAGAGACATGAAGTTCTATAAAGGAATTAAATGCTACTGGGAGCAGTTCCTCTGTTTGCAAATATGAAATCATTGCTAATGAGCTGTCATGCACCAGTGCTCACGATAAGATGAGCACTGCGTGCCTAAACAACTACTGGGGCCTACCTAATGATCCATCTGAGTGGGCCATAAAACAAAGACAACCCCCCAATGCCCCCACGCTCTGCCCACTAGTACATCAACTATCATCACATCAGTACATAACATTTCCTTGAATGTGAAGGAAAGGAAATACAACCTTGGCCTTGGGGATCCAAAAAGGGTGGTATAAATTTATCTGATTACAAATCAATACAATCATAATAAAAAAAGAAAGAAAGAAAGAACAAATTGAAGATAATGGCATCCATTTTGGCTTTCTTGATTCACATTCATCATTGAATCCCTAGCCTACAGAATGGCCCTCAAAGAGCATAAATGTCATCATTAAAAACAATAAATCATTTAAAATTTAAAAAGAAAAAAGAAACTTACATGTTCATCTGAATATGGAAAATCTCTTCCAGAGCTCGTAGCGCTCTCTGGTAAGCATGATTTTACTCTCTGCCACTGAGCTGCTGCTGGGATGATGTTCTGCATTCCAAGAATTTATAAGAATTCAAACTACAGCAAATGTACTTCAGCAAGGTTCATCATTGTCATGACGCCCCATTTACTATTTCCAGGAAAAAGAATATGTCCAAGATGTTAGGATAAGCACTTACCATTTCGACACCAACATTGTTCTTCTTCTCAAAAGATATAGAATCCGTTCTATTTAGTTGCTTCCTTTTGTGCAAGGATCCAATTCCACAAAGAGAGTCAGTCCTCATGCTCCTCCTAGAAAGCTGTTTCGTAGTGACCTTGCCCTCGTCCTCCAGTAGCTCGCAGCCCCATGTGTACATGACATATTTCCTCAACTTGTTCAAAGGTAATGAACCAACAAACAGTTCAATGCAAGGCACAAAATATCCATTGTCTAGAAAGATAAAATATTGACATAGTTCATTTGAAATGTATACCTTGTCCCAATGTAACTGAGCACGCTTCCGACTTCTAATATTTCGCAGGACACTATCTTCATTACGAAGCCTCTTAACTCTTCTTTCACACTACAAATGGCATTGATTAGATATTAGCAATCATTACTCAAATTATCCTTGTCCAACCATAAAAATAAGGATTTAGAAAAAAGTGACAGTCGCGATTGCTGCAAATCACACTGTATCGGTTCTCGAGCTGGCCGTGACACCCACCATGATCACAATTTTCAACCATGGTTAGAGGAGAATATTTTTCTCCAAGTATGATATAAGAGTACAGTACTGAATGTGTTCCCCTTGTTCACCACTTCCTCTTTTGTCTCTCACCGAGGAGCTAAGTAAGGGGTCGTTTGTTTCACTGCATTTACATATGTAAATGACTTGTGTGCGAGGGTTACACACATGTCAAGTTTGTTTGCAAGATATACATATGTGGCTGCAAATTTGGTATGAGAAAGTGCAGACAATTTTCCACACCTAAGGAGGTGTGAAATGGAATCACATGGAGGCCTGGTTTTGCGATGCTACAGTGTATCAACGCCCGTCACACCTTTTTATTTTTCTTGATAAAAGTGGGCCCCTAAATCATGATCCGAACTGTTACTCATGTTAGGAAGGCCAAAAAGGGCTATGGTACCAAATTTCAGTTGTTGGATCATCAAAGATCTTGAGAAATTTATGAAAAAATTTAGACCGTTAGATCCACATTTATGGACTTTTGTGGGCCCCATTTTCATGATCCAAACACCTAATCCTCTTTAGAAGGCCAAATACGGCTATGGTTCAAATTTCAAGTGTTGATTCAACAAAGACCTTGCAAAATCTTTGAAAAACATATGACCCATTGGATGCATGCACTGTTGCTACAGTAGATTTCACGAGTTGAAAAGGCAGTGTCTTTTTTCAAATTTTTGAATCATTTGGGCCTCTAATGAGAGATCTGAATTCTGAACTGTGCACCCTCTTCATAACTCATAAAGCCAAAAATGGCTAGTGGCTCAAATTTCATCCGTTGATCCTTCATGGATTGCGAGATATTTGAAAAAGAGTCCAGGACATTTGATCTTCAATTCTGATTTTTGTGAGCCTCTTTTTCCCACATCCGACCTGTTGATCCTCTTCAGAAGGCCAACAATGGCTAGTGGATCAAATCTCATCACTTGATTCATCCTGGATTTTTCAAAATTTGTGAAAAATTGTAAAACACATGTGAACCGTTGGGTGCACTTAGATTCACATCTGAAGAAGTGTGAAAGTGACAAACAATGGATTGTGTTTTACATGTGACTCATTTGCATATGAAAACGACTCATGTGAATCATTTACACATGTGGACCATTTTCATATCACGTGAAATTGACAAATGACCTCTAAGTGGGTGTCACTTCATGTAATTAGCACAAGTACAACGACAATATTTCTTCCAAGACACTTTTGGACTGCTCCAAATTAAAATCTCTTATCAAGGAGCAAGAGTATCTGAACCTGCCAATACACCGGCAGCTCAGTTGGGGAGGCACCTCTCTTCCACAAAAACAACAAGGGATCATCCCAGTCAGTAGTGCTGATGGTGAGGGAATTGTGTGAGGTTTTATGGGGGGCAGGTTAAGCAAACTGAACATGGAAAGTAGAATAGGAGCAAGAGAATAAAGTTAAAAAAATGTGGACAATATAGAAAAAACCTTTTTTTAATGTTTCTACAAGATACAGTCAGTATTCCACCATTGGCAGAAAGCGATAAGCTGCCTCGCCATTATCTGCTTAGGTCCCCCATCGGCCGTTTGGAAATTCTAGTCTAATTAGATTAAGGTATAAAACAAAAGCTCTAATTTTTAAGTTTTTTTGTAAATCATAAAAGAAAACTCTTATTTCATGAGGCAATTGGGGTAATTTGGCCCCACCTTTTAAAATTACAACGTAGAACCCACCATGAGCTTCATTTTGAAATTTTTATAAGGTCATTCTTGTCCAAAAAACTTGTAAATTTTGCATTGTCCACCTCCATCCACTTTAGCTAAGAAAGCTTTTAAATCCACCACGCCCCCCCCCCCCCCCCCCCCCCCCCCCCCCCCCAAAATATATATATACACACAATTAGAGGTTTGCCAAATGCTCTAATATGTAGGTAAGTTCTAAATCATTAAAAAAAAAAAAAAAGTTTACTTTTAGAGTTTCCAAATGCATCCTAATAAATGAGATGTTAAGGGCCTTGAGGCACAAGATTGGGAAGAAGAAACATGCCATTCTAATGAAGAATCATTTAATCAAGCATGGAGCATACCTATGAAATGTAAGTTTACTGATCATCCACAAAAAGGTTATAGATACTGTATCATCATCCCCATCAAAAAGGTTTTTTTCCCGGTTGAGGGTGGGGTGCAAGGTAACATTAAATTATATTAAAAAAGATAAATTGAAGAAAAGCCCAATAGAACAAAGAAAAAGAAGTGCAGGCATAAACGAGTTAAAACACACAGAGAGAACTGGGGAAAAAACACAAAGTTCGGCACCCTAATCAGAAGGGAATGAGAAATAATAATAATCATAATAAGTGAACAGAACTTGAATGAAATGATGCAAAATGACCATCGAACTTACTTGTAATAATAAGAAAAGGAAAATGATAAAACTGACAGCATAGAGGCCACCAAGATCAGCAAGGAAGCCCACTGCATCATTAAAGAATATTAGATGACCTCATTTTTTATTTTTTCTTTATGACCTCATATTATCATTACTCATTAGAAAATATAACTTTATCATGAACATGAATTGCAATAATAATAATAAAAAATAAAATAAACTACGAAAAAGACTATATTGAATTGAAGAATAATAAACAACAGGTGCAACTAGGTTCACAAATGTCTAACATGGATGCAAAATTGGCTGTTGCAGGTAAAGCACATTGTAAGTCTACCATTTTCAGTGTTATTTTACCAACCACATTACAGAGGAAGACCAGGTTGGGATCTTAGGCCAAAATTTTGACATCAACCATTTGTAGATATTGAAGTTTCTTAATCTCACAATGTCATGAAGTATGCCCTTGACTCTCTCTCTCTCTCTCTCTCTCTCTCTCTCTCTCCCCTCTAACTAATCCACAACCACCACCCCACCACACCTTCCCCCCTTCATATTGATGAGTAACGTGTAAACTTTTTTATTAAAGAAGGTAAGAATCCATACACAAAAAATACCAACAGAAAAAAGAACAAGGGTATAAGATCTTTAGCCACTCTCCCCCCACCCCCCAACTACAATTACAAAATCAAACCCACGCACACAAGCAATATATTCGCCCCCCGTTTAGCTAAACATCTGCCATATTGTTGACCAATCTAACATCATGACAAAAAAGCACATGTAATCTTGAACATAGCTCCATATAAAGCTAAGGTATCAGAACGAATCTCTTTGTGGAATCTCTTAAGCTTCAAATCTCATAAGAGTTTCAACTCTGTGCACGTCCCTATTAAAGCGGCAATTCATATATTTGGTATTTTGGTCGACTTATTTTAGAGACCTTGGATTCTTAACCCTCCTGTCATCTCTCAAGTTTCGCATTCACACAATCTGCTGATTCATCTACCCACAAGCTATCATCTGCAAACAACATACATGATGCAGGACAGACCCATGGTCCCCATGGGTCGACCTGCCTTTGGCCCCAACCCATCTATCTCGACCAAGCTCTTTGGGCCCAATCCATTTATTTTCATGTTTTAGTTCATTAGGGTTTATTTTTATGCTATTTTATGGTTTATGTTGAATGTTTTAATCCTGACCACCAATGTGTTCTGATGGTTTATATTAGTTTTAGGGTTAGTCTTTTATCTATTTAAGCATTGTAATGCCTCATTTGGCTTTAGTGAATGATTAATGAAATTTTTATTGAGTGATTTTGGGTTGTCCAAAGTACTCTCTTCTTCCTCACCCGCGATGGGGAGTTTGGCATGAGGCCAAGATTTTCAGGTGCGAAGCTTGACCTATCCGGTCCACCCTTCATCTCCAGTCCCTCCGTCCCCGCTCCGCATCAATACACCAAGGTACCTACCCTTGAATATGAGCAGTTAACACGTCTAAAATAAAAAATAAAAAAGATAATGGCTTAGGGCTGACCCTTGATGCATACTAACGGTTACTAGAAACTTACCTATCTCTCCACGAGTACTTCTCAAACTCGTAACCGCTCCCTTATACGTTTCTATAATGATGTCAATATAACATCTAGAAACACTCATTTTATCTAAACCCACTAAATCAAGTCTCTAGGTAACCTGCTGTAGACTTTCTCTAGATCATTGAAAACCATTCAAAGAATTCTCCTCTTCTATGTACACAATGCCTCGCGGTACCCATTGATTCATATATTATTTCTCATAAGCATATTGATCTTATATCATCGAGCATGTAGAACTCAATATCCCAAAAAAAAAAAAAAAAAGAACAAAAACAAAAACAAAACAAAACAAAACAGTGAAAAGCTCTCTGTGAATCAGTCTAAGAGAAGAAAGAAGAGCAACTAAGAGTCCAAATAAAATGGTATCTGCAATACTGTATGACTTAGAGATACTAAAGGGAATACATAATTAAGGAGAACCTGTAATTAACAAATAAATGGAGGAATCCATAGAAAAGATCACAATGGCTTATATACATGAGAAAGAATTCTCACCAGGTCCCAGGATGCTCTCATTGTTAATCTCAATAATGTAGTCAGAAATGAAGTTGACATGCACAGTAGTATTGATTAATCCATCTTTTGAACTCTGAAGAGAGGCTTGGAGCTTGCTAGTGTCAAAGAAGGATGAACCCGGAACAAACTCGTGAAAGAGAGGCTGGATGAGGCTTAGGTTATTAAAATTGCGATATATCCGGGGAAACAAATGAAATTTCAATATATTTACATCAGACCCTCTAAATGTATATGGCTTGTCATCCACAATACTATCAGATTTCAGTTTGCCGCTGACGAAGCTCACGTGTTTACTGTCACCATGTTTCTTTGTTGTAAGGTTGAACTCAAAACCCACAGCAGTAGCGGGGTTATTTGGAAGGTCAACAAACTGCCATGAAACAAAGAAGTTGTCTCGAGGAACCCGACAACTGTTGCATTTTAGATTAATAGTTGGGCCCATGCTTGTGTTCTGGCAAGTGTAGTTTGCAAAGATTGACAAAGGGGATATTCGATAGTCTATGGAACCAGGACTCCCAATAACCAAAGTACCAAGACTTCGTAAATGGGAACAGGTCATGCTAGAAACTGCAGTTATGTTAAAATCCATATCATTGACGAAGGAGAGCAAATCCGGTGCATTTGTTGGTTTCACATTATGCACCTCAACGGTTCTTTTTGTAAGAATCTGATATAGCAACCTGCAATAGCATGAACAATTTCAAATCAATAGAAGATCTAGATGCTAAGAATCAAACACATACTGACAGTTTGCTGAAGCCTAGAAAATTTTGATAAAACTTTCTACTGAAAACCATGAAATAAAAGCACATTAGACACTCACGCAGAAAACAAACCAATGAAAAGTATCGAACTTGCAACAGAGAAAGTTCCACCCAGCTCTGTTTTCCGCTTCCTGACAACTTTTTGATCCTCCTACATTGAAAACAGATGTTCTACCCATCAAAGACATATTTTGGTTCCTAATGTTTATGTATCAAACCAAATTAAAATCAAAATCTTTGAGAAAATCATCTAGTTTTCCACGATAAAATTGCCACAAATAATACAAACGTAAACTTCCAAAAACTTTCCATCATCAAACAATTCAGTTAACCAATCAATACCAATGTCACCAACAACATCATGCATCTCTGGGTATGTAATGTGGTCCTAATGCTCTATTCCTCTTTATCCTTGTTAAGGTCATCTTTATTTCTATTCATGATATTGCATTGATCATAATCTAATTTGGTTATGACTCGTAATTAACTTCATTCTCATCTCTTGTATTTAATAGTTCTTTCAAATGTGTTTATCATCCAAGTATGACATCCTTTTCTTTCACCAAGATCCTATCATTTTCATCTTTAATGCACATTATATTATCAAGGTTTTTAGTTTTTTATTCACTCATTCTGGCAAGCTAATAAATTCAACTGGTTCCAACTATATATACAAATTTCCATTCATTTCATATACGGCTACTGTTTTTTACGTGGCAATTTTCACAAGATTGCACCTTTCTAAATCTTCATTACTTCCTGCTTTATGTCTTTTTTAAATTAGTATTTTCTTTTCAACAACAACATTTTGTACTCTTGATAACTCCTGATAGCTAAAATAAGGTACCTAAAAGTTCTGTTTCACTAATTCAGCAGATTCGATGGACAAAAAAAAAACCAGTAGACTAAGGGAAATCCCTGGTAAGCTAAAATATTCATGGCAAAGATAATTAATTCATCATGCTAAAACAACTCATCGAAAACTACTATTGCTACTACTACCACCCAATTGGGATAATAATAATAATAATAAGATTGGTGTGGCAGAAATGGAAAAATGGGTAAAAAGTAAAGGAATGGAAGTAAGGAATAAGTAGGAATTCAATGTGAACTAGGAAAACAGACCCCAAAATCAATATTGATCAGGCACAAAACCCAACCCTCTAAAAAACAAATAAAATAAAATGATAATAAATAATAAATAAAAATCACTTCCCAGTTTCCAGGCTTGTTTTCAAGAGAACTCAAATGGGCTCAACTGAAATAATTCATCAGAAACTAATAAAAGAAAACAAAAAAAGAAAAAGAAAAGAAAAACAGCAGATAACCAAAGGGCACAAATAATTCATAGAGAACTAACAAAACTACCAACAAAAAAGAACAAGTACATAAACAGAAACAAAGAATCCAGATACAAGGTAGAAAAAGCAAAACCAGCCAATGGCGGGTGGCGAAGCAGAAATCCCATCTGCTAATCCACCACCTGATCTGGAACCAAACACTCCTCCCCTCATCCAGCCGCCCAAATCGAACCGCAGCACAGAACAGCAGCCATGAAAGTATAGCTACAAGCGTCGCCTCAAGGAACACCGCCTGCGACTGGGTGAACTTCCTAATGGTATCAAACGAGAAGAGGGCTTCGAAGAAAATGGGTCGGTAATCGACCCCATAACTCACCGCCCATTCGCCCTGCGAGACATTGAAGAGCTCGCAACTGTTCTTGGAAGCTTCTAGAAGGTACCCGGGCTTGCAGTGGCAGAGGGTGGAATTAAATACGAAGGAGTTAGGAGGGCACGAACGAGACATTGAGAGAAGAAGAAGAAATGGGGTTTGATGGGAAGAAGAGGAGGGATTGAAAGTTGGGATTTTGGGAACTGGGGTTTTCTTCTTTGATCTTGTTATGCTTTGCTTTTGCTTCTGGTGATTGAAGGAGGAAGCAAGGAAAGGTTCCTTTCTCTTCGGTGTTTGGAAGGGTTTGGTTTTTCATCTTCTACTTCTTCATTTTATATTGTGGGTTTTTGTGGAAGGTGGAAGAGGCAGGGAGGAGATGAGTGTGGAAAGGGAGAAGAGACAGCTAAGGAAAAACAGGTGGCTTGTTTGGGAGGGTTCTCGAATTTTTACAGTTGAATGTCAGCTGCCATTTGGTAGGACTTTCTGGGTCACTGGGTCTTTAATTTTTAATAACTATTGGTGGTTAATTTCATTAAAAGAAAGGGGATTTTATCAAAAAAAAAAAAAAAAAACACTTTAGATGACTGGTGAGGTTAAAAAAATATTTTAACTGACTTTGTACCAGATTAGTCATTTTGTCTGAAAATATATATATATATATATATATTTTATCACTTTCAACTAGCGTCCCAGGAGACCTTAGTTTTATGAAACTAAGCATCCCTAGGGACCCTGCTGTGTATACGAAGTAGAATAAAATAGATCTGTTTCATCGTCAACAGGTTATTCTTTTTTCAAAAGCCTAGTCGTTTGTACCCATTTCTTCCGACCCAGCCGTTTAAGATGATAGATTTCTTCCAATGCAGCCGTCCAAGAGGATAGATCACCGGTCCGACTAACCCGCTACTGGAGCGGGAGCTATAAAGTTGGTGGTTTTTTGGGATTTTATGTCTAGAAGCTTTTGGATTTTGTGGACATGAAGTTGCAAACTTTATTCATTCATTCTTTTCAAGATAAATCAATTGAAATCTTTCTAGGGTTTTGTAAATTTATCTGATTTGGATTGTGGAGAACAGAAATATGTGAAACATGAGATTTTTCTACTTAGAGGAGCTAAGAAAGGAAGGAAAAGTTGAAGATTCCAGTGCTTATGGGCCAAAACGATTTAGAAGTTTTTTGGGCTTGCATTTTTTCATTTTTCTGCAAAGGGTTTTGTAGCTGGACAGACCAAATATCACTAGAAAATAGGGAGAGAGATATTTGGGAAAGTGGGTTCTAAAAACCTTAGAAAAACATTGCTAGATGAGGATTTCAAGCATTTTCACACCTCTTTTTGCGAAAAGGCAATTTTGAGCCCTAAATTTGTTGTTTGAAATGAAGAGGCACAGGAGTTCTTTAAATCCTAGCAAGAAAAATGCCCTAAAAATGGCGTTTGCTGTTTTTGGAAGACAATGGGCAGAGACAAATGCATGATCTACTGTCGTGATGAAAGTGCATGTTGTATATTATACATTATTGAATGGAATCATTACTTGGAGACACTGAACATAAGAAAATATTGTATAGAGCTCTATACAAACGAGAAAGAACATTGTAAAATAAAACAAGCTGTCATGATAAAAAAACTAATTCGTGTACACAGCATGATCCCTAGGAACTCCTAATGTCATAAAACTAAGGTCCCTAGGAACGCTAGTTGAAAGTGCTAAAAAAAAGTGTACACCGCAGGGTCCCTAGGGACTCTTAGTGTCATAAAACTAAGGTCCCTAGGGACACTAGTTGAAAGTACTAAAAAAAATATATTTTCATGCAAAATGACTGATCTGGTGCAAGGTCGGTTAAAATGTTCTTTTAAGCCCACTGGTCATCTAAAGTGCTTTTTTTGGTAAAATCCTCTAAAAGAAAAGAAAAGAAAAGAAAAAAAAAACTGGCAGACATAAAATAAGTTTAAGTTTTTTCATTTTACTTTTTTATTGATGATATTTTTCAAATGCTATTTAAAAAAAAAGAAATAGAGAAAACTAAATATAAAGCAATAATGCAAAGAAAGTACCTGTATATATGGGATGTGCTTATAAGTTTTGGAGGTCCCTATACTTCTTTTAAAGGCCATAATCAACAATATACAACTAAAGGAACATCAAATTACAAATATTTAAGGTCAATATACAAAAGATTAAATGGTTAATATTTAAAAAATAATAATAATAAAGGGTTACATCCATACAAAGAAAATAAACTCATATCTTCTGGAAACTTACCGGAGCCCTCTGATTTTCTTAACTCTCAAATTTCAAATACAAATACCACTCAAGTATCTTTTAGTTCCACCAAAAAATTAAAAAAAAAATAAATAGAAACTATTTGCACAATTAGCATTGTTTCAAATAAAAGAAGAAGAAGAAGAAGAGAATGCTAATTCTCTTGTATGTAGTCAATTTGGTATTTGAATTATAATGCAACCACCAATTGGCCACTAGCAACAATAACAAAAGTAGCAAGCTAGCTAATACCTTCTGTCGTGACTTTTAAACTGATTTTTAAGCTGATGGCGAAGTATTTAAATTGCCCATAAAATTGTAAGTATTAAACACCAAAAGGTAGTAAGTAAAATACATTTGATTCATTTTCTTTTGATCCATTATAAAATACACTATTCATTTTCTTTTTTATTTTCATCGCATCTTAGTTCAAGGTTTATTATTGAAAAAGCACATGGCATTTAAGTTTTTAGAGTTAAAAGGCAGTATGCACACCATGAACAACATAATGGAGTGAATAGTGCATAGTTAAAATCATTTGCTTTTCCCACCTTGGCTTAGTTTATTAACCAGGGTGGACAAAATAATGCCAAGAAAGACTAGAAAAACTTTTTGAATGATAAAATCTGAAATATTTTTCCTTTGAAATGATTTTTTAATCGCACCATATCTCACAATTAATTTTACATTAGACACACAAAAAAAAAAAAAAAACAACTGAATAAAAATTTGGAAATTAGTGAACAAAATGGTTCAATGAGAAGCACGAATGAATGCTTATTGGTCTTATACCACTCTTGAGGGGTTTGGAGGATGACGATTGAAGAGGCCTTGGTCTAAAGTGTAAGAATTTAACTAACATAAACAAGAAAAAAAATGTCTGATTCTTATATAAATATGGATTAAACACATGCAATACATATAAATCCCACGACAACCAACTTATTCAACTCCGTTGATCTAACATATTAAAATATTACCAAAATCATTGAGCCAATAAAAATCCAATAAGTAGACATTAATATATACTAAGAGTGTTTCTTTATAAATGGTGCTCTTAGATGGGAAAAAAGAAAGTCTTGAGTAACAACATTTTTTTTTCCGTAATCTTCCTATTGCAGTAGTTAAACAAATCTTCTAAGCTTGGACCTAGAAAATCAATGACCATGGCATTGTACTCAGCCTCCACAGAAATAAATTTTGTATTCAAATGATCATGGCATTGTACTCACCAAGAAGATCAATGACCATGGTATTATACTCACCCAGAAGATCAGGCTATGTTTGTTATTGTTTAGAAATGAAGCTAAATTTGTACCAAAATATATGTATGATTATTGTTCTATTTTAATGATGATAGGGTTTAAGCTTTGGAAAAAGAAAAAACCTCTGTGATAGCTTAGATACCCACTGTTATCAACTTTGTTTAATCATTATCCGTGGTAAAACTTATTTGGTGAATCTGATGAATATATTAAAATCAAAGTTATATCATCATTAAGAACTCACTGTCATGCAAGATCATCCATCAAACTTAAAAAGATAGCATGAGAATTACCAAAGATTCTCTAATGGAACTTATGATTAAGAGGAGAGAGAGACGACCAGCATATTTCATGACGATGGCTAGATGTGTTGGTGTTGGCAAAACCTGCATCGGATTATCTATTATCACCCTATAATACAATTCATATTCCAATAGTAATTTAGTTGGACGTAATTCAGTAGAAGAGCAAGTAGTCGAAGAATTCATTAATACTAAGAAATCTAATTAAAAAAACAAATGCTACATATACCCAAATCAAAACTATTATTATAATTAAGGTAATTTATTTTAAGAAGGACAAAACTATAAAAACTATACCAATTTCTCTATCTTACAAAACAACTTCCAAACCAGAACTATGCAAAATCATGAATCATTGAAATTCACTGCACCATGTTAAGAATGAGTGAGCATATGACTCTTATATAAATTGCTAAGAAAATGAAGTAATGGCTGAAAGGAACCATTTGAAAAGAAAGCCATACACTTCTCATGTTGCAGAATAGGTAATGAACAGGAAAATATGCTGGCATTACTCAATCCATGATATGCATCAGATTCAAACAGGATCCCCCTTGCACAATTTCCTACTTTCGTAGGAATCTTCATCAAAGGGATTTTGGTAATAACAACATCACACACCAACTCAATCCAAAACCAACGTGTTAATTAAGAGTTTAGGCTGACCATTCTCTCTTTCAAATTAAGACATTTTCAACTTGATTAATAAATGTATCCATTTAGACTAAACATGTACAACCTCTATGCTCCATACAACATAAACTCTCAACCGGAGTCATTGCCATTGCTAATCATACATTGTATCTTGTAACATTCATTTTGGAACCAATTGAATTAAAAAAAAAACCAAGGATGTAAAGACATCAACCAAGGACCACCCATTTATAATACCAAATATACACAATGGACGACACTACATCAGAAATTACACTTATCACGTATTTGAATCTGACAATGTGGATTTACTCATTTGTATACAATAAATAGCAATGTCACTTGTAATTTTTTTTCATAAATTTTTCTAGACACTGTACGTGAAAATAAGAGATATATTATAATTTATCATATAATAAGGATTGGGCCACGGGTGTGGAGAGAATTTTTTTTTTTACAACTTCTTCTCTTTTATAATAAGGGTATAGATTTTATCATAGTGATCTCTTTTATGTTATATATATAGAATATAATAATACGAAGTGGGGCCCACAAATGTGTAGAGCAAAAGCAAGACAAGTTTTTCTCTTTCATAAGGGTCGATAGAATATAATAATACTAAGTGGGGCCCACAGATGTGTAGAGAAAAAGCATGACAAGTTCTTATCTATTATAAGAGTAGATAGATAAATTTTATAATTTATAATATAATAAGGAGTGGGCCATGGGTGTGGAGAGAAATTTTTTGACAACTTCTTCTCTTTAATAATAAGAAAGATAAGATAAGAAAATAAGAAAATAAGAAATATATTATAATTTATAATATAATAAGGAGTGGGCCTTGGGTGTGGAGAGAATTTTTTTGACAACTTCTCCTCTTTTTTAATAAATAGAAATAAAATAAAATCAAATAAGGGTATAGATAGATATATAATAAAATATATATAAGGCTGTCTACACACTTCGTGGGGCCCACTTAAGATCCAAATGGTAGCACCTGCATCAACTGTCATGCTTCATGGGTTTCCATCTCTACACCTATACTACTTAAAAAAAAATCCCTTCCCCTTTGACTTTATGGAGAAGGAAAATAGATTCTGACAGCTAATGGAAAACTTTTCTATGTCTCATAGTATCGTCCTTTTAGTTATTGTCTACTTTGCTTTTCTTAATTAGGCCACATTTGTTTGAGTTTTCCATTTTCCTATCTCACATAACAAAATAGTATCAATTTTACATTTTAAATGCTATACACAAATTCATATTCCAAAAAAATTCTACCATAAGGAAACACGAAACATGCACAATTTGAAAGCCTGCAGTTAAGATTCAAGAAATAAAACAGACGTATAATCAAAATTATCAGAGCACGAAGGCTATCAATGCTCCTAACTTTGGCCCAAACAGGAATGAGAAAGAAAAAACCAACTCTTCATTATCATTTTCTTAACTCTGGTTGCACAAATTTTTCTTAAAATAAAGATTTTATTGTTACATTAAAAAAATTTTGAAGAAGAAGATACAATCAAACGATAATAATTTTAGTAGACCGTACTCACTTTCATGTATGAAAACTCCCTTCATTCTAAAAGAAGTTAAGAGTCAATGAAGAATCTGTTAAAATGCAATGTTCTTCCTTACACAATTACTCACAAAGGAAAAACCTCATACCCACAAAATTCCCTGCATTGAAAATCTTGTAGTATCTTAATAAGAAGAATGTTAAAAGAAAATTGAAAAAAGTAGAGGGAAAAAAAAATTGAGATAAAGATTTGAAATAGATTCCAATCTTATCCACATTTTCCTTTTGTTTTCTCCACCACCTTTAAAAAAAAACCAAAGAAATAAAAAAAAAATTACTCGATTTATTGGAATGTATTAAGATGAAATTTTATTACGTTTAAAATATCATCAGCTACTCATAGAAGAGATTAAAAAAATTATTAGGATCGTGTGTGCCAAGTTTGGTCTAGATCTGGGTTCATTTGGATATAGTAGGGGGGTAGTTAGCAATTTTCTAGAGAATTTAGGTGACTTTTTTGTAATTTTAGATTTTTGAGATTATGGTACCGTTGGGTAGATGTTTTTAATTCCTAAACTTTAGTCTTCTATCTCATCTTAATCCAGATCCTTAAAACCCCTCTAAATCCAAGCATGACCCAAAGTCTATTTTAGACAAATTGGAAAATTCCCATTATGTCCTCATCTTTATACATCCTATTCACTCTCTCTTATCTCTTTTCTTTTTCTTTCCTTTATCTCATTCTATTTCCTCTCTTACTACTTCTTACTCTCTTTTTATTGGACAGGTGTGTGGTAAAACAGTATTACATTTTACTCTCTTTTATAATGAGCAGGTGTGTAGTAAAACCGTACTACATCTTATTCTCTTTAATAATAAGGGTATAGATATGAGAAAAATGAATTAAATTATTTATGGAAATCTTTGAATTTGAAATTGAGATAAGGTGAGTGCTAAAGTTCACCTTATTAAAAGAGACAAAAGACAATTGAAGTCAACTTTTTTAAAGAGACTAGCCAATAGGATCACTTCATTAGAGGTGGAAGATGGTTTTAGGTGGTGGAATAGGTAATCAGTTTGGAATTTAGTCCTAATTGCTATTAGAGCCTGTCTATTTCATGTAGATGAATTCCTAGTATTGAACTTTTGTAAGTGGTTAAAAATGAATGATTAAAGATGAATATGTACAATGACCAAGGAAGATGATAAATGAATATCTAGTCATCATCCTAGTTATTCAAATCCTTGAAAAATCCTAGTAATTCCTCATTGAGAATTCCTTAACGAGCAATCACTGCTCCTTTTCAAATTACACATGTGATAAACTCTCCCAACATACCAAATGTCTTTTAGATATTGATAAATTATAATCAACCAATTTAAAGCCCACAAAAACGAATAAATAAATACAAACTAAGACTCTCTGCTGATTGTTGGTTTGGTTACTTTTGATTCAATATATAAGAGTTAAATGCTTACTTTTTCAAGAGGTATCCTAAGTACTTTCTTTCCAAGGCAGATGCCAGATTTCAATATGTAGCGGCCTAATCCATTTTGATTTTTTTTTTTTGGAACTTGATGCTTACAATTACCATTTCAACTGTCTATTTTTTGGGCTAAGAGAAGGTGGCTATTAATTTTCATGTTTGGCCAGATTTGGAAAGCTCTCATGTACTGACAGTTGACAGGGACAACAGAGAGATATTTACCACTAAACAAAAGAGGATTAGGATGCTTTCTCTGAAACTGGCTACTACATGGCAAGGGATTTAAAGGTTTTTTTTTTTTTTTTTTTTTGGAAACAACAATGGTCTGTGCATTTTTTTTTATAATAAAAAAAATGCACAAGACCATTGTTGTTTCCACAAAAAAAACTTTAAATCGCTTGCCATGTGGGGACATCACATCCACATGGGACCTGTCTCTCTCTCTCTTCTTTTCTTTTTTAATAATAGGTGGCTCCCAGGACGCTATAGACTCACTTATACTAGCATTAAAACTAAGCTTTCCTGTTTTGCAAAGAAGTGATAATTACAGCAAAGAGCAACAGGAAGGGGTCTGGGACTGCAGTGCAGCGTATATCAATAATCAAAAGAACAGAACCGGTTGAGCTTTGGACCGGATAAGAAATGAGACCCTCTTAGGCTAATGTATTGCATCCACGCCTGGGCCCTGGGCCTGAGACTTTTCTCCATATTAATAAATGGCCTAAGAATGGCTCCTTACCCGAGTCGTAAGGTTCGAAGTCCAGGTATGTCACCTCTTTCCGCTTGTACGGGCTCCTTTCCAACCCACTTGTATGAGTTTTCTTCCCACGTATGCAGACTTTCCTTCCTGCTTGGTCCGAAGGCTCTCTCTTGGATCCCAATCCCCTTGGCTGGGGTACAAAAAAAAAAAAAATTGGCCAGAGTCTACTTTAAACAAGTAAACAACACAGGATTTTGTTAAAAAAAAAAAAAAAAAACACACACACACACACATACTATACCGAATTCAGTGGGGGAAGAGGAAGAAAAAAAAAAACCCCTCTCCCTTGAAGTCTCTGTTCCAAATCACCACCGCGGATGCAGTGCCAAACGGTCCTCTATTCCATTACCTTTTGGTTTTGGGTCAGTTTTTCATTCATTGCATGAGCTAATGTCACCCTCCATTCCATTGTCTTAACAATGAATCTGACTCCTGCACCGAATCCAAACAGGCCCAAACCACCCAAAATTTCAAATTCAACAGGAAATGGTATTAACCTGCTGAAAGACCAAGTTGACCCAACAGTTCAGAGAATTTCTTATTTTTCAAACATGCTTTTTTCATGTCATTTTGTCACATCACCATCAGAGAGTTTCAGCTGCTACCAATTTTCTGTTCTCAGTCCAACACAAAACATAATGGAAATTAGTCTCACCAACTTTATTTTATATGTTCTTTACGTCTAAAGCACTCTAAAAGCAATCAAAATTGTAGTTATTTATTTTCAGATTTTTTTTTTCAAAAGTCCTTATCGTAAAAATGGGCTGAAGCAGACCCATACATCAGTGACAAATCGATATATTGGAAGATACTCAATGGTTTTGGCATTGGCTAAGAAAGTGAAATCAGTTGGACAAATCCCTCCCAAACATTGATCTTCAACCTGTTTCTAGAAAAATGATTTACAAGGATATGGATTTAGGATTTCATGCATTCTAAACCAATTTCTCCAAGGGTCATACCTTGTTCACAGATCTTTCAAATGGATGTACCCTTGTTCCTAGGTCCTTCCTTTTTGTTCATCAGGAACCAGCAGAACAGACGCAGTCCATTCCACTGGCTTTACAGGCTTGCTCTTTTCTTTTCTTTTTATACATGCTTCTGATAGATGGTTAGTGGCTGCCAAGCGCAGTGAGTACATTCTAACTAACCACTCTTGATAAATCAAAGTTGGCCTTAATAACCATTTACTTTTTCACACAATGATATATGGCTGAAAGATTCAAGAGTACAACATTTCTAGGAAAAAGAGGGAACTTATTCCACACTCCTAAATTCACCCATGGAATCTTACAGAAGCAACAACTTCATGCTTGCTGAGATGTTGCTCTGAGATAATAAAATAATACAAAATTGATCAAAGTAAGCTTCTATGGTAATATTGTCCTTGTTCATCTTCCCATTTGTGTAATGATTGAAAGTGTAGCTTACCATTTTTGGGTTGCTTGAATTTTCTCCTCTATCCAACTCACACCTGCTATTCTTAAATCATGTGTTACAATAAATCATGAAAAGGCTCATTTTCCCAAAAGTCCCAGTGCTTTTTTTAATAGAGAAGCCATCCAGCTTAAAAGGGAGAAAGGAACATAATACTGTTCTTGTAATTATGACTTAATAGTAGTAACAATTATAAAACGGGTAAGAAGCAAAGTGGAGTTCACATTTATAGGGTCATCTCCAAGAACTGTACAACAAAATAGAGAACTTTAAATAGGGAAGTAATCCAATTTTAGGGAGCATTGAACATAACCCAGTTCTTGTAATTATGATATACAAAATAATTACAGTAGTAGTAGTAGTAGTAACAATTACAAAAAGGGGAATTGAGTTTCACATTTACAGGGTCGTCCGCAAGAACTGTACAACAAAATAGACAACTGCCAAGAAGAGGGCTATCTGGTATGCATCTCTCTGAAAGCCATCATCTCTTTGGAAAAACTGAAACAAAAACAACAGTACATCAGGCGGGGTTCACAAATAGGAATTTTTTCAGAAAGACTTCATTCAAGTTTTCATAATTTTATTTTTTACTTTTTTCTGTAACTCTATCCTTGAATTTGCAACCACAGCACTGCTAACTCAGCTTGCTTTTGGCTCCTTTCAGACATTTTTGGAGTCAAGAAAATTTACTCCTGATTTTTCTACAACGGCAATAAACAAAATGCAGCATTAACTAATGTCTATCAAAGACAACTCGTCAGGCCATTTCAAAGAACAATTATCAGATTGTCAACTGAGCCAATGAGAAATAGTGGAATAATATTTAAGAAAGTAATACCACTCATCATATATTTTTTTAATCTGTAGTCAGCAAGCATTATTAACAGCAGGTCGAGGCTGCATATTGGCAGAAAACCACATTCTTAACACTAACAACACTAACAGGTGCCTGGTCATTCACAAAGACATTTTTTCTATTTGTACTTTGCCAAATCTATACCAAAACTGAAGTAGCCCAGTGGCAAGGCACCTCAGAAGTGATGTATGCTTAACAAATATCATGAGAAATGCAATGGAAGAAACCTACTGCATATGACCAATTTTGAACTAACTTCGATACTCCGTTGTCATCGTCATCGTTGTCGTCATCATCATCGAAGCCTTACCCATCTACCTGGCCCAGCTTCTTGAGTTTGAGCCTTGAAGCATTCAATTAACCCTATCTAGCTTTCACACCATTAGGAACATACTCCTAGCTTTAAATTTGATAAATGCAACAGATATGATGCACATAACTCAATTTGGGAAGGCGATAAAAAATAAAAATAATAATAGAAATAAAATCTTAATGAGGCAATACAGTTGACACTTGACATCACTTACTAAATGGTACCGGAAACAGACTGGAGTAAGGTTCTTCTGATACGATCAGTTAGGATATTGGAAATTAGGTTGTATACTGAAAGTATCAGAAAGGGGTTAAGCAACTCATAAAATCATTGTGCGACTCAGGACAAGATTTAGTCCATAATCCTATCAAGTCAAATCTTGAGGTAAACTTTTCTTAATGCACGTATTGGAACACATACAAGGAAGGATAGCTTGTCATATAATGCAGAAACAATAATGCCATTATATTGGTGGGTCTAAAATTACAGATAACGAAGACCTAGAATATTTAACTTTTTACCAGATAATAACAGTAAATGAAGTGAAACTTTTAAAAAACAGCTAAACAATTTACCTTAGTAGGATCCCCAGATGGGTCTGGAAAGATCTCTAAGTTCTCCTTTTGCATTGATAAATTGCTTGTTTTGTCCTTAACAGCATCCACCACATCTTTTCCAGACTCAATGGCAGCAAAAAGACGACGAGATGTCCAAAAATATGCTCGACCAATTGCTGATGATGCAGACAAATCCCACAACTCCTCATGCTCAATAACTTGGCCACTTATTTGGTTAAGTGTGAACAGAGAATTAACGATGATTATCAAGTCTCCTACATTAGCAAGTGCAAAAAATTTAGGCTTCCCTTTGATTGTCCACTTGATGCTCAAGACACTGGTTGATAGCATCAGCATTTCTTGCACTGTCTGAGGCAAGAACATAGCTTCAGAATTCAACAATATGAAAATTAGAACCAACCCTCCAACACATTACGTATTAACACTTACCATTGAATTCAGGAGGAAATAATTATCAAAAGAAACTAAACTGCTTCTCTATTAAGGAAGACGTGAGTGAAAGTTGTTCTTTGCAAGGCAGTAATAGAACTCAACTGAACATATTGCCTTTCAATTGGAAAATCAAATATAGTTTTGGCGTTGATACACATTACAACCAAATCAAATGATCCTTCAGCCACATAATGGTGGACTCCTTATCATACATCACTTCAAGGGTATTTCACCTAGTATCTCCTTTACATAACTTGTGTACTTGTGTATGTATATTCACATTTTATTAAGAAGATCATGTCATACCTGGATATCTGTGTATGCCTAGGGCACACTGATATGGCACTTGATAGTTGATACTGTATGGATATGGGAGAGTCAACTGTCTCGTATCAAAAGAGATTCAATTTTTTTAATCTCATAAAAACTATCTCAATGCTATTAAGCAGTAGACAAGATATCCAAATTATATCCATTGCAAAATTATGAGAAATGCAATAATTCCCACATCGTATGGATCTCTGAGCATCAGAATCAAATACATGAGTTGTTGAGTAATGACCTTTGCCTTTCAAGTGTTCTAAATTGTTCTTCGTAGTTTGTACGATCATCATATTCCATGTTCATACTCGTACTCGCTGCGTGGCCTCTGACTCTCTATGCGTGTGGAAGAATTGATGTTAGGGAAGAATAGAAGACGAAACTTTGCAGAAATGGTGGCTTTGACATCACTCTGATGCAAGATCTCCCCTAACTAGTGGGAAAAAACTAAAAGAAAACACTGGTTCAGCCCACCTAGATGACCAATGGCACACTAAAAGACTGGCTTGGGCCTAGCCCTACCCATGTTGGTTAGTTGGTCTACGGAATGGACTAGGACCCAATCCAACTGGCTTGTGAGTCCCTATAGACTAGTGTGGTCACCTGACTCCTATCAAACTGCTCCATATAAGAGAGTGCATGGGCCACAATAGGGCCCTCATGAATGTATCATCTTAAGCTACATCACCATATGATTGAAGAAGACCTATGTTTTTAGCATAGATGGACAGGACTCATGGACTCGTGGATTATTCATTAACTCACGCGGAGAACAGACTCAAGTCGGGCAAAGATTTCAAACCATGAAGGATACAATTTCAATAAACATAATTTTCAAGTGCACCAATAAAAACTACAAAATGCATGGCATTGAGTTCCCACCACTGAAGGTTTATCCAGTGCATCAGTTATCCAGAGAGGCCTCTTGTATTTCTTACGGCCAGTAAAAGTTCTTACTGGATCCTGCAGATTAAGAACAGAAAATCACATTCATATTAATGTAAGGCAACAAGAAGCAAAGACGGCTGATAGAAAATATATATTTAAAAAAATCCGGATAAAATATGTAATCATGACAAGCTAGATACCAGGGACATTGAGTATTCATCTTCACAATGCAAAATAGCATCCCTATTTTCTACAATCTAAGGAATTCGCTTTGACTACATAATTTGAAATATCTTATTGAAATAGCATTTGAAAAGGAACCGGACTAGGACACAGATTCTAAGTAATAATAATAGATACAAGCAGATTAAAAGAGTCAGCTTGGGAGAAAACTGCATTAAAAAACTCACTATTGCTCAAACATGATAAAATAAGAAGAAAACTTCGAGAACATTAGCGTATCAAATAGAAATCAAGTAAGTACTTTTGTGTCATCCATCAGTTACAGAAGAAGATTGACAGTTTTCGTAGTCAGAATTCAATCATATACAGAAGAAGAAGAATATTGAACACAAGGTTGCAAACTTCTTTTGAAACAATGTTTCTTTATCGAGTAGAATGAAGTGGGAAAGCAAGCACGTAACTGAAATCAACGAGCAGCTGGAACAGCCAAATCAATGAGTAGGATATAAAGTGACTATAATTTAGAGCTTTGATAAGACCACTCGCAGATAATTAGTAGACAATCTAGGCACACATTAAAGACAAAGGATAAAGATAATTCAAATATCTTAACCTGGACTTTAATATCTTAAGGAAAATATTAGACAAAGGGAAAGAACAAACCAATCATGTTATCTATTGCACCAGAATCAATGATCTAGAAAGAACTCTTAAGAAGACAAGGACCTTTGATGAGAAAATCTGGTCATACTTGAGTGAAGAGGAGAAAGGGCAATGAAGTGGTCGAATCTTCTTCTTGGGTAGTAGACAATGATAGAGCCTTTTTAACTTCTTCCTTGGGAAATTTGACAGAATCACCAAAGGAATACATGTTGTGAGACCTAACCAGTCTTCATTTTGTTCAGATACTGCAACTACAAAACTACCCTCCTTTCTCTCACATCTCAAAACCCAGTAAAGGAGATAATGGGTCACACAACCCAGATGCCATTGCCAACACAACACCCACGATGCTAAATTACACAACCTAGAGCCACATACCACGGCACACTAATAGAGAAGATGATTTCAGAAAAGCCTTAGCGTAGCCTTTGTAGAGACTTACTTTCTTCAAGCACATTTTAGCAACTGACAAGAAGATAAAACTTTGTAAATAATCAACCCCACCCCCCCACCCCCAAAAAAAAAAAAAAAAAGTAGAAGCAGCCAGTTGTAACATTAAAACCAAGATTAACAAATCAGCGACTTCATTGAACCAACCAAACAAATAAAGAAACATCCAGATACCAAAAATAGCATCACATGCCTACACATAACAGAGTTGGTCCAGGCTGATGTTACCAAATTTTGGTCAACCTAAAAAAGATTTAGAAGCAGTCCTGTGTTATACTATACATACCATTCAGGCCCTAAATCAACATCAATCTTTCACCAAACACACCAAGAACTGATTCACGACACAGCATAACAATAAACAGTAGGAACCGATATAAGCGGTTTTTTTTTTTTTTTTTAAATGCGTTATACATAAAACCACAGTGAATTGCTTCATATACAGAGGAAATAAAACATAAAATCTTCAATCCATGACCAAATCATGAGATACAGATTCATTTGGTTACAACAATTCGCTGCAACTATATCAGGAACATCAAAATCCATTCAAGAAGAGCAAACCCAAGGACAAAAAAAAAAAAAAAAAACATCTCGAACTGAATTTCTCTAGCATTCTTTCACAAACCCAAGGAAACCCAGATAATTCATCTCAAAAGATTCCATTAAAAATTTCACAAATCTTCTTAAATCCAGACAACTGAAGCCTTTGCCATCATGTGGTTGAAGTGGTGACAATGATGCAGGTGATATGGATGCAGAACAAAGAAAAATAAAAGATCTAAACTTGACAGAGACTGAAAAGGTTATCAAACAAAAAGAATTTACCTTGTACTTGACAGACACTGAAAAGGTTCCAAGAGCACGATTGCCTTGTCTCAGCTCTAGAATATCTCGTGCTAGTTGTCTAGCTGTAGATTCCACAGAGGGACTACTTTTGCACTCAAAGTCATTGCAAAGCTCACCAAAATCCATACCATCAACGAGTTTGTCAACTTCAGATATTTCCATTGTTGGGTCTGAAGACATACCACTTCCTTTTCTAGTATAGTCATTTAAAACTGCCACCATAAAGAAATTTACATGAGCATTGGAAAACAAATAAGATGTTGGTTGCTGTATAAATTAAAGGGGTGAAAGTGTAACAGCATGAGATACATATTTGTACCTCGCAGTCTGACTTTAAAGGGAAGAAGAGAAAGGCGTGGCTTTGGAGAAGAGGTGGCATGGTTGAACAAGGGTCTTCCGAAGATGCAGCTGCTGCTGCTGCTGCGAGGGACAGCAGCAGAAGAAGAAGAACAAGTGGTGGAAGCGAGAGCTCCTCTCATGTCTTTGTCTGTGACTGTCTGTTTCTATCTCTAGGCCTCTATCGTCTCTGACATGGGAGGGTGGAGAAGGACTGTGTTGTTGGCAGCAGAGCAGGCCACTTTTCTGTTCATGTTTGGTTTTTGGTATAGGACCGAGAGCATCTCACTTAAATGGCTTGCATGGGATCTGGATAAGGCAATCGATTAGATTCACACAACTATGGGAATATTTTTTGAGCCCACGCGTGTGAATGGCACGCACTAAAGGAAAATCTTTTTTTTTTATTTTTATTATTATTATAAAAGGATTTTATCAAAAAAAAAAAAAAAATTCCCTTAAGAATACTATAAACAAAAAAGAACCCAAAATATATGTATCCACCGTTGGGGTCACAGAGGACCTCCATTGTTCTTTTTGTCGAATGGCGATATCTCTGCTTACCAGCATACACTAGCAAGATAGGGAACCTCAACAATCATGACTTGGGTGCAGGCAGGAGCTTATCACATAAAAGCACCTCATTCTCAAATACAGCACAACTCATCAACACCCAGAACCTCTTCACACTGGAACCTGTCCTTTAAAATCTTACATTTGTTTTGATTTTTTCTTTGATTTCATTTTCTACAGTAAATACATTCTTCTCCCTTTTGAATGTCTTTGAACGTTGCATGTTAGAAGAAATTTTCTAATATCTTTAAAATGAAGAAGGCCAAGAACCATCTAAATTTAAATTATAGATGATCGATATGGAAAAAACTACAGTCAACAGCAAATTGTAACGAAAACAAGAAATGATTTCAGGTGTATAGGACATTTTGCGTTTCACAGGACTTTTTGTTGAATAAATATTTCAGGTTTTATAGTTCGTTTTATAGGTGCATTCTGTGTGTTTTTAAGTGAATAAATGCCATAAAGAATGATAGGTCTCTTCAAATGTGAAGGTGAAATGTAAGTTGTGGTTTGTTTGATTGCTCTTTAATTTTTTTCTTAAAACCTATGTTGAGCAGGAATATCCTTACCCATCACAAAAAATAAAGAGAAAAAAAAGTAGTAATAGGGTCTACATGGTTTATATTAGAAATTGAGGATCCTGGTTTACACTAAGTCCAATGATATTTTTCCAGTACAATCATCTCTCACTTTTTTTTTGTGGGAAAAATGGGAATTAATTTTGGGGTTGCTCTTCTTGGACATTTTTAGCACGGCTCCGTAAGAATTTCATTTCTTTTACCCTTTTTCTTTTTTTTGGGTACGATGCTAAGGGGGTTGGGACCCATTAAAGATCCCATTTTCAGGAGATAATATCTGCCACGCCCTCAAAATTAGGTCGGATCCTAACCCGATTCCAAGGGTGTGAGGCTCAAGGCCAGTTAAAATCCCCCTTCTAATTACATTTGTGCCTCAGGTGAATCGAAGTTGCTGTGAGATTATGAATGATGATCAGTCACTATAATTAAATCGCAAAAACATCAACTCATGCAATCTGCACAGGCATGTAATAGCAGAGCAGAAGCAAGGAGTAGAAGTTTAAATATAATTACAAAATGTCTTAAAAGTCTCAGGCCACAATAATTCCATGGCCCCAAATACACGTCTGTAATATCAAAATGAAACTATTTCAATACATCAATCACGTTTGATTTCTGAATACGATGATGGATTGCAAACTATAGCATTTCTTCTGGCTTTTGCAATTCATCATGGAAAGAAAATGTGGTACTGGGTTCAGCTTGGATTGTATTAGAGTTCTGAGTAATGATTAAACGAGAAGATTCACTCTTTTTTTTTTTTTTTTCTTTTTTTTCTTTTTTGCTTACATAGTGGAGTTCATCAACCAAAAGAAGACAGAACAGGAAAAGTTAGAGGAACTGGAAAAAGTTTGGATATCCATCCATCCCCCAAAAAAACCACTGAACGAACTACAAGATTCACTCATTTATTACCCCAAATTATGCACATCATTGGTGACTCGTTTGAGTAGAGGAGAATTCAAGTTCATCAACATATTCATAATAGCTTTACGACATCAATCTTGGGTCAACAAAACTAGTGCTGCTATAAAATTTGCGTTCTAGGTCTAGTTGGGCACGCTGATTAAAGTCAACCAACTGATATCCACCATTTTCTCACTCAACACAAATGAACAAAAACCCAAGAAAAAAACAGGAACAAATAAATTTGTGTTCAGGGAAGGGATATAAGAAATAAATACAGATACATTGTTAAAATAAATTGATATCGATAAAATAACATGATAAGATATTTGCAAGTATTCCAACAAATTCAACACTTCCGAGATATATTTGCAACATAGCATCTATGGATACCACCTCTAGACACCCACCGGCATCAACCATCCACCTTGGTATATCATTAGAACTCAGTTGCTTAGGCACCTGTACTCTAATTACCTGTAAGTGGTCATGACAGAGGAGAAAAAAAAAATTCTGTTAGGTGTACCTTGGGTCATCTAAACACAGGAACTATCATTTACACAGTGCAAATTACCTGACATTATGAACCAACGTGTGGTAGCTAAGATGGCCAAGGACTCTTCGCCTCATGAAGCGGACAGGTCTTGTGTTCGACATTTACCTTTGTTGGCCACCTCACATAGTTTTACACGGTGCATGTGTAGGAGGGTTTGCCCATGCCCCTAGGGATTAGTTCTTGGTTGTTCAGAATCGAGTGTGCCTTGGGCTCAGGGCCAAAGGCTCATGGGTTGGGGTGGGCAGGAGATACCCTAGGTTATCAAAAAAAAAAAAAAAAAAAACCCGACATTATGAAGATATGGATAAGCCCTTACTATTTTTTTGCTATTTCACTAGTTTCAAAATTCCATGGATCGTCAAATAGGATTTTTATGATATTTCATCTGGGTGCACCCACATGACATGGACAAATGATTTTAGTCCCAATTTCTGGTTTATTACATATACATCTAAGGTCAATAATTAAAAGAACATTTGAGCATGCAAATAAGATCACATTTTGATATCATCAAAATATTCCATCCAAGGAACACGACCCCAAATTATAAATTGGTAAATGACCATACATATATCAACAACATCTGGATATATCAAAACCCGCGCATACAACAACCTACACCTGCATATCACCAGTCACAACTTATCTGCAAAATCACCATTCACAGTTCATAAACTCAATCCACCACTCATATGAACATTGAAGCTATCATATGAAAAGGTAGGCAAACGCAGCCATTACTAGGATTCCAAAAACCAACCACCACTACTCATCATAGATGTTTCTATAACATACCTATCTGGCATAAAATTGAACAGTTCTATGGAATCTATAAATTCTTATCATAGATGTTGCTTTGTTACTGATTTATGAAGTATCATGCGTGCATTCTCCATTATCAAGATGTTCTTCCTATGCTCTAAATTTTGATCCATAGTTAGCTCACCAATCAATCCCAATCTTGCCCTTCAAAACCCATGTATCTATGGGTATGCACTTCAGTCCTAATGCTTTTATTAAACCTAGTTGAGGCGTCCTTTAATTCTAAGATGAAAAATATAATCACTAGGACCAGATGGAAATACCTTTAAATACATGGATTTTAAGGGCCGCCTCTTCCCAATCCCCACCATTAAAATACCCAACAAACATGGAATTCTAGGAGAAAACGCATTTCTCAAGCATTTCATCAAACATAAAACAAGCGAGCTTGATCTTCCCACAAATAGAATACAGTTGAATCAGGCTATGATGCCCCAGCTCTACCCATCCATCACTGGTAAGTTCCATTCTCATTCCAAGACATATTTTCCTTGACTCGGTTGCTAACCAGACTAACCAAAACCTCTATGTATCATGCAATACAAATCCATTTATTTTACCCAAAAAAAAAAAAAAACAAAATCCTCCATTTCAGATGATAAGAATATAAAAGGAAGGAATTGAATACAAAT
This sequence comes from Persea americana, assembly GCA_029852735.1. NCBI lineage: Eukaryota > Viridiplantae > Streptophyta > Magnoliopsida > Laurales > Lauraceae > Persea > Persea americana. The sequence continues at coordinate 64,854,187 of CM056816.1, forward strand.
TTCACAAACTGGAGTAGTGAATCTGTTTTTTTGGTAATCCATCAGTGTACATTAGAATAATGTTTCTCAGGTGTTTATGGTGTAAAGAATCAATCTGATGACAAGTATTACTCCGATTGGATAGAAATATGGGGTCCCCATATTTCACGATGATAGGGACAGATTGAACAGTAAGGATTCAAAAGTTGTGTGTTCCATCAACTGGGGGTCGAGTCGCAATCCTTAGGATCCATCAATTTTATGGTGGTATGAATTGATTGAACAGCATTAACCAATGACGTGTGCCTTGAGGCTTGTCGCTGATTTGGATTGTTGCCAGCGAAGAAGAGAACGATGATCAGGATTGAAAGAGGAACCTTGCATCATTAGATCTTGAGTAGGGTTTCCACAGAGAAAGGGGTAGGCATTACATTTGGAAAATTAGCAGAATTTTTCTGCAGAAACAGAAGTCTGACCTGTCCCCATGGGAGACGAAGTTCTGAGGCTCCTTTGAAAAAATAAGACACTGCAGAATTCCATTTCTGAGGATATATGCTGCACCAAACACATGGAAACTGGTTTTTCATGGAAACCTGCTAATTTTTTATGTGGAAAATGGTCACTTGTGAATCTTCTTCACCATTTTTTATACTGTAATAGGAATACATTTCATAGAATTTACTATTAAATCAGTCCCATGCAAAAGAATGTGGCAAAGCATATTTTTGTAGTGTCTGCGAAAACAGCAGAAAACTGAACTGCTTTGTTGCACTCTTCCTCGTAGAAATATACTTACACCAAATGATCATAAATGGAAGTATGTGGACTTCCACTTTTCCGCGGAACTGTTTCTTTGGTTTTTTCATCCTAATCCTCCCATCCTCCACTAGGAAACACTTTTCTATCAATTCATGAAAAATCGCATTGCTTTTTACACTGTTTCCTTGAAAAAGCTTTTGAACCAAACATCCAAAGAACTTTTCCAAATAAATAAATAAATATATAAAAAATGTCCTCTTTTTCCATGCCATTCCACAAAAAAAGTGCTTACACCAATGTGCCCCAGTCTAGAACTTACCTTGGGGATGCCACAAGAGACCCCCAGTTATCCTATTATATCTATTAGGTTGGCAGGAGAGAATCCCCACTCTCTTCAGCAATGCCCAACTTTCTATACCTCTTGCATTTGCCAAGGCATGTTCCGAGAAGATCACAGGTACTTCCCTACAGTTCAACAGACACATGGACATAGTGCTACTTAGGTTATATCCATGTTTTCCCACATTTCCCTCATAAATGTTGACAGCCAGTATCTGCTACCACATTCTGATATTTGATCAGACAGTGCAGTCATCTCCTGTATTGGTTTCTTTTTGTATCAGGTAATAGGTTCCAAATATAACTATATAACAAATTAACCAAGCCATCTGGTTTTTGATGTGGGTTTGATGATTTTTTTTTCTTCTCCTCTACCAATGATGACATGACAACCGCAAGAAGTTCCAAAAATAAATGGTTTGGTTTCTCTGCGTCTTATTCTTAGTTAAAGTTAATTTGATGATTTGTCTCTTATGGATTTATTTTGGAAAAATCTAGAGAGTTTTGGTTACAAGGAATGAATAGTCAAGAAGAGAGACGGCCTCACAAGGATCCTCTCCCAGCACAGATTAGGAAGATCAGGGAGGAGTCCTTCTCAGTCTTTGTATCAAACCTTCCTCTCCAGGTATCCAGAGCTGAGATAGAAGCAATCTTCTGGAAAGCAGGGAGAATACAAGATGTGTTTATCTCTAAAGATAAGAGGGACAACAGTAATAGGGGTTTTGCATTTGTCAGGTTTGCAACCCTAAGAGAAGCAGAGAGAGCAGTTGCAATGGCAGAAGACAGAGTCTGTGGAGGAAGGAAGCTACAGGCCAACTTGGCTAAGTTCTGCCCCAACATTAAAAAGAGAAGAGGAGAGGAAAGCTCACAGAGGGACTGGAAAAACTTTAGACAATCCTCTTTCTGGCAAGGAGAACACCACATGGGAGAAGTCCAAGTTCAGAGGAGTAAGAAAGGAGAAGAGGAAAGGCCTAACAGACCAAGAGTTGCTGGTTGGATAGTGGAGGAAGACACAGGTAAAGGTGTGAGGGTAGCACAGTAGGTAGTCAAGGAGCAGAAGAGATCTCTCTTCAATAGCCTGGTGGGATTCTTGAAAGCAAGTTCAGTTAGCATTGAACAAATAGAATCCTGGATCTATAACTGCTGTGGTCAGCTACCCCTCAAACTGCAGAAGTTGGAAGAACAAGTGGTCTGGTTGCAGCTATCTTCTACCAGTGAGGTGGATGATTTCCTTCGCAATATCGCAGCTATGGGAGGCTCCTCTCCATTCTCAATGATAGAGAGATGGATGGAGGTGCTGGGCCCACCACCAAAACCCATCTGGGTTAAAGTTAAAGGAGTTCCTCTTCAGGCTTGGCATGAAGGTGTGTTCAGGCTCATAGGTGACTGTGTTGGGAACACAGTGGAGGTAGATGCTAGAACCCGGGAAAAGAAGGTTCTTAAGGAAGGGAGGGTGCAGGTTCTACTCAACAGTTCCACCATACTGCCTTGGTGCCAATCTGGGTGGATGACCTGAAGTTCAAGGTGTCCGTGGAGAAGGAGGAAGAAGACAATCTAGAAGGGGAAGAGGCAAGACAAGGGATGAGAAGGAATCAGCAGAAGGAGGTTCCCAGGTGCAGTTGCAGAGCTCAACAGGGACTGTGGGAGGAAGACAATGACGTCAGCAACCCCATTTCAAATTTCAAATCGTCCGCCTTTTCAATGGAGAAGAATGGGCCAATTTCGAATAAAATCGTAATGGACCAAGCTGACCATCTGGGCTGCAACTCACTTCAAGCCCGTGGACTGCTTCGCGTTGGGCCTGAAGGGTCCGACACAAAGGATAAGTGTTTTAAAGGGCTAGGGCTCGTTTCAAGGGCTAATGTCAAAATCGAAGAAGAAGACCTGGAGCTCTTGCCAAGCAAAGCGAAGGAGCATCAGGAGCTGGCGACATGGTCCGACGGGGGGAATTTCTCCGACTCCGAGGCGGCTACAACCCAGGGAAGCTTCGTCGATGGAGAAGAGAACAAGCAGACAGTCGAGGACTCAAGGGCTTTCGTAGACATAGTCAAATGTTTGTTGGAGGGGGAGATATCAAGGGAGTGGGCCATGACACTAAGAAGCACATTTGGGACAGGAGTAGCAAGAAGGGAGCACACAGAAGAAGCAACCAAAGGGGGAAGGGAGAAGGCGATCAGCGATGGGAGCTGGCGATCTACATCAGTAGCGTCAGGGATGGACGGAGGCTGCCGATCAGGGAAGAGGGATGATATCAGAGCCCTAGTCAGAACCCCTACTAGAGATTCGTAGGGTTGGATCTCCGTTCTTTAGAAGCGAGAGAAATGCAAGCTCCTTGCGATATGGGGATCTAGATCAGCTCCGCCTCTGTGTCAAGGGTCAAAGATTCAGCGTGCCAACAAAACCCTTGGAACAGAGAGGGCTCTCACCATCAGCCAAGAGTAACGGCATGCAGAGACAGGTCCAGGTACGTTCGGTTTTGGAAGGTTTTCTAGGGCAAGGGATGACCTCAACAATCTCGAAGGGAGTTCCTTTGGGGAAGGGGAAGATGCTGTGACAAAGTGGACGCCCCAGGAAATTGTTCACCGTGCCAAGTATGTTGGAGTAACAGTCGTGGGTTCAGGCGATGGATGGAATCCATTAGTAAAATTTGTACAGGCCAGGGAAAAGGAAAATCGAGAAGAAATGGAGGGCAGTAAGTCCACAAAGAAGGGGGTCAGGGAGCTAAACAATTCAAACTGTTCAATTAACTATGACAAGGCTATCCAGAGGAAGGGGGGTAAAACTAAGGGGGCTCTTCCTAGTTCCAAATGAAGGTGCTCTCATGGAATGTCCGCGGTCTTGGGGAAGTCTCGCACAGATTGATGGTGAAAGAAATGGTTAGAAGTCAGAAGGCTCAAATAGTTATCCTGCAAGAATCCAAATTGAAAGAAGTCTCTAAAAGAATAGTTAAAGAAGTCTGGGGAAGAAGACAGGTAGATTGGGTTGCTGCAGAAGCAGTGGGTGCTTCAGGAGGACCGCTGACTCTTTGGGACACAGGGTCACTGTCTGTGCTTAGAAGCTGGGTAGACTTTTTTTCACTCTCAGTTCTGGTGGAGGACCATCTGAACTCCAAAAAATGGCTTCTCACCTCGGTGTATGGTCCAAATAGAAAAGGGATGAGTTTTGGAAGGAGTTGGATATGATAAGGGGAAGATGGAGTGGGGCGTGGTATATCGCTGGGGACTAGAATATCTTCAGATTCCCAAGTGAAAAACGAGGAGGGAAAATCAGACATGAGAAATGAGACGCTTCTTTGACTGGATCAACTCTCACTCTTTGGTGGATTTGCAAATGGGTGGAGCTTCGTTCACTTGGTCTAACCACCAAAGTAATCCAGCAATGTCCAGGCTGGATAGATTCTTGATCTCCATATAGTGGTTGGACATCTACCCAGAAGTCATTCAGATTGCCTTGCCCAAGCCTGTTTCTGACCATTGCTCGATTTTGCTTGAATTGGAAAGTGAAAGATGGGGACCTTCTCCCTTCCACTTCGAACTTATGTGGCTAGAGGAATAGCACTTCCCTAAGCTAGTTCAGATATGGTGGGAGGAGATCAAAGTAGAAGGATGGGCAGGTCATAGATTGGCTACAAAACTAAAGCGGCTGAAAATCAAAATGAAGGAGTGGGCAAAGGAGCACTTTGGGGATGTGAATCTCCAAAAATTAAAAATTCTAGCAGAAATCCAAGCTTTAGATGGGAAGGAGGAGAGTGACTAGCTGTCAAGTGAAGAAGAAAAGAAAAGGTTGAAGCTAAAAGATGATTGTCAAAGAAAAGTGAGGGAGGAGGAGATACGATGGAAACAAAGATCTAGATGCAATTGGCTAAAAGAAGGGGACAAAAATACAAAGTTTTTTCATGGTATGGCTTCATCGAGAAGAAGGGCAAATAGAATTCAAAGTATAATGGTTGGTGGAAAAAGATTGGAGAAAAAAGAGGAGATAATTTCCCACATAATAGACTACTTCCAATCTTTTTTCACTGCTGAAGGTTGGGAGAGACCTCATTTGGGAAATTTAGACTTCGAAACAATTGGAGAAGAAGAAGCAAAGTGGCTTGAAAGAAATTTCGAGGAGGAAGTTCGTCAAGCAATCTTTGACCTTGCAGGTGATAAGGCTCCAGGCCCAGATGGGTTTCCAATGGCATTTTTTCTGCGTTTCTGGAAGCTGTTGAAAAAGGATGTAATGGACTTTATTGGTGAATTCTCGCGAAGGGGTAAATTGTCCAAAGGTTTGGGGGCTTCTTTCATCGCGCTAGTCCCGAAGAAAGTAGGAGACCTTGGTATCAAGGACTATAGACCCATCAGTCTCCTGGGAAGTCCCTATAAAATCCTCACAAAAGTTCTAGAAGGGCGAATGCAAAATATTCTGCCAAAGATAATCTCCAACGAACAAGGTGCTTTTGTAGAGGGAAGGCAAATATTGGATGACATCTTGGTGGCCAATGAGTGTGTGCATTCAAGACTCAAGGAGAGGAATCCGGGGATTATCTGCAAGCTAGATCTGGAGAAAGCATTTGACAGGGTGGACTGGAAATTTCTTCATTACATGTTAGGAAGAATGGGATTTGGGGAAAAATGGCGGCAGTGGATTCAGGAGTGCATTTCTTCAGCTTGGTTCTCTATTTTGTTGAATGGGTCTCCAAAGGGCTACTTCCAGGCTGGCAGGGGGCTAAGACAAGGGGACCCCCTCTCTCCTTTTCTCTTCCTAATTGTAGCTGAAGCGTTTGGAAAAATGATAAAGAAGGCTGTCAGTGTTAGTTTATTTGAAGGCTTCAGAGTGGCTAGAAACTCCCCAGAAATCAGCCACTTGCAGTATGCTGATGACACTCTAATATTTTGTAGAGCAGAAGAAGATCAAGTTAGAAACGTTAAAACCACAATCCTATGTTTTGAAGCAGTGTCAGGCCAAAAAGTCAACTTCTTCAAGAGTGAGGTCATCGGACTAAAATCTGAGGAGCCTATGCTTCTTAAAAGTTTAGAGATCCTGGGATGTAAGGTTGGGGAACTTCCAGTTTCGTACTTAGGAATGCTTTTGTGCACGGGGCGGGTATCTAAATCCCTTTGGAACCCAGTCATGGAAATGGTTGAGAGAAAGTTGTCTTCCTGGAAAGCTAAGTACCTATCTATAGGAGGAAAGAGACCCTTGATCAAATCTGTTCTCTCGAACCTACCGGTCTACTACTTCTCCATCTTTAGATGCCCAGCCTCAATTATAAAGAGGATTGAAAGACATCAAAGAGACTTCTTATGGTATGGCACCAGCTCCCAGAAGAAGCTTCACTTGATAGATTGGGATTCCATCTGTAAGTCGAAGGAAGGAGGGCTAGGAATTAGACCCCTGAAGAAGATGAACCAAGCTCTCCTAGGTAAATGGTTGTGCAGGATTGGTGACGGTTCTCAAGGCCTTTGGAGATAGGTGTTGGAAACAGCCTTCCAAGGCATGGTTGGGATGTCCAAGACCCCCTTTCGAACTCCTCTCCTATTTGGAAAGGAATTCTCTCAGTAAAGAAACTCTTTATGGAGAACATTAAGTACCAAATTGGTTCGGGGGAGAAGACCCTCTTTTGGACAGATAGGTGGGTAGGTGAAAGGGCATTGCGTGATCAATTCCTCGACTTGTTTAAGTATGCTCACGACATGGATGCCACAGTCAGTTCTTATATGAGCACAATTGGAGGGCAGGTGGTTTGGGGTCCCACTTTTAGGAGGAACCTGAAGGATCATGAAGAAGTCGCCCAGTTCATTGCTCTCCTTAACTCCCTAAATTGTCTACTCATCCATAACAATAGACCAAATGCTAAGGTGTGGATAGCCTCTAAGAATAGATCATTTTCTGTGCCCCCTTTCTTTAAGGCTATCCTAAGCAATCCCAGAGAGAAGAGTGGGCTGTATGGAATTTGGAAGTTGAAAGCTCCTCCAAGGGTGCTTGTTTTCGGGTGGATAGCTCTAAGAAAGAGGATCCCTACCATAGATCTTTTAAGAAGGAGAGGGATGATGATTGTGAAGGGCTGCCCTATGTGCTTGGGGGACGAAGAATCTGTGGACCATCTTTTGCTCGTTTGTAAATCTGTTCATGCAATTTGGATGTCTATAATTGGTGAGTTTGGCTTCTGCTGGGTCCTTCCTCTCTCTCTCCGCGAGCTCTTCCAAGCCTGGAAGGCCCCAATTGGGAGCCCTTGAGGCAAAATGATGTGGCGGCTATCTTTTTTGGCGGTGATTTGGACAATTTGGAAGGAAAGAAACTCAAGGTGTTTTGAAGAAATTACATCGAATGAGAGCAGGCTGGTGGAGATATCAAAATTTCAAGTATCTCTTTGGGTGTCTATTCTCCATTCCTTTAGAGGAATTCTCTTTAGATCATATTGTGTATCATTGGAAAGAGCTGGCCTCTTCTTAGGACTCTTTCTGTTTTTTTCTGCTTTTGTTGTCTTCTGCTTTCAGTACTTTTCTCTTGTACTGTTTGCCTTTTCTTTTTAATGAAAGTAACCATTTCAGAAAAAAAAATAAAAAATTAAGAGACTCTTCTAGCATTGCATACAGAAGACTTGGGGTTTCCACCACTACCAAACCTTTTGTTGCTTCAGGTAGAACATCTATGGCAGAAAGTCCAGTGCCAATAGAACTTTAAACAAAGTAAAATAAAAGTCTAAAACAAAGAATAAGATGAGGTCAATATTGTTAATACCGCACTATTTCTTCAGAAAATCCTAAATCTTGTCCGCTTCATTTGACATTTACACAGCTTCTGTAAAGTGTAAACTCGCTCTTGCTCCTTGTAACTTCTCTGATGATGAATTTACAACAGAAATTGCCCTTGGACTACTGTAGGCACCCTGAACACATTATTTGAGAGTTCACTAAAGTCCCGAGGTCAGTCTTCTCAAGCTCAATCATGGGATAGTAAAATCTGCACGTGATAAAAGAAGATTCATGTATCCAGGGAAGAGTTACTGAAAAATTAGACAAAAAAATGTGTAGCTGGTGAGAGAGAATGGGAAATGAAATAATGAATGAAAATGTACAAAGAATCAAATGATGCAGTGTTGTTTCCTTCAAAACCAGTAGAAGTAATGTTTCCTTCAAAACCAGTAGCAGTAATACTGTGATTTAATTTTGCATCATCAAAGTGGCCACTTAAAAAAAAAAAACATTAAACGTGGTGCATCCAGATGCACTGACTACATTCTCAACAAAGAATCAAATTAAGCTAAAACAATGGAAATTAGAAACACAATTAAGAGACAATAATTAAGCCTATTCAATTTGAATACAATCACTAAAATAGAAAAAAAATTGTGCTAAAAGCATAACTGCAAGAAATGAACAAAAAGGAAATACAATGGATAACACCTTCTTATAGTATAATTTTCTTCTCAGAAATGAGTCCTCTGTAGTTTTCAAGGTTTAGTGAAGTTATTGTTAGAAGTAAGGAAATAAGAGAAATTAGACAAAGACAAGAAATAGACAAACAAAAAAGAAAATACCAAAAATGGCAAGTTTCATATTTAACATATCTGGATGAATGTCGTGTATCCAACTTTAGCAGCCCTTAATGTTTGGATTTTCAGGAAATTGTAAGTCAACTGATTAGCAAAGCTCCCACCTTATCCCTTATCGCTTGAGCATTCCTCTTGCCAAAAATGCATTCAATTTAACTTCAGGCTTCACTTGTTACCATTTTAAAAACTTAAAGGCTGCACGCATTACCTACCCATTTTGGGAGTTGGACACAAATTTCTCAGTTCAAAAGGAAAAATTCAAACTAAATGCCATAATAAACTCAAACATACAGGATGTAAGGCTATTACTAAGTAAGTTTAGAGGTTTTGTGTGAGAGTTTCAGTGTTTTACTTTCTTTGAGAAATTAAGGTGTGAGACTCAATCTCCTTGATCTGCTGTCAAGGATAGCCACAAGGCCTCTCTAATTCCATCATCTTCTTTTCCTGAAACTTGTTGTTATATCACTCTTTCTTTGCTTCCTTTGCTCTTCTATAATTCTATTTAGAATTTGAATTTGACCCAGTACTCAGAGCCAAAAGACAGCTGTACAGGGTGCATAACATCAGAATCCAAGGCCTTCCATTCACTAGAGAGTTGTAAACAAGAACTAGACTTCTCAGGTATTCAGTGCAGCCTAAATCAAGGCCTTCCATTCACAAGAGAGTGGTAAACGAGAACCGGACTTCTCAGGTATTCAGTGCAGCCTAAATCAACAAAATTTTAATGCTGGGTTTCTGTGACAATCTTCTCCTTTTATTAAATTTTTTTTTTTTTTTTTAAGATAACAGATAACTTTATTAACAAGAGAAACAAGTACAAAGGAGACTGGAGAAAACAACGGGTATAAAAGACTTCAAACCTATAAGCCAATTACATCAAAACACTTCCCAAGTGAAAGGCCCATCGAACCCTTGTCTAGCAAAAGAATCCGCCAAACCATTGGCTGATTGATGAGGTCATTTCCACATTGCCTCATACTACCGTGGTTCTAACTCCAACAATGTTGATTCTGCAATATAGATCTTCAAATAGTCTGGCTAAATCTCAAAGTATCCTTCAGTATTGATCTCATATATTTTTTATTAAATTCAAGAAAAATATTTATCTAAATTTGATTTGATATATCAAGTTATCTTGAGAAATGCAACAATAATTTTATTGAAGGATATGATCTAGATATTTAATTGAAATTTGCAACGAAGAGAAGACCAACTATTTCACCCATTGCAACTTGAGATCTAGAATAAGTTTATGAAAGCATGATGTCACTTCCAATATAAGATCTAAACCAAGTTATAACAAATAAATGCTCTCTTGCATCTTCCTCAGTTGCCAAATAAAAAGGTCATCACCCAGCACGGTCCCACCGAAGCTGGGTCTTGGAAGGGTTCAAACTGGAGACAGACATAACCTTTGGCAATTTTGCACAAAGTGGTTGCTTGCAGGTCTCGAACCTGCGTTATCACACATGGCACCTGAGACTTTTACCATTGCACCAACTGAAATCAATATAGACCAGACTATGCTTCTAGCAGAGAGAGTACAACTCCAGTGGACGGTGACTCTAGTAACACATTTGCATACTTCATGCTAAGTAGCCGATTACTTGTCTGACAACCAGCACTTTCAGCTAAAAATATACACAATTTTGTTTCTTTTGGTTCTCATATGGCATTGTAAATACAACTAATGAGCATAGGTTTGGTTGAACAGTGCATTTATGTATTTTTTAATATTACAAGGATCTCGTTTCAAATGTGTAAATACATACCCAGGTTTTCCACATCCATTATTGAGCTCCCAAGAAATTATGACATAATGAAACTGAGGTAGGGCACGATCCCTCTTTGTCAACTTCACAATGTGAGCATGCACTTTGTACACGGTATTTAGGGCTTAGGGAGATGGTGCAACTTACAGTAAGTAGAAAGTGAATGGACACAAAAATTAGATATCAAAACAAATTGTATTACCCCACGAGCTCATATGATAGAGTTGGAAATTTACATATCAAAACAAAAATTTACAATAAGTTTTGGAAATTTATGTGACAAGCCACTGGATTACAGAGCTACAAATCACCATGTGAAATGATAGAGTTGCAGATTAACATATGGCTAACAATTTTATGAACTCTTCTTGAAGGAAAAAAAAAAAAAGGAGCATAAAACTTTTTGCTCCCACTGTAGACCACGCTTGTATCTTATGTTTTCTCCCAATTAAGAGGTTTTAATTAGTTAGATAAGGATCTAATTAGCAAGATTAGGATCACAAATTGATTATAATCAAAATACACTATAATGACGACATCCAATTTTATCGCGCCGTGCATCTAGCCGAGAAGTACATGAGAAAGCTTGAGAATTCAGAGCAAGCCAAGTATCCATATCCAAGCATCCAACAAGAGTACTCTTTCTTTTTTTTCTTTTTTTATTCATAAAGGATCTGAGTGTTAAAAAGAAGATTCCAAATTATAAAAAGAAAACAAAAGGATAAGAGTTACAGAAATCACTATAAAATGACATCATCATTAGGACTTTGTCTTTGATTTCCAAAATTAGCAACTAATAAATCAATTCAACTAAAACAACATTAGCATTTTCTCTTTGAACACCTATCAACAAGATTCTATGCGAGAAAAATAGTGAGAAAAAAGATCAACATTAATTCCACATAATAAGGATGGATATATCGAATACATTACATATGGGTTGCAGCTAAATGCCATGGTTAATAAATGGTAAGATTTTCTTCTGCTAGAAAAAGAAAAATAAACATATCATTTTTGTTGGACAAATTATTTTATAAATCACACTTTTAACCAACATAGTGTGCAAGTCTTAGGAAGAAAATTACCTTCTCATGGCATGGTGTTCAAGGAGCAATTGCTTGCCGAGCTCTTGACCCGATATATTACAAGCATGAAGAGAAAGCACTGACTTCACAAATTACATCACATTACTTGTGGACTTTTCGAACAAAAGTAGGAATACATTCAATAAATTGTAGACATTGCCCTTCCTTTGAGAGCAAGTCAACTACAGTAGAGATGGTGTCTACATCTGGCGAAACATCTCTCTTAGCCATCATATGGAGAAACTCTACTGCCTTTTGCATCTCATTAACTTTAACAAAACCACGAAGAACTGCATTGAATGTGAAAGTGTTCGGTAGACAACCATTTTCCTCCATTTGACAAAATAGCTCATTAGCAGCCTCCATCAAACCTTCTTTGCACAGACCATTGATCATTATGGTATATGTAATCACATCCAGCACCAAACCACTGTCAGAGATGCTATCAAATAGATTTTTTGTCATTTCAATTTTCTCATCTTTACACAAACCATCAATGAGGATGTTATAAATTTTGATACATGGTTGAAAGTTAGAGTTAACCATAGCTTGAAATACATTTATTGCCTCTGCAATATAATTTCTTTTGCAAAGTCCATCCAACAATGTAATGTGTGTAATTCGGTCAGGACTTGGGCTAGAAGCTTTCATCTCATTTACGAGAGCTAGTGCTGCCCGAACACTGCCTGCACCAAGCAAACCGCCCAAAAGACTGTTGTATATAACAGTATCAGGTACCAATCGCTTATGACGCATCTCTTGGAAGAGCCTCATGGCTTCGTTTATTCTCCTACTTTTACAAAACTCATTAATCAAGATATTGTAGCTGTATACATCATGCTCAATTCCATCAGCCACCATAGACTTAAAGACTTTCATTGCATCATCCATTTTCCCTTGCAAACAATAACCATCCATCAATGTATTATAGGGAATTGCATTAAGCTTCTCGCCTCTTTGAATCATTAGGTCAAATAATTCGTGTGCTTTTCCCACCATCCCCTCTTTACAAAGTGCATCTATTATGATGTTAATTGTAAAGGTATCCGGAGATATATCCCTACTTATCATTTCATTGAATAATCTTGTGCTTTCTTCCCACCGACCCATACAGCTAAATCCCTAAATTAAAGAGTTATAAGTGACAACATCTGGTGAAATACGATTACCAACCATTTCTGAAAAGAGTGCTAGGGCCTCATCCAAAAACCCTTCTCTGCACAGACCATCAATGATAGTATTGTTTGTGTAAGAATCAGGCCCAAATATTTCCATCTCCATCTTCCTAAACAAATGGAGAGCAACACTCACATTTCCATTCTTGCAAAGCCCATCGATGATGGTATTGTATGTAACTATGTTAGGTCCATACCCCTTCTCCACCATTTCTGAAAAGAGGTGTATGACCTCTTTCACCAACCCCTGTTTGCAAAGTCCATCTATAATGGTCGTATATACAAAAGTGTCCGGTCTACATGTTCCCTTTTCCATCGCCTTGAGCATCTTAAGAGCAGCATCCACCTTCCCACTCTTGCAGAGTCCATCTATGATGGTACCGTAAGTAACCACATCAGGTTCGATGCCCCGTTTAAAGATATCTCCCAAAATGGCAAACCCCAAATCGACCCTCTTCAATCTGCAGTAACAGTTGAGCAGAGTGTTCAGAGTAAATATGTCGGGTGCAATCCCAGTCGACTTCATCCTCATATAGAGAGCAGCAAGAGTGGAATGATGTTTGATTTTGTTAACAGCCCCCAATAGATGATTGAAAACATCAACAGGGGGCAAGGGTTTCATGAGAAGCATACGATCGAACCAACCCAATGCATCATCAAGTTTCAAATTCTCAGATTTAGATTTAGATCGATCTTTCACAAAATCTAAGAACTGGGTTCGGCTCAATGTGTCGTCAAGATTCAATACCTTTGCAGTATTAGAATAAGAATTGATAGTAGTAATTGGAAATGGGTCCTAAAAGAGAGAGAATGGAGAAGTAGCAGTACCCTTTCCGACTGCAGCGATGGCCGTTCTTGAGCGAGAAATGGAAGGAACCGAAGAGGCCATTAACGCCATGCACCGTGGATGTGGATGTGGATGTGGATGTGGTGGATGTGGAAGAAAGAAAATCTGCTTAGAAAGGGGCTTCGAAGTAAGAACTCTATATTAGGGCTTGGGGCTTGGGCTGGATAGGTACACTGACCCGTTTAATTAAACCCATTACCATCATGACTGCACGATCACATTTATTAATAAGAAGTAAATATATATTAGATAAATATGGGGCAAGATAGGTACGACACTAAAAATCTAAACCTGCCCCACTCACTACCAAATCCGCTCCTAATAGAAGTGGGGTGGGGCGAGGCGAGATGGGTTCCATTTAAGCCTAACCCACTGCCATCCCTAGCCTAGATGGTGTGCTTGGGCTTGACATTTAGGGCCACGTTGTAAGGACCACATCCTAGAGGAGATCGTGCTTGGGCTGGATACAAGCTTGTGTTTATAACGTCGGGCTTGGCCTGACCCGGATCCTGGACATGAACACCAAGTACAAGGGACGTAGCTCCTGGGATCAATGAACAGTATCGAACAGCCCTTGGAAACAATTGTATGTTATCCTATTTTGTAATCTTTTCTATTATCTTTGGCTTTGGTTAAATTAAAAATTAAATCATCCTTTCTCTGAAAAGAAAAAAAAAAAGCACGCGATCCTTCATTATACTTGTAAATAGCCACCCTATCATAGCAGTCAATATAATAACTATGCCTGCTAATGACAACATCTCAATATTATCTCCCAGTTTCAGACAGATAAATAGGTTCTTCTTTTGTTCATAATCATACCCCCATGTCATTGGAGATTATGTATAAATAAGGTGTTACAAGGAGAATGTTCTCCTATGAGCATACTGCATTTTGCTTCCATACAATCCAGCTTCTGGGGTCATTTAGATGCCTGTCTATCAATGGGACGAGGGTAGACGGAATATTTTTTTTATGGACGAGGGACGGCCAAAAAAATCGGCCCACTAGATTATCTTAGCCCTTGATTTAACCGCCTTAAATATTAGCCTCTTAACATGTAGATACATTTTAAATTCAATCCAACAATGAGTGTAACATTAGGCCTAACGCCAGATTATACGATGACAAGACTATCAAAGTGGTGCAGGTTGCTTGTAGCCAGGGTCTTCTGGTCAAAAGTTGTAAATAGGCCGAGCTTGCTCAATTGTTACTTGACCTTACTAATGGCTACTGAAAGTGGTGTATACAATTCAGTCCTCCAATGGCATGTAAGTGTTGCTTAGGAGATTTTCATGTCTTAAAATTACAAGAGCCTAACCTTGTTGTGCATGGTTAAATAAACTGAAAGTTTTAATTAGATTGGCATGATTTTCTAGTTACCTTTGCTTTAACTCAATTAACTCCTACAGAATTCAGCTATGATTGGTATTCAAGACAAGCTTGAAATGGGAAAGGTTGGATCGGTCTGGCCCATTTGTAATGATTAGGGATGCCAATGGACCTCCAATTATTCAGCCTGAAAATTTTACACAACCACACTAACAAAACCATGCGTGCACCGATGGCCTTACTTGGGACCTTAACATTACAGGTTTAACATCTATAATCTATTACAGATTTGACATCCGGCCCCTGAAGGGGTTGTTCTTTAGTTTATGAATTTTGAGTCGGTTTGGTCCACTAGGGACCCAAGCTGCACCCAACCTGTTTACATCCCTCCAGATGAAAAAGCCTGGATAGCTCACAATAACAGATGGAGATGATTGTCTTGTACATGCCAAAACCTCAAACTTCATTGCTAATATTCTCAATACACAAGCCAAATAGAATGAAGAGAAAGAATTACATAATACCAAGTCACTATGTCGGGATTTAAAATAAACGACTGCCATAGGCCGTCGTTTAACAGTATATCACACTTCCGGCACCCGTAAATAAGACAGTCGTCTTCATTACACGACGGCTAATGGACATAACTAATAGACCGTCGTATAATTGCTAAAACAAACGACTGCCTCACCGCCGTTTTATTTTGAGACGGCTCCAGCCGTAGGTAATTAAAAAATTGGCCATCGTCGTTTTTAAACGTACAAAGGTCGTTGTTTGTAGTTTATTGAAAACGACTGCTTTTGAGCCGTTGTTTTTATAAAATATTTGATTTTGTTTCTGTCCATGTTTTGGCCGTTGGTTTTTCACTTTTAATGCCCTATTTAATGGAATGTTTAATTCATACTCAGAAGTGAGGAAAGTGGGGGAGAGAGTTCTAAACTTTGGAGCAAATTCTCCACATATTGTACTAGAAGCAAGGCCAAAATGTGATAGCATTGACAGTTAAACCAAGTCACAATGGAATTATTCAACCCACACTTTACAAGTTCTTGAGCTAGACATGATAGTCATGTCCATTGGAAAGTTTCAAGTGAGGCTATGCCGGATTCCCATAGCTTTAAGCTAATTTTGTATTAATTACACTATTAGTACATTCGAGATTAGGACGTTATTGGAGTTTATACTTTATAGAAAATATAAATTAATCTAACATGATAGAGAAGAATAATCAATTCTTGAGGGATATTGGTGTATGGAATTTAACAAAAGAAGAAAACCTGAGCTCGTAAAAAATGTTGGGCACATAAATGAACACTAAATCCTAAGCTTGCAAGTGCTAGTCTTGAACTCGCGAGTTATGTCTTGAGCTCGGGAGTGTCTGTTTAGAACTCGCGAGAGATAAAGTAAAAGAAAACTTGGTACAAAAAAAAAAATGAAGTCTACTGTATAAGATGCTTTTAGACATTATATATATTTGATGGTGCTTTTGGAGGTATAAGGATACTCGAGGTTTCTTTGATAAAAATCCCCTTTTATAATCCCCAACCAAAGAGGATGGGTCCCAGGAGAGAGCCCCCGCACACGTGGAAAAAGAAGCCAAAGTGTTATTTCCAAGATTCAAACTACTATGCTTCCTCTCTCATTCTCCTTTGGTGATTCTTTTGCCCTTCAAGTTCTTCCAAGTCCCGCACTCCTCATGTTTTGACTATTCAAATTTATAGTGTCGCTTTTTAATATTATATATGAAGTCCTGACTTTTTCCTCTCTTTAGTGGAAAGAATGAGCACAACATTCCATGTTTGCCTATTACAATTTCTAGGAGTTCTTTTTTATATTACAGGTGGTCTCTTCCTGTGATGAAATGCAGGAACCCATCAAATTCCGAGCTAGAAGTGCGCAAGTAAAAGTAAAGTATTTGACAATTTGCAGTTTCATAACCTGTCATTGTCTTTCATCTTTTGCAATTTATGAGAGCTCTGACATGTTAATCCCAAGCGTTAATTTTTTTTCATTGATCCATTAAACTCTAAAATATTTAGCCTCATGTCTTAAATATTCAAAAATCTCAAATAATGAATATCTTTAATATATAATCGAAATCAACCAACTTTATTTGTGAAAATGGTGCTCCCAAACATGATAATGTGTTTCACATGGATAAGTTTCACAAATATAAAACTCACATTCATAAATTTCTTTTATTATATCCCAAGCATAAAAGACTATCTTTAGTTAAAAAAGATTAAGAGATAAATATCCCGGAAGTGCTGCTTAAAAGGAAAATTTCCATGTCTTTAAAAGAAATGAGCTTAAGCTTGTTGTGCACATTGTTAAGCAAAGCCAAAATGTTTATTAGATTAGCACAATTTTTTTACCCTTAGCTCAAACTCAATCAAGTCCTATAAAATGATACTCTGATTAGTGTTAGAGACAAGCTTGAGCAGCACAAAGCTTGGCTCAGCTTTTAATGATCAGGGATATCAATGGACCTCCAATTATTCAGTCCCCACAAAGGATTTGACCTAAAAGATTAAGATAAAATCATGTTTTGGACCTAAGTGATAATAAGGTCTAGCTTCAGATACATAACAGGCACAAAACCAAGCGCAACAGATATGGTTTAAAGCTTCATTTGCAACCCCCATATTACCGTATACAGATTCAACATCTGGTACCAGAATGGGTGTCCTTACTGTATGGATTTTGAATTGGTTTGGCCCACTATGTACCCATGTTGTACCTGACTTGCCTACATCCCTACTGATGATGATGATGACGACGATGATAATTAGAACTTTAATGGTCCAACTAACCAAATACTGCATAAAATCCTATCCAGGGATAGAAAAAAAAAAAAAAAAAGATAACCCATCATCCCCAAATTTAAATGGAATGGGCACATCAGGATCCATTTGTCAAGGTCCCAGCTAAGTACTGATCTCAACCATCGAAAACCGGATTCCATTTAGATGGAATGGGCACATCAGGATCCCCCACATGTACATCATCAGTGCAGTATGTTGACGTAATTCCTCATTTCTCAATGTGGGGCCAAAAAAGGAGATGTGGTCTGACAGTGTTTCTAAACACTAGCCCAAATTCAGCCCAATGCAGACAGTACCAGCCCTACAAGGCGTTGAACATGGGACTCAAGTAACAACAAGCCAGAATCAAGCCTACTTCTGAGACCCTTGGTTCAATCTGGGTCGTAGAATTTAGGCCTGAAAACTAAACTTTGTGGGACTTGATTCACAACTCACAACCAATTGGAATTATGGGTATATAACTATTTCATGATCAAATCCCTATCACATTAACTCAACGAAAGTCCTATTAAAAAAAAGAAAAAAAAGATCACCTGTTTGACAAAGTCTCTCAAGTCCATGATAACCAAAGATCCAATATAAAAATCCAGAGGCACCACAACAAGAACAAGAGTCCAAGTACTAAATTAACAAGGACGGACAATGAGTTAAAATAAGGGTTCAAAGAAAAACTTTTGAAACAGCTCAGCATTTTACAGCTTAGGAGCAATCGAAGTCTTCGTCTAAGCCCTTTACACAGGTAGGTCAAAAGGAGACATTCAAACCTGACCATTCATAATTGGGAAAGGCCCTGTCCGGCATTCCTAAAATTGAAATGGATTTAAAATGATTTTATTTTATACTCAAAAACATAATTTCACATGGAAAACAAGCGAACAGACTAGATTTCATGTGCATTTAGTTTTATGAAAAATTATGTCACCATTTTAGCAGTGAGTAGTAATAGTAACAATAGCAAATCACAACATCTTTACCACTGTGTATATGGAAGAAAAAGATCAGTCAGTAATACAGACTGTGCAGTTGTTCCTTAGCATGGCCGGAGTGGAAGTAAATGCCATAAACAACGATGGTTTAACAGCTCTAGATGTGTTGTTACAACGAAGAGATTGGGTCTCGCCCCATCAAGAAGCAATGCATAGCAGCTTATGGGGGGATTTTTTATGTTAAATACCCCAACTCCCCTGTTCTTTCTGGTAACCAATTGCTTATATCATTGAATACAATAAATGACACACACTAAGTATGCAAGAGAAAATCCAACTAATTCTATATTTATTGTATTTTATTTTTTTGGTTCATATCAAGACCATCCATCTGGTTGGCCTAGAATGATCAATAATCCACTAATCCGATGATCAGGATTGTTTGAATGAGCTTTTTGGTCTGTCCATTCACTGGAGGCCCTGGGCAATCTATCAATCATATTTGCTCAACTAAATGAAAAATAATAAAATTGTTTGTTTACTGGATTATCTTAGTCTGATTAATCTGAAACTTATTACAATGGCAGACATTTTTAATCTCAAATTGTGGACAGGGAAACAGACCGACTGGCAACCCAAGGCGCACACAACCATTCATGGGGTCGCCGTCAACATAAATCTACAGCAAAATGAAGGTAAAAGAGAGGGAATGCATTTTTGCAGTTCAACCCTCTAACACAGAACTCGACGACATGAAACAATCAGGCCCTAAACAATTTGTATATTCTGCACAATATGCAACATGTTTTACATGAATGCATAACTTAGCACAAATATGCAAAAACAACACCTAACTAAAGAAGAAACTTTTACACTGAACACTCAATTGATAAACATTCCAACGCCCAACTTGAATCAAAGTATAAATATTTCATCAACTGCTCATTTCAAAGAACTGGTAGAACAGGTCGCAGTGACTTCTTGTTACAGATAACATGAATCCTAAAGATGGGTCACTTGGGCTTTCAAATTGGGTTCCAGATGCCAGAACATGGTGGATTGCTCAGTTTTCCCCATGCTTGCAACTAGCTTTTACTAATGTTTATCAAAACAGAGTACAGACCATTACCAAATTTTGCATTTGCTTGAGGTTCTCACTTTAACCTCCAAAAGAAAAAAGGAAATCTTGAAACAACTGTACTTGCAGTTTCTGTGTTCCTTTAGGGCTTTTTGGGCGGGCGTCCAGAAGATTACAAATCAAAAGTAAAGAAAACAAAATGATCTCCACAAGATTACAAATCAAAATCCAATAGACAAGATGTCGCGGCATCCAAAAGCAGAAAACAAAAACAGAAACAAATGCATATTAAAACAGTCAAAAGCAAATGAAAAACTAGACCAGATGCAAGTCCATAGCAAGTTAAAAGAGAAAAATCCCATTACCCCTTGGATTCTCTTTCCAGTAACAAGACATTTCGGCCCGCTTGCTCTCTTCTTTGTCGTTTGAAACACAAGCGTTCCACCTGCATTTTCAAAACAAACAGCACAAGAAAAGAGGACAAGAAACAACTTCAATCTGTAAATCAGCTATCGGACAAACAAAATCAAGAACTCTTAAAATGCAATGAATCGTAAAAGACATGGATTGAAAACAATAAATTACTTAGAAACTACGATTTACTAGAAGAAAAGGAAAAGAAGAAGAAGACAAAGGAGAAAATCTAGGGTTTGTAGAAATGAGAGCATCTAAATGGAGGATAGATCAGGCGAAGATGGTAGATCTAATCTAATCAACGAAGAACTAAAACAGAAGAAGAGAAAAAGAAAAATGAAGAGGAAATCGATCTGTTAGGGTTCATCAATTCGTATCGTAACATACGGGGATTTTTTTTTCTTCGGCAATTCTCTCTCTCTCTCTCTCTCTCTCTCTCTCTGTGAAAGATGAGAAGGGTTTTGCGGCGAGGGAGATGATGGAAAGAAAGATGAGGGATTTGGGGCTTTTTGGGCCGGCGTCGTTTTCACTCCAAATGAAAAACACAAGGCGCGATTGAGAAATATATGGAAACGACGGTCATCAATCTCCCATTCATTTTTCGGCATTATTTTCGAAAAATATATGTCGTATACGAAGCAAACGACAGCTGAGACATGTCGAAAAATAAACGACTGATAGGGCAGTCGTTTTCGACCTACCTCTACAGTCGCAAATCACCTCTTTTGACGTAGTGACTGATGATGATGATAATTGGAAAGCTCCTAAGAACAAATAAAGATGATTTTATTGTAAATGCCAAATCCACAAATCTAATTTTCTAATATTCTCATAATACAAGACAAATAAAATGAACAGAACGAATTAAATGATAATGTTTCATCATTTCCAACCAGAACAAATCTAAAAAGAATCGAACCACCACTCATACGACACATAGAAAATCTGTAACACCCAACCTTGCCATTTTATGCTGAATGGGATTTTATCTTTTATTTTGTCTATCAACCATAAATTTCAAGGCCATGAATTGAAGGTTAAGATAGTCCAATATGGGATTATTTTCAGTGCCTGATGATTGACGTTGGGGCTCATCGCGCCAGTCTGCAAATTGGCAGTTCAGTTGTACAATCCAAGAATCCAAGCAAACAGCATAACTTGCAATAGAGAAAAGATTTTCATTGGAATGCAAGGTTCCCTTCTTCTCCATATACGGGTGCACTTCACCCGAAAAGCTTCCTACTGATAAAGAGTTCTTCTGCATTTGTCAGGACTTCAACGTTTCAGCTCTATCTAGATGCATCACTACTACAGATGGCAAAATAGAATCATCACCATTTGAGGTTTGGGACATTCAAAAGCAGCCCACTGGAAAATACCCATGAACCATGTGAAACCTTTTGATCCTTATGTGATTTTTCAATTATATCATCAGTCGCCACCATAATTAATCACAAGTTATTTGAGCTAATTCGGAGAATTAATGGCTACCAAAGAAAACGAGTCATAGTTGTTTTCTAATAAGCGGAAGCAAAGTACTTTGAGGAAGTTGGCTTCTAATAACGTTCCCAAACATCTATTCTCTCTGCCTAGTCATGAGAAACATGATGAGGATGCTTCTCTCTCCTCTCCTGCCTGCATGCTTAAGCACAATTATTAGAGCCTCCATGCACTCAGCAACCGCATTTGAATTCCCTGGTATGTTGCAGAACTTATTACAATGCCCAAGGAATGATTAGATTCAAATAACATAACATTTGGAACCAAAAGGTGGCAAAACAGGAAGTCAAAGAAAATGGCACGTCCCCCTTAGCACAAAGCATAAAACAAGATGGAAAAGAGTAAATAATACAGCCAAATACGATAAGGTGTAATTTGCAATGACTACTGGTCCAATCATCACCTTAGCAAACAGGATCCTAGACGTGAGGAATGTTGGGGAAATTACTTACGAACACAGCCACCACAAACTGACATCATCATTAAGGCTGTGTTTGGTTTCCAAATAAAAAAATATGAAAAATCAATTAAACTAAAATAACACAGCCATTCTCTATTTAAACACGAATCAACGAGATTCTATGGGAGAAAAATAGTAAAAGAAAGAATCAACATTAATTCCATGGATTAAGTATATCAAACACCTTGCAAACGGGTAGGAAGCAAAGCCACAGTCAATATATGATAAGATTTTCTTCTTCTTGAAGGCACAGAGAGAAAAAAGGGATCATTTCAATTGGACTTTCTTTTTTATACAGCATACTTAGAACCAAACAATTGTTTTAGGAAGAAAGGTAACTTTTACAGCATGATATTCCCAATAGAGTGTTATACCATGCAAAGATTTTAATGACATATCAGAAGCATTAACATAATGCACTGAACTCATAACTTGCATCAGATCACTTTCAGACTTTTCTAACAAAAGTAGGAATACAATCAACATATTTTTTATATTGCTCGTCCTTCAAGAGAAAGTCAACTACAATAAACATGGTGTCTGCATCTGGCAAAACATCTCTCTTAGCCATTATATGGAAAATCTCCATTGCCTTTTGCATCTCATTAATCTCACAAAAACCACAAAGAATTGCATTGAAAGTGAAAGTGTGAGGCATGCAACCATTTTCCTCCATTTGAGAAAATAGCTCATTAGCCTCCTCCATCAAACCTTCTTTGAAAAGTCCATTGATCATTACGGTATATGTTATCACATCAGGCACCAAACCATTGTCGATAGCTTTTTTCTATTTCAATTTTCCCATCTTTACACAAACCATCAATGAGAATGTTATAAATTTCGATACATGGTTGAAAGTTTAACCATAGCTTGAAATACATTTATTGCGCCAGCAATATAATTTCTTTTGCAAAGTCCATCCAACAATGTAATGTATGTAATGCGGTCGGAACTTGGGCCAGAAGCTTTCAACTCATTTATGAGAGTTAGTGCTGCCTGAACACTGCTTGCACCAAGCAAACCGCACAAAAGAGTGGTGTACGTAATAATAATAGGTACCAATCCCTTATGACACATATCTTGGAAGAGCCTTATGGCTTCATTTATTCTCCTACTTTTACAATACCCATTAATCAAGACAGTGTAGGTGTACACACTTTTCTCGATGCCATCATCCACCATAAACTTAAAGACTTTCATTGCATCATCCATTTTCCCTTGCAAACAATAACCATCCATCAATGTATTATAGAGAATTGCATTAAGCTTCTCAGCTCTTTGAATCACCACATCAAATAATTCGTGTGCTTTTTCCGCCATCCCCTCTTTACAAAGAGCATCCATTATTATGTTAATTGTAAAGGCATTCGGAGATATACCACTAATAATCATTTCATTGAATAATCTTGTGCTTTCTTCCCACCGGCCCATACAGCTAAATCCCTGAATTAAAGAGTTATAAGTGACAACATCCGGCGAGATACTATTACCAACCATTTCTGAAAAGAGTGCTAGGGCCTCATCCAAAAACCCTTCTCTGCACAGACCATCAATGATAGTATTGTATGTGCAAGAATCTGGCCTACATATTCCCCTCTCCATCTTTCTAAACAAATCGAGTGCAGGAGTAACATTTCCGGTCTTGCAAAGCCCGTTGATGATCATATTGTGTGTAACTATGTTAGGTCCATACCCCTTCTCCACCATTTCTGTAAAGAGGTGTATGGCCTCTTTCACCAACCCTTTTCTGCATAGCCCATGTATGATGGTGTTACATACAATAGTGTCCGGTCTACATGTTCCCTTCTCCATCGCCTTGAGCATCTCAAGAGCAGCATCCACCTTCCCACTCTTGCAGAGCCCATCTATGATGGTAACATAAGTAACCACATCAGGTTCGAATCCGTTTAAAGATATCTCCCAAAATGGCAAACCCCAGATCGACCCTCTTCAATCGGCAGTAACAGTTGAGCAGAATGCTCAGAGTAACTATGTTGGGGGCAATCCTAGTGGACTTCATCCTCAAATAGAGAGGTACAACAGTGCAATGATGTTTGATTTTGGTAAGAGCCCCCAACAGATGATTGAAAACATCAACTGGGGGCAAGGGTTCCAAGAGAACCATACAATCGAACCAACCCAATGCATCATGAAACTTCAAATTCTCTAATTTAGACTGATCTTTCACAAAATTTAAGAACTGGGTATTCAATACCTTTGCACTACTAGAATAAGAAGAATTCATAGAAATTGGAAATGGGTATGAAAAGGAAGTGGTAAACCAGTAGCACCTTTGCTTTCTGGAAATCTTGATGGTTGGTAAGGTTGTATTCTCTCTACAAGTTGATGTTGTATTTTATATATTTATTTTTTTGGTAACAAAAGCCTTCACCCCACCCACTTCTCAATTACATAATAAAACCCACCCGACGAGATCCACCATACCCCCAATTTGACTAAAGCATCCGCCATAGAGTTGGTCAATCTAAGCTCATGACGAAAGGCTATATTAATGATAGAAGATAAAATCCAAGTGGTACTGGAATTTCCAAGGGTTCTCTATCTCCAAGTTGTAAGCTGATCAAGGACCTAATTGTGTTACATGTGTAGAATTTTTGACAAAAAAAAAAATGGAGGTGAAGTTATAACTAAGAAGCTTAAACCCACTTGTTAGAGAGGATTTTCCCTCAAAACATTTATCCATATATACTCCACAACCAATGACCAAGCTAAAGAAAATGTGTAGCTCCCCAAAGTTGTTAGATACTATTGTTAGGGTTGCCTATTCAGAGAATTTATTAGTCAAAACTGATTTTAGCACTAGTTATCTCAATCAATTCCCGATTTTAGCTCATGATTTCTTATAATCAATTCCCTTTCTCACAACTCAAGATTCCAGGAGAAATCACAACAAGAAGTTGCATTATTGATATTCGATTGGTGAGAAGTGGAGTTTCTAAAAATCCTAGGTATGGGTGGTTTTGTGAGACTCAATGGTAGACAAACATGATAGGAACATAGCTAATTAGAGAAGGAAAAACCCATCTTTAAAGGGAGTCTTAAACTAATCATATCTACCCTTTCCAATATCCATGTGTATAAAATAGGAAAAGAGCAAGACATATCATATTCCTAATGGAAAGATGTAACTGAGACACCAAAACAAAAAGGTAATACACTGTACATTTGTAAAATGGGAGAAAAGGCTATACAATAGAGGATAACTAATGATGGATCAACTGCATCTCACAAGGTTTAAGAATAATATAAGGGCAGATGAAAGATCTCACGATGCTTTCATCTTCTGATTGGTGATCCATATAGATAGATTATCGCGGTCCCTTCTTCAATGGCCCCTCTTCAGCTGGTCCCTTACTCCATCGTCTCTTTCGCAGCATTAACCCATTCTTTGGATTACCTAAGAGAGAACCTCTCATTTGATGGCCCATCATTTGTTATCACTAGGCAAACACTACGTCAACGTTACTTTGGTGCTTCGTGTGCCTCGTTTTTGTTGTCCCATTTGATAGGCCAACAATGGAAGTTCACTCTAGGTATATTGGTAGAGAGTTGGTGTCATGCAGGAAGTCTACTGCACAAAACTTGCCTTGCCAAATCAAGTCTACCTATGTGTTTCTTTTCTATTGGTCCAAGAAACTTCATTAAAGAGAAACAGTACAAAGCTGCAGTATAAAAGGTATGCACCAGAAAAACCAAATACAATCAAAACCAAAATTCAATCAAAACACCAACAAAAGGGTCTGCTTTGTCTACCCATTGTGTTGCCAATAAATCCGTAACATCATTTGCAGAACTAAACCTATGATGGAACATCATCTGGATAGGGGAATGAAGGGATCTACTCCCATTGAGAATATAACTGAACTTCCAAGGACCTTTGTCTTGAGAGAAATCAATTTCAACAATAAGCATCTACTGAGGTTCCAGCTCAAGAATAGGGGCTGCAACTCCAAATCAAGGGACCGATTTGATGGACTGAAAAAATTAAAAAATCAGCATTTTGAATGGCCAAGATCACACCAAAAGTACAAAGGATCGATGCGGATATTATCGCACACTTGCATAGAGTAGAAGAAACACCTGAACCGTCAAATCTCGACACATCAATTAGCCCAAGGCCTCTTATATTAAAAGAAAATTTCATTCAAAATGAATACAACAACAACGTTGTTTTAAAGCTATATTATATATATATCCATGTGTGTGTGTGTGTGTGAGTTTTTTGAAACAATAAAACTCTAATATGTTCCAATACAAGGTCATAGAAAAAAAAAAAAAGGGTTGACTAACAAAGAAAGAAAAATAGTTATTAAAAAAAAAAAAACAAAGAAAGAAGAAGAAAAGAGAATGAGGGTTGCTAGCAATCACTAGACTTGTGCTCACATAACCATGTGCAAGTTGGAGGTTGGCAGCCCCTTGTGGGATGTCAGGCCTAATTCTTGGCACTACAGTGATCTTTAGTGCTATTTGATTTCTGTTCATTCACTCAAGCTTCACATTAGCCATAGGGTATTGCAATTTTATTTTAGCATTTGCATATAAAGAATTAAGGAACAAATCTTTGTCCCTTACCCTCCAATTTATTTTCTTTTCCCCACTTTTCATTTCTATGTCCTCATAAGCACGTATATTACCTTCCACCCAACTAAAGGACTCCACCTTTTTTTTTTTTCTTCTCTAAAGGTTAAAGGTTCTATTTTTTTTTTTTTTTTTTTAATGATGTGGGTATCCTTGAGGTTTTTTACTCAACAGGACTATTCCCCCAAGTGGCACGCGCTAAACCCACACAAATGCACAGCGGGAAAATTTGCAGCGGTTTCAAACACAAGGTGTGGTCTCTAAAGGTTTCGAGTTTTACACAGAAGATTGCAAATTTGAAAAAAAAAGAAAAAGAAAAAAGAAATAATTAAAGACAACCACCACAAACTGACATCATAATTACGGCTTTGTGTTTGGTTTCCAAATCAACAAATTTGAATAAATCAATTAAAATAAACCAAAACTACCATTTTCCATTTAGCCACAAATCAACGAGATTCTACAGGAGAAAAACTATGGAAGCAAGGATCAACATTAATTCCATGTATTAAGTATATCAAACACATTGCAAACGGGTAAGAAGAAGATGCCACAGTAAATAGATGAGAAGATTTTCTTCTTCTTTGAGGCACAAAGGGAAAAAACATATCATTTCTATTGGATTTTTTTTATACAACATACTTTAAAGTTTAAACCAAACAATTATTTTAGGAAGAAACGTAACTTTTATAGGATGATGTTCCCAATGGAGTGTTATGCCCTGCCAAGAACTTAACATGAAATATCGGAAGCATGAAGAGAAGGCACTGACCTCACAACTTGCATCAGAACACTTTCAGAATTTTCTAACAAAAGTAGGAATACAATCAACATATTTTTTATATTGCTCGTTCTTCGAGAGAAAGCCTGCTACAATAGACATGGTGTCTACATCTGGTAAAACATCTCTCTAAGCCATTATATAGAGAATTTCCAATGCCTTTTGCATCTCATTAATCTCACAAAAACCACAAAGAATTGCATTGAATGTGAAAGTGTCAGGCAAGCAACCATTTTCTTCC
Source organism: Persea americana (assembly GCA_029852735.1). NCBI lineage: Eukaryota > Viridiplantae > Streptophyta > Magnoliopsida > Laurales > Lauraceae > Persea > Persea americana. Next base: position 64,881,836 of record CM056816.1, read on the forward strand.
ATTTGACTAAATAGCTCATTAGCCTCCTCCATAAAACCTTCTTTGCAACGTCCATTGATCATTACGGTATATGTTATCACATTAGGCACCAAACCACTGTAAGAGATGCGTTGAAATAGCTTTTTTGCCATTTCAATTTTCCCATCCTTACACAAACCATCAATGAGGATGTTATAAATTTCGATACATGGTTGAAAGTTAAAAGTTAAACATAGCTTTAAATACATTTATTGCCTCTGCAATATAATTTCTTCTACAAAGTCCATCCAACAATGTAATGTATGTAATTTGGTTAGGCCTTTGGCCAGAAGCTTTCATCTCATTTATGAGAATTAGTGTTGCCCAAACACTGCCTGCACCAAGCAAACCACCCAAAAGAGTGGCATACGTTTTTGCAGTACCCATTAATTAAGACAGTGTAGGTGTACACATCATGCTCAATGCCATCAGCCACCATAGACTTAAAGACTTTCATTGCATCATTCATTTTCCTTTGCAAACAATAACCATCCATCAATGTATTATAGGGAATTCCATCAAGCCTCTCGCCTCTTTAAATCATTAGGTCAAATAATTCGTGTGCTTTTCCCACCATCCCCTCTTTACAAAGTGCGTCTATTATGATGTTAATAGAAAAGGCATCCGGAGATAAACCACTACTTATCATTTCATTGAATAATCTTGTGCTTTCTTCCCACCGACCCATATAGCTAAATCCCTAATTAGAGAGTTATAAGTGACGACATCCGGTGAAATACTATTACCAACCATTTCTGAAAAGAGTGCTAAGGCCTCATCCAAAAAACCTTCTTTGGACAAACCATCAATGATAGTATTGTATGTGTAAGAACCAGGCCTAAATATTCCCCTCCATCTTCCTAAACAAATGGAGAGCATCACTCACACTTCCATTCTTGCAAAGCCCATTGATGATGGTATTGTATGTAACTATGCCAGGTCCATACCCCTTCTCCACCATTTCTGAAAAGAGGTCCATGGCCTCTTTCACCAAACCTTTTTTGCATAGCCCATGTATGATGGTCGTATATAAAACAGTGCTTGGTCTACATGTTCCCTTCTCCATCGCCTTGAGCATCTCAAGTGCAGCATCCACCTTCCCACTCTTGGCATAAGTAACCACATCAGGTTCAAACCCGTTTAAAGATATCTCCCAAAATGGCAAACCCCAGATCGACCCTCTTCAATCAGCAGTAACAGTTGAGCAGAATGCTCAGAGTAACTAGGTTGGGGGCAATCCCAGTGAACTTCATCCTCAAACAGACAGGTACAGCAGCGCAATGATGTTTGATTTTGGTAAGAGCCCCCAACAGACGATTGAAAACATCAACTGGGGGCAAGGGTTCCATGAGAACCATACGATCGAACCAACCCAATGCATCATCAAGCTTCAGATTCTTTGATTTACATCGATCTTTCACAAAATTTAAGAATTGGGTTCGGCTAGAAGCTTTGTCAGGACTCAATCACGTTGCAGTACTAGAATAAGAGTTGATAATGGAAATTGGAAATGGGTATTGTGTGGGTAAAACCCCGTAATGACGAGATTAAGGGAGGATCGCGGTAGGAGTACTAGCTGTCCACCTCGGCCTCGGTAATCACAGCCCAGCAGTTCGGTGGCTCGGTAAGAAGCGCCGACTCAAGAGACCTCCACCACCCAGCTCGGCAGCTCGGTTGGGAGTGCCAGCACAACGGGGTCAGCTCGGTTAGGAGTGCCAGCACAACTGATCAGCTCGGCGTGAGTGCCAGCTCAGCACAGTGCCCAGCGCGGCCAAGCCATTCCTGGTCCCGGTAGAAACGCTGAAGGTAGAGTGGGCCGTCACCTTCTTCTAAAAAGTACGGGCGCACCCTGATAGATAGGAGCACTCATTTATGACGATGGGATTGCTCATTTATGGCGATAAGAAGTTGGCTTTATCATCCCTTAACATCAACTGACCAAAAGCATGGAAGGTTCTGATGGGATGTTCCCTTTTTACCTACCGCCGAATGTCAGGGTAAGGATCGATGGGACCTCACCCCACCCACCCCCACTCACAGAGAGAATGAACGAGGAATGTCTACATATATACACGTGGGATCAGCCCCATGGAGGTACGCAACACACAATACACAACATACTATCTCTCATTCTCCTCTCCCTCCTCCTGCTTAATTTTCTCATAACTAACTTAGGCATCGGAGCGCCTTCGGCTCACGGCAGCCAGGGGCTCTGACCCAAGTCATTTTCCTTCCCTTTTCAGGTTCTTGGTGTTCGGTATTCCCTGATCTACAAAGTTTATTTCAATCTAAGTGGGTGTCGTGTTTTCACCGCCTACAGTTTAGCGTCGTCTGTGGGGATCACTGAACGAAAAGCTTTCAAACACCATGCCTCCAAAAACCAGAAATGGTGAAGGACCCTCCAAGGGCAAGGGACCAACCATGCAGCCTGTGCTGGTACAAGGTCCACCCCCTCGACAGAGAAGGTCAGGAGGAAGGTCCCTTACAGTCCAGTCAGTATCGCAGTCTAGGGGGCCGACAATGCCTTCCCTTCACAATGTTACGCCTCCAGAGCAGCCCTGTCGTAGTAATGAGCATGCCAGGCGAGGTGACAAGTCAGTCACCAAGCTGCATGAAAAGTCAGCACGGGTTGGATCTCAGTCCCACCATCAGGTCAACCCTGACGAAAACGAAGACCCTCACCTGGATGAGGTCACAACTCAGAACCGCCTCATTCAGGAGCAGGACGAGCTTATCCTGCGGCTCAAACAGCAGCTCCAGGAGAAGAGAAAGGCTCGGAGTCCACCTCCCGGGCATAGCCATGCCTCGGGTCCTCCACCCAGGCACAGCCAGGCTCCTCCGACCCACGAACGGGACTTGAGGCACGTCCTCGATAATAAGAGGCGTGATTGGGTCCACAGAGAAGAAGACTCCAGCAGCAGCCACGAGCATAAAGGGCCGAAGAAGCAGCGAAGGATACCAGAAGACGAGGAGGAGCTCAGGCAATGGATCGACCGGCAGGTCAAGCAGACTGTCCGCCAGAATATGAAGACTGTTGGTATCGCCCGAGACCAGTGCAGCGCCTTTGAAGCTGAGGACACAGGTGCATCTCCTTCCTCCAGGGGAATCAGAAAATACCCCCTCCCCGAGAAGTTCAACGTCCCGAGGTTCACCCTGTATGATGGAACCTCGGACCCTGCGGCTCACCTCCGACATTACATCCAGAGGATGTCGGTCTGGGGGGATGACAATTTCCTGAACTGTCGAGTCTTTTCCTCCAGTTTGGGAGATCTCCCCCTGCGGTGGTTCTGTTCACTCCCTGGAGGCTCCATCTCTAGTTGGCGGCAGCTCCAGATGTCCTTCTTAGATAGGTTCCAGGCTCATCGCGTCATCCTAAAGACCGATGCTAATCTAATGGCCTTCCGGATGCGAGAAGACGAGAACGTCACCCAGTTCGCCCATCGCTTCTAGACTGTTTACAGCCAGATCGAGTGCGCTTCTGAGGAGATGGTGGTGAAATCCTTTCAGCTGGCCCTGCGCCCGGGCATCCAGCTTCGGGCGCAGTTGGTCATGTACCCCGTAGCCACCATGAAAAAGCTGATGACCCGGGCAAACCGGTTCATCCAAGTAGAAGAAGACGAGGTCCAAGGACGGGAGAACTTCGGCCTCACCCAGAAGGACTGACCATCCAAAGGAGACAACAAGTCCTCAAGGAGGAAGGACCGCCGCAGAGACCCATCTCCGGATCAGCACAGGGCCCGGTCCTCAGATCTTCGATGGGACCCCTCCACCTCAGCCGCAGTCTCGGAGAGCGCCAGGAGGACCAGGCACGATGCCGCCACCTTCAAGGCGTAAACACGATCTTCAAGGAGCCCATCTATAAGCTCCTCAACAAAATAAAGGCGCAGCCCTTCTTCAAGTGGCCGCAGCCGATGAAGAGTGACCCCTCCTCTCGGGACCAGGGCAAGTTCTGTGCTTATCACAACTCCTATGGGCACAGAACTGATGAGTGCAAAAGCTTTAAGTCCCACCTGGAAAACCTTGTGAGGGAGGGGCACCTGAGGGACAACATCAAGGAAGAAGGCCGGGACAGCAGCCGACCTCCACGCTGAGATGATGGCGGCCAGGATAGCAAACCAGAGGGCATCATCAATGTCATCCACCTCGCTCCTCCGCCTAAGGGGAGCTCCCAGGCCCGTGCCGAGGCCAGAAGAGCCTCCCACCAGAAGCAGGTGTTGACTGTGGCGCCGGAACCAGCTGCAAACAAAGCTAAGACGGAGGGGCCCAGAATATGGTTCTCCGACAAGGATCTAAAGGACGTCGAACTCCCACATAACGACCCTCTAGTACTCACCTTGAAGCTGCATAACTTCTTGGTTCAGAGAGTCCTTGTTGACCCAAGCAGCTCGTCCGAGATCCTGTACTATGATTGCTTTCAGAAGTTGAAACTCAAGGACAAGGACCTCCAGACTGCCCGAACCCCTCTTGTCAGCTTCAGCTCCAAGCTGGTGTACCCGAAGGGGAAGATCTCCCTCAGAGTCCAAGTAGGAGGCGCCCCTAGGCAGGTTGACTTCCTAGTCGTCGACGTTCCCTCCCCATACAATGTCATAATAGGAAGGACGTGGCTGCACGGCATGGAGGCCGTGCCCTCCACTCTTCATCAAAAGCTCAAGTTCCCCCTAGAGAACCAGTCTGGCTGGACCGACGTAATCACCATAAGAGGCGACCAGCACATGGCCAGACAATGCTTGATGGTCGTGCTGCCTGGAGAAGCCGAATCATCCCAGGTCCATGTAGCCGAGCTGGACAGAGAAGCCAAGCTTGGGGATGTTGGCAGGGCCCCGGCGCAGAAGAGCATCGAGGACCTCACCAAGGTTAGGATCGACCCCGCCGACCCGGACAGATTTTTCCTGATTGGAAGCCAGCTCCCCGAGCCTAAGAAGACAAAGCTACTTGACATCCTCCTCGAGAATAAATAGGTCTTTGCGTGGACACCTTACGAGATGCCCGACATCGACCCAGCAGTCATGTGCCACAAACTGAATGTGGACCCCAACCATAAGCCCGTAATCCAAAAGGCACGCCGAACCGGGGTCCCACAAACTGAGGCCGTGAATGAAGAGGTTCAGAAGCTGCTCGAGGCGCAAGCAATAAAAGAGGTCCATTATCCACAGTGGCTAGCCAACACAGTAGTGGTCAAAAAGAAGACAGGGGGAAGTGGAGGGTCTGCGTGGACTTCACCGACCTCAATATGGCCTGTCCCAAGGACAACTTCCCTCTTCCGAAGATTAACCAGCTCATTGACGCCATTGCCGGACGCGACCGTATGAGTTTCCTCGACGCTTACCGAGGATACCACCAGATACCTCTGTTCATACCTGACCAAGAGAAGACAGCCTTCATCACACCCCGGGGCACCTACTGTTATAGGGTGATGCCCTTCAGACTGAAGAATGCGGGGGCGACATACCAGCGGCTAGTGACCAAGATGTTCCAGGCGCAGCTCGGAAAGACAGTGGAGGTCTACATCGATGATATGGTCGTCAAATCCAAAGAGTCGCAGGACCACTTGGCCGACCTCCGCCAGATTTTCGGCATCCTCCGCCAGTTCCAGTTGAAGCTAAATGCGTCTAAATGCGCCTTCGGTGTTGGTTCCGGAAAGTTCTTGGGGAGCCTGGTCACAAGAAGAGGGATTGAAGCAAACCCTGACCAGATCACGGCAATCCAGGAGCTCCAAAGCCCGACCTCGGTTAGGAGTGCCAGCACAACTGGTCAGCTCGTCAGCTCGGCGTGAGTGCCAGCTCAGCACAGTGCCCAGCGCGGCCAGGCCATTCCTGGTCCCGGTAGAAACGCTGAAGGCAGAGTGGGCCGTCACCTTCCTCTGAGAAGTACGGGCGCACCCTGATAGATAGGAGCACTCATTTATGACGATAGGATTGCTCATTTATGGTGATAAGAAGTTGGCTTTATCATCCCTTAACATCAACTGACCAAAAGCATGGAAGGTTCTGATGGGATGTTCCCTTTTTACCTACCGCCGAATGTCAGGGTAAGGATCGATGGGACCTCACCCCACCTACCCCCACTCACAGAGAGAATGAACGAGGAATGTCTACATATATACACGTGGGATCAGCCCCATGGAGGTACGCAACACACAATACACAACATACTGTCTCTCATTCTCCTCTCCCTCCTCCTGCTTAGTTTTCTCATAACTAACTCAGGCATCGGAGCGCTTTCGGCTCACGGCAGCCAGGGGCTCTGACCCAAGTCATTTTCCTTCCCTTTTCAGGTTCTTGGTGTTCGGTATTCCCTGATCTATAAAGTTCATCTCGATCTAAGTGGGTGTCGTGTTTTCACCGCCTACAAGTATGAAAAGAACGTGGATAGAGAAATAGTAATACCAGTAACACCTTTTTTTAATGCAGCAGTGATGATGGCTGTACTCGAACGAGAAATGGAAAAAATCGAAGCGGCAACCAACGCCATTTCTTTTGTTTGGAGGAGAAGAATGCTTCTCTAATACTCCGTAGGCGTCCTTACCTGTTTAGGGGTTTGGTTTTCGCGAGACGAAAAGTGGTTCAGGCGTCCTGTCCTGTCCAGTGTTTAGGGCACGTTTGGGAGAGGAATCCTTTCTTCGAGAATTCCTTTGTTCAGCTAGACACAAGTTATTCTCAGAGGAGGATTTTTTAAGGGAGTCCATCTACATTATGTTGGGTCCAATGGGTGTAACTTTTTTGGCAAACTTCAAATAATCTATGAAAAATCAAGGGCTGATCTTTCATCCAAAAACTGTTTTGATCTCTCTAAAGAACTTGCACGGCTCGGATCTTCCAAATGGCCTCACATAAATAAAAAATAAATATTTTAATTTGAAATTTCTTTTCCACATATCTCAAGATTTATAATGGATCAACCGCTGAAATTTGACCGCTTGGCCGTGCTTGGTCTTCTTAAGATGATGTATGGTATGGATTATGACTTGGAGGCCCACATAAACCAAAAAACTGAAAAACGCGGACTGTCAAAAACCCCTTCTTTAATACTGTGGCAAATCAATGGTCAATAGTTTTTTGCCGTTTTCTCATCATCCATCATTAATCATGTTGCCATGTTTGACTGGCCAGACGTTTGAGGCCTTTTAGAGCAATCGAATGGTTCGGGTCCAACATAAAGGGCCCACAAAATTTCAGATCACGTGATCTAATGGTTTGGATTTCTTTATTAATATCTCAAGATATATGAAAAATCAACGGTTGATTTTTGACATATGAGCCGTTTTGGGGATTTTAAAGATGATGAATGGTTCGGATCATGATTGTGGGAACCATAAAAAAAATTCACATAAAAAAAAAAACCATTAACCCCAAAACTACCATCCGATTACTGCAGCTTTCTCCTTTCTGATAGTGGGGATTCTGATCCTTAATATATTCAAACGCATGGAACAAAAGACTCCTTCAATGCTTTTTTCTCGTTGTTCCAAACTTGAGTTTTCTATGGAAGCGAGGAAAACTACTAAAAATCCTCACCGTGGACGTTTTCCAAATGTGCCCTTAGTGGAAAGGTCCCAGGTTGAGATTCAAAATCCGTGATCATATTTAGTTTTATGCAACTCCTATGGGCCCCAAAATATTAATCTCGCCCATTCAAACCATTTATTGACTCATAAAACCCCTAACTGTTTAATGGGCTTTCAATCATTTGGTCACCTCGAAGAACTAGACCCGAAGGATTTGGATAAAAATCATTTATTTTTTTACCCAAGTGATAAGTGGGTCTACGCTCAGTCAGGTCCATTCCAAATTTTCCATGCCCAAAATGATGCATTTATTCAAAGTATCATTGATTTAAATTTTGTATACATCATTCAGAAAAACCATGTGCAAACCAGATAGTAGAAGGCTTCATCTGCGACCTCTTCATTACAAATTCAATATCAGTTCCCGAATGGGCGTTCTTTTCTTTTTCTTTTTCTTTTTTTATGAAAATTGAGTTGGTTTGCTCCACAAAAGACCCGAGTTGAACCCAACCTGTTTACATCCCTACTTATGATAATGAAGATTTTATAGCTCACAAGAACAAATTAAATGGAGATGATTTTCTTGTGAACTGAACCACAAACCTTATTTTCTAATATTCTCAATGCACAAGCCAAAATAGAGTGAAAAGAATGAATTAAATAACACCCAATTCAATGTACGAGGAGTCTTTTTTCCTGCACAACTCAACATTTCAACATTTCCAGCCATAGCAAACTTGAAAAGAATTGCGCTACAACTAATATGGTGCATGGAAAATCTGCAACATCCAACTTTGCCATTTTATGTTTAATGTAGATTTTATCATTTATTTTGTTTATCAACCATCTATTTCATAACCATCAATTGGAAGCTAGAATTCTCCAATATGTGATTATTTTTAGTATTTGGTCATTGATGTCGGGTCTCGCGAAGCCTATTTGTATATTAGCAGTTCAATGGTACAATATGAAAACCTAGGCAAATTGTCGAACTTAGCACAGGGAAAAGAAGCTAGTTTGGATATAGGAAGGATATTTTCAGTCTTCAACAAATACAAGCGCACTACACCATAAAAGCTTCCTACTTATGAGAGTTTTTTCTGCCTTTGCCCAAAACTTTGACTCCAAGTTTAACCTCCAAGTAGATGCATTATTGCTACAAATGATGAAAAGAATCCTCACCAGCTGAGATTTCGAGACACCCAAAAGAAACCTAGAGGAAATACAAATTAACAATGTAAAAGCATTTGATTCTCCTCTGATTTTTCAATTATATCGTTCGTCACTCACACCATAACCCACCACCAGTTAGTCAAGGTCATTAGGGGAATTAATGGCCGCCAAAGACCAAGTCACCGTTCTTTTCAATTATCTTCCTATTTTTTAATGTGCACAAGCATGGGAATCTGAGGAAGCCAGCTTGTAACTGTGTTCCCAAACATCTGTTGGCTCCACCTGGGCGTGAGGAACATGGCGAGGATGCTTCTCTCTCTTATCTCCTTTTATTTGCTTCAATCCATGCTTCAACACAGGTATCAGAGCCTCCATGCACTCAGCAACTGCATTTGGGTTTCCTGGCATATTGATAATCTGATTACAAGCACCCAAGGAATGATTAGATTCAAACATCAGAACATTTACAAAAAGAAAAAAGTGGCAAAATAGAATTATAAGAAAATGGCAACTCCCTCGACAAAAGTATAAAATAAGATGGAAAAGAGTAAAGAATACAATCATATATTGTAAGGTGCAATTTGGCTTGATTGCACCACTATCCTCACCTTATCAAACAGGACCTCAAACTGGAGGAATCCCCCATATCTGTTGTTTCACTTCCATCATGATTTGTGGTTATAGTTCATGCATTTAAGCTATGCTTAAAAATGTTTTGCATTTTGCCTGGAGCCTCAAGATTGCAAAAGGGAAGTTTCAAAAGTGGAAGCAGTCTTTACCGTGCCTAATAACTCCCCACTGGAGAAAATCATATATGTAACAGATGGCAGTCACAGAAAATTATAAGCATTTTCTATGCTTCTTTTTCAACACCCAAAATCTGTCCAGGTGATGTAGTTTGTTCTTTTACTTGTCAATTTGATTTTTCTAGCCTTCTTTGTGGAGCATGGAGATGCACAGGCGTATTTTGGTGTGTGGTGGGTGTAGGGTTGTTGTATGACAGACTTTAAACTGTTTTGAAGGTTATATGGCCTTAATCAACCCAGTTCATCCAGACTGTTCTATTGTTTCTGGTTGTCGTGTGGGCTCATGCGGCTCTACACCTTTGCTTTTTGGAACATTCAGATGGCTAGTAATGGTAGTATTCTATTTACAAATTATGAACTGATCAAGAACTTATGCATTTAATACATAGATTTTTCGACACAAAACAGATGTGAATTTATATCCCAGAAGCTTAAACAGATTGTCTCTCCAACAACTTTTCCATTTACTCCACAACCAATGAACTAGCATAAAGGAGAATGCGCATCTCCTCGACGTTGCTGATCTCTTTTGTTAAGCCAGCTTGTTCCAAGCGCTTATTGGTAAAAACCAATTTCAGCTACTTATGCATAACAGTGAGGAGATGCGGGGTGGGCCGGTGGGCAATGTAGAACTGGAGAGAAATGGGGGTAGATCAAACGAACTTAAAAATTGGCCTCATGCCAAACTCCAATCTAGGAGGCAGAAAAGAAGATCTCTCACAACTAGAACTAGCAGGAGAATTAGAAGTTGAAGAACTCGAGAACTCAATTTTCTTACTGATAGTCATTGTCTAAATCATTACAAGCCTCTCCATATATACAACCAAAAGAAATGAAGGAAAAGAAACTTCCTAAAATTGATAAAAGAAGGAAAGAAGAATAAACTTTTTAAAATTCATAAAAGAAAGAAAGAAGAAAGAAACTTTCTAAAATTTATAATTCCTCCCATGTGGCACTTCATAGTGTGGGGCCTTCAATACGATTGCACACATTGGGCCTGAAGTCCATCAAATACTTGATCCAAAGAGATCCAACCATTGGATATTGTCAGAATGGTAATCCAACGGTGGATTTTCAATATCTTGGCGATCAATGTCTGTATGTGCATCATTAAGAAAACACAACTCTAAATAAAATAAAGATAGGAAAAATGCTGCTTGGACTAACTCCCAGCCAGAATTCTGGCCCGAATTCAGAAAATAAAATGGTGAAAAGACATTTGAGTGAGTGAGTGAAGGCCATTTGAGGGTAAATATGGCATTACAATGCAATTCGGGCAAAAATTCGGGCCAAGAGTACGTCCATGTAGCATTGCTCTAAAGATAGATGGGCTGGGCCCTAGGTGGGTTGACCCATGGGGACCACAGGTCTCTTCTGCATCAGGTACTTGCTATCTCATAATCGTCTCCCTTCTCATAAATTCGGGGAAAACTCACTAGAACAAGTCAGGGTGTTTACATTTCTTTTGTGAGAAGTGGAGTTTCAAATAGTTTTTAAACACACAGGTCTCAATAAAAATATCCTAGGAATATGGGTGGTAATATGAGACCCAATGGTAAACAAAAATTACAGGAACCCAGCAATTTAAAAGGGGAAAACCAATATTTAGAGGGAATCTTACTCAAATCAAATATATCCTGTTAAATGTCTGTGTATCAAATAGCAAAAGAGAAGCATCGGAAATCAAATGGAAGGATCTAAAATAGTAGTGGCAATAATAATTGTACGTTACTCATAAAATGTGAGAAAAGCTGTTATCCAATTGTCGCAAGAAGAACATTGTACACGAGCAAACTCCGATATGGACAGACCATGAGATTGTCTTTCGCCTTTATTGTTCAAGGAAAGTGCATTAGTTACACTATTCTTAAAATCCCACATTTGGCTAACATTTCTCCGAGTATTTAGCAAGATGAAGAGTTGCGAAGGATGCTATTACAGTAAAAATAGCTAATCCCTTCTAAAAGATTGCAGTTTTTGGTGAATTTGTATTCCTCCCTAAATATCTAAGTAAAAAATTTACAAAAGAGAAAAGGATGAGGTGAGATCCTTACAAGTGTTGACGCTCTTATTCCAGCTGTAGCGCGTGAGAGCATGGCCAATGGTGTCACCTATTTCCGATAACAGGAAATAAGAAGAATTCAGCACAAGTCTTATAATGAGTAAGATAAGAAACTCTAGCAAATAATGAAGTGATTCCAATCGCTGAATTCATTTCAAGGTCACCATGCAAACAACAGCAGATTTCTCAATTATGAATTACGACTACACTAGTCATAGCATATGGGTAGAGAGATATTACACAAAAAACTTAATTGCATAGAGTGATACACACACACACACAACACCAAAAAAAAAAAAAACCCACATACACATGCTTAGATATGTGCATATACCCGTACATATATACATTCATGTACACGAACAATGCAAACAGATATACATATGCTAAGACAACTCAATCACAATATGCACACAAGGGAAGGAAGAATCACTACCGCATCAGTGCTTCAGTTCCATAAAAATGCATAGAACCAAATATTCTTAGATTAAATGTCAATGGTGACAGCCCATATCTGCTACCTCATTTTGATATATGAGCAGACAGTGCAATCATCTCCTAGATTCCTTCATCTACTGTATCGGGTGCTAGGTCCAAGTATAGTTATACCACAAAATTAACCATCGAAAGATGTTGATACCTTGAGACTCTCTTGAAGCATTGCATACAGAAGACCTGGGGTTTCCTTCTCTATCAAACCTTTTGTTGCTTCAGGTGTAACATCTCTGGGAGAAAATCCAGTGCCACCTAAATGTAAGGGAAAAAAATTAAAACAATGAATAAAAAGGAAGAATTACCTAAACCTCCATAAAAGTCGGCCCAGAACAGAAGATAGAGAGGAGAGTCTAACCTAGGGTTAAGATGAGGTCGACTTTGTCAATATCACACCATTTTTTCAGACAATCCTGAATTTTGTCCACTTCATCTGGCACTACAGCTGTTGCAAACACCCTTGCTCCTCCTAACTTCTCTGATGAGGAATTTACAACAGAAATTGCCCTTGGACCACTGTAGGATTCGTAACAAATTAGTCAGGAGTTCATTAAGTCCTAGAGTCAGTCTTCTCAAGCTCAATCAATCATAAATTAGTGCACAGCAAGAGAAGATTCATGTGTCCAGTGAAGGTTCACTTATCAGACAGTAAAATGGGTAGCTTGTCAGAGAAAGAAGAGGAAATACAATCATGAAGGAAAATGTGCAAAGAATCAACTGATACTATGTGGTTTCCTTCAACAAGAAGCAGCAGCAACTCTGCGATTTAATTTTGCATCAACAAAGTGACCACTTAGAAACAAACATTCAAAGTGGTGTATTCAAATGCATTTAGTTCATGTATCCATTTCTTTGCAATAAAGAATCAAATTCAGTAAAACAACAGAAATCAGCATCATACGTAGGGAAGACAAAATAACTAAGTTCTTTCCATATGGAACATGTCTCTAAAGTGATATACATTCTGACTCCTTCCTTTTTTACTGCTTCTGGTTGTTATTGTCTTCTTTATTATACTTTTTTTTTATTATCTTCTATCCGGCTGGAAAAAAAAGACACTATTTTTGTGTCCCTTCCCCCTAAATTAAATAGGGAGACTGGAAATCAAAATCCCCCCTCTATTGCTATAAGAACTACAGAAATGAACAAAACAAGTACACATGGGTGACACCTGGAAATCAAAATCCCCCCGCTATTGCTATAAGAACTGAAGAAATGAACAAAACAAGAACACATGGGTGACACCTGCTGACAGCATAATTTTATCCTTGGAGGCAAGTCCACCTTAGTTTATAAGGTTTAGGGCAGTAGTTGTAAGAACAAAGGAATTAGCATAAATAACAATAGGCAAGAAACTGACAAGTGGAAAACAGATATGGCAAGTCCAATATAAATCGAACTGGTTGAATATCATGTATACAACATTAGCAATCCCTAATATGTGGGTTCTTCGAAAAATTATAAAATCACCCATTTAGCAAAGCACCTGCCCTATCCTTCATAGCTAGATCCTTTTGCTGACATATATTCAATTTAAGATATTGTCCTCCCACAAAAAAAAAAAAAAAAAAAACTGCCTTACCATATTACAAGCTTTGGGAGCAATTTATGTCACAAGGGTGCAAACAAGAGCTTTTTTTTTTTTTTTTTTTTTTTTTTTGAAAAGTAACGAAATTTAATTAATAAAGCAAAACATTATAAGAGAGCTATAATGGCAAGCTCTATCAGTGATATCAACATCTTCAGCGGGGTAACCAGGAAGTCAGTGACTACACAGAAGAATTCCATATGTTGAGCACATGTGTAGACTGCCAAGACTGAGAAATGCAAACGGTTTCCCATCATTTGGGTGATTGACTCAAGACGTGTAGAACGAATTGGCCTTGGACATATTACAAATTATTGAATGCATATAACCTGGCGCATAAGGGTGAGGCGGTTGTTATGTTTCTAATACGAGAGTGATACTAAGAAATATGGATGCCAGACCATCTAAGTAATCAAGAAAACAATCACATGCGCAAACCCAACCTCAACCTCGGACGCTAAATCCTAACCCAAGGCGCAGTCCTACAGTCAACAGCTTAAGGAAGAATGCCACTGACATCTAGAGAACAAGAAACGAGCAGGCCTTTGTGTAAGAAACCATATACCAACCCAAAAGCTTAAGCTCATAGGTGGAACACCCATACAGGTATATTAAGACATGTCAAGCCTATTACTTAGGTGATGTGGGAAGTGGGACTTCCCGACACTCCCCCTCACGTGTAGGCCCAACAAATTTCATGAACGGGCCAGTCACGTGGGTTATACAGGAACAACGGTATTGCAACCCGTTCTGATACCATGTAATAAACCATATACCAACCCAAAAGCTTAAGCTAATAAGTGGAAGGCCCATACAGGCAGGGATGAAAATATCGGCCGTGGCGGCAGCTGCCGCCACACTACATTGAATTTGGCGGCTAACGCACCCGTAGCGGCCGCTACGTGGCCTCTGGGGGGTAATAAAACCCCCCTGACGACTTTTCGTTCTACCTTTTCAACTTTTTTCATCTTCCTTCCTCTTTTTTCTCCATTTTTACTGCTGTGAACCCTTTGTGTGTCCCCCTAGTGGTCCCAACTCCATTTTGTCAAGATTTGTTGCTACAAAATCAAGAGATTCAACTATTCTAAGGAATCTAAAGGAGATTCATCATCTAGGACTCATGGATTAAAATAGCGGGTAGCGGCCGATACATATCGACAGTGTTAAACAAACACCCCCCCCCCCCCACGACTTTTTCACTTTTTTTCAACTTTTGAGATTATCACTCTCTAACTACCATGAATCACAACTTTTAAGGAGGGACACAGGTTCTGAAAGCTCAATCCCCGCCGGGGGATACCCCCGGACCCCCTTTGCGAAACGCATGTTTTAAAGAAGTGGCAATCATGAAAACAAAAGGATCCTACTTGACCATGATAGCTAGGCCTCTTTTACTGGTTGTCTTTCTTTGTTGTGCTTGGATGTCTATTATTATCATTATTTGTTAATATATGATATTAAGCATGTTTAATTATATTTGGAATGTGTGTAGTAGTATAGATATGGTTACCTATTACTAATAAATTTTAAACTGGTCTTAATTTAACTGTTTTAAAAGAACCCTCATTGTTAAATAACTAAGTGGGAGAGGCCCGAGAGGGAACTTCTTAAGTTCCCACGGTCTCCATCATTGTTTTGTAGGAAATGTAATTGATTTATGTGTTGACCTTGGAGTCTTCCTCTTAATTGGATGTGTCATCTCTGAGAGGACGAGTGTTGACCACTTCATTTCTAAATTAGTGTTGAATGTTGAGTTGTTGAGTGTTGACCACTTCATTCACTTGATTGAATTTGAACCTTTAACCATGAGGCTTAAAGTATTGACTATTGATTGTTCAATGTTCACTAATGACCTAACTCTTAAGTCTTATGCCTTTATTTCATGTTCTAGTTTTTTTTTTTTTTAATGAGCTTTTCATTACTTTCTAAGTTAGCATGACTAAAGAACATGAATACATGTGAAAAAACTAATCATTACTATTATTTTCTATTTATATAGCGATACAGGACCTTATATATTGAGGGCACCGCTACACCCCCTTTTCTTACTTACTTTTGCAAAAGAACCACATTTTCTTTCATTTTACAATTTTCTGGATTTTCTGGAATTTTTTCAAATTTTTTTGGTGAGTATTTCAAATCACACCGCTACGCCGCTACGTATCCCCGCTACGCTACGTATCGCCCGCTTCGTAGCAGCCCGCCGCCACCGCTATTTTCATCCTTGCATACAGGTATATTAAGACATGTCAAGCATATTACTTAAGCGATGTGGGATGTGGGACTTCCCAACACTTTGGAAGAAGGCGGATGTTCATAACTGGAAGCTGTGCCCATCATGTGTGATTTCAACGGAGGCCTCCTACAGAACTTTGGAAGGACCGCTAGAAGCCAATTCTCCTAGCTCGCATGTTTGACTGGGCTTGGCTCCTCCAAGGTGCAGACGTTTCGTTGGTTGGCAGTTTTTAAGGAGTCGAGTGGAAAATCTTGGAAGGGAAAGCATTAGAGTTTAACTTAGACATGTGCCTTCTGTGGAAAGGATAGTCAGATGATTGATCACTTGTTCTTGCATTGCGAATGCTTTTATTTTCTAAGGTGTCACTCGCTATTCCGCTGTGGTCTCTTGATGCATTATAGGGTCTTTTAAGTTGTATGACTCAAGCATGGAGGATGAGTGCCTTATTTAAATGCGGTACAATCGTCTGAAGGCTCACCATGACCCTTTCGCCATTTTGTGGTCTATTTGGAAGAAGACAAACAATAGGATTTTCAGGGGGTCAATGATGCATTTTGATGATCTTCTGTCCGGTGTGCTTTGAAAATAGCAAAGTGGGCTTCATCAAGGAGAGAACTTGGTAATCCGAGGTTGAAGATTCTATTCATAATTGGGAGGCTACCTTATGTTGCATTAAATCAGGGTTATCTGCTACTACATCAAAGCTCTTAGGTTTTTTTTAATCTTTTTTTTTTTTTTTTTTTTTTGCCTTCACTGAAGACAAGTTAATTGTGGAAAGTGATTCAAAAAATGTGATTTCTTGGGTTCTTTCTTCCACTGTGGGACCATGGAAGTTTCATTTATACATCAACAATAGTTGGCTTCTTTGATTCAAGTGGAGTTCAAGAATGTTGGTGGTCCATTGAGGGAACATGCCTACCTTCCATAGGTAGAGTTCAGGCCGACAATGATGCAGGCCCTAGGGTTAGGGCTTGCATTACAACTTACAAGTGCTGAAGCACATTTCCGCAGACACTATCACATGTCACTACAAAGACAATCAACAAGGACACACCTCAAAAGGGATAAAACCCAATTTTATAATCAACTCTACGAATTCTCATCTTTACAATGCCATATAAATAAGAAAAACGAAACTTAGGGTCTAAGTCACCTAATCAAATTAGGAAACTAAAAACAAAAGAAACTATCCTAACTACAACCATTAAACAAAATTAGAAATCTAATGACAAATGATAGGGAAATAAATCAAGAAATAAAATATCTTGGCCCATGTGTGGGCCCATCTTGCATCAGACAACCAATAAGACAAGGAAACTACTACACCCCATTTTGCTCCAACATGCCTGAAGTTATTACACCTTTTCTTCATGTAGCGTGCCGTTAAAATTCAGGTGACTGTTGGCGATCAATAATCTATTTGGATTCATAAAACTCCTAGTTTGCCAATCTAGAAGAGATTTTCTTTCTAGATAAGATCACCTTAAGAGACACTAAATTCCAACATTCTGATCCAGTAAAACTATCCATTATTTTGTGTGTGCATTCAGTTAATGGATGAAAGCTTCCTAACAAGAAATTAGTCACCGAGAATGATATCTAGATAAGAAGCAAAGCACTAAAATAGACCAAACACAGAAATAGGTGCTAAACTAAAAACAATTTGGTTAAGCACAATAGTCCCATAAAAAAACATAAGGAAAACAAAAGGCATACCTCCGATCAGGGCCACTTCCAAATGCAACAGTATCGCTAACGGTAAGGATAGCAACAATAACTGTTGCTTCTTGAGATTCAGATGGAGTTTGTGAATGCATGATGTCACTTCTAATAGTAGGATTTAAGGGAAATGATGACAAATCCATGATATTTTGCATCTTACTCAAAGGAAAGTTGCTTATATCTGAAATCAATATAGCCTGGACTAAAGTTCCAGCTGAAAGTACAGCACCAGTAGCTGGCAACTCTAGTAACACATTTGCAGACTTCATGCTAAGTAGCCGACTGCTCATCTGATGACCAGTACTTTCTGCAACAAATCTTCCATCCAAAAAACTCTGTTTATTCAGTTACTCATTAGGCATTGCTAATACAACTATTGAGCACAAGTTTGGTTGTACGACAAGTTTATGTATTTTTCAATCATAAAAGCATCTCAGTTCTAAAGTCTAAAACCATACCCAGGTTTCCCAGATCCATCATTGAGCACCCAAGAAATTACAGCACGATGGAACTCAGGTCGAACGGGATCTGTCTTTATCGGCTGTGCAATGCGAGCATGCACTCTGTACACCGTATGTAGGGGTTAGGATGATGATACAATTTGCAGCAAATATTAAGCAGATGGTCAAAAAATTAGAGATCAAAATTTAGAATGCTTTATCCGAGGAATCAATTTGATAGAAATAAAGTCTTGGGAACTTGCGTGACAAGCCAGTGGATTATAGAGCTGCAGATCACAATAAAAAGATGGAGATGCAGATCGCTATGTGGCTAACAGTTTTATGAACTCTTACAGGACATACAAATTAAGGAGCACAGAATTTTATGTGCCCATTGTACTCCATACTTGTATCTTATGTTTTCTCCCAATCAAGAGGATTTTAATTAGCTAGATTACAACCTAAACAGCTCCTCATGTTCTTTTGGAGTCATTCAGTAAGCAAGCCGATTAGACAAACTAGAGCCCAATATAAGGCCTACATGGTGTGTGTATCTCACATCAGCGGCAAACCTGGGGTTAACTCATCTGGGAATATGTCACCGAACTCCATCAATGATACTATCTCAACCAGTAAATCTCCACCACCAGATACATCCTTTTCTACCACAGCATATATTGTCCCCTCCATCAATTGCGATATTGAAAGGCAATTCATGTCCTCTATAAGATTGGCTTGCGACAGGCAGCTTCTCAGGAGTAGAGCCCAACACTACCTTCACGTTATCCTTATAAAATGTAAAAGCGTTTTTATAAACATCATGGATGGTGCGCTGCCATGACCTAGCCAATAATAGGTAACAGATGTTTAATGTCAGCATCCTCCAATCAAAAGTGAAACATAAGCTCTAAATATAATTAGTACCTCATTATCATTCTTGAACCATGAGAGCTTCTAAGATGCCAATTGTTTCTCCTGCGAATCTTAAGCTCGTCAATGACCTGTTGCAAGACTACGTTCTTGCAACAGACTCCAAGATCAAGTGGCACTTTTGATCCTTAATTTTGGATTTTGTATGGAATATACACATGTGAATCTAGTCATGTATATTTGGTGGCTTCATCATATATAAATTTTTCCAAATCACCAACTACATCTCCATAAATAATAACATCATCAGCACTCCTTTTAGACTTCCCTCATCAAATTCTGGCTCATCCTTATCTGCAGCAAGGAGCGCACGAAAGGCAGGTTACTGTGTTTCTAAAATGAGGACTTAGTAACCAAGTTCATAAAGTTGTTGTAAGGGTAATCCGATATGCATGGAAAATAATCCATTGGAATCCACTGGCATCCATTGTTAAGTCACACCACAAGAGGCATGGATACCTTCAATTCCCTTCACCATAATGACTCACAAAAAATGGAAACAAGGATCATCTAAAGGCACATCTTATTCCCATTTCAAAGAAGCTTTCAGCATATACTAAGTAAAATAAAGTATTGCAGTAAATGCGTATTTTCAGGAATTAAAACACAGCAACTGAAACGGCTTTATAAAACTATACAATAAACAAAGCAGCGGTTTAGGAAGTATACAACAACCTCTGGAGTTGAGGGTTAGTCCATCCAGCAAGATGGCGTATAGCAGGGACAGCAAAAAGATTGAAACAGACTAAACAGCTCACAGGATTTCCAGGCAAACCAAATGCAAGGATCTTCTTTCCTGCACTTTCTGCAGTTGACGTAAAATGAATCTCCGCAAACGTTATAGGCTTTCCAGGCTTCATGAGAACCTGAATGAGGCATTTTATAAGAAAAATTCATCACATTAATGAAAAGGCCTATGGAGATAAATTGATGAGAGTGACAGCAGGTCAATAAAAAATCCTACCCAGAAGACTCTAAATATTCACATTAAAAGAAACAAAAACATGAAAGGTCATTTTCAGGAACAAAATAAAATCACGATGAAAAGTTATTACTATGGAAAGTGTAAAATCTCACCATGGAAATGCCTTTGATCATTCAAAAAGAGAAAACAGGCACCGAGGAAATAACTTGAACAGTGATGTTCCAGGGCGAGAGCAGCTAAAGGAAAGAGCCCTCTCTCAGATGCAAAAGGCTTTTTCAGCAATAAACAGAATGTTTTGCTTCTAATCATTAAATTAAGCTAATTTTTTTTCTTGAATGTTTTAGTGTAAGGGTATCCAAGAATATGAACAAATGCAGCAAATTAAAGCAAACCTTTTTTTACACCACTAAAGAGGGCATTTGCAAATGCTCTGCATCTTCAGGGACACCTTTCCTTGAGTTTTTACATGTCTATTTTCCTTTCATTTTTCTAATTTATAAATAACAGGAGAATGGTATAGACTATAGACTTCTTTTTTTTTTGTTTTGTTTTTTGAATGATATAGACTATAGAGCCTTCAACAATTTCTCCTTTCCCATGTCCTTGATGTTTTTTCAATAAAGTTCGGTGGTCACCAATAAAAAAATGTACAAGATACATGATTGCCACCTATCCCAACTCTCTTTCTCTCTCTGAATGCAACATCTTCACATCATTGCACCTAACCCAACTATTTAGGGTCACCTTTGTGAGTTAAGGTTTTCCCCTCTCCCCTATTCGAAACTACGTTCTTCAAGACTCTACAGTCTAACACGTGTTTCCTTATTGCTTCATCCAAGGTCTTAATTGGTCCCCACTTTTGGTTCCTTGAACCATAAATCCTTTGAGAAATTGTACAGCGGCTGATTCAGCTCTCTATGCACATGCCCAAAATAACTCAAACAGTATTCCTCGAAAAAAAAAATCTAATATTGAAGCTACTAATAGGCTTCCCCCTATATCCTCATTCCTAATTCTATCTCTTCTATCAAAATCTTTATATAGCTGAACAGCACAATTACATTCTTAACGGTAAATTATTGTTTACTGTTCCTTTGAATTTTATATTAGACTCTGAATGTTTAGTGATGCCTCAATATTTAGTGTAAGGGTGTAGCAATTAAACTTCTCTAGTTATATGTTACAAGTGCAATTTTAAGAAAATATGTATTTACTATTTTTTATTGGCTCTGATGGTCCTATGTGGATGTCTCACACTTTGTGAGACAATCCATGGGGCCCACCTGGGGCTCCACTCCACATGATCAATCCAATCCCGTCACCTACTACGAAAATCCAGGAGACATCTGCACTGGAGCACACCCCTTTGAATTGGTATATCTAAAAAGGTCATCACCCAGTGTGGTCCCGCTGAAGTAGAGTCTTGGGTTTAATTGGTATATCTATTTAATATTTAATTGCAAAATCCTCTATGGTGCCGAATCTGGGAATCATATTATCTTAGTTTTGACAAATTTGCTACCCCACACTAATAAACGATCCCACACACTAACCCTATTCATGCAACATGCTCTAGTGAGATTTGGTAAGAGAAACATTTTTTAAAAATGGTACGATAAGATAGATTTTCTATTCACTTTTCACAGAAACCAGGAAAAATACATAGATGAGCCATCAAACGTGCCTTGCTAAAATGGATGGTCCCTCTCTTTGCTAGCAAAGGCTTGACGAAATCTCTATCTCCCATTGAAACACCCCCAGAAGTAAACAGTATATCAATCCCAACAGAATTGGCATAGTCAAGAATCCTTTCAAGATCTTCTTCATTGTCATGAGCGATGCCCAGGTCAACTGTTTTGCACTGTTGCTGTATGGCAGCTGCCAGAAGCATAGAACGGTTGGAGTCTCTGATCTGATTAACAACAAAGGATGCCCATCAAAGTATAAAGCATATCAGATCTAACATACGAACATAACCTAGTTCAATATCCAACAGTGAAGTTAATCATCAAAAATAAATGCCAAGGATTGACTAATTGACTCCATAATCCATTTGCCCTTGAATACTACAAAGTTCCATGTCTTACAATTTTATCCAAACAAAAAATATGTACAACCTGGCCATGGCTTAGATACTGAGTTGTAGGCTCTACAAGCTCATCCCCTGTTGAAAGCACCGCAACTGTTGGCCTCGGGTACACCTGCATGTTGTGTAACCAATGATACCAATGTATGACATCCATTTATAGTTTCTAACCAGCATTATACAGAACAAATAGGATTACCTTCACCATCATTACTCCCACAGTTGCAAGTAGGCCAATTTCAGAAGTACCTATTAGCTCACCAGACTTCATAACAGTAGCACCTTTATCAATGTCAAACCCCTGACCAATTAACAAAAGGATTTAATAGACTCATAGCAAACAGCAACATATTCTTTCAAGTGGCATTCTAATTATTTTTTTCTTAAAGGTAATCAACATTTAACATAGTTGGGCCAAGATAGACCAGAATGGAGAAACAGAAATACAGAATTCATGTAGGTGATCCCAGCATAGTTGGGACAACACTTTGACGACGATGATGATGAATCAACATCCAATATTATCAAAAAGTTTTACCACTGGACGTATATTGAGACCTGGGCTAGCTCCGACCAATATTTTAACGAACTTTACTCCACCGTAAGTGTCTTTTATTTGTTCAACATTTTCAATTGGCACAACAGCATCGGCACCTTCAGGTATTGGTCCTGTGAAAAAAAAAAAGATCATACAGCAACAAATCAAAATTTCAAATTCAAAGTCAATGAGATGGCATAGGTATTCTCTCTTTTATTTTTCAAATGGCCCATCAAACTACAAGACCACTTTTCCCTTTGTGCTATTTGTTGTGTATATAAAAATAATGCAGTCTACAAGGGCCTACAGACTCCTATTACTCCCAGATGATTCATAAACAGCAAAAAAAGAGCAGAAGGGCTAGGGACCATATCTGCTGCCGTCAACATCAAATCAGGCTAAAAATAAGTCATCTAGCTAGCACATGCTAAAATTCCACTGGTCGTTTATTTTGATTTTAGTAGCAGAAAGAATGAATAATAGCAAATCCATGTCCTAACAATCTTCCTTACAATGGTTATAAGAAGAAGGATGATCCGGTTTGATGGGCTAATTGAGAAATGATGAGGATAATAATCCCCATCCAATTTGGCGACCTCGAGAGTGCAGATTGTTGTGCTGTGATGTCTTTAAATATTATTTACCATAACAGAAATATATTAATAAGAAAAGATGAATACAAAAATACAAACATGTGATGAAGATGATAGCATCATAGAAAATATGTTGAATATTGGCAAAGCAGCCGGTGTCTCCTTCGGTGGAAATAATGCTGATATGTGTTCCATTAAAGGTTTTCAGAATAAGGACCGCAAGGGGAAAAGTCTAAAACTAAAGCTAGAGGGAAAGGAAAACAGAAGTTACAAAACTTATGTAGTTCAAACAAATGATGACTGGATTTCAGGGTTCAAAGAGAAGGGGACTATGGCCGTGGTGCAATGTTTTTTCTTTTTAATCCCCTTTCAAAGGGTTACTAGTGGAGGGATGTGAATATTTATACTAGTATTTTCTTTGGGGTTTTGGATGTGGCTCTAGCTCAGTGGTTCGTTATTAGCCTCTTGGTGGGCTGGTGCTTTTTCGTATCCTTTGTTTGACTTGTTCACTTGTTTGGTTCAATGTCATTTTGTAGAAATAAAATCATTACCGCTTCAAAAAGAAAAGAAAATAGAAAAAAAAAAATCTTGGACCATACACCTAATATGAATAACCACCTCATCCAAAAAAATCCCTACAACTTTGATTGATAACTACAAATACAATTATTTAACTATTCAAGAAAATAAGTTAGTAAACAAATAAACAAACATCACTACAAGCAAAAGTCAAGAGAACATTGGACATGGGATCATTTTGGGACATTCTTGTCCACGGTATGGAACAAATAATATACCTCAGCATCACTTTAAGGTGGGCCAACAGGAAACCATACATTCCAGAGGCTTAGAAAGCCTTCTCTTTTTTTAGGCACATTCAGTATTTTACTTAGGGAAAAGAAATGCTTTCCCTATAGAAGAAATTTTGGAGACCCTATGTAGATCTCTACCCTTAACCCATTAATCCTTCACCCCTTTGATAAAACCACCTTCAAAGAAATCCATTTTCATACATCAAATTGAATGTGATATGCATATGTAATATATATATATATAGAGAGAGAGAGAGAGAGTGAGATACCCCCAGTTGTGACATATGCAACATTTGTGGGAATCACAGTGGCACCAATTCCATCACTTCCAGCTCTTGATTCAGAAATTACAGGATATTCACCAGGCCCGTCTGAAGCAACTACAGCATAACCATCCTGGAAAAAATATAATAAATACATACTAAAAGGAAATAAAATGTCAAGGAAATCAAATTGAGAGTTTAATTTACCCTAGTATATTGATAACCCCCCACCCCACCCCAAAAAAAAAAAAAAAAGGAGAAATTGGTGCCCCCAGATTTCCAATGACAAGAAATGCCATTTAAATAATCTTCCATACCAGACAGAAATTTCTCCAATTCCTCGGACAATTACAGGATTTTCCAGGGGAAAGTGTAACACAATGTACCCTAAGATTTTAATAGTTTTACCAGTTTCTCAACTACTAACTAATGAGTCAAAACAGATAAATGATTAATAGATAGATAGATAGATATGTAGGTGGTTGTGGGTTGTTAGAAGTAACTCAAACCGGTATATAAGGAAACCTCATAATCTGCTAATCTAACAACGTATATGATACTAAACACTTAAGGTTGTTGCAGTAGACTTAGTCTTTGAATTCTGTTAATAAATCCCTATTGTTTAATCCCACAACCACAGTGGAGTGCCTTTTATTTCTAGTTTCTGTTACTGTAAGGCTATATAAATAGCCCCATGCGCATGCAATAAATATATGTGAGTTTTCTCCCAGTTTGACAACTTCTATATACCAACATTGACATTTGGTATCAGAGCAAAGCCAAAATTCACAGATTGTAGCCGCAGCTCAATCATGTCTTCAGAGAGTAACTTTGTGCGACCATCCATTCCCCGGCTCGATGGGCATTATGAGCATTGGAGCATGCTGATGGAAAACTTCCTTCGCTCCAAGGAATATTGGTCCATAGTTGAAAATGGAGTTCCCCAAGAGGATGCAGCCCTCACTGATGCGGAACGGAAGGTGCTGGCTGATCAGAAATTGAAGGATTTACGAGCTAAGAACTACTTATTTCA
Source organism: Persea americana (assembly GCA_029852735.1). Taxonomy (NCBI): domain Eukaryota; kingdom Viridiplantae; phylum Streptophyta; class Magnoliopsida; order Laurales; family Lauraceae; genus Persea; species Persea americana. Next base: position 64,907,057 of record CM056816.1, read on the forward strand.
GGCCATTGATCGCACCGTCTTGGAAACCATTTTAACCAAAGACACGGCCAAGGGTATTTGGGATTCCTTGAAGCAAAAATATCAAGGGAATGCCCGAGTCAAGCGTGCGCAACTTCAAGCTCTTCGCAAAGATTTTGAGATTTTGCACATGAAGGAAGGTGAATCTGTTAATGATTTTTTTGCTCGTACTCTTACAATTTCTAATAAAATGCACAGTCTTGGTGACAAGATGAGCGATGTTACTGTGATTGAAAAGATTTTGCGCTCTATGTCATCCAAATTTGACTATGTGGTCTGCTCCATTGAGGAATCCAAGGATTTGGATCATATGAATATTGATGAATTGCAAAGTAGTCTCCAGGTACATGAACAGCGTATGTCTAGTCATGTCATTGAAGAACAAGCATTAAAGATTGTTCATGACGATCACTTTGGTAATCCTGGACGTGGCCGTGGCGCCTCACGTGGAAGGGGACGAGGACGTGGTAGACAAGGTATGAACAAAGCTCTTGTTGAATGCTATTATTGTCATGATCTTGGTCACTTTCAGAATGAGTGTCCCAAAAAACATAAGGAGCCCAGATACGAGGAGGACTCCGAAGCTCACTTTGCTGAGACGGAAGAGCTTCTTCTCATGGCCTATGTTAATGATGATAGATCTGATGAAGAAATTGTTTGGTTCCTGGACTCTGGTTGCAGCAACCACATGTGTGGGAGGAAAGCATTCTTCTCGTACCTTGATGAGACCTTCCACAAATCTGTTAAACTTGGCAATAATTCGAGTCTTCAAGTCATGGGGAAAGGAAGAATTCATATGCAAATCAATAACCTTGCACACGTTATCACAGAGTTCGCTGTTAGTCTCCTTAGTCGCTACATGGAACACCCTACCACACTACATCTCCAAGCTGCTAAACGTGTGTTATGGTATATCAAAGGAACTCTTGAGTTTGGCGTGTTTTATAGCCAGGGAGGGCATCATCAGCTTGTAGGGTATTCTGATAGCGATTATGCAGGGGATGTTGACGATAGGAAAAGCACATCTGGCTCTGTATTTTTATTAAGCTCCGGTGCAGTTTCTTGGTCCTCTCGCAAGCAACCAATTGTCACTCTCTCAACCACTGAAGCCGAGTTTGTTGCTGCTGCCTCTTGTGCGTGTCAGGCCGTCTGGTTACGAAGGATGATGGAGCAACTCTGTCAAGAACAACATTCTGCAACTGTGATTTATTGTGACAATAGCTCAACAATTAAGCTGTCTCGCAATCCTGTTATGCACGGCCGAAGTAAGCATATTGATGTTCGATTTCATTTTCTGCGTGATCTCACTTGTGATGAAGTAGTCAAGCTGAAACACTGTCCAACTCAAGAACAACTGGCAGATCTGATGACCAAGCTGCTAAAGTTGGATACTTTTGAGAAGCTGCGGACATTGATGGGAGTTTGCAAGTATCCAGGAATAAACTGATCTGTGATCAGTTTAAGGGAGGGTTTGTTGCAGTAGACTTAGTCTTTGAATTCTGTTAATAAATCCCTATTGTTTAGGGGATTGACCTGTTCTTTAGCTTAATCCCACGACTACAGTGGAGTGCCTTTTATTTCTAGTTTCTGTTACTGTAAGGCTATATAAATAGCCCCATGCGCATGCAATAAATATATGTGAGTTTTCTCCCAGTTTAACAACTTCTATATACCGACATTGACAAAGGTCGCTAATCTTTGCAAAGAACAGAGTGCTGAGAATAATGAAGCATCTAAAATGGTATTACCTCATTTCAATTTTCATTCTCTGGGATGAGGAAGTAGGAACAGAAGAGAGGAGATGAAAAAGGAAACGAGACAATGGTTTTAAAACTCAGCCAAAACCAAGTCTTGTTGCCTGATACCATGAAGTTTCTGGCCATGACTGATACGATTTTACATGTTTAGCCCGAAATTTACAATGTATTAAAATTTTGTAATTCTATTCTCACCATCTTTGTATTCTATTTTGTTATTTATTTACGTCTAAATCACTCAAAAGGCCTTTTTTTGTTGCCTGAGTTCCCATGCCTCACAGTGATCTGTTTGCAGAAAAGAAAATTCCAAAACCTAACCCCATCCCCCCACCCCCAGTAGCCCATAGATAACAGTTTTCCTTGAAACTGCAGAAAATCAGTTCAAAAGTTCCTACACTTTCCACATGAATAAGTACCAAATGCCCACACCAAACGACAGAAAATTGTGCCATGTGAAAAACTAGGCCACTTTTCACATGGCCACAGAATCCGCATCATTACAAAAACCTTACCTGAAGGAATGAAGAAACAAGTATTATCAAAATTTTCATTTTGTTTATAACATTCCACAGTTAGCCTGTCCGCATACAACAGGTTTAAACAATCGGGTAAATCATTGCAGATTTTTCAATTTTATTTTTGCCTTCAATGGCCTTTTTTTTTTTTTTGGCTTTGGCTGCTACAGCATTTGAGCCCATGTTTTAAAACAATGGGATAGACGCAAATGTTATGTAGTTGGGCAATCAAAATGCTTCATTTCTATGCTTTCAAGTGAAAATAACCAACCCCACCATCGGAACTTTACAGTAGGCGCATAAACAAAGTTCCCAAGTACAATCCTTCCACAAATGAAAGAAATGAAATTGGGCAAGTGGGTCATCAACAGAAGAGAAAAGTAAGTGGGGGTTAGAGTAGTACCATGATGGATGCTCGAAAAGGAGGTAAAGGTTCGCGGGCTACACCGTCCTCGGCCAAGACCAAACCCAGCGCGTCTTGGAGGGGTACTATGACTGGTTCCAGACGAGGAGCGACGCTAAGGACCGTTTGGAGGGCCTCATCCACCGACACCATAGATGGAGATAGTGATGAAAAGGAGCAGGTTTCTTCCCAATCCATTTGTATTCCTGCCGTTTCTCATTTCAAAGGAAAGAATGTAAGAAACCAAACAAGACGAAGAAAAGAAATCATTGCGCGTATGTAATATATAGATAGATAGAGTGATTGATTAGAGAGAGAGAGATGGCTTACCTGGGGCTGTGATGGATAGAGAGAGGGAGAGCTTGGAAAGAGATCGAAATGGAGATGGAGAGCAACTGAGAGAGACAGAGGCTCTATGGTAAAAAAAACAGACCTTATAGTGTGCGAATGCTGCCTGTGGCAATTTGGACCTTTTCCTTGTCGTTGTGCGTATGATGGATACTCATATTTGGAGTCCGGCTGTGGTTGGGTTACATGTGCGAGAGTGAAAGTTTAATATTCTTTTGACTATATATTTTTGAGGTTTCATTCAATTTTTTATTTGTTTTTATAACCGAGGGTGTCATGTCTTTCGGGCCGGACTAATTTTTGTGGGCCAGAGAGACTCGGGTAAATATCATATGGCCCAGTGTAATTATGCAGTTTCGGTGTTACATCTTTTGAGCCAGACTAATCCTTATGTCCTAGAGAGAGTCGAGTAAATATCGCGTAGCCCCAATGTAATTATACAGTTTCGAACCTTCAACCTTCATAAATAAATCGTGGTACTAAACCAACTGAGCTACCCCTCGGGTTCAATAGTGATTATTGTAACAAGTCATTTGTAAAAAGAAAAGGATGCATTGATCCCAATTTTCTACTTTTTATAGTTTTAAGTGGTCCCATCGCAGAAGGTTTGTGGATAGCTAGGACTGTCAAGGGTGAGGCTTGTCCAAATCTCTTATCGGACATGTACTAATTAGGCTCTTACTTGGCATTTGCGAGTCGAGGCTTCGCCAAACGCATGAGAAGAAGAATATCATTTTATTTTATTTATTTATTTTTACATTACCATATGGTATTGGTGAGTCGTATCATTTTTTTTTGCTATTAATGTATGGTTACAATCTGACTTATTTGTTTTCTTTGGCGATGGGATTTTCGAAAACCCTTTGTATTATGGGAAACTCATGTGGTTTTTAAGATTGGCACCTAAGAGAGAGAGGGCAAAGGTGGGCGTTGGGAGAGGGAGGGATGGGGAGAAGGAGAGGGAGGGATGGAGAGGATCAGGTGGAGTTGGGCGGCGACAAAGGAGGGAAAAGGAGAGGGAGGGAGGATGGAGAAGGAGAGGGGGAGAGACAGGAGGGAGAAGGAGAGGCAGAGAGGAGTGAGGTGGGTAGAGGGGCTGTTGAGCAGAGAGAGAGAGAGGGAAAAAAAGAAAGGGAGGGCATTTTCATCTTTTTCCAGAAGGGTCCGACAAGGGTCCCATGGACGGATGTGCACTGATGTGTACAATAAATTTTTGGTTGATTTTCAAAAAAATACATGAGGATTTGAATATTTAAAAAAGTATTAAAGTTTTCCACGCTTCTTTCAATCAAGTCCTCTTTGGAATTTTTTTTGAGAAATAATAAAAATATTTTTATATCAATTTTCAAAATTCTTCCTTAACAAGTTTGGCACTTTACAAACATAGTAAAAGTCAAGTAAAGCCTCCACCTTTTAGACAATATACTGCATCAAAAGCATTTTAATTCAAAACTCCCTCCATCTTTTTCAAAAAAGTCAAAAAGCAACCATCTTTATCTACTAAGATAATTAAAAAAAAACTCCACTTTCTTATACAAAAAGTCAAAAAGATTTCATAACAAACAACCAAAAATAAAATGCCATCATAACCCACTTATATTTTATTTTTTCTTCAAAATCAACTTTACTTCACTTGACACTATTATTAGAGTTGCAAACTATTTTGGTTGTTTGTTATGGAATCTTTTTCACCTTTTGTATGAGAAAGTTGAGTTTTTTTTTCTTGGATAATGGTGGTTGCTTTTTTACTTTTTTTTTAAAATATGGAGGGAGTTTTGAATTACAGTGCTTTTGATGTGGCATCTTGTCTAAAAAATGAAGGCTTATTTGACTTTTACTATGTTAGCAAAGTGCCAAACTTGTTAAATAAGAATTTTGAAAAATGATATTTGAAAGAGAATTTTACTGAAAAATTCCCATTATTTGGTCATTGCACGTATTAGTGCCTCGTAACACTTTCACCACGAAAGTATTCCTCCCGCCACTTTTCCTTTTTTTTTTTTTATTAGTTTTCAAGAGCGACAATAGCGTCGTTTGATATGAAATTAAGCGATGCTATCGTCACTATTCATTATATTTATCCACTTTCGAAACCCCCTTTTTCTAATCTCTAATTGTCCGCATTTTCTTTATACTTAGGCGTTTTCGCACAACAGACCTTCCATACACAGAATCTTACAAATCTCCTTTCTATTGCTCATCGTCGAGGTTGTTGGCTTCCATTTAAGAGGTCGGTGCACATTTTTGTACATTTGCCTACGCTTTACATTAAATTATTAATAATAGGTTCATGCTATTTGGCATCCACTTCCTCTCGCCTTGTATTAGACCCATCACAGATGGCTTATATGGACGCCAATGATGTGCGCCATTTGGATTAAATGACCTTTGAATCCTATATAAGAATCCGCCAACCCATCTTTTTCCTCCATTTTGAACTTGTTGACAGCCGTCTCATCCTCCAATGTGTTTATGTACGTGAAAATTGGAATGGTTTTACTAGAAGCAAAATAATTGAAATTTTTTACAAGAGCAATGAAACTACCCTTAATGTTTTCTACCATGGTTTGCGTTTACTCTTGTTTAAGATGTAATGTCGTCTACATTACATTAATGAAATATTGTGTATAGTCTGCTACTGCAATTCTCTCTAATGGATATATGTTCGTTCAATGATTAGAATGTAGGGTAACGAATTAATAGTGATATTCCACTATAAAGGGGATCTTGAGTTTGACATGATTCATCCATTATATAAAGGTAGAAAGCAAAAGATGATGTTTATTCGAAGTGATATAACATTTGAATCGCTAGTTAAAGTTGCTAATGAAATATCACATTGAGAGGGTAACCGAGAAGACATAAGCTTATATTATCTACTTCACAATGGTAAATTGTTTTCATTGGTTGGCATCGAAGATGATAACGATATTAAGTGCATGCTGACACTCTCAAGAGTTAAAACAAATGGAATTTGTTTATATATCAACAGAACATCAGTTGGTTCTGGTCATGGTATTGGAGAACAACCAAAGTACGCCAGTTGACATTATTTTCTTAAGTAACACATTCATGTCAGTGTATTGGCATAAGTATACATTCTTAATTCAATACTAATATTGATATTTATCATGTACTTTTTGAAGGTTGCATGGGTTGAATATGCGTATGTTGTGAGATGAGGAATGTGCTGGTACAGCTGGTAGTCATGATGCAAAACGAAAGGCTCCATATGTTCGAGACACAAGATGTTCTACTGTAAACCTCAGCGAAGACGACGACATGCACTTCTCCTCCAAACCGAACATTACATGGGATGAATTGGCCTAGGAGAGTGATATAGTCTTTCGCAATTACCTTGATGCAATAGGCACTGATGATGAGGTGGAAGCTATCAACACAAAAGTTGATCACCCTGGAAGTAGTACTTATGCCGGTGCATGCCTTAGAGCAACCGTGAATGCGAAATCAAATATTGGGGAGCCATCAACCCACAGGCGTGAAGTTATTTTTGAAGATAACATGGTTCCGGAGGAGTTTCCTACAGACTTGTACCATAATACTTCTCGGGATATGTAGATAGGGAGCGAATATCCGGATCGCGAAAATTTCAGGAGGACTATAGCCAAGTTTGTAATATACAACAACTTCACGCTCCAACACCTAAAGAATAAGTCAGTTCAAAGTCACAGCACGTTGCAAGGACCGGGATTGTCCATGGCGCATCCACGCGTCTATAATTGAGAGTAGACCATGATTTAAGGTTTGAACCTGCAACCCTCTTCATAAATGTTTGAAGCATTTATAGTTTGGCGTTCTTTTGATAGTACGAATTCATTTGGTGTTTCTTTGAATCAAGCAAACAGATTGTGATGTATGGGGTTCTTTTGATAGTGTGCAACCATCAAATAGAGGATATATATGTGATGGTTATCTACAGAAATGAATTGTTCAACGGTTATCTACAAGTTGATGGAAGTTTGTAGAACCATTTAAAAAAAAGTAGATTTAAGAAATGCTAGCTTCTTCAGTTAAACAATGCTAGCGTCCTTTTGTGGTAAATTTCATTTCAGTTAGACGACGCGAACGTCGTCCACTTGTATATTAAGTGACACTAGCGTCGCTTAATATCTTTTTTTCTTTCTTTTTTTTTTGTCAAAATCATGTACAAATTCCATTTGTGCACGATGCACATACAACAATATGTATCATCCCATGCAACATGACATAATAACTTCATTGCAGCAACTGATACTTGCAAGAAAAACCCGCTTCACTACATTCATACAACCCAAAATACTTGTGGAGGATCATTGCCCTCCCATGCAACCACTAATGCATAAATCTAATCAAAATTATCTTAGTTTATGATGAACCTACGTTAACTGATTTCCATACGCCAAAAAAGATTATGAAATTAAGTGTAACCAACAAAGATCAACGACACCCACAGGTTAAAAAACTATATAAGAATAATTACAAGTCATTGAGTCAACGGATCAATGTCCAAACGGTGACTGTTAAGCTCCCAACTAAATCCATATACGTCGACCACAATCCTGCTCCTAAAATACATTATATCTGATTGTTTAAAGTTGATGTCTCTATGCGCAGCACAATGTTCAGCAAAAGTCAATGCAAAGACACCACAATCATTCCCGTTCTCCTGGTAAGGTATTTTCGTCTTGACTAGCAAACTCCACAGATTGGTGTCATACCATCCATAGTTAGAGAACTGTCCACCCAAGAAATCAATCTGGTTAACCAGGACAATTGAAATGTGTAAGTGGAGTCATTTAGATTAAAGTGTTATCAATGCATTCATGTAAAGAGCATGAACATATAGGATAACACACGAACCCTTTGCAGAACTGAATTGAAGTCATGTCGGTCTTTATGCTATTGTAAAACTCCCACCTCCGTTCTTCTGTGTGCCCGACAAATAATGTGAAATGTGCATCGTGCCATAGGATAAAGATCAACATACTCTTCTCTATAGCCTCCCAAACTTTGACACCATCCTTACCAAATTCATTCTCTTGCAATGCCTTTATATTATTGTTTTGCCAACAGCTCTGGTAACAAAAAGCATGACAGATTCATTGATCAAATTATTTCAAAAAATTGATCTCATTAATGTTGCTGGAGACGCATGAATTAATTAACTTACACAGACACTAGGGTTGTAGAAAATCACATATGGATATCTATCATTTATCACTTGAAACCACTAGTACATTATGTTTGTGTCTAACCATGTACCCTCGTCGCGGATATTCTTCAAAGCCTTTCCGGACACAAGTGTGCAATAGATATCAAGCTCATCCGGTCTACCAAAGCAACAACAGAGAAGATAGTTAGCCTACATTAAATTCACAAATTTAAATAAGTGATTCAAATTCATGAATTTAGAATGTCTAAAATATATACACCAAAGAAAGTAGGGATGATACTTTTTAGCATAAAAGACGAGGAATCCCTCTAGTAGGGTCAACTATTTCTCTGTTAGCACATACTCTGACCTACTCAAAGAATGGTCGTAGTCCTCAAAATAATGTGGAATCTTCCTTTCACGATGCAACCACTTTATCCTTCAAACCAATGTGTTGATATCCGACTTTGGGGTGTGTACAACAATCGACATCTCAGGAGGTGCATTAATCAGTGTAGTGAAGATATCATCCATGATTGGAACCGATGGAGAGGCGAATCCAGTTTCCAAAGAAGCTGATGATGTAATGGAATCCATGGGTACCGCCTCATTTGAATAGTCTAGCTTCTTTATCGTAGGTGATATCCTTGTCCTTTGCCTGGCCATTGGAGCAGCTCTATTCCGTGTTATAGAAGATGACTCCTCTATTGAAAGGATAAAGATATAAGTCATCTCATCTTAGCACGATGGTAGAAAATATCATGACTATTGTATGGAATTTATTACCTTTTTCTCATCATCCGATTGGGAGGTGGAACACGACTCCCCCCCAAAAATCTTGAACGCCGAACGAAATGCATCTCTAAAATTTTTAATTTTAGTCCGCAAGTGTGCCGCGAAATCTTCGATTTTTACCTTCTTCCGAACCACCTGGTTTGAAGATCGTTTCCAAGTGGTCCAACAAAGCATGTACCTGAGTCAAGATGGTTATGCATTAAGGATGAGTTAGAGGTAATAAAATCAAAGGGAAAATGTAGTAAAACTGATACGACTCTCACATGCTTCTCAGTGGTGGACGTCTCTTCACAGTGGATGCTACCCATAGGCTTTGACTGTTCATTAATTTCCACCTACGCGTTTGGTGTTGCCGTCTGGGTCTCGCCGAGTGATTGTCTCCCTCGACCACCCATCCCACATACAATCTCTCTGATGGTATTTGATGAATACAAAACATGATAGGAAGGCGAGTGAATCTTTGAGGAATCATTTTGCCCGGTGAGGACATTCCTTGGCCTTGCCTCCCACAGTCCAATAACTTCATCTCCATACTATTGATAGTCCACTTCAAACGTTTCCAAACGCTCAGCCCTCTTAAAAGGCAAATAGAAGGGTGGGGAGATAGCTTGTTTAATGCCAAACTGTTTTGTTACACGTTCGGGATTGTGTCTTTCAACAATCCGGTAATGTAGAATGACCGTCGAAGAAGTGAACAATCCCTTATCAGCCTTTAGTATCTTTAGGAACATCTTCTTAGGCATCTTAGCATATGGCTGCCACATGAACTGCAAAATTGGACCAACTTAATCGCGATACTAATAAATGCATTAATAAAACAAGAAAAGTATTGAATTGTTGTCAATATTCTTACCCCGTCCTCTTTGAGACCATTGATTTGCCCCTGAATCTCTTTCACGTTTGTTACTTATTTCCTTTCTCTCAATCTCAATTCCGATGTCTTGAACAATGGGTACTGAAGGTCCTTTTTCCAACTAGGACATGGGGTAGGGCATCTCCCGAGCGACATTCTTGAATATGCCCATATCTGCAAGCCAACATACAAAAAAAAAAGAAGATGTTCATTACAAAATAAACTCAGTTAGCACGTGATACAGAAGACCATAAAAGAATGGAAAATCAAAGGGAAAAAGCAGTTTGCATCACCTGTAGCAACAATAAGAGGCTTGTGAGAGTCTTCAAAAGGGTAATCTTCGCAGTATCACGTTTGGCTTCACCCCCATCCTTTTCCTTACCCTCTTATTCACCTTTTAATAACCTTCTAGCCTTTCCAAGCATCCTGTACAGGCTTGCAAGGCAAGCTGGACCACATGCATAGGACTTGAATTCTCTAAACAACTCCAGCTGCCAAACTGGCCCTCTAGCAACGGAAGAATTGGCAAAAATTTGTCCAAAAACCAAAAAGAATAGGTATGCTCTCGTCTTGTAAACCTCACTCCTCTTCTTAGAGGGCTTGAAGTTTTCTTCTAGCCACTTCAATTTAATTATAATGCCAATAGTGTCTTTGCCAGGACATGGAGCAATGGCAAGTAAATCCTTGCACACTTCCGGGACAAGTGACTAGGGGAAAGTCCTACCCGTTACAGGTATACTGTCGATCAGGAGCTCATATATATATGCAACGTCCTACAAAGTTATTGTGGCTTCACCGGTAGGCAAATGGAATGTGTTCGTCTCCGGCCTCCATCGCTCAACCAAGCCACTAACGAGGGCATGGTCTATTCTCATATAGTCAATTTTTGAAATGTGCGCTAGACCAACCTCCCTAACAATCTCCTTATGTCTGTCAGTTAAAACCCATTTGTCCTTATCCGGGCTCGTATTAATGCAGTTATATGCCCCTGGCTCCACCCCATTTAACATGGCTTTGGAGACATGTGAGTCTTGCTCATATAACAATTTTTCCTCTGGTTTCAACTTCTTTCCTTTGGCCATCTGTTCAGTTTTTGGCAAATATAGACACAAGCACATATAAAACATAGAGAACAAGAGCATGGTAATGCATACCAATACAGTAACAAAGGTGATAGTAGATTTATTTAGAGAACCATTATATGTAAAAGGTTTCATCTTTGTGCAACTGCGATCTAATGATCAATTTAATGCATGCCATGGACTCATTTCTAAAGGTCTGACGTTTTTCTACTAGTTAATTAATGCTGAAGTAAAAAGTAAAAGTGTGTGCCGGAAGTTCTCATGTCTCATGGTCTATATAGAAAGTGACCACCATTTTGATAATTTGTGTGCCAAAAGAAATCCCACAAAACACTTCTCCCCATCCACTCATAACATTCACTCACTAAAGCTGATATGTCAATGAGTCAGACTAGAATGTGAATTGGGAAAAAAGAATGATGTCCATATGATTGTATTTTGAAATTCACTTGCTATATCAGAGTTATTTTTGAATTGCTAGTGCTGGTTGTGTCACATCTGAGTGATTGACTTATAATCATCACCTTATAAAGATTATCACGAAGATGAGATGGTTGTGTCACTTGTTTGTTTTTTTCTACCATCATTCTATGAAGATGTGCTGTCAATGCCTGCAGATTCATCTCCCAAGTCTGCGAGGCCCGTTTAAGTGCAATCTATAGGCTGTCTAGACTATAAAAAGCTGATCTTTTGGAATGTCATTGTATATGATCAATCTATACTTTAGAAATTGAAAGTGTAATTGGAGCTTGGTTTTTGATGGATTATTTTGACAAGTAAATTGAAGTTTTGAAGTTGGAATATGTTAAAGGAGAGTTCTCATTGATTGTTAGGTTTGAATCCCTTTGAGCTTTTTCTATCTACATGCCTGAAGAAGATGGAACATTCCTGTGCAAGGAAGGATACACTCAGTGAATCAGTATTGGTGTAGACTGGATATAGATTAATCATTCCATGTTGTAGACTGAGATTTTATTGGAATGACAATTGATCATAACCAGAAATTGACTTGATCCATAAATCCAATACTTGGATCAATGGGCTTTATCGTTTCTATCATTTGCAATTTTCACTTGAATTTTTTTTATAGGTTTCACTTATTTGCTTGGACTTTATATTTCAAGAATATCATTGAAAATATGATGAGAAAGTATAAGAATCTAAATCTGAAATAAATGCCAATACAGTACATCAATGAAATAGTCTAGTCCAATCCTCCTTGTGGTGGTCACTTTGTCTACCAATTTGCTAGCCAATGGTTTGATAAGAAGAGCTTTGTGTAGATTATGTATGGCTAAAACATTAGCTTGATTAATTATCATAAGGGCCTTCAAGAAATGACTAGAAGAATCTGATCCAATTGTTTATTTTGCTTGACTGCTTAAAATCCAGACCAGTTGCAATCAACATTGTATTAATTCCATCCGACCATTCAACATGCATATAAGTTTTAACTGATTTTAACCATTTGACCCGCTTCGACTTGACACCGGCTTCAACCGGCCACCGGTTCTAGTCCACCGAAGAATACCATAACAACTTGGTATCAGAGCCAAGTTCCAAGATGGCTGACGGAACAAGTGGAACTTAGATTGAAGACCTAATCCGCAGTCTGCAAAACTCTCAGGTGGAGTTAAAAGAGACCTCCGAGCAACACAGTTAGCAGGAATTTCAATTGTGAGCCACTGATGGAACAACTGGAAACTCTCATAACTGTGTACATAATAGAGGCTTTATAGAGTTAAGGGATTCAGACTACCATCATGAAATGGTTTCTGCCAAGTTTTAAAGCCATGTTGTATACAACATTCACAACACTCTACCCTCATGTCTAGCTAAATTATGGGGTTGTGTAAATGGAATGGTCATTATTGACTGAGACCTTGTTCTGTGAAATATGGTAAAGTGAGTGCAACCTTGATCAAAGGAAAGCTCATGCATATTAAACCGAACACACAAACCCTAATTCTTTCTAAGGAATTGGAATAAAAACCATTACCAAATCAAAGAATCTTAAAATAAATAAATAAATAACCTAAACACAAACAGTGAAAGTACATTAAAATTTCACACCAAAAATGCAATAATGAAGAGGGGGAAAGATCAAAGAGAAGAAGAAAGATGTCAGACAAAAATAGAACAGAAAAGAAGAAATTGCACGTTTGGGTAATGTAATCCGACTTCCGGATTTTAATCAATCACCAAATAGGCATCACGGAATGGAAATCCCATGTCCCAAAAAAAGTGAAAGGCAAACAGAAAGCATTGTGGATGTTTCGTTCTTTGGAAAAAAAACCCAAACAGACATTGTGTTTAAAATACTAAACAAATGTACAAACGGTATCAACGTTCCATACCTTAGAGGTGATGTGTGATATCAGAGCAAGGTTGATCCAAAGTGGGGAAAGAAGAATGCAAAAAGAGCAGCGGTGCCGACGTACTAGGGTAGAGGAAGGAAGGGGAGAGGAAAAATGAGAAAGGGGTTTTAATAAAATGCAAAAGAGCAACGCTAGCGTCTCTATTAACAACACTGAGAGATGCTAGCATCACTCGTTTCATAGTGAAAAAAGGTAACCAAACGGAGTCTAACGGACCCCGTTTGTGTTGCGATAGTTACGAGGCACAAATACGTGCAACGGCCAAATAATGATAATTTTCCAATAAAATCCTCAAGATATTTTTGTTATTTCTAAAAAAAAATCCAAAGAGGACTTGAGTGAAAGAAGCGTGGAAAACTTTAATACTTTTTTAAATATTCAAATCCTCATGTGTTTTTTTGCAAATCAACAAAAAGATTTATTGTGCACATCAGTGCACATCTGTCCATGGGACCCTTGTCGGACCCCTCTGAAAAAAGACGAAAATGCCCTCCCTTTCTTCTCTTCCCCCTCCCTCTCCCTGCTCGGCGGCCCCTCTACACACCTCCCTCCTCTCCTTCTCCCTCCTTCTCTCTGCCTCTCCTTCTCCCTCTCCTTCTTTATCCTCTCTCTCTCCTTTTCCCTCCTCTGTCGATGCCCAACTCCACCTCTCCATCTCTCCTGCTCCTGCTCCTTCTCCCCATCCCTCCCTTTTCCAGCGCCCACCTCCACCCTCTCTCTCTCGGGTGCCAATCTCAAAAACTACATGAGTTTCCCATAATACAAAGGGGTTTTCCAAAATCCCATCCCCAAAAAAACAAAAAAGTCAGATTGTAACCATACATTAATAGCATAAAAAATGATACGATTCACCAATACAATAGGTTAATGTAAAGATAAATAAATAAAATAAATTAATGGCATTCTTCTTCTCATGCCTTTGGCGAAGCCTCGACTCGCAAATGCCAAGTAAGATCCTAATTAGTACATGTTTGATAAGAGATTTAGACAAGCCTCGCCCTTAACAGCCCTAGCTATCCACAAACCTTCTGTGAGGGGACCACTTAAAACTATAAAAAGTAGAAAATTGGGATCAATGCATCCTTTTCTTTTCACAAATGACCTGTTACAATACTCACTATTGAACCTCGAGGGGTAGCTCAGTTGACCTAAGACCATGATTTATTTATAAAGGTTGAAGGATTGAAACTACATAATTACATTGGGGCCACATAATATTTACCCCGACTCTCTATGGGCATAAGGATTAGTCTGGCCCCAAAGACATGACACCCTCAGTTATAGAAACAAATGAAAAATTGAATGAAACCTTAAAAATATATAGTCAAAAGAATATTAAACTCTCACTCTTGCACATACATGATACACCCCAAATATGAGCCATCCTACCCACGACGACAAGGAAAAGGTCCAAATTGCCAAAGGCAGCATTAGCACACTATAGAGACTCTCTCTCTCAGTTGCTCTCCATCTCCATTTCAATCTCTTTCCAAGCTCTCCCTCTCTCTATCCATCACAGCCCCAGGTAAGCCATCTTTCTCTCTCTCTCTAATCAATCAATCTATCTATCTATATATTACATATGTGCAATGATTTCTTTTATTCGTCTTGTTTGGTTTCTTACATTCTTTCCTTCGAAATGAGAAACGGCAGGAATACAAATGGATTGCGAGGAAACTTGCTCCTTTTCATCACTATCTCCATCTATGGTGTCGGTGGATGAGGCCCTCCAAACGGTCCTTAGCGTCGCTCCTCGTTTGGAACCAGTCAAAGTACCCCTCCAAGACTCGCTGGGTTTGGTCTTGGCCGAGGACGCTGTGGCCCGCAACCCTTTACCTCCTTTCCAAGCGTCCATCGTGGTACTACTCTAACCCCCACTTACATTTCTCTTTTGTTGATGCCCAGTTGCCCAATTTCATTTCTTTCATTTGTGAAAGTATTGTACTTGGGAACTTTGTTTATGCGCCTACTATCAAGTTCCGATGGTGGGGTTGGTTATTTTCTCTTGAAAGAATAGACATGAAGCATTTTTATTGCCCAACTAAATAACATTTGCATCTATCCCATTGTTTTAAAACATGGGCTCAAATGTTGTAGCAGCCAAAGCTAAAAAAAAAAATGGCCATCGAAGGCAAAAATAAAATTGAAAAATCTGCAATTATCCGATTGTTTAAACCTGTTGTATGCAGACAAGCTAACTGTGGAATGTTATAAACAAAACGAGAAATTTGCAAATACTTGTTTCTTCATTCCTTTAGGTAAGGCTTTTGTAATGATGCGTGGCCACGTGGAAAGTGGCCTAGTTTTTCACATGGTACAATTTTCTGTCGTTTGGTGTCGGCATTTGGTACTTATTCATGTGGAAAGTGTAGGAACTTTTGAACTGATTTTCTGCAGTTTCAAGGAAAACTGTTATCTATGGGCTACTGGGGTGGGGGGATGGGGTTAGGTTTTGGAATTTTCTTTTCTGCAAACAGATCATTGTGAGGCATGCGAACTCAGGCAACAAAAAAGGCCTTTTGCGTGATTTAGATGTAAATAAATAACAAAATAGAATACAAAGATGGTGAGAAATGAATTACAAAATTTTAATGCATTGTAAATTTCGGGCTAAACACGTAATATCAGTCATGGCCAAAAACTTCATGGTATCAGGCAACATGACTTGGTTTTGGCCGAGTTTTAAACCTGCAGTAACAGTTGAGCAGAATGCTCAGACTAAATATGTTGGGTGCAATCCCAGTTGAAACCATCCTCAAATAGAGAGAAACGACAGTGGAATGATGTTTGATTTTTGCTACAGCCCCTAATATATGACTGAAAACATCAACTGGGGGCAAGGGTTTCACGAGAAACATGCGATCGAACCAATCCAGCGCATCATCAAGTTTGAGATTCTGTGATTTACACTGGTCTTTAACTAAATTAAAGAACTGGGTTTGGGTTCGGCTGGGTGTGTCATCAGGATTCAACTCCTTTGCAATATTAGAATAAGAATTGATAATAGTAACTGGAAATGGGTCTAAAAAGATAGTGAATGGAGAAGTGGTAGTACCCTTTTTTACTGGAGCAATCACTGTTCTCGAGCGAGAAATGGAACGAAATGAAGCGGCCATTAATGCTGTTTTCCGGGGAAGAAGAATGCCCTACTTAATCTTCTGCAAACGTAACGATAGAGAGAGATTGCAAAAGTGCCTATTATGAGCTACGGTGATGAGGTTAAGGTTGTTGAAGTGGGGCCACTAAATCGTTTTGGGGACATCCTTAAGCGCGGTTTCGAACCTGATGTAGTAACTTGGACTACTTTAATTGGGGGCCTTTGTAAGGTGGATAAAGTTGATCGGACCATTGAATTATTGACTAAGATGCTGGAGATGGGGTGCCGTGTTAATGTGGTTACTTATGCTACTATCATAAATGGGCTCTGCAAGAGTAGAAATGTGGATGTTGCTCTTGAGATGCTCAAGGCGATGGAGAAGGGAGCATGTAGACCAAATACTATTGTATATACGACCATCATAGCTGGGCTTTGCAAAGAGGGATTGGTGAAAGAGGCCATGGAACTCCTTTCGGAAATGGTGGAGAAGGGGTATGGACCTAACATAGTTACATACAATGCCCTCATCAATGGGCTTTGTAAGACCGAAAAAGTGAGTGCTGCTCTCCATTTCTTTAGGAAGATGGAGAGGGGAATATATATGTAGGCGTGATACTTGTACGTACAACACTATCATTGATGGTCTATGCAAAGAGGGGCTTTTGGATGAGGCCTTATTACTCTTTTCAGAAATGGTTGCTAATAGTATTTCACCAAATGTCGTCACTTATACCTCTTTAATTCAAGGATTTAGCAATATGAGTCGGTAAGAAGAAAGCACAAGATTATTCAATAAAATGATAAGTAGGGATATATCTCCAGATAACTTTACTATCAACATAATAATGGATGCTCTTTGTAAAGAGGGGATGGTGGGAAAAGCACATGAATTATTTGACATAAGGATTCAAAGAGGCGAAAAGCTTAATGCTATTCATTATAATATATTAATGGACGGTTATTCTTTGCAAGGGAAAATGGACGTTGCAATGGAAGTCTTTAAGTATATGGTGGCTGATGGCATTGAGCATGATGTGTACACCTACAATATCTTGATTAATGGGTACTGTAAAAATAGGAGAATAGATGAATCCATAAGGCTCTTCCAAGAGATGCGTGGTAAGGGATTTGTACCTGATATTATTACGTACAACACTTTTTTGGGCGGTTTGCTTGGTGCAGGCAGTGTTCGAGCAGCACTAGCTCTGGTAAATGAGGTCGAAGCTTCTGGCCCATGTCCTGACCGCATTACATACATTACATTGTTGGATGGACTCGCAGCAAAAATCATATTGTAGAGGCAATGATTGTATTTCAAGCTATTAGGTCCTTATCCAACTAATTAAAATAATCTTTATTGGAAGAAATCATAAGATACATTCATGGTCTACTGTGGGAGCAAAAAGTTTTGTGCTTCCTTTCTTTTGTCCTGTAAGAGTTCAAAAAACTGTCAGCCACATGGTGATCTGCGCAACTCTTACCATTTCACATGGTGATCTGTAGTCCTGTAATCCACTGGCCTGTCACATAAACTTCCAAAACATTATCATATCGGCTCATGGGGTAATACAATTTGTTTTGATCTCTAATTTTTGTGTCCGTTCACTTTCTTCTTACCGTAAATTGCACCATCTCCCTAAGCCCTAAATACCATATACAGAGTGCATGCTCACATTGTGAAGTCGACAAAGACTGAGTTTCATATGTCATAGTTTCTTGGGAGCTCACTGATGGATGTGGAAAACCTGGGTATGTCCACATTTGAAATGAGATTCACATATAATCAAAAAATACACAAATATGTTGTTCAACCAAACCTATGCTCAATAATTATATGTGCAATGCCATATGAGAAACAGAATAAACAAAATTTTGTGAATAGTTTTACCTGAAAGCACTGGTTGCTGGACAAGTAATCAGCTACTTAGCATGAAGTATGCAAATGTGTCACTAGAGTCACCGGCGACCCGTGCTGTACTCTCTCTGCTAGAAGCATGGTCCAGTCTACATTGATTTCAAATTTAGGCAACTTTTCATTTGAGGAAGATGCAAGAGAGCATGAATTTGTTATAACTTGGTTTAGATATTATATTAAAAGTGACATCATGCATCATAAACTTCTTCTAGATATCAAGATGCAATGGTTTAAATAGTTGTTTTTCTCTTCCTTGCAGATTTCGATTAAATATCTGGATCATATCATACAACACTACCCCTAGGTGCTGACACCAAGGAATTATCCTGCAATAAAAATCATTGTTGCCTTTCTCAAGATAACTTGATAGGGAATCCCTTTATCGAACACTGGTGCTCTGGAACATGTGGCGGGTCTCATCATTTGATCCATCCGAGTTGACCATAAAATAGGGACATCTCTTGATAGTCTTGGATCGTGGGGTTTGGCACCCATTTGAATAAACACGACCATTGGATTGAGCATGCACTCACTTTGGACGGTGAAATCTTGTCGGCTTTGGATCAAGTGGGTCCGGTGTTGATCAGACCTTTGACCTTTCATCACCATACACGGCAACCACACACACACACACAATGCCATAAGTAGTAGGACCTGTTTGGTTGCAAGCGTTTCTGACTTGATTTCTCTTTCTAGAAATTCTGATAATAGTGCAAGTGTCGTCTTCTTGGAATTCCAAATGCCTTGTTTGATTGAGGAGAATTCTGTAAATTGGCATTCCAAATAATAGTTTTGCCATGTAGAATTCTAAGATATCCACTTTTTGGAAGGCTAATCACCCCTTGGCATTCCAGAATTCTACTTTGGGGGAAAAGCATATGGAATTCTCCAAACGCTCTGAACAACAAATCCTCAAATGCTTGAAACCAAACTGACTCCTAGTGATACTGCCTATTTTGTCTGTGGATTAATTCTTGTTAAGAATTCTTCTTTCATCGCTGGAATACAGATATTCTTAAAATTTTGGCATTCTCAAATCGTAGGGTTATCGAATTTTGAGATCCTTCCTCGAGCAAGACCAGTTGAGAATTCTCCTTAGACGAAAATTCCGAAGGCACAATGGTGAGCTGTCCAATGGTCTTCCCTGACTTCTACCATTAGGCCATTACGACAGCATTGAAGATTAGGATCTTCCTCCTTGTCCAAGCTTCCTCTTCTCATTTCTATTTTTTCCTTTTTCTGTTCTTTTTTCTTTTTCCTTATTTATTGATCATCAGCCACGGTCATGAGTGCTTCAGCTTGGGGTTAGGGGAGAGAGGTGGCAGCCGGGGGGCCAGGGCAAGGGAAGAGGGAGAAGGCGGTTGGGCTGGGCAAGTGGAAGGATTATGGTTATGGTTTTAGCGGTTTTCGTTGTAGTAGTAGGAGGGTTTTAACATTTTGAGATTTTGATGGATCTGGTATTTGGGGGTTTTGGAAACCATAATGAGTTAGGGATGTTGATTTTGGAAGCCCATTAATCAATGACTTGGTTTTCATTGACATTATGTTATCTTTTCTAGCATTTTCATTTTTATTTAAAGCCTAAAGCTGTTGAATAGAAGTGGTGGCCTATCATCATCATCATCAAAGCCTTGTCCCAACTATGTTAGGGTAAGCTATTTGAATTATGTTCCTCCAGTCCAATCTATCATGAGCCAAATCTTTGGATAGGATGTGCTTCTTCAAATCTATCCTTACTACGTCCATCCATGTCCTTTTTGGCCTATCCGTTGTCCATGGCCTTATGCATGTACTACTCAATGCACTGGACTTTCTGCAGGAGATTGCGCATCTGTAGCACGCAAAAAAAATTTAATGGAATATTTAATGTAAATAATGATCGACATCTATATATCATCAGTGTTTACATAGAGCTGTACCCATCTTTTTCCCTAATACAACGTTTTTGTCATCCATCGTAACAGAACACATCCATGGTGGAAAGCACATAAACCATTTGACTTCAAGGAGTTTGGATTTATAGATATAGTAAATATAAGAGCTGACAACAGAAAATGAAGCTTTGAATGAGGCGCTACAGAAATCAATTTACATGCCCTGCTTGAGAAGCAAAGTATGCTAGTTGAATGCTGTAGGCCTCTTTCAGCGCTGCCAGCACCTCTCCCATGGTTGGTCTTTGTGATGCATCTCTCTCCACAGAGCTCACTGCGATAGAACCCACCTTTCTCATGCTCTCCACATCGAAACTTCCCTTCAAGCTCTTATCTACCACCTCAAATGTACCAGCCTGCAAGTATGGCTTTGCCTGCAGTCAACCAATCAAATTTCAAAACAATAAGATTAGTTGAAATGAGTTTGTTTATGACAAACAGACCACAAGCACTGCCTCATCATCTTAACAGAACAAAATTTCTTTATCAAGAATCCAACACGAACAAAAGTTTGTTTACATTTCTCTCATAACATGGAAAACTAGTTGAAAGAAAAAAAATTAAAAAATGACCATAAATCTCACAACGGCCTCTCAGAACATTTCAAACATAACTGTAATTTTTGTGTTTATATATCAAAATTTCGATCATAACTATGAACAAAAATGAAAAACAAAGGATGGAGAAACACATTGAAATGGCTAAAAACTTATTTCGATATAACGATTTAAAACATATTTGTATACATTTCTCTCATAACATGGAAAACTAGTTGAAGGATTTTTTTTTTTTTTTTAAATGACCATAAATCTCACAACGGACTCTCAGAACATTTCAAACATGTGTAGTTTTTGTGTTTATATATCAAAATTTCGATCATAACTATGAACAAAAATGAAAAACAAAGGATGGAGAAACACGTTGAAATGGCTAAAAACTTTTGTCCTTCATCTAATACACCCAAGTCATCTGAGTTGGATCATCAATGAACAAAACAAAGTATCAATAACTATTTGGGAATGGAACAGGAGAGGCCCTCGAACATCTGAGCGAATCTCAAGGTTGAATGACATTATTGGTCTTATGCATTCTTAATGATAAAGCACTTCGATATTGTTTTAATAACTGAAAGACAGTAACACTCAAAAAACTAGGATGACCACATGGACAATGTCATTTGTTCACACTAGGATGACTAGTACAACGCTAATTTATGTGAGGTATAAATATACAACTCATTTTCCTCTTTGCCTGCAGATCCTGAAACAAAAAATGACAATGATAGGAGTTACAGTATAATTCAGAGATGTTAAGGTATTGGCTGAGAACAAATTTTGTGTTAGACTTGGACAAAGTGAGCAGATGATGGTTGGCGGGAAGGAATGTTGAAGGAATATTTGTACTGGTACCATCAGATAATTTCATATTCATACTGAAGGAATGTTAGTAATTGGTGATGAAAAACAATTGAGCTTTACCAGTGATGAGGCCAGGTGATCCTAAAGCTTGACTGCTCTGAGATTATAATAGCAGTAAAAAACTTAATGGTAAGGAACTAAGGATTATTTTATCATTAGTTTAAGCTATGAAAAATGTAACGCCCAGATTGATGTTACGGCTTCTTTTCTTTAGTGCCTCTAACCTCATATATGATCAATAAAACAACAGCCAGTCAACAGCTTGAACTGGTTTCTTTATTCCTTCATAGTTTGTGCAGGCCCTTGGACGTTGTGCAGTCAATGTGCTTGGGAATACTTTATTCACCTTGAGGATTAAGGTTATTGTCATGATTATTTGCATGTCTCCAACTACCTTGGGCGGTTATGGGTATTGGTTATATTTATATATATTAAGCAGGGTGATTGATTGCAAAATCGAATCTCAATTTTGCAATTATTTCAATTTGGCCGGAGTCCAATTAATTTTGACTATCTAATTGGAAAGATAAGCTTTTCAGATATTCTCTTTGTTTTCCTAACTGAACTCAAGTCTCTACTACTTTTGCTATGCTGGGACTCTTGATACTCGTTGTGTCTACACTTGTGGTTTACACTGGGACTCTTGACCAATCTACACTTGCTGTTTCATAATGCTGTTGTCGCTCATGTCTCCCAGTCTCCCAAGTCCCAAGTCTGCAAAGCCCTTTTCTTCTTCAATCTCATGACAGCAAGAAGCCTCCAAATCCATCAGGTAAATCCACAAAATCCTCTCTTTTTGTGATTTTCGTGACGACTATTAAAGGATTAGTTTGGATTTTTTTTTAAATACAGAGGTAATGTAAGGAATTAATGAAAAACGTAGCTCAAGAAAGCTCAAGAAATTCATGGATTCTAATGCTAAAATCAGGTGTGATCCCTCATTACGTTTTGCTTTCATGTTAACCCAGTCAGACTGGCCAGTCCACTTTAGTTTTCAAAACACCAGGTTAGTGTGACTGGGTTGCATATCCACTTTGTGGTTCGTCTCTATAGTTCTTCATTGATTGCTAAAACCCCCATTTACTATAAATTCTTATATTTTCTTTTAAAAAATTAAAAGAGGACATTTTAGACTCAATTGGAGAAAATATAAACACAGCATCTTTACCTAGATGCTCTACCACGGTAAGAGCAAAGGTCACAATATATTAAAAATGGGCATTTTAATTGTGTTCATTTTATAATAATCACTTCCTTATAGTTTAATTATGCGGTCTTGGAGTTTTTTCAAAATATAGCTTCTTAATCATTATATTCTATTACATTTTTTTTTACATATTTGTTTCTCCGAACTTTTTTTGGTAGACATGCTCGTGCTAAGCACGGTTTTGATGCTAGTCTTTTGTTAAAGGAACGCCCTTTTCATCCTGTGGTCCTACATCATATTGACTGGGGCTGCATCACAAATCCGTTTGTTGACTACGACAATCAATAAAACCAAACAACATTTTTGAAGATTTTCCAATATAATCCACAAAATACCATTGAGACTCCAAAAAGATTATGAAAAAAAAATCTCCACACAGATTGATAGATCCATACTAAAAAAGCCATATAATTTTGTCTATAAACACCAACACTCTGTCCTTGCAGTTGCTGATGTTGCCCAAGGAAATCCCAATCTTTCCTCTCCGATACCAAGTTCTAGATTCAATACAATCAAAAGAAAATGGTGGGGGGAGGGGGAGAGAGAGAGAGAGAGAGAGAGAGAGAGAGAGAGAGAGAGAGAGAGAGAATTGGGAAAGAAGTACAGATGCGGATTCCCTACTTCATTATATTGATCAATGATAAGTGTAGAATGACAAGAATACCCTTGCTCCCTAATATACACAAGAAAGAAATGGTTACTGCTAAATAAATACAATTCAACAAATGATTATCTTCTACAATTGATAAGTGAAATTTAGCCAAAAGAGGTTAGGCATCACAGTTTTGGAACTAAATTATGCGTCTATAGTTAGTGGAAAGATTTAAGTTTCAGTTTTTTGGCATGAAACTTGCTGTCACAAATTTCTACCAACTATTAATTAGAAGAAAAGAGAAATGGCAGAATACCCATAACACCAGATTGTAAGAATCTGGAGAACCAGAATGACTCAAAGGCTCTCTCCCACAAATTAGCTCCAAAAGAACCACACCAAAGCTGTAGACGTCGCTTTTCTCAGTTAATTGCTGAGTGGAGAAGTATCTGCAAATTTAATGAGAATGAGGCTGCTGAATTGCTGATGCAAGTTTCACAGAACAGCTGTGAGGGAAAAGCAAGATATCTACTTACTCAGGATCAAGATAGCCAGCAGTACCCTTAACAACTGTTGTCACATGACTCACATCTGTATGAGGTACCTGCTTAGACATTCCAAAATCACAGACCTTGGCATTCATTTCCATGTCTAAAAGAATGTTGCTGCACTTCACATCGCGGTGTATGATTCGTGGGTTGCTGCCATTGTGTAGATAATCAAGGCCTAACAAACAAAAGTCATTAATTCCCCATCACATGCTTCAAAAGTGTTAATATAAGAACTATCAATCAATATTACACTAACGATGATGCAGAGCCCTTAAACAAGCACATAACTAGGACAATGACATGTTTAGAGCCAAATTAACTATCAATGTCCCACTAATGATGATACAATGCCCATCAACCAGTATATACGTAGGACAGTGATATTGTAAGAGCTAACATGTTGGCTCTTTTATGGGGCCACCTATGATCAACCAATTATATCCATCTCCTGTATATTGGCACTCATTCAAATTTGATCCTGATTGGAGCCATTTTCACTAATCATCATGGGATCGAATTGCCCACAAGTTTACAATGTTTTGTCTTTGGTGCTCACTTATCAATGGCTTTCATCCAAGGATGTTTTTTAGCCAAATCTCATCAATGACAATACCCCCTATTTCCAGCCCACTAGTTGATACGTGTTGGTCCCATCATATTCATCTCCTGTAATTTAAATTTGCACAGTGTCTGTGAGTTGTATTGATTAGTTGATGGATGTTTCAACAAAAGCAAGTGTCAGACCGCAACCCAAATTAGCTCGATTAGTGTTAATTAAGCAAGTATTTAGTCTTAAGAGAGTCTAGTGATCATTGGGTTAGAATGGTTTGATTTAGTCTTGGTAATAACTTTGTGATTTTGAGAGCGTTGGTTGAGTCAGACAGGCTCAGGAATGCCCCGAGTGCATGTGTAAGCATGGGAGGTTGATCCTAGATTTCTGTTTTAATTGTGATTTTGATTTATTTTAAATGGTTTTATTATTTCCTACAATTTTCGTATTTAGTCCGTCCTTATTGGAAACCCAGAAACCTGTGTTTTGGCCAAAATGGTAGAAATTGTCTTTTCACACCCAAATCTGGACACGATTCTCGAAATCTTGGAACCATGTCAAAAGTATACTTTTTGGAAACTAGATTTTTCTAGGATCGTTTTATCCTTCTTTGTCGATCTCGTCCGGGGCCCGCAAGAACATGTTTTAACCCTTTGAAGCTTTAGATCTGATGGGGGCCCACGCCAACTCAACTCCAAATATCTCCTTTTCTCCCTCACTCTCATTCGTTCCTGCATATCCTCGTGGGTTTCACGTCCAAGGCTTTGAGAAGTTCTTTTCTTCTCTACCTTCTCCTCCTTGCATGTCAACCATTTGAGCTTGGATTGAAGTGTTGATTTCTCCATCTTCTTCCTCTCCTTCCAAGCTTTCCTTGGGACCCATTTGTTGGGTGTTTTCAGCTGGAGAGGTTCTTGTTCTTCTTCCTTCCTTCTTGTTTGGACATCTCTAGGTAAGAGCTACAACCCATCTCTTCAATGGAGTTCTTTTAGCTCCTAAAGATCTTGTTCTTCATGCTTGCAAACCCTTTTTCGAAATGGGTTCTCTTGTTTTCAAATGTATGGGTTTTTGAGGTTCTTTTTGGGGTTTTTGTAGATCTTGCCTCCGATTTTTTGTAGGACCTTTGAGGAAGGTTTGATTTGCATTTCTTTGTCTAAGGCAAGTAATCCTTTTAGCTTTTCTAATGTATGATTTGGAATGGATGTCATTTAGCCTCAAATGTGGTTTCAATTTTTTTTTTTTTTTTTTTTGGTGCTTATGACAACATGGTTAGTTTGTTTTGGAAACCTACATTAAGCTTGCATACATATGGTTTAGAATTATTCAAATGTCTTCTTTTAGCTCAAGTTCTGTTTTGCTTCGAATCATAATTGTTTTGGAGAAGAAAGAGCCTGAATCTAGAACTGCTGTGTTGTTCCCATAGCTGGCGGTCATCTCGACGGCTAACCGACTGGTGACCGGCGGCTAACCTACCCAGTTCAGTTAGAAATGCAGAATGCTGCAAGTTGTCTGGGACCAGCGGTCAGCTGGGTGGTCTGCTGGCAGCTAGCTGACTTGCACTTCCACGGCTAGCCAACAGGTGACTGACCATTTTCGGTTACATTTCTATAGTGCAACCATTTTTCTTTTTGGGACCCACAGTCAGCTGGCGGCTAGCCGACTTGCACCTAGCCGACAGGTGACCGAGAACCAACCGAATTTCAAGTTTGGCCTATTTTGTGGAATTTTCTTGGGGAATAAAAACTAGAATATGTTTAAGGGCTTTTAACTTGATATTGTGCATTTGAAACTCGAAATGTCTTCTAGTTTCAGGAGCACCAATCCGTTTTATTCCGACATTTGGGTTTTCAAATACACGAGGGTCAAATGAAAGGTCTTAACATATACTTGAAAAGCTTGCTTCGAAATCTCAGTTTTTGATACAATGTATATTGTTTGCACATGTTTCGACTTACAAGCTTCAGTCATGTTTTGATCTGTTTCAAGTACTAGTGAGGGGATCACTTCTTAAGCTTCGTTTTGTTATAGCTTATGCTATTCCTGATTAGTCTTGCTTTGTCCTGTTTTGATAAGTGATTTCCCATATTTTCAATCTGTCTTGCATATGTATCGCCTTGTTTTGTGCATTCATGATTTTTTATGAACACCACTGAGCTTGGACTACCCCTTCAGTCTGATCCACTGTCTAGGGGTCCTTAAACACTTGAACTATCTGCAGATTTGTCGTATATTTTATATATATACATCCTGTTCTGTTCCGGTAACGCGGCCGGTCCCCGCCTACCTCTTATGGTACGGGATCCTGTTTTGTTTTGTTCTATTTTATTCTGCTTACTCTTGTCATCATGTATGATAGAGAAAGGATTGGCTCAATGTGGGTCATCTATTCATGATATTATATATATATTCATGTTAGTTTTGCTTATCAGAAACGCATCTTAGTTCTGTATTTTGTTTTAAATTCAGAAAATCGTTCTAACACCATTCTTTCAACTTTTATTGTTTTATGCTCATGCCTAAATTGATTTCTTATCAAACCGTCGTGTTTGACTCTTCTTGTTTTGGTGCTCAGGTGCAGTCGATGCTGCATTTGAGGAGTGTCAGGAGGAGGCTGTTGAGCCACCCCGAGCTCACAAGTGGCAACCCAACGACATCATCTAGACGTCAAGTGGGATCTTGAGATGCGTGACTTTTTGGCTAGGGTTATTCATTTTGATTCTTTTGAGAATGTATTGGCCTTTGTTGGCCTCTTATTGGGTTGTAACTTTAACAACATACTTTTGCTAACTTTGAACTTGAAATGTTATTGGAAAGAGTCCTGTTTATGTTTCTTCCTCTGAACCTCATGTCTTGATGATTTTACTTATGCAAGCTTGATTTTTATATTAGATTTCTTATCTTAACGTGATTTGCTACACGCTTCCACAACCATTGATCGTGTGAGTTCCGTCCCGTGTGTTTTGCCGAGATCCTCACCGCGGGAACCTGTGGGATAATCATCACTAATCACATTGCACAAGTCGCGGGCCCGGGTCCAGATCTCGGTCCAGGGTCGCGACAACAAGCCTCTGTCAGTTGCACGTTTCCGAAAGATCACTCTGATGGAGGTGACATTCACCTGATTATAGTTATTTTATTCAAATGGCAGTCTTAAGTTTTATTATTAGGTGCAGAAAATGACTTCCTTCTGAAGAAGAGAATCAGTCTGATTCAAGGGTTTGTGGGTTAGTTTCTAGTTACAAGAGATTTACGTTTTAAGTAATGGTTATGTCTCCGGTAATCTGGTTCCCCAGATTTGTTTGTTCCAGCTATTCACTTTCATGTCAATACAATTTGAAAAACAGAAACAAATGAGAGAGAGAGAGAGAGAGAGAGAGAGAGAGAGAGAGAGAGAGAGAGAGAGAGGGAGGGAGGGAGGGAGAGAGAGAGAGAGAGAGAGAGAGAGAGAGAGAGAGAGAGAGAGAGAGAGAGAGAGAGATGTGGTATGAAAGGTGAAATGTTCGAATTCATGCATTATTCTAGAATCCTTGGTTCAAGCATGAAATATAAGCAACAATTTACCTTTTGCAGCATCAACAGCTATTTTGAGTCTGCGAGCCCAGTTCAAAGTAACCCTTTTGCTGTTTGAACCTGTAACAACATTTTCCTTCTGATTATACAGAACAATATATATCATCACAAAGGGAGAAGAAGCGGGTCTCAATTAAAATAGCTTAAGTGATGTGAAAATAAAAGCAAAAATCAATTTGTCCATAATAGCATACCATAAAGGTTATCAGCCAAGGATCCACCAGGCAGATATTCATAGACTAAAATTTGCTGCTTTGACTCGCAACAAAATCCTTCCAATGATACAAGGTTTTGGTGGCGAACTTGAGACAAAAGGTAAACCTGGATGACCGGCATGACCATGTCAGAAATACAAAGAATCTATATAAAAGCAAGTCTACAGCCTACAAAAGGCCAATAAGCATAGAAACTGATCTGGAGAAGGTATATTATAAAGGAGAAAAATGTAAATGCTTGCTCTAAAGAAATTCTGTGAAACTCTGTAAGTTCAAAGTCAAACAAGAGACATGTACCTGAAAAAATGCTTTGTAGATGCAAGAGAGACAGTTTATTAATATCCAAGATTGAGAAAGAAAACCCATAACATCTCCCTTCCTAGAATATCACAAGAACCTATTTACAAGTTCCTAAGCCTTAATATGAGCTTTCCAGCATGCTCATGACTAACTATTTGGAAACCATTCATTTTTTTGGGACCACATCACCATACTACAGAACAAAGAACAAAGAACAAAGGCATAAGTAGAATAATAAATCAACCTAATCTTTGACGTGTGAAAATCTAAAGAGTTTTGCTGGACTAACCTGCCACTAAAGACATAGGCTAGATGTTCCACATAACTAATGTGCTGAGGATATACACTTGCTATTCATAATGGAGATAGGTTATATATTTGAAAAGAGCCGATAGAATATTTGGAAAGTGCTCATTGTTGCAACCATGAGGTTGCAATAAAAATAAAGGAAGGGAAGAGGAGAAGAGGATAAGAGAAGCAGCAGAAAGAGAGAAGAAAGGAGAGACACATGAAGGGAAAAATATGGGATTTGTATGTCATATAGTGCCCAGCAATAGCTATTTAACAAGGCACTTTAAAAATATTGAATACGTCTAACCCCTTGCTCCTTAAAATAATTACAACTACACTGATTGATAGATCTCTTTACACTCTCTGTCAAGTTGGAGAATGGATATCAATCTTTCCGAGCTTGCCACATATACTCCGCATTGAATCTCCAAACTTTCTCAATAAATCCGCAAGTTGATCTCTACCTTTGTCAATATATTTGCCAACCGATCTTCTTTTTTCTGATAATGCATGATAAAGGACCCTTTGATGTATATTGTTTTGTAGTTCACTAATAGCTCGAGCATTTAGTGATTTTGATTATTAACATGGTACCAGAGCCACAGGTTGTGTGTTCGAATCCCTGGGATGTGTTTCCATTTACATTGGTCATTTGTTGTGTTTCTGTCCACGTGCGGAGCCCCACATGTGAGGAGGGCTATTAGGATCCTTTGATATACATTGTTCTGTACTTCACTAACCTATGATACCCGGATACTTGTACAAGCTCAACATATCCGTATCAGACTAATACGACACTTGTATTACCCGATACTGCACCAATACTTCTAGGTAAAAAGTTTAACATATCCTACTTATAAAGTCCTCTATTTCATATAGTTCTTTTAATATTTTTATTTCTCACAATAAACAATGCTAGAAAGGGACGACAACGGTGATAATTTCATTGATTCAAAAGTTAGCTGAAGAAGAAATTAGGATACCCTTATTTGTATCCGTGTCCTAGATTTTCAAAAGTGATGAGTAATATCCCCGATCCTCGTATCAGTGTCCATATCCATATCTCTATCTGGGTATCATAGTTACTCACAACTCGAGCTTTTAGTGATTCTGGTTATTAATACTATGATGCAAAGATACTTCAGAATGGGCAACATATCGTGTCGTATCATATCCACTACTTCTCTTTTTATGTGGAAAATCCGTGTCCTTGCCGTGCCAATGGCACGTCCCTACCTTATCCATGCCGTATCTTGGCATCATAGGTGATGACTTTATATGATGTAACTCATTCCCTAACAACATGACAATCAGCCTTAATATTTTTCCGTGCTCATGATAAATTGGATTTGGATGCAATATGAATAGTTGAGATAATGACCTAATGAAGCTTCATTAGAACAGATCCCAGCAAATTCAATTCTGTCAACAGACCATTTAGCCACAATAGCTCACAAACTCCATTAGTCATGGCCCCAAACTCCACTTCAACAATATATCAAATCACCAGATTCTACTTCTCATTGTTCCATATAACAACATTTCCACCCAGTAAAAAAAGATCTTACCTGGCAAGCAACTGTACAGATTTCCATATCAAGAAAACTATGGCTAGCAATGTTATACCACAGCCATCCAGAGGACTTCCAAGTGTCCAAGGGTGTGAAAAATTGCATCAAGATGGCATATTTGAGCGCGCATAAACTTGTTTACAATACTAATAATTTGCCTTTTGCAGCAATCAACTGCCAAACTGAACCCGGTACACAAATATCTAAACTAAAATATTCTTAGACAACTGACCTTGATTATCTCTGCAGAAAGAATACTAATAAATAAAAGAGCTCAAATAAATAGACCTCATTGATAAAAGAATCGGCCCCAAGTTGGGTTCGATCAAAGCGCACTTTCACAGCTACTAGTTTTCCATCTGGAAGCTTTCCAAGATAAACAGATCCAAAACTACCGTGGCCTATAACATCCTTAAAATTGTTTGTGGCCACTTTTATCTCTTTGTAAGAGAAAATCTTAGCAGCATTCCAATTCCGGATTTCCGTTAAAGTTCCTGAAACATAGAGAGCAGTGAGTTTGCAATAGGAAGCAATATTAACTTATAATACGACAATTTGAGAGGAATAATACTTGATGAGGATGGAACTTCATCTTCTTTTCTCCTTTTGTACATAAAAACGCCAAGTGTGATCACGAGAAGTGCACATAAGGCACCAGCAATAATGCCAACTAAAACTGCTTTTCTGCTATGGCCATGACGATGCTTTGGAGTAAAGACTGTAACCTCTGGTGTCTGAAGTGAAGGATTCTCTGAAAGGTCGGTGCATCTAGAAGAGAAGGAAAGGCACAAATTCCCAGATGTTCTGCATACATATATTGGAAAATAATTCAAAATATGTAAATCAGAAAAAAATTAAACAATAAATTACGTACCTAACTTCCAAACTTTCCTTGTTCAATGACTGTGGCAAGGTACCTCGCAGTTTATTATTTTCCAAATTTCTGCACAACAAGCATTTTATAAATTTGTCCTTCAGACATAAAGTGACAGATTAAGATGTTGAACAATGACCAATGCCACTTACAATAAATGAAGGTTCTCTAAACTTCCCAAGTTGTCTGGAACAGGTCCTTCCAAACTATTGTTTTGCAAATCCCTAAACGTGACAACAATTAGAAGTAAATATCTAATACCTCAAATGAGCCACTCAACAAAGACACATAAATTATTACAAATGAGGAAAACTTGGTGTGGGATCTAGTGTTGGATAAGAATATGGCGCTTGGAGTGGGTTCTAGTTTTACTCCTTCCTTGTAGTTTGGTTCGATTGTTTACGTGCTTCTGTTTTCAATATTGATAGTGTGAAGCATAGTGCTACTATACCTTCTTTTTCTTTCGCTGTTGCTTTCTTTCATGTAATGTGCTTGTACGTTTTGCTTTCATTTGAAAAAACTTATCCAATACCGATAAAAGATATAATAAAATAAAATAAAAAAGGAAAAGTTTCGTCAAGGCAGTGAATAAGAAATGAGCCAAATGTTAGAGATGGAACATATGACCTTAGTCAAGTATTAGACAAGTGCGAACTCATTCACACTCATCATCATCAAAGCCTTGTTCCAACTATGTTGGGATCGGCTATAAGTATTATGTTTCTCCATTTCAATCCATCCTGAGCCAAATTCTTAGATAGGTTGCACTTTTTCAAATCCATTTTTACTACCTCCATCAACGTCCTCTTTGGCCTACCTCTTTCCCTTGGTGGGCCATCAACCTACATAGCCAAACTTTTCCTTGCAGGCGTTGTTACCTGCATGCGTTGGACATGCCCAAACCATCTCAAATAGGTTTCTCTAATTTTATCTCCTATTGATGCTGCCTAAGTTAGAAGATAGCTTCCAAGTTGACCTCCCTGGCATAAAACCAAGTTGATTTTTAGATATCTTGGTCTTCTATCTAAGTATTTGCTCCATTACTCTCTCCTATAACTTCATTGCATGACTCATGAGTTTAGTCTCATGATAGTTGGTACAGTTTTGTATACTCTCTTGTTTCTATATATAGGTACTACAACACTTCTCCGTTCATCCGGCACTTTCTTTGTCATTTATATACTTATTGAAGAGCCTAGTTAACTAAATCCTCCCAACTAGATACAATTGAAGTCGATAAAACATGTCGTCTTTAACTCGCAGGCCATAAAGGCAAAATACAATTGGAGCACAACATGTATTTATTTCAAAACTTCTACAAGGGCTCTTCTACTTTGAAATTAATGTTCCAAAATCCTATTGGTCTAATGTTGTACTGACAGATACCTTTCTCTTAAATCATAAGCCTTATTTTAGTCTTGGATAGTAAGAGTCCAATATAGCCGTATGTGCTAGTGTTCCATTGTTTCTACAGTAACACTAGTAATGTACTAGATTCAGATTTCAAGAGTCACTCAAATGTTATTAAATAAAAGTCTGAACTCATTGGTAAGCTGGTTTCCTAATGTCCTTGATTCTGACACCTACGATAAATTGATAATGTTAGCAGAACAACAGATAAGTTATAGGTAAGTTCTACTGGACTTTCAATGTAATGAAGAACTTACAATATCTTAAGGCTAACCAATGTGCTGAAGTCGGACCCAAATGAGGTCAGTTTGTTGAAGCTCAGATTCCTGCAATGTTCAACCTATGCTATTGTGAAATGAACATTTTACAGAAAGATGCTATTGATATAGAAACGTCATACAAGGTCTCAAGTTCCTGCAGGCTAGCCAAGTTCTGTATCTCTCCAGCTAGTGATGTGTTGTGCAAATCTCTGCAGCATATTTCACAACCCAAACAATTATAAAAGCACTTAGTTGGGTCTTAACAGTCTAACTAATTAACCTGGTCAAAATGTTAAATTTAAAATGACTTACAAAGTTTTAAGATCCAGTAGGTCACCAAATGTCGGGCTGATAGCCCTCAAATTCATGTCTGAAAGCACCCTGGGAAAAAAATATATTTGACAAGATAATCTATTAGCAGACTGAATAGAAGTTTCTGGTGAAAAAGCAAATAGTTGCAGTGATACATTGCGCTCACAATGAGGTGACAATACTTCCTTCGCATCCAACATGCTTCCACCACATTGGAGAGCACGGATCATCTTGCCAGCCAAAATCTAGATCAGTATACTGTTGGATAACTTGAAGAGCAGAAACTGGATTACATGGAAAGAGGAATGAGAAAAATGGTCTTAAAATTTAGCAGGAATACAGCGCAAGGCCCAGGAGAGATCCTAATCATTTTGGCCAAGCAATCTGTACCTGTTGGGCTTACCATCAAGTGATCCAATCTTTCATCTAGTGAGGCCCAATGGAATTTAATATGAACTATTACATTATTTCTTTTTGGCCATCTATTTATAAACCTGTACTAAGATCTTTATAATTGACCTGCGGAAGAAGCTCTTTGATGAACAAGATGAACATTGGGATCACTGTAAGGTATGCCTTACCTGTACAGAATCCTTGGTTGATACAAATGATAGATTTTTCTTGGGCTTAGCATCGTGTATTTGTGTGTGTATCCAATTCTAGCATTACTAGAATCGCTTCATCAATTAAAACACTTATGGCACCTGTAGTTGTGGAGCACTCCAAGGGAATATCAACAGATTCATATATTTCGATGGCATTCATTTGTGGGTAGAAACTGACATTTCGAAGCGTGATATTCAAACTTGTGATTCCCTTTCTTACAAAGAACAGAACGCTAACCTCGGAGCTTTTCACAGTATAATTTGATTGGACGACATCGCCGTTAGCCAATACATCAAAGGAGGGAGAAACAGGCAGAATACCCGCAAAATAGAGCACAGCATAATAATCCCCCATCTTATCAAGCTGGAAATTGTAACTCAAGATGTTTTTTCTTGCGAGAACCCTGGCGGACTGAAGAACTGCAGCAGGAGGGCTCTCCTGGATATTGGAAAGATTGAGCGGAAGTTGATTGTTGAATCCAGAGGACAACTGAGCTGGTGAAAATTTTTGATCTGCATCCCATATGCGATCATATGGATCCAATGGATACCTGAGTTTATTGTAGAAACCAATTACAAACACTCCCGTTTAGAGAAGTCCATGAAAATTTAAGTGGGAGAAATCAGAGAAGGCAGAATAGGCATTTTCAATTACCTTAAAGGTCCACCACTATAACCACAATTGATTCTGAATCGCTTTCGCAGCGACTTATTTGAGAATTCCCATGAGCTGCTCGTATAGGCTCCCCCTGGAAGTGGGCGAACTTCTAGCTGAGAAATAACAGGGTTTCCACCATCCGGAATAGAGTGCAAGCAAAATGGTAGTGTCTCCTCGTTAACAGGCCATATAAACTCCTCTACCCAGGGATCAGAACTGGTCAGGTTTACATTAGCAGCTGAAGCTGTCCCTATAGAAACCCAGAAGGAAGGAGGCTCATTCATCCCATCATAGTTTTTGTAGATAAACCGTGGCCTTACCAGAACCAGAGATGCATTCTGCACAGGCAGTCTATAACACTGGCGACCTTCTTGAGATTCAAGGAAGAAACGCAATGGAATTTGAGATGAAGAGCCACCTTCTTCGATGAAGTTCACCATTGTCACATTGCCTGAACTCACATATGCGCTGTCTGGGATCCATGAAATGTTGGAAGCGTCGACAAAACTCAAACTCCCCCCACAAGACAGACTCAAAAACCCTGCCCCCAACAAAAAGAACAAGCAGCACACACTGTTTAAAAACTAATGAACTGTTGTAACAGGATATTTACAAAAGACAGAAAAGTAACCAGAAAGAAAGCATTTGACTCAAGACAACCAACCCTGACTTTTAAGAATCCTCACAATGTGAGTAGCACCACCCAATAAGTACAAGTATATCCTTGACTCCCTATTGTTGCATTATGCAATCAGTCCAAACCACAAACTCCATGAAAAATATGTATAAAATACATTTATATTATGTGTTTCAGATATTTTATTTACATCTTAAAACCATCAAGAATCCATTAAGTGTCATAACAATTTAAAGAAAAATACCAAAGGGAAGAGTGGCAATAAGCCAATTCAACTTCCCACGCAATTTGGAAACGCATTTGTCCACTAGTTATATACTCATGATTTTATTTACATCCAAGTCACCCTAAAAACTCATTAACAAGGAACAGTGTTATAAACTAAGTTCCCTTTGAATGCAGAAAAAACTGTCCACAGTACAAAATTGAACTGTGGATAATTTTCTCCACATTTTCTCTTCATCTAAACAGACCCCAAGTTTTCTAAGAAGTTCAATATCCAGTAAAAGAGTGGAGGATGACCCGTCAACTGTTTCAATCAAAAACCACATATTTTTTTTCTAAAACCCACGAACCCCATACAGCAACAATAGAAATTCAGATAAAAGAACAAAGAAAGTTAGATCGATTGAAAGAGAAAGAGAAAGAGAAAGAGATAGATAGAAACTATCCCGTACCTTGTTGGTCAGCTACAGAAAGTCTTGGAACTCCAAATCCCAGTAAAAAACAGAAGCAAACCCAGAAGCAGAGAAAGCATCGGGATTCCATGGATTCATGCAACCCAAGAAAGAGAAAGAGATAGAAATGGACGGATGTCACAAGGGTGGTTTGTTACAGAGTGAATGGGAAACTGGGTGAAATTTGAAATGGGTAATGATGATGATGATGATGATGATGGGGTCATGAAGCTTTTTTCTTGGGTCGAAAGGGAAAGGATTGAAAAGAAGGTGTTTGTGGAAGGCGTGATGATGAGAAGCGTGTTGGGAGAACGATGATGATTTCTTCCTTTGGGAGATTGTCGAGGAAAGGATTGGAAAAAAGGGACGCTGAAGAGGATGAATTGAAGACAACAACAGGGGGTTCTAAGTCTTCCATGTCCATGTCCATGTTCCCACACCATCAACTGTTCGATGAAATGCCTGCGACCGAGTCTACTCTCTACCGATGGAATTACCAAACCGCTCTCGGTCTCATACATGCACGTCTGTCTGCGTTTTGCTTTCGGTCGTCTTCTCGTCGAACTTTAAAAAAACAACCTTAGTTTTTGCTCGTTTTACCAAAAAAGAAAAAAAGAGTGTATTGCGGATGGTGGCAGCTGAACTCGGAAATTTTCCTTAGGGGGGTGAGGGGGTGGGGGGCCCTCTATGTAATTTGTTTCAGAGCACCATATGTGAAAAAGAATCCTGAAACTCCCCTTGACATATGAGGGTTCATTTCAAAGATGTTGATAAGTTCTTCAGTTGTCTTTCAAATATTTGTCGCCGGAGAGTTATTTCATTAATTTTTTGTTTATAATGACTAGTTTTTTCTTTAATAGAAATTATGATTTTCTTATTCTTTTTTACTCTTTTCCCTCTTATATCTTTTTCCCAAATCACCAACATGTGAAAAGGAGGTGGATGCAAGTGGGCTATGAGAAAAATATACCGGAGGATAAAGAGGAAAAATGAGTTACAAGTAAGAATACCTTATTTTGTTATATTAAAGAAAAATATTTCAGTCATTATGATTTTTTTTATTTTTTTTTTTGAAAAAATTAATCTTTCTGGTGATGAAAGTTAACCCCTTGAGAAGATATATTCATCAAAAGATGACATAAAAACTCATCAACCTTTTTGAAATAAGTATTAATTCATGAAACCCTATTCTTAAAACTGGCTAAAACTTTAGAACTTTTTCTTAAACTCTCTTTTTTGCCTTTTTATGACAAGAACCCTGTGTTACTGTTTATTATTGCTCTTTTATTATTATCGGAGTATCCTTTGACTGACAATCAGTATGGAGAAAAAGTTGGCATATTTAAACAATTTGCCTATAAGAATGATCGACTATTTTCTTTTGTACTGCACCTTTGCGTGCACTTTACAGTTCTTTTTCTTTCCTTCTTGTGCATACCATCATCATGCCATATATGTCCCAAGTGGATCAAAATAGGATCTTCAATATCTGATGCCACAATCATATTCTATTTATGTATTTGTGTGCTTTTAAATATATTAGTATATAACTAATTCTGTCATGATTTGGACTTGAATTAGGCCCCCTTTATTTCAGCCTTGATCTGGCTTCTTTATACCTTCATTTGATGAGTATAACTATGTCATGAGGGACCTTAAAGTAAATGGGCTATAGAAATCGTTCAAATTGCATGCTCTTGACTAAAAATGGAGGTGGTGAGCCCATAAAATGCATTGGAAGCCGGGGTACCAAGAAAAGAAAAAAAGCATCGGGCTATTAAATTTTTTATCCTAGTCGTCCATTTAATAAACTACATGGCCACATTAAATGGTAAAATAACCTGTAAAAATAGAATAAAGAAGCAAGTGGAAAAGCTGTTAAAGAGATGGGCCCAAAATCTGAATGATCAACTCCATTTGAAGAATGATTACATTAAATGGATTGGCTCTGAGAAAACTAGAATGTATTGATTTAAGTACTACAGAAAGCAGATGTGTAAAGCAAGCTACAAATTGGTGAAAGTCACTGCAAAATGACAGGAAATGATGCAGTGAGTATACTGGTTTTGAGCTTTGTTTTGAATGTTTGGAGTGATTGATTTGAGAGGATCTCTGAGGGTCAATAGGAGGTGAAACTTTTGAGGTGCGAAATCTCTAGATTGGTCCCCTCAAATAATCAATCCAAAAAGTGCGCAAAAATAGAAAATATGTACGGAAATAAAATCACAAGCACACACCACAAGGACACCAGATTTTTACGTGGAAAACCCTAACCGGATGAAAAACCATGGATCCGAACTGGATCTAATCAAGCTCTATGAATCTCGCAATTACAAGAAACTCATATTTCTTCCACAGATATCCCCTACCTAAGGACTGAAGTTACCTTGTGTCGCTTCACACTTCAACTACTTCACACCGTTGATTGCAACAGACCCAATCCAGCACTTGACTCCTCAAATCTTTTCGCAAGAAGAAAATATTCTACAAAAGATGCATAAAAACTTAGCTCTAGAGAACTTGGCAGTACAACTCCTCGATAAAACTCTAGAGAAGAATTATCTCAATTAAATTTTCAAATCAAAACTTGAGAGATGAGGGATGTTTTTTAGAATAGCCCTTGAGTCCTTTATATAGCCTTGGATTCATGCCTCATGTGTTGTAATATGATTAAGAATCAGCAACACAACTTTGAGACAAATTAGGAAAGAAAACAGGAAAGTTTCTAAAAATTGGCTCAGGTTCGCTCGAGCGACCAGGGAGTCCGCTCGAGCGGACAAGCCACTGTCTACGAATAACAGACTATCGCTGGTGTGATCATGAAGGTGGGTCGAGCAAAACACATTCTGTCTGGGTTCGCTCGAGCGAATGCATTGGTCGCTCGAGCGAATCATATACTGTATGATTCGAGATTTCAGTGATTTTTCTCCCAGTCTTCTAACTTCAGAGTTATTTTCTAAATACGAAATACAACTCAATGGACCCCTAGAGTTTTGTTTAACTCATGAATTAAGCCAACACAAAATACTAACAATCTCCCCCTTTGGCAATTCATGGACAAAACTCCTTAAGACAATACAATTTGATCTACCCAAAATAAAACCCAAAATACATTGAATTTTTTTTTAAAAAAAATTGCAATCAGCACATGTAGATCCGCATTGTCTCTGACTTCTTCTGAACTTCTTGTTCTCCCCCTTAGTCCGATACCTTTACACCTTTCTCCCCCCTTTTGTTCATAAATGAAAAAAAAAAAAAAAAAAACATCGAGCAGCTTCTGTCAATCTAGATGCAATAGCTTCCCTTCAATTTCAACTCCCTCTGAATGTATCTTCGTAGCAGCACTGGGCGTAGGAGCTTGTCCTCCTTGATCAAGGCTTTTTTATAATTGACCACCCACACTTGTGTAGTTTGAGCTTTCAGCATAGTGTGAGCAAACTCCTTAGGCAAATGAGACATTCGAACCCAAATTTGAGTCGTCTTAGGTGGAGAAAATTCTTCCATCATTACTTGGGCTTAGGTAGACTATTCAGCTTCTTGCAATGGAGACGAATGTGTCCTTTCTTTTCACAATGATGACAAGTGGATGTGCGATCAACATGCGACACACTCTTTTTCTTGATACTACTCAGCACATTATTTGAAAGTGCAGTATGTGGAGTAGCATGTGCAACACTTGAAACAAAAATAGTTTTACCTTTAGCATTGGAAGTGGATGCACCATGATCATAGCCAAGACTGCTTCTGTCAAAATGAGACTTCTGACTACCCAAGATGTTTGTAAGAATTTTCGAACCAGTGTTCATCTTGTTTAGAGGGGCCTGTTTGACTTCTAACTCAGACAGAGTGATCTTCAGTCTTCCTTGCAAGTCTTGATTTTCAGCTTTCACCATCACTATCTCTTTCTTCAAATTCACTAATTTGTTTTCGGCTTTATCAAGGTTTTTACCATTAGTAGTCAAATTTTCAACCAAACGGTTTTTCTGATTTTCCAAGAGACGAACCTGTTGAAGCGCTTGCTCTAATTCAGCCTTCAATGCAGAATTTTCTTCTTGAGCAGCCTTAAATTTGGTAGTGATTTTATTACCATACTTGGTCATCCTGATACAATCAGCATAGGTAGTGTGATACAACTCTTTCCAATCTTTTTCTTGATCTGACATCTCATCGTCATAATCTTCATCAGTATCATTGTCAAACACAGACTTAGCCATGAAAGCCACAAACTTGCCATTTATATTTTCTGCAGAATCAGCCTCAGTATCTTTTTCTTCTAATGATGATGACTCTTCATCCCAAGTTGTATTGAGATCATTCTTATTTGTACCATTTTTCTTGTTGGCACACTCATTAGCATAGTGACCATAGCCTTGGCACTCAAAACACTTAGTTCCTTTAGCAAAATCCTTCTTCTCAGATTTGGAACTCTTCCACTTGGCTTGTTTTGACTTCATGTATTTTTTGAAGCAATTAAACATTTCAACCATATCATCTTCTGCCTTAGATTCAGAATCAAGATCAACTTTCTTTTCATATTTCTTCCTTGATTCTGAGATGGCTTTCAAAGCAACACCTTTATCTTTTGATTTCCCTTTATCCAGATGGTTTGCTTCAAATGTCTGAAGATTTCCAACTAGTTGGTTTACCTTGAGGGTATCCAGATTCTTATTTTCTTCAATAGTATCAACTTTAGAATCAAACCTTAAAGGTAGAGACCTCAAAATTTTCTTGACAATCTTGTTTTCTTGTATTTCCTCACCCAGAATGAAAACTGAGTTGACAATATCATTCAGCTTTGTATAAAATTGATCGAAAGTCTCATCTTCTTCCATCACGATAGTTTCAAATTCTTTAGTCAATCTTTACAATTTAGATTGATTCACCGTGTCAGTACCCTCATAAACTGTCTCTAAGACTTCCCATGCTTCTTTTGCAGTTTTGCAAGTGAAAATCCTACGAAACTCTTCAGCAGACACTCCATTGTATATATCATTCATGGCCTTGTTATTACAATTGGAGGCATGCTTATCATCCTTAGACCATTGGGCTTTAGGTTTAGGAATAGTTTTCCCATCAGCCACAATTGTTGGTTTGGAATAGCCCTCCTCAACAATATCTCAAACATCATCATCAATGGACTTAAAGAACCCAATCATCCTTTGCTTCCAATAGGCATAATTAGAACCATCTAGCAAAGGGGGCTTTGTAGTTGATGTCCCTTCTTGATTGAGTACCATTCTAGAAATCTCTTTGGATCAAACACAACGACTTAGTGCAACCCGCTCTGATACCAATTGAAAGTTTTGGGGCGAATTGGTCCACTCAACTAATCAATCCAAAAAGTGTGCAAAAACAGAAAATATGCAGCGAAAATAAAATCACAAGCACACACCACAAGGACACCAGATTTTTACGTGGAAAACCCTAACCGGCTGAAAAACTACGGATCCGAACTGGATCTAATCAAGCACTATGAATTTCGCAATTACAAGAAACTCATATTTTTTCCCCAGATATCCCCTACCTAAGGACTAAAGTTACCTTGTGTCGCTTCACGCTTTAACGACTTCACACCGCTAATTGCAACAGACCCAATCCAGCACTTGACTCCTCAAATCTTCTCGCAAGAAGAAAATCATCTACAAAGGACGCATAAAAACTTGAGTCTAGAGAACTTGGCAGTACAACTCCTTAATAAAACTCTAAAGAAGAATTCTCTCAATTAAATCTTCAAATCAGAACTTGAGAGATGAGGGATGCTTTTTAGAATAGCCCTTGAATCCTTTATATAGCCTTGGATTCGTGCCTCATGTGTTGTAATATGATTAGGAATCAGTAATACAACTTTGAGACAAATCAGGAAAGAAAACAGGGAAGTTTTTAAAAATTCGCCCAAGTTCGCTCGAGCGACCAGGGAGTCCGTTCGAGCAGACAAGCCACTGTCTATGAATAACAGACTATTGCTCGTGTGATCATGAAGGTGGGTCAAGCAAAACACATTCTATTTGGGTTCGCTCGAGCGAATGCATTGGTCGCTCGAGCCAATCACATACTGTATGATTCGAAATTTCAACAATTTTTCTCCCAGTCTTCTAACTTCAGAGTCATTTTCTAAATACGAAATACAACTCAATTGACCCCTAGAGTTTTGTCCAACCCATGAATTAAGCCAACACAAAATACTAACAGGAGGCCCACTGGAGGTCTAATAAGATGAAGAGTAGCTGAAGAAATGAGTTGTAGCATAAGCATTTATGGGAAAAGGCAGCATAAATAGTTTTTTAGTCCTCCCCCTCAGGTGGAATCATGTTAAGGCACTTTAGCGACACTCATATTATTACTTACGCCAATTCATTCCTTTGGGATTCGAACTCATGAATGTTATTCTAATATCATATTAAGTTTGCTTAGTTAACGATTCCTATCAAAACTTGAAAGCGTTAGTAGAGACAATATAAAACTTGAAATCTGCATAATTAGAGACGCCCACTACGTGGACGTCCCATATGGTAAGATTTTCAAGCTTTTATTATTGGGATAATGTAGCTAAATTTCT
Source organism: Persea americana (assembly GCA_029852735.1). Taxonomy (NCBI): domain Eukaryota; kingdom Viridiplantae; phylum Streptophyta; class Magnoliopsida; order Laurales; family Lauraceae; genus Persea; species Persea americana. The sequence goes on from CM056816.1 coordinate 64,949,552, forward strand.
AAAAAATAATCAAGCCAAGGAAGATATCTCCTTTTAAGTTTTACTTGATACAAGTATCCATCGAACCTACAAATCCCGGGCCTCAGGCCCAACACAGTAAAGATTCAGGCTCAAATGGGCCTTGAAGAAAATAATTTACATGTTCAAAATAGTAAAAGAATTGCAAATTTTTATTTTTACCATTGTCTGCAACTCACAAACCAGGAAATGCTGGGATATTTTCAGTTCTGGCATTTTTTTTTTCTTTGGATACTATTGAGAAAATGGAGTAGACTAAATATTTTCTAAACAATAATAATAAAATAAAAATTAATAAAAAATATATTTCATTTTCATTTTCTCAAATTCTTTGTGATATTTTCATTTTTGTATGATACTTTTGAAATTATCATGGTTTTTTCCTCCTCAATCTTTGACCTTTTTGGTTGTTTGGCCAACCGCATGTTCGCTACTTGCCTATCTCCACCACCTTGACTGCATTGTCCAACAGCCAATGTTTTAGAAATTTGTTTCTGGTAGGTGAGAGATTGTGATATCCGTGGCGTCATAGTACAGACTTATACAGCAGTGCTTCCTATAAAAAAATTTATAGGTGGGCCTGTGGATCAACTATCCCCAAAAGTGTATAGTAAATATGAATTCACCCACATCTCTCACCTTACCTACCTATCATCAATAAAATTCAGACTTACATCATAAGATTTTTGAACCCTAGCTTCATGTTGCACAGTCAGACCATTTTGTATTCAAGTTTGTAATTTGTTATTTGAGACTTAGCTGAATCTGAATTTATTGGGCAGGTTCATTTAATTTGCTTCTCAATTCTTAAAACGTTCAAATTTGATGAATTCATTCGTTTAAACCAACATAACAAACCCATCACGAGGGCACAGTGAAAGTTTGTGATTGTATCACTCAAAATAGTTGACTCCCTGTCAAAGTTGGGCAAACCATCAGATTTTGATGGACTTCTAGGACTTAGACTTCAAAGAATTTAATGAGAATAATTCGTGAAGCGAGCTGTGAATTTTTCAACATGAATTGTTTTGAGTTCCATGGTCTTCTCAGTGAAGTAGGTAACCATGTTTTGAAACTCCTTTTTTTTTTTCTCTATTGTTTTAGGAAAATTTAATTTTGTCCATGCCCAACTTTGAATAAGTTTCTAAGAAAGTTGTTTGTTAGGTAAAGCTAATCTCTCACTGTTTGCTTAAGGTTAAAGTTACAATTACAGTAATACAAATAACATGGTCCAAAGACCAAAATAGCTCTACACACATCCTAGCTAACCTATACGATCATCAATTCAGCTAACTTGGAATACAAACACAACCCAACATCTACTTGGGTTTTTACTGTGCCTAGCCATGTTTATCATTTAGATATTTATCACTAAAATATTATATCTAAAGCATTGGAATCCCCACTGATATGTAGACATTTGACTAATGAAAAGGTGTGGTTCTACAAGTTCCATCTAATTAACCAAAATCAATCCATGACACAGTAATTTGGTGTCACATGTGCATTTGTTACCCCCCAACCCATATGAATCGGCCGTTGCCATCTCTATAATGCCAGTTTGCCATGCACTCGGTGGGCCCCATATCCTATATTAATTGGTTTGGGCCTGTGGGCCCCACCTTATCCCCATTCCCCAGTGTCCATAAGGGCCCAATCTATTCCACAACTGTCCCAATTGTCAAGGAGGAAACGGAGAACATGCAACTAGAAGTATTAAATGTGAATTATCACAAGCATTTAAATCGGTTTATGGCTCTCGAGGAGGAAACAGGTGGTTAACGTATCAAATGCACCGTCACACAAGCATTGTAATCAATTTAGTCGGTGCAATTAAGGCTGAGAATGGGCCCGAATCCAACTTAGGTTTAGCTTCCCTACCAGTCAATTAGTCAAGCTTGCATCTAAGTCAAAAGGCCTCACTTTAACCCTATGTTTGGGAAGGGGGGAGGAGAGGGGAGGGAAAATTTGAGGGGGAAGAAAAATGGAGGGGAGGGGAGGGGAAGGAAAGAGAAGTAAAATTAATTTTTCCTCCTCTTGTTTGGATAGTAAAAAAGGAGGGGAAAGAAAAGTGAAAAAGTAGGGTTTTGTTTGTTTGTGAAGTAGAGAGAAAATTACCAATTTACCCTTATTTTGTGAAAAAGTGAAAAGGTGATAAGGGCATTTTAGTAAAATTTCCTCCCCTCCCCTCTTTCCCTCACACTTTCCCCCCACTTTCCCCCCGTTTTTTAAGGAAAAATTTTAAGGTGGGCCCCACAAACATTTTACCCCCATTTTCCTTCCCCCCACTTTCCCTCCCTCCTTTCCAAACACCATCAACTTCCACTTTTCCTCCATTTCCCCTCCTTTGTTTTTCCCTCCCCCCCACTTTCCATCCTTCCCAAACAGAGGGTAAGGGGTTTTTGAGAGCTAGCCGACCGGCCCCTTGCCTCGTGGCCAAATTAACAGGCCTAGTGCCTAGAGAATTTCACCTTCGTTAAGAGTAGAGACATTCCAACTCGTGGGCAACACTGGAATCACGAAATTTTCTTCGAAGGAGCTACTATGTAACATTAAATCTTGGGGGGTCGACATTTGGTGGGTCTCCCAAATTTTCTAGGGCGGGTTTACCCTTTCTTCTCCTACTCCTACTCCTACTCGTGGGGATAGATGAAAATGTCTATTTGACCATGCAAAAAAATAGAACCATCAAATCATCTTAGCCCTCAATTCAATAATTTTAAAACTTAGCCCTCTATTTTTTTGAGATTCAATCTGTGTGAATAAAAAAATTGGACCTTGTGGCTGGTGCCATTTTTTTGTCCCTCGTGCCTCCCTGGTTGAAGAAGAATCTCAGTTGGAGATTCTCAGGTTAGGGTGAGATGTTGTGCACGTGTTGCACGTGGGGTGGATGCAGAAGTGATTGAGAAGGTCATGTGGGCCTGGGTGGAACTGGAACTGAAATTGGAACTCGAAGACCAAAAACCTAGGGCTGCACATGGGTGATTCGAATCGGTTTAACACTAAAATCAGTAACTAAACCGAACCTGTTGGTTTCTCAATTAACCAATCCGATCCAACTAATGGAGAGGACTTAAATTGAACCGAATCGAACCAAACGGTACATTTCGGTTCGGTCGGTTAAACCGTTATATTTTTAAAATTTAAATTAGACATTGAAAATTTCAAAATGATGAGTCCCCATCCTTTGCATTTATTCCAATGTTTAGTGCAAACATAAAAATCCAACATTCCAGTGATCCATGTAAAAAATAATTCTACTAAAAAAAGAGAGTTTGGACTAAACGCAAGGGCACAATCATATTATAAAATAGAAATTCTGTAATCCAACTAGGAAAAGAAAATCTCAAAAGCTGAAACTAGAGTAGGAAAAAAACTAACACATAACTGATCAACTATGAGGTGCAGAGGCAATATTGAGTTTATGTAAGAATAAGTTGTCAAATGTAACTATAAAAGTAGTGAACAAAACCGTACGGCTAAAATAGTAAAAAAGTAATACATAAGTTAATGTACACGAACGGTTCGATTCGGTTTAAGGGGTTTTTACGATATCCAAACCGTTAATCAAACCGATGTAAGCGGTTTTTATAATTGCCAAACCGTTAACCGAACCGATTAACTATAAACCGATCCAAACCGGCCGGTTTAGTTGGTTCGGTCCGGTTTTATGGTGATATTGGATTTTTTGTGTAGCCCTACAAAAACCAGCACAGAGGCTAGAATGCGCGTGAGGGCTTCAACAAGCAGATCGAGCTAGGCTCCGCTTGGCCTGGTAACACGAGCTCTTGAGCAAAGCTTGACTCGGCTCAGTTGGTTGGCAACTCCACCGAGCTCAATCCAATTCCAAGCAGTAAGCAGCGTTCACAATGAACCCAGCTCAACTTTTAGAAAACAAAAAAATGGCTTGGCTTGAGCTAATTGAGCTCCAGCTCCAGCTCAACTCATCAATGGGCAAGCACAACTCAAATAGAGCCATTGGTGCTTTTAATTAATCGGACTGTTAACGGACTTGGTTACAGTGGTTATCTGATGTTATAGCCATTTCAACTCGATCGAGCTTGATTGAACCTGAATCAGCTAGTTTTAATCAAGCTCAGACCCAAGTCGTGAAGCTCTTCAAGCTCGCTTAACCAATATTGAACCGAGTTCGAGCTTGGCTCAGCATCAATTTCAAACTTGAGCTCCAGCCTTAGCGGGCTTATCTTAGCTCAGCTTGTTCACACAACTGTAGCTGATCCACTGGAGTTTTAAATCACAATGTGCACGCGTGCCACATGACATGCGTGTGCGGATTGGATGTATTAACAAGATTGAACAAGTTTGGTATATACGACTGTAACTTCGATGGACAGATAGGATTGAGTATAGTTTTTATTTGTTTCGGAACTTTCTATAGACTCTAGGTAAATGAGAAAGACATTTATTATAATATCTTGGGTGTTTGGTGAAAGTATTGTTTTCTTTTATCTCGATGGGGATGGAGTTATAGTCTTCGTTGTTTTGTGTGAGTTTTCTGGTGTTTTAGCCTACTTCTTGAATCTGATTCAAATAGATCGTAAGATTAATAAGTACCAACTGGATTTTCCAAGTTGATAACTTCTTCAAAATTCCGGCTAATAACATTGCTTAATTGTTTGAATCACCCTATGGTGAGGAATGGATGCACATAAATATTCTCTTTTATATATATATATATATAGTTGATGAAACCCACAATTAGAAAGCCTCACTCCTAATACAACTTAAATACTAATGCCAAAATAGAAAGTCCTGATTAAAAAGAAACTTAATTAAAAAAAACTCAGCTTCATTGTAAAATGAACATGAACACGTGAACAAGAAGAATGCTCAGATAATTAGGTGCAGTCTTTCCATTCATGCTCCTCTTCTAACTGCTTTTTAATTTTCATCTTTCTCACATGTTCAACTTTTTATAACATGAACATGTGATTATAAATTACTTATGCAAACACCTAAACATCTAAAAAAAAAAAAAAAATTAAATGTACACTAATAAATATTATTAATATCACTAATAAATCTTATGTAATAATAACCTAGGCATCCAAACCAATAACTAAATAAATAACCAATTAAAAAAAACTATGCCAATTAAATTCAGAAAACCCAAATAATTTAATAAAATTCAGGGAAAAATAAATAGAATTCTATAGCTTACATTTTAAATTTTAAAATACTTGAAAGGGGTTCTAGGGTACAATAGGCCTTCATTAAATATTGCTAACTACTTATTCCAAAAACTAAATAAATAAATAGTAAACCTTGCAAACTTTCCACCGAAGGACAACCATACTTAATTAATAACAGTAACTCAGAATTTAATTGAATATATGGGCCCTCAACTAAGATGATGATCCAGTACTATCCAACCTTGAATTTATTATCATCTTATCTTATTTCACATGTTTATTATCTTCCATTATTTGAAAAATTAATATATTTTCTGCTTCATTTAAAAAAAAAAAAAATATCCCGAGAAAAATTGCTAGAATTTGGAAATATCATGGTATTAGCTGAGCCTGAGCAGTAAGAACCACGTTGATTTGGGAACACCGTAGAATGGCTGGCCGGTCAAATCTATTCCCACCAACCAATAGTTGTATGTTTGTTTGCATTAGTCATCGACTATCCCCCAACTCATACCATCACTCACTCATTCAGAAACCCACCAAATTTCTCCTTTCCCTACCTACTCCACAAGCCCCCTCCTGTAACAAGGCAAAAAGCTCGGCTATTTGCATTATCACAAACACCCAGATCCAACCGCCGAATCGACTCTCTCTCCCCCTTTCTCTCTCTCTGGAACATGGGTGCCGACGGTAAGATCTACACCTTGGAAGAAGTCTCCAAACACAATCACAACAAGGACTGTTGGCTCATCATCAATGGCAAGGTCTCTCTCTCTCTCTCTCTCTCTCTCTCTCTCTCACACACACACACACACATATACAGACAAACGAACTTACTCTGGCTATGATCTTTAAATTGATGCGGGTATTGCTCTCTTGTAAAGAATCAGATGGGATGACCCGAAAGATCATTTTCTTTTTCTGTTTTTTGGCCTGATATGACCAAGTTGGTGAATCTCTGATCTGGGTTTTGTTTTTACAGTAAGGATCGAGGATCTTTTTTGAGAAAGGGTCGATTTTTGTTGCTGTTAGATTGATGGTTATTGTTTTGTATGATTTTGCAAAGGGGATTTTAATGTTTGATTCTTGTAGTTGGCTATTTAAGAAGAAAAGAGGGTCTGTTTCGGATTTGGTTGCTTTTGTTCTGGCCGACACTAGCCTACTTTTTCTCTGTTCGCATGTTTGGTTGGTGGGTCATGGATGGATGTGTGATGCTCATAAGGGCCACTTTTTGGAAACATCCTGAAACTTAAAGCATGGATTCAGTTCAGAATTGGTTTAATTGATGGAACTTATTGTGTTTTTGATGTCGATAAGCCCTTAAAGTATCAGATTAGTGTGCTATATATATATATATATTTATATGGAGAATATTCACGCACATCCATCCCTCACCATAGGGTGAGGGACACTTCCTTAATTGTCCATGAGTAAGCATCGAAGGCAACCAATTCCTGCTCTTGTATGAAAAAGAGGACACTATTTGGCTTAGGCAGAAGAGCGGTGAACAACCAATTGCTTCTTACTCTTCCAAGAAATAAGTGATTCTATGAGGAAGATGCAGAATCATGTGGTAGAGTGTTGATTGTTGATTTTCCCTGCCCAGACTGGAAGAATAGGTAGAAAGAGCAGGCCAACTTGTCGTAGAGAGAAACAAGCACTGTGATGCAGTATGTTGTAGAGACCAATGGATGAGTACTGGGACCACATGTTCTATATATAATACAATGGGTTGGAAAAAATGCTACCTTACTTTTAACCGTTTTGTTAGGCTACAAGGTGTAATAACTTACAGAAGGTGAACTCCATGTTCCCCATTCCACTAATAGTGGTAAAGGTCTCATCAACCAACTTCATGTTCCTAATATTTGTGTTATTATAAAGGATCTGGTCGCATTTGGTAACTCACTCATGAGTCAATGACCTCTCACTCATGAGTCAATGACCTAGAAGTCAGATGGGCTAGACACATGGAATGCAAAAGATATACCTATCTGAGCTAGTCCACCAGAAGCAGTTGACAACTATGCACCACAGAACCATTCTTAGATAGTTGAATTGATTCAACTAAGAAGCCAACCCATCTGATATAAGGACACCACTTTAATAAACACCTGTCCAATTATAGTGCGGGAACATTAACAGTTTTTGCTCATGGTCTACCATGCAAATCCCAGCACATGTTGATGGTGTGGTTCTTTCAACCATGATGTGCGTGAAAAGGTAGCTGGTTACCTATACATCCACTAGTCCCTCTCCCTTGGCTTCTTTCTTGTTGCACTCTTCCAATCCTGGGAGGTTGTACTTGTACCTCCTCGACCTCTGCCTTGTCCTCTTCCCTGTGTTACAACAAGTGCAGAACTCTTTGGGAGTGCCAGAGACGTAACTTATCTTCACTTCTCAATTCTCATCTCGAAGGAATACGTCATATACTGCATTTAAAGAAGTAATGCATGGCCCAAGACTTGGGCGCAAACATGATCGAAATCCTGGTTCAACTCAGCTAAAAGGTTGAATATTGGGTTGATCTAAATCCTTTTGTATTCTTCTGCATCCTTTTGAAAATGGAAATCAATCAAAATAGGAATTCTCCTTCCAGTAGCTTCTCAATTTTGGTGTAGCATCCAGAAATGGGACTTGTCCAATTGCCTATGACAAGGAATTATCTGTTTTACTTCGTATATTTGTGCCGGTTTATCTTTATTGGTGCAGAGTTCATGTAAGGTGTCCCTTGCTTTTATAGTTGTATTTAACTCTGATAGCCCTTCACTCATATCTGGCTCCATTGAGTTCAACATCCATGGCATAACCATCTTGTTATAAGCCTCCCACTGAGCATATGTTGGATCACTTATTTCCAGTTCTTAATGCTTCCATCAACAGTCAAGTATAAGTTGCCCCCACAAGGTACCGTGACCATTGAAAATAACTGGTTGTATTTAATGTTTTATTGGTGATTTTCAAGTTGGGATTTCTCTTAGAAACTGGAACACTGCTTTATCATCCGAAATATCGACATAGACAACTCTGGAAGACAAAGTGGACCAGCCATTATCACAAATTGATCAAATAACTAGATGACCAACATTTATGCAACCGTTAACTGAACATAACAACTTTTAAGGAGTGTTATTAGATATGAAGGCTGCAGCAACCATGTGCTGACAACCATACTTGAATTAACTAAAAACTCCAAACAATTGAGACCTTCTATTGGGTGTACATGAAAACAACCATGTTGCTCCTATTATGCTTACTGCATTTGAATCACTGTTGAGTCCCCGCCACAGATATTTTACCATTAAAAAAAGAAAAAAAAGGGATTGTTGGGGTTGCAAACACAACCCAGCAGGGGCTGCTAACCTGCAGAAACTTGCATAAGCCCTCTACTTGCTGCCGAAACTCTGGCTGAATCAAAGGAGGAGGTTTTACCTTGCTGAACTTGCAACTTGCCTGGCCTGGCTGAACTTAGGAAAGCCTGAGTTGGCCAAACTAGGGGATAGGTCAGACTTGATCAGGTTTGGAGGGCCTGGCTGCCGAATCGTCGAAAGGTGGAGAGAGAGATCTCAAGTGCACCTGTTTTGGTACCATGTTACATAAATCTTTTGTAATTAGCCCTAATTGTGGGCTGATCACCTCTTTGTTGAAGAATTTTCACAAAATACTTAAAACCCCACCTTATGTTTATCTTCATAAAAAATTTGGAGCTACAGGCTCTGTCCAGGGTTAATGGTTTCGATGAATGGTTTTTTTCTTCAGTAAAACCATTACCATTGACAAGCTTGAGAAATTTGCTCTCCCGAACATATGTTTCATTTGTCAGTATAGAGAGGAACCTGTTGATCACCATTTTATGCACTATTTATCTGCTTGTATCGTCTGGAATTATTTCCTTGTTTGGAGTCACTTTTCGTTGCTTCCTTTTGAGCTCTGATTGAAGGATGGTCTGTGGGCTCGTTTTTAAGTAGAGGTCAGATATTTCATAGAATGTTCCTATCTGCGATTGCATGGAAATCTGGAAGGAAAAAATAAGTGAATCCTTGGAAACTTTACTTCTAAGAAAATTGGTTGAGCAAATAACTGGCCCATGTTTAAGTGGGGTTGCAAACAATGTAGTTTAGGGATCAATAGGAAGAAAAATCAAAGAGCTTTGGGGCTCGTCAAATTGGACTTGGAAAAGGAGTTTACTGACGTAAATAAAGGCTCCTTTCTAACTACAAGGAACTTCAACCGAGTTAATACTGAGCCTGGTCAATGGCCAGTAAATAATTATGGGAGCTCTCTAGGCAAAGCCCCATCTTCAGGAATTGGGGACAGTGTAAAAAATTGTGGAGAGTAGCTGCTTGCATTTTTTATTGTACCAATCTGAATAGGTAACTGTAAAATAATTGGATTTGAAGGATAAAAGGAGGTTTAAAAAAATTGCAAAAATGCCTTTTCAGGGTCTGTATCAGTGGAAGCTGATTTGCTTAATGCAATTATATGGGGCTTGGGAAAGTTCTTTGCCTCTTTAGTGACTAGTATGGTGGTGAAGGTGATCAAGAAGATTTGCACATAAATGAGGATTTTATTTAAACAAAATCCATAGTGAACGGAATGGAAAGGCAGATGCCTCTGCAAAAGGAGTAATCAAATCACAGTTTTGGGATGGATACTTCAATCCTATGATTTTTCTTTTCAAAAAAACATCTGTTTTGTATGACTTTCTTTTCAATAATTTTTTTCGTCGTTAATTCTCACCAAAAATAAAAAAAGAAAAAGAAAAAGAAAAAGAAATCACTTGGGTGTGGTGAATGAAAATATGAAATACTCACTTGTAATGTCAAAATAAAAACAGTATTTGGAAGGTCTTGATGTGTACTGAAAAAGCTGTTCTCTGAGCTGATTAAAGAACACTCTAACATGAGCATATGGCGAGATCAACGGAGAGATAAATTTCATCTTTCTCCACCACTGGACTTGTGCTGGGATGAGATTAGATGAGAATTTCACTGCACTATCTCTGGTTTAAATCAACCGAGTTTGACTTCAATTTTTTTTTTTTTTTATTTGGTCCTTCAATTCTGCATATGATATGTTTGATCAGGTGTATGATGTGACAAAGTTCTTGGAGGATCATCCTGGTGGAGATGAGGTTTTGTTGTCAGCAACAGGTAATAACTTCTCCACTGTACATAAATACTTTCAAGTACTGCCCATGGATGCTATTTCCTCATTTCGAGGCGATCTAAATAATAAGCATGGTTTTGTGGTTTTGTCAGGAAAAGATGCAACTGATGATTTTGAGGATGTAGGGCATAGTACCAGTGCAAGAGCAATGATGGATGAGTATTATGTTGGAGAGATTGATGTATCAACCATCCCCACCAAGACCAAGTACTCTCCACCGAAACAACCTCACTACAACCAGGACAAAACGTCGGAGTTCATCATCAAGCTTCTCCAATTCTTGGTTCCCCTGGCAATCTTAGGCTTGGCTGTGGGCATCCGTTTCTACACCAAATCTGCATAATGCATTTGAAGAATGCATGGGAAAGACATTCGAAATAAGTTGTCAGTGAAGTGAGGACTTTCATCAATCTGTCTTAATGTAGTCTGTCTTGCCAACTCAAGAGGGTATTGTTGTCTGGTAGCTTATTTACTGTTTTTCTTCCTTATTTTATGTCATTCTGTCACCATTCCTGTGTTCAGAAATTAAACATTGTCATTTGCAACATTTACTCTCTGTGCCTTTTATGAACATTTTGGAAATGGCATAATGCTCACCATTGCCATTTCTGTCAGATGGCATGCTGAGAAATTAGTTGATTTGATGCCACCTTGACCTAGCTGAAAGTTTGGGGTATGGCATACATCTCTCTTTCAAGGATGCATTTGAGTGCTTGTATTCCAGGGTTATGTACTGCAATTTCAGAAAATAGAAAGTGGTTCAGTACATCTCCTGTACATCACCCATCCCACTGTCCTCTCGTGCCCATTCCGTCTCTACTCTAAGGAGGGAGAGGGAGAGGGAGAGAGGGTGAAATGCACTTCTGTTCTAGCACTGTATTCTTTGCCATACAATGCACTCACTTTCTTGTTTTGAATAAGGTGCATTTCCATGAAATCCTTACATACAAATGTTGCGTAAGTTTATTTAGTTAAAATCTAAAACATCTATGGATGGTTTTGAGTGGCTGGTTTTTTTATTTTTTTGTTTGTGTGTGTGTGTGTGGGGGGGGGGGGGGGGGGGGGGGGGGGGGGGGGGTGGTTTCGGGGTGGTTTCGGGGTGGTTTGTGGGAATTATAATCTTTATTATTTCATACTATCGGAGTGTTAGCTGAATTTTGTAAAGTTTCAGTAGACTGGATGTGAGGCCTTATCTGGGGGTGGGGGGTCGGGGGTGGGATTGGGGTTTCTTGGTGGTTTGTGGGAATTATAATCTTTATTATTTCATACTATCGGAGTGTTAGCTGAATTTTGTAAAGTTTCAGTAGACTGGATGTGAGGCCTTATCTGGTTCTGTACAATTTTACACTGCCGCTTCGTAGTTTATCTTTTGTTTGAGCTTGGATCAGTTGTAATTGCAGTTAGGGATGGCTCTGGCAAATTCCAGGCTGCATCAATGTTGCATTCGAGAGAACTGCTCTCTCCTGGTGGTTCCATAGTAATACATAGTGATGGTTGGTTTTTTTTTTTTTTTTTTTGTGGTTGGTGGGGTGGGTGGGTGGGGGTGTTGATTGTGGTGGGGAATTTCAAATAGTTGCTAAGGATCACAAAAAATTAAATAAAATATTAATTATATAGAAACTGAAGCTAAGAAATAAAATAATAATTAACCAAGTAAAGACAAAAAAAGGTAAAATATTTGTTGTAAATAAAATGCTAAAGAAAAAAAATGTCAAAAATTGAAAAGTCTACATCACTGTAGAAGAGAAAAAGTTTAAATCAATTGTTTTCATGTGCATGTGGTAAGCAAAGAAAAAAGGAGTTGGTGAAATTAGTGAGCATTTAAGTAGTAATTGCCTTGAGAACCTAAAATACTCCTACCATGTGTATCATGGTGATGAGATAACTTAGTCCATGAAAACAAAAACACCAGAAAAAAAGAAAAGAAAAAGAGAGTCCGACACTTTACTTTCATTTGGCATTCTGAATCTATGAAAATTTTATGAAGAAAGTGACAATTGTGATATTTTTATTTCAATCCATGAAAATAAATATGTTTGGCTTTTTGACAAAATTTTATGTCGCGGTCAACTCACCTAATGCAAACTTCCTTTATCCATGCTTGGGACTAGTAATAAAAATTAGTGAAGTTTCAATTCGCAAAAACAAAATAAGACTAAAATGACAATTGAAGTTCAAGATTTTAGGGTTTTAGAGAAGGATTTTCAAAAAAAACATAAATATTTTTCACAACAATGAGAGAGAGAGAGAGAGATAGATTAACTTTCAAATTAAACTAAAGTCAATAACATGAACTGGTAAGAGATCAAAACAAGAACTATAAATATTAAACTCGAAAGACAAAAAAAAAAAAGAGTTAAAACATCTTCTACCTCTTGGGTTTGAATCTGCTTTTAAATAGAAGTGTCAAATAACTCCACTTGAGAAATGAAAACCACAGAAAATGTTAAAACGGAATTAACTAGAAATCATTCTTCCTCCTAATCATTTTTCATTTTCTGCAGGAGTGCCCACACAAACATCCCGCAAGAGTTCTGTTTGGATGTATAGAAGTTCTCTGAAATAGCCCTAGTCAAAAAATTCTTTCAGCCCATGTCCAGGCTTTTGAGTCCCATGTCCTAAAACGAGACCGTTTCAACCTTTCTGGTGGGAGTTTAGCATTGGGCTGAAAGAAAACTGCTTTCATGAGGCACCAAAATAGTAAAAGAAAACAATTACTGCCAGGAAATTTAACTATTCAGGGTCTTGCAAAAAGAATATATAATAATAATAAAAACCTATTCAGGGAATCTAGATTTCGCTCTGTTTCAAGGAAAACACCTCTATATCAACTTCTTCATTTCCACCCATCATACCAGCTTCTGAAAATTCGAATAAGATGAATTGATGCAGAACTCAGCTGACCAGATCTAAAGGAGGATCCACTGGGTGTTCCCAGTAATGAACTATAGACTGCACATTTATATATTAAATTTTATCATCAAATTTGATGCTGATGGTGGCAATCATATTCAAGACCCGTTTGTTTTCTCGGTTTTGAATTCCTGCTATTTTAAGCACTGTCTTCCTAACCGAGGTTCTTGCTTAAATTCACAAAGTAAAGGTGAATGAATATCTACAAATGCTAGGAATTTGGGGGTACCATCTACATCTCTGCCTTATATATGTCCTTCATTTCTGACCTTTATAGTAGTCGATTGTTAGAACACATTTTATCATAAAATACTTGGAATTCAATACAAAGTAGGCAAATGTGCCTTTAGTGATTTTGAATGTCGATGTATTTCTAGAAGAAAGAAAGCAAGCACGAAGGATGCATTGCATCGACATTCAGCCATGAAAGATTGGTAACGAGTGTGAAAACTATATCTAAAGAGACAACTGAGTTACTAGTCAACATATGTTTGCATCAGGGTTGGCCCTAAGCCCTTACCTCTCTGCATTGATTATAGATTTTGGATGATAATGATGAATGTGACGTTTTGATTATTATATGTATATAAATTATTTATTTTATTATTACTATATAATTGATTGTATTTTAATTAAATTCGTGATTAGTCTAAGTGGGGACCACGTTAAGCTTAGATTTGGTGAATTAGGCTTGTTGGGTAGGTGGCTTGTCCCATAATTAACCCGGGTCCAATTTAGTAGGTGTAGTTCTTTTTAAATCAAAACTCTTGTTCTCTTTTAATCCAAACTATTATCTATTTAGAATCCTAAACTCTATTCTTTCTAGAATTTAACTCAGATTACAACTCCTATTCCCATCCTCTATTCATACAACCCCACACCCTCTAGACGGAATCCCTCAACCGCACACCTCAGGGAAATACCTAATCATAATTTGTAGATTTAATACTTGTGTTCTCCTTTGATTTGCGTGTTGATGCGTGTAGAAACCCCTTTGATGCCTTTTGATGTTGTTAAGCTATTTTGATTTACGTTAAGATTGGAGATTAGGGGGATGATTCCATTGATTCTCCTATCTACTTACTTTTAGTGTGTCTCACTATGCTGTTGCCATAACATGCCTGTGTTTGTGTTTTAAACCCTTTTTTCCCACAACTAAGATTTTGTAAATTGAGTAGTAGTGTAGACAGATTGACTGGAATTGTACTCACTGCAAAACCGTTGAGAAACTTTGCACAACCGGACCTGATGGAGTTTTCGAGGATGTGTTCATCGGCTGGGGCCGTGGCATCAGGTGAACCCTCCGATGTTAGATCAGGACTATAGATCTGTTATTGAGTCCAGGGGCGACCTTAGAGGTGTTGGACTTGTGAGGAGTGGGTCCCATCCGACCCAGCATCTGAATATGGGGCGTGAGTACTATTGAAGTGTATTAATTGTATTTAATCACATTGTAGGACCCATTGGGTAAAACAGATCACAGATTTGGTCCGGGTATCCGGCCGGACATGTCTGGGCGACACTGGTTGTGAAGGTGATCTGGGTTTTGATCGGTGGGGCCCATTGCCCAGACGTCTGTAATGCACCCGGCCTGAGTTCCCTCTTCCAAACAAGGTTCTGTGTGGGGCCAGTTTTGTTCTCATCCTCATCGTGTAATGGATAAAGTAAGTTCTGTTGTGCCGGAACATTGATTTTCTAAGGTTACCATCAAGTGCTTTAAGTTTCTAAAAAGTTTGGAAAAAGCCCATTATATTTTTAGAATGGGTTGTGTGTGTGTGAAGGTGAAAAGAGGTTCTGTGTATGGGTTGTTGATGATTTGGACTCATTTTCTGGAGAGAGAGAGAGAGAGAGAATGCCCATGTGACAAACATTCAAGGTTGTCAAAGTGTTTTCATGCTAATTATATAGGTTAAGAGTTGGGAGGTGTGCAATTTCTATTGTTTGAACTGGTCTCCAAGCCACCTCGGCTACGGTAAAAAAGCCCTAATAAACTCAAGGAACGACAGCCTAGATTAAACTATCACAATAACCTCATAGTTTCTAGAATCTAGAAAAAAGGGACCCTTGGTCTTTAATGAACCATTAGACTCTTTAAGATTTATATTCTTGGAAATATACTTAGATAGGATCCTAAGTTTTCTAAAATTATAAAATAAAGTTTGTTTTCTTCATTATTTTTATTTGCTACTTATTTTAAAATATACCATTGGTTTTGATAAGTCAAATTTATAATTTTAGACCATATTAATTGGATCATTGGACCCAATAAATACCGTATGGGCACACGATATCTTACCAACATAGGGTTTAATGCCCTGTATGGCCTTGGAAAAATTCTAGTAGATTCGAGCTCAATCCATCTTTATTGGAAAACCTTTAATTGGGTTTATGCGCCATTCATTGAGAATGGATATGTTGATCTTTTATCTATTTAGAGATTCATATGGTTGTTGGGTACGGGATCTTATGTTTGACCTTAGGATTGACTTGTGATTATTCTTTGACCTTCGAGTTTGCATACATGATTGAGATTGATGTTGGTTTATTAGTTACATATACTATATTGATTGGATATGGACCGTGATGTGGTTTGGCAATCGATTGAGATATTGTAGAGGTTTATTTGAATGATTTATTGGTATTGATTGTAGATTATTGTGAAGCCAGCCCTTCACTTTGACTTAGATTTTTGTGTCAAGCATTACAAGTCACTAAGTTGATTTTATTATAATATATATATGTACATCAATTGGGTCATAATTGAACGACTGTAATTGTAATTGGACGGCTGATCACCGATGTGTGCGAACATTGTAATATCCAAATTAATTGTTTGACCGGTATTCCAGATTATAGATTGGTTTATGACTGCCGACGTGATTGAGATAATTAGGGCCGACCACCCAACACAGTAGCTTTGCTTCTGTGTGATTATTGTATTATTCTATTGTGAATGTTGGATTTATATTATATGTTCCTTTCATCATTGTCATAGTGTTGTTCTCTTATAATTATTACCTGTCATTACTCTTATTGATCTTGTATTTTATTTATAAATTATATTATTGTGCTTGTTGTTTACCTTGTTTATTGGTGATTAGGTACCGATCCCTATCCTGCCAAGGAGACGAAAGAGGGTCAAACGTTTTAAGCGTTTGAGCAAGTTAATGAACTCGAGTGGAGTGTTGACGATGGCTACAAAGCCATCTGAATCCACATAGGAGTGACTTTTATCATAGAGACCACTTTAGTAGTAAAGTATTCATAATGAACATAATTTTATTTAGTTGTTATTTAGGTTATTTTGGCAACTTTAACCGTAACTATTCAGTTAGTTATGTGTTGGGTTGATTTTGAATATTGATATCAATTGGTTTAATGCTTCCACAACTATTTTATTATGATTCACCATGTTTCAAAATTTTATGAGTCCATATTTGGAAGCTTGTGTTGCATTAAACACAGGAAAATAAATGTTTATTCTTATTTTTCACGTTATCTCTTGGTTGTATTTTGGGGACGTGACATTTGAATTCCTTCTATTTTAAGCAATGTCTTCCTAACCAAGGATCTTGCTTAAATTCATGAAGTAAAGGTGAATGAATATCCACAAATGCTAGGAATTTAGAGTACCATCTACATCTCCGCCTTATATATGTCCTTCATTTTTGACCTGTGTAGTAGTCCATTGTTAGAAAACATTTTGTTGTAAACTACTAGGAATTCAATACAAAGTAGGCAAATGTGTCTTTAGTGATTTTGAATGTCGATGCATTTCTAGAAGAAAGATGCAAGCACAAAGGATGCATTGCATCGACATTCAACCATGAAAGATTAGTAACGAGTGTGAAAACTATATGTGAAGAGACAAGTGAGTTACTAGTCACCATAGGTTTGCATAAGGGTCGGCCCTAAGCCCTTACCTCTTTGCGTTGATTATAGATGAGTTAACTGCTCATATTTAAGATAAGACACATTGATGTATGTTATTTGCAGTTGGCATAGTATTGGTGGATGAATAAAGAGATGGTATAAATGTAAGCGGCGACTCTTAAAAATGATATTGCTGCTTGGAAACAACCAGAAGGGCCCATTCCATACAAATATGACCATGTTTCGATGATGATAATGAATGTCCTCTTGGCATTGCACAATGATCATTTTGTCTTGTGTCATTGTGACACTCAAGTAAACTAGGATAATCATAGTATGTGAAGGACATCCTCTCCTTTTTTAAGTTTTTGTGACCAAATCATAATATTTATTTTCCATATCATCTCTAATCTAATTACCATCTTTCAAGACAATCATGACCAACTTTCAAACATACTGTTAGGATACATGAACCAAAAACAATCAAAACCCAATGCAATTTCATGGTTTTCCCTTTTTCTTCATCAATCGATGGGAAACATGAAAACCCAAAAGACAAAACAACAATCAATTAAACCATGTTACATGAGGGATGTTATATGAGGGAGAACAAAATGCATACAACAGATAGTAGAGGGTTATGTTACATGAAAGTGATCCCTCTCCCCTCTCCTCTCCAATGGATTTGGCTTTGGCTTTAATACTTGGGCCTTTTAGAAGGCTTCTATCCTCTCTGGTACTGGTGTTTTGATAACCTGTAGTATCTGTACTACTTCTGGCATGGATGGCCTGCTTGAGGGTATCTGAGATGTGCAAACCAAACCCAATTTGAGGATAGGGAGAACTTCCTCTTCAGGGTACTCACTCATACTTGGATCCACACAATCCAACACATTTCCTTGTTCCAGTTGCACCCTCACATGATCACTCAACACGATGACATCATCGTCTCCATACTCCACTGGCCTTCTCCCCGTAACGAGTTCCAGAATCATCACCCCAAAGCCATATATGTCACACTTTTCATTGATTCTCAAGCTCTGGCATGCCAATTCTGGCGCGACGTAGCCTAGTGCGGTCTGGAACCTGCTACTGAACACATGCTTGTCAAGCTTCGGCAGCAGCCTTGCAAGTCCGAAATCCGAAATCTTCGGGTGGTTGTTCTCATCAAGCAGTATATTGCTCGGCTTGATGTTGTAGTGTATGATAGGCGGACGGAATGATTGGTGGAGATGGGCAAGCCCTTTCGCTGTTCCAAGCGCGATCTTGAAGCGGTTAGCCCATGAAAGGGGAGGTGTGGATGGAGACCTGTTGTGAAGTCTGGCGTGAAGGCTTCCATTGGGCGCGTAATCGGATATCAGGAGCTGCAATTGAGGAGTCCAGTAGTAGCCTCTGAGAGTCAAGAGATTTGGGTGCTTTGCTTTCCCTAGAATCGGAATTTCCCTATCGAAATCATCGTGATACTGAATGATGTTTGAAGTTATGAGTTTTTTTATGGCCACAATCTTCCCCCCTCCAATGGAGGCTTTGTACACCGTCCCAAAGACTCCTCTCCCAATCTCAGTTGCCTTGTTTAGTACCAATTCAGGGCTAACTACCCAATCTTCATATCTAAACTCGCTACTTGGGTTGAAGATGACTAGCTTCCCACTGGGAGGACACCCAGATCTCGACGAACTTGAGCACATACTTTCCAAGGCATTGTCGATGAATGCCATCCTCTTCCGAGCAGAAACATTCAGCAGGGTCACCACCACAACCCCAATAACTATCAGAGCAGCTGCAGATATTGCAATAATTGCCGATAAACTGAGGAATCTTCTGTGCCTCGAATTTACATGAGATTCAGGCTTTGTTACCATGTTCCCTCCATTTCCTCGGTTAGAAGCGTCCGGGTTGAGGACTAATGGTTTTGGAACATTCATCTTACAGGGCGTTGTCAGGAGGGGTGAGCAGAGGCCTAGGTTCCCTTGCAATGCGCTTCGGTCTAATGTCTGAAATACACCTCCTGTGGGAAGCCTGCCAATGAGCCTGTTGTAAGAGATATTCACCGCAAGAAGATTGTCCAGGCGACCCATCTGCTGCGGTATCTCTCCACTTAAGCTGTTGAATTCTAAGTTTAGAATCTTGAGCTTCTCCAACATCGACAACGCTACTGGAATTGATCCGCTCAAGCTGTTGTGAGACAGGCTCCTGCAAAAAGAGAAAACAAGACCGCGCTCACATAAATCATCCAGAGAAAAACAAGTCTGGAACATGCTAATTCTCATAGAAAATAATACTAAAATTACAATCTGCTAACTGTCATGGAAAATTAGTACTGAAGAAGCATCAACTTACAGCAAGTAGAGAGCAGAGCAGTTTCCAATCTCTTGTGGAATGGGGCCAGTCAATGAATTGTCATCCAACTGTAAAACAGACAGGCTGCGGGAATCGCACAAATCCTCCGGAATTGAACCATAGATGGCATTGTCACGGAGATCCAATACCGAAAGATTTCTAAAATAGCCAAGCTCTGGGGGCAACTGCGACGTCAGGTTATTCCATGATAGATTCAAGTAGCTCAATTTGAAACAGAGAGCCATCTCAGGAGGAATAACCCCTGTTAGTCTATTATTCGACAAATCCATTGAATTGAGAGATTCAAACAGTTTGGCTGAACCGGGCGGAATCAACCCGCTGAACCCGTTGGACGACAGGTCGACCCTCTCCAATCCAAGATCAAACAGACCTTGTGGAATGGTGCCATTGAAACTGTTTCCTCTCATGCTGATCTCAGAAAGCCTGTCACAGTAAACCATTGATCCAGGAATCTCTCCCGTCATTCGGTTAAACGATAAGCTCAAGTGATTCAGTGATTTCAGCTCACCGAATGAAGAAGGGAGGATACCCGTAAATTCATTGTTTGCCAAATTCAAATACTGAAGACTGCTCAAGTTACCAATCCACAGAGGGAGATCACCCCCCAACTTGTTATCCCACAGGCTAACGAATTCAAGTGATTTTAGCTTCTGCAGAGACTCGGGTAGGCCTCCGTTGAACAAATTGCCACTTAAATCCAACCGGGTAAGATGCGGGCAAAGTCCGATGTCCTCTGGAAGCGGCCCCGACAGCTGATTTCCCTGTAACATCAGCTCCTTGATGTTATGTAAGCCTGCAAGGCCTAGTGGAACAGTCCCTGACAGTTCATTGCGAGAGAGATCCAACACCCTGAGCCTTGTCAATGGCCAGATCAAATTTCTGAAATCCGGGTCACCGGAGAGATGATTGTGGGACAAGTTTAGCCCCCCAAGCAAGGTGCAATTTGCCAAAGTGGGAGGAATTGGCCCTTCCAACTGGTTGCGCGCTAAAGAGAGAAACCGCAGTGAGGAACAGCTACCAAACAGCTGGCTCGGCAGCGGTCCCGACAGTGAATTGTCTGATAGATCAAGGAATCTGACCGCCGTCATGTTGGCAAACTGTTCTGGGATTCTCCCGGATAGGCTGTTGTGGCTGAGATTCAGCCTCCTGAGAGTTGGGATGAGCGCGAGCTCTGGGGCTATGAGGCCAGAGAGGTTGTTGTGTGACAAGGAGAGGACTTGGAGATTGTTTAGTCGATCTAGGCCTCTGCCTATCTTTCCTGAGAGGCCCAAGCCATCAAGGGAGAGCTGTGAGACGCGCCCGGTGAGCGGGTCGCACTCCACGTACTTCCAAGAGCAGGGGCTGTTGTCATCTTCGTTCCATGAAGCCAGAGAAGAATGAGGGTCTTGGACGGCTGATTTGAAGACTATCAGTCCAAGTATGTCGTCGTTGAGCTGGATTGGTATGTTGTTACTACTGCTTACCTGAAAAACAAGAAGAGATAACCAAACAAGGTGCAGAGATATCTGAGATACCTTCATTTTCTGCTGCTGCTGCTGTTTCTTCTTCTTCTTTGAGAACTTTCAAAGGTTTCTTGGAATTGCACTTTCTTCTACCATGGTTTTCTTGATATTGAATTCTGAAGCACAGGTTAGAAAAATCTGTGGTTTTTGTTTTTGATCTTGGCCCAGTTGTTGTATTGCTAGTGTTTTATTCCTTCTGTTGGGACATCGTCCGGATCTTCTTCTAGAGCGGGCTCACCGTGTTCTTCAGGT
This sequence comes from Persea americana, assembly GCA_029852735.1. Lineage (NCBI taxonomy): Eukaryota > Viridiplantae > Streptophyta > Magnoliopsida > Laurales > Lauraceae > Persea > Persea americana. The sequence goes on from CM056816.1 coordinate 64,970,793, forward strand.
CCAATGCTGTAAATCCATACAGTAGGACCCATCTTTGAAATCCAAGTCGCTCGAAAATAATGCCCCACTTTATTTTATTGGGCCCGCCTTTTAAACTTAAACCGCTCTTATAAAAAGTTTCACTCTAATATAAAGTCATGCCAATCGCCAGATAGAGAATGGAAACAAATGGTGATTTGATTTTTTTTTTTTTTTTTTATCACATAGTTTATATGTGATTAATCTGATTGTGGGTTTTGATAAGATGAAGTATAATAGACCTGTGATGTAAGCTGTAAAGGATGAAGGATCCCAAATAATTAATATAATATACTATATAACATGTTATATGCGTGGCGTGATCAGCCACTACCCACAGCTGTGTTGGCTGGGGGCAATAGCAACTATTGTTTTAAAAACCGACTCATTTAGAAGAAGAAAAAACAGGAAAGAGAAAATCTTGAGAGCCCATTTATTTGACATAAGGCAATGATATAGATAAGAACTCGAATTTTCTAGGATTGGAGTTATTAGGATAAGGCTGTGTATTCATTTCTTATCTTTCTTTTGATTGGATTTCTATTAAATTGAAGGTTATTCGATAGTCATTGATTTTTCATTTTTTAACCAGTTATGGAAATGCAGCCCTTAGATTCTCACGAATTCAATTATACCAAACAATCAGGCCTTGAGAATCTTCACTATTACTTATTCAACTCTAGTCCTCTTAAAATCTCAAATATTAATAAGTCAACAAATGGGTCCTTAATGGATTTCAGCGTTTGGCCGATGATGGCGTACAACTTCAAACAGTTCAACCTCCCATTTCATTATTAAAACAGTGGTCCTAATGAAATCTTAAAGTCCTGATATGTTGATGAGGAATTATTGAAGAATTTATCACGAGTGAACTTGTGATTCTGGTGGGGCCCATCAGATATGGGTACTTCTTTTTTAGTTGGAGACACTTTTTATTCTATAATACTGCAATTGAGAACATTTTTTGAAACTCGAACCAAGTTACCCAAAGTACGATCATTTTATTGTTTTGTTGTTGTTTTTTTTATCCTACAGTTAGGGTGTGTACATATGTGAAGGATGAAAATAGCACCTACAGGGTTGCGTTTGTTCTCTGTTTTTTCTTATGTATCTATGTCTGTCTGTCCGGGGTATGTACTTTGTATCTTTCGTACGGACTCTCGTTCTATCTTTTATGTATATATCTCCCTACTAGAGATTAAAAAAAAAAAAAAAAAAAAGGGGCATGTACGCATGCAATTGAATTGATTAATTGATGGTTATAATAAATGTTTGCTAATCTTGATGTCTAAGAATCATTTACAAAGTTTAAAGTTTCATAAAAAGATTTTGTAGAATAGAAGTATAGAAATAGGGGAATTCTAAAGAATGTCACTTCTTTGAAACACTTCTATTTTTGCCCTTTTTTTTTTTTTGTCAGGACATTCGGTTTGTCTCGATTGAAATCAATTCTTTGAAACACAATACCTCTGGTGAATTGGTTTAAGCATGAATTTGACATTAATCCAACTTTTAGTCAATGTTGATATATCTAAAATTATTAAACTTTAGCATCATGGATCAAGGGGGTTATGATGATCTATGGCATTAAAACTTTGCATGCAAAATCAATAGCCTCCCATGATTATCATATATCTTGGTGGATGTTACGTAGACAGTGCATTTTTTGGCAACAATGGTTGAGTGTATCTTTTTTCTTCTTTCGACAGGGCTATATCGTGATATCGAAGTGATGCACTTTTAACTCACACACTCATGGCCCTTGCTTAGCTGAATTATAACTCCGGGGCAACGAATGGGCAGATTTGTAGTGCTCCCTGCAGATATATTCATATTCATATGTTGATGAATAGATAAAATGGTGTATTAATTGCTTTACTCATTCATTCATGATAAACTTATTACACAATGGATCGGTTGATAAGTCCAACTTCTGTACAAATCACAAATCACAAATCACAACTCAGAACACATTCATCTTCTGGTCATCACAATCACGTTGCATCACAGTCTTAATTAGATTAGCGCGAGACTTGTCTTTTGGGGTAAAAAAAGAGAGTCAGTCAATGTCGTGTTGGAATTGTGAAAAGAGGAAAAAGCATGGATACAGGCGAGTAAGGAGTGAGGACTGAGGAATCAAAAGGGTCGGTTGGGTTCACATTTCACAAGATCCAAACCGCATTCACGGGTGGCTTGTTCTCTAGCGAGAAAAAGGCTGTGAAGTGGGCCCCACAGCCCCATCAATCATCCGTCGCTGTCTCTCTCCCTCATCACAGAAACACATTTCCTAATCTGCCCCAATGCACAAGGTAAGTGAAATGGGCTTCTTCTGTCTCTCTTCATGGCCTCCTCTCTCTCTCTCTCTCTCTCTCTCCTTTTTTTTTTTTTTTCTCCTCCTACCAATGGATGGAATGTACTGGTTGGTGTGTGTGTGGAGGGGTGGGACCCAACACGTGCAGGTGTCAGACCCACTTGCTTCGTTGGCACAGGAAGGATATTCGTGTGTGGTGTAGTGTGCAGTTTGCCCGTTTTGGTTGGATGTTTGTGAGGGTGGATTGGAGGAGAGTCCAAAACACCCGTGTCTGTAGTTCACATGCTCTTGGATTTCACATCCACAATTTTATATGTAAAATGGGGGTCTGGAATCTGGATCCCCCGTTGTCTTTCAAACATCGATCCTATCCTATTACGTACATTACAGGTCTCTTTTGAATTTTGCCAGATGAGTACTCATGGCGCATTGAATACATTGAGATTAGGGACTCTTTTTTTCTAACTGGAATTCAAAGAATTTTTGCCTAAATTTTTTTAAATTCTTCAAAAACAAAAAAGTTGTCCTCTAAAGTGAAATTTCCTAAATAATCCTCCTCTTTAGTAGAGCATTTGAAGTTGTAACAAAATGCTTAGATATTGGAATTTTAAAAGGTTATTTGAAACCTTTTGTGGATGGAGTTTGGGATTTTGATAAAAGAAACATCGGATTTCAAATACCAGGGGACAAGCCATCGATCATATCATGTTAAAAAAAAACCTCAACACCCACAAAAACCTATCTAAAATTCTTTTAAAGAAAAATACTCATCTATGGTCCAACGGGCTCCAACAAGGGTTTATTAAAGAGCCAAGGATGGAGGGATGAGAGACAATCAATAACTTTGACAGAATCAACTATTCATTGAATGCTCCAATGAATTTCTTTTTTGTGTGAAAGATCAACCCTCTCTCCGCAACACAACAAAATGCATTAAAACTTTACTGATTTTTATAATATTTTTGGTTAATTTGCACTTGTTAGTTTTCCTTTTACAATGGCTGTTCTCCTTGATACTGACAAGGTTTTCATATTTTATTTATGCACCAGATTCTTTTTTTCATCCATTTCTCTACTTTAATTTCATAAAAGGCTATACATTTACTAATAAAATTTCCATTTCCATTTAATTTTTATATATATATATATATATTTCTTGTTCAAGTAAATACTCACGCACTCGCCGTCCAAGTGCCTAAGGCCTGGTTCTTTATGTGTAGAGAGACGCCTCACCAATGAGTTATAAATGGATTGCCACTTTTTTATGTAAACATTATATATATTTTTTCTTCTAATTATTAATAATTTCAAATTTTAATTCCTCAAACAATAATCAACATGTCTATGCCTCACATGGGTTTTCAAATGGTTCCTGTCTCCTCCCAGCCCCCAGCACAACCATGAAAAAAGTTTCTAATTCCGCTCTATGACTTTTGTTTTTAATCGAATGTTACATCATTCAAAAACTATCCGTGAATTTATTCTTTTCTGGCCGGGGCCCCTAGTGTAAGAAAATTACCTTTAGGTCCATTACTTGGACCACAAGTCCTTCCCTTTTCCGAATTGTGGTCATTATAGGAATTCCGTTTTCAATAGGATATATGCTATTACTTACTCAAAACGGTTTCTTAATGAGATGTATTCCATAATATTCTCTACCTTGATGGACGGTTGAGATTAAATATAAGGAAACCCTAATTGAAAATTCGGTCATCTCTTCACCTATAAAATAGAGTATTTCGTCCATCACAAATACTCTCTCACGAAACTCAACACATTAGGGTTTATAGGCAAGAAGAGAGAAATTTAAACCATTCACCTAGTCTCTTCCTCGACGGATCACGGCATCAATCAATAACAGCACCAGACTGCAGGATCGGAAAGCTCTCTGCTTCAGGATGTCTGGAGGTATTCTTTAATTTATTTAAGATTAAATCCTACACGTGATTATCATGTTGTTCACGATCTTAGGGTTCATGTTAATAATAGTATAACATGTGGTATCAGAGCCACGTTTTAGAACACATGATCGTCCATTAATTAGGATAACTTTGCATCGCCATAATCGGCAAATATAGATCCGTTCTGACTCTGTTTTGCAGCAATGTATCGATCCAACTATTATGGCCTGCATGAATGGTTTATATTTATGTTATTCCGTAATTTTAATTTTGGCACGACTGTTTGATCGTGATTCATTTAAGTTTTTTTTTTTTTTTTTTGAATTTTCAATTATGTATAAACTCCTGCGTGAGTACAAATTCAATGTAATAGTTAAATAGATCTGTAACTAGAACGCCGTGTCTGGAGTGGTGGCTGTTTCGAGACTGAAGATGACGTTTTGAAGCAATCGAAGATAAAGACAGATGATCGAAAAGAAGGAAAGAAAATAAGCCATATAGTTGGATCATATTTTCATAATCATTTCATATTATGCTGATTATCATTAGTATGTTTCTTCATAATCGATGATATAATGCCTCAAAAAAAAAAAAAAAATTCCACCTTTTATGGTGGGCTGGCCCTTTCAGCCCCAATGAGCCGAAGGACTGGCCTCCGGGGCTCGGCCTTCTTTATCAGTACTTTTCATATAACGAATGATCTATCATGAATGCATGCGATATATAATGTTTCTATTCATATTAAGCTATTTTTTATCACCAAAGCTGTACGCTTAGGGTTAGATCTCACCACAATGACCCTAACAATTTAACACTGAATTTTGGCCCTAATCGTACCATCATGATGTTTACATTACATATTGTTCAAGCGCATGAAGCATTTAGTCGCCCACAGGCGGATTCTATTCACGCGATTAAACAATAATTACGGAGTGTTTGTTTATATGTAGACAAAAGATATCCACAGATATCTTACCTGTCCTAATTAAGAGTAACATCACTCATTTACACCACCTTGAATATGACGACCTTCGATGGTATAATGTATAGAAATTATGGTGACTACCCACAGGAGCACCTCAATTTTATGTCATATATATTCATATATTATGCATGTGTTGTCTTAATTTAATTGAAATCTTATTGTTATATCTCTATTGCAGTTATTGCACCCACTAATCTGACTTCGCATGCTACCTCTGTCACTAAGCTCAATGGAACCAACTTCTCAGAATGGAAATAGCAAGTTGAGTTCACCTTGGGGTTACTTGAACTGGATATGGCTCTTCTTAAAGATAAGCCAGCTTCACTCACTGAAACAAATACCCCTGAGGAAAAGACCCTTTTTAATGCTTGGGAGAAATCTGATAGACTAAGCACTATGTTTTTGCGAATGACTATTGCCGCCAACATCAAAACATCCTTTCCTACACCTGAGAATGCTAAGGACTATATGAAGGCCATTACAGATAGGTTTAAGACTGCAGACAAATCTCTTGCTGGGAAACTAATGGCAGATCTTACAACCATGCACTCGCTCAATGCATGAGCATGTCATTGAGATGACCAACCTTGCAGCTAAACTAAAGAATTTGGGACTATCAGTGGATGAGGCATTTCTCGTCCAATTTATCCTAAATAGTTTACTTCCTCAGTACAGGCCTTTCCAAATTCACTACAACACTATTACAGACAAGTGGACAGTGAATGAATTGGCTAACAAACTGGTTCAAGAGGAGGCCAGGCTGAATCAACAAGGTATTAAAGTAGCTCATCTCGTTCAAGGAGCTGGACATAAAACTGGGAGAAAGCAAAATTCAGGCCAGAAAAGGGCACCACCCAAATCTAATGAGGCTAGTCAGAACCCCAAGAAGAAAAAGAAGGAAAACATATGCAAATTTTGCAAGAAACCTGGACATTTTCAGGAAGACTGCATTAAACGTAAAGAATGGTTTGAAAAGAAAGGTAATCCTATGGGTTTCGTAAGTTATTTTGAATCAAATCTTACTTATGTTTCTTCTGACACTTGGTGGATTGACACTAGTGCTAATGTTCATGTTTCCAATTCAATGCAGGGATTCCTTACGATCCAAGCCATAAACCCAAGTGAGAACTTTCTTTTTATGGGAAACAAAGGCAAAGCTACAGTTGAAGCTATTGGCACTTTTCGTCTTGTTTTAGATAGCGGTTATCGGTTAGACTTATGTCAAACTCTTTATGTTCCGTCTATTTCCCGTAATTTGGTTTCTGTAAGCGCACTTGATAAAATTGGTTACTCGTTTGAATTAGGAAATGGTAATTTTAGTTTATTTAAAAATTATAGTCGTATTGGTTCTGGAATTTTGATTGATGGGCTATACAAGTTTCATCTTGATAGTCAACTTGTTGAAACCCATCTTGCCCTGCATTCTAAGGAAACAAAACGAAAGTCATCTAAAAACGACTCTTATTTCTTGTGGCATAAAAGGCTGGGTCACATATCCAGTGAAAGAATCAAAAGATTAGTAAAAGATGGTGTCCTTCCAGATCTAGATTTTACTAATATTAACGAATGTGTGGATTGTATTAAAGGCAAAACAATAAAACACACAAAGAAAGGAGCCACAAGAAGTACCCAACTTCTTGAAATAATTCATACAGACATTTGCGGACCCTTTGATGTTCCAACCTTTGGAGGAGAAAAGTACTTCATTACCTTTATTGATGATTACTCACGTTATTGTTATTTATATCTGTTGCATGACAAATCTCAGTCTGTGGATGCTGTACAAGTGTTCATTACTGAAGTCGAAAGGCAACTAGATAGAAAAGTGAAAATCATAAGGTCAGATAGAGGTAGTGAATTTTATGGAAGGTATGACGAAACAGGACAACACCTTGGACCTTTTGCAAAACTTCTCCAAAAGCTTGGAATTGTTGCCCAATACACAACGCTTGGTTCTCCATGGCAGAATGGTGTAGCTGAAAGGCGAAATCGTACCTATATGGAAATGGTTAAATCCATGATGAGTCATGCTAACTTACCTATATCCTTGTGGATGAATGCTCTACGCACAGCTGTTTATATCTTGAACAGAGTTCCTAGTAAGGCAGTTCCAAAGACACCTTTTGAACTATGGATAGGATGGAAACCTAGTTTAAGACATCTCCAAATCTGGGGTTGCCCAGCTGAGGCTAGAGTCTACAATCTACATGAAAAGAAATTGGACCTTAAAACGATCAGTGGTTACTTTATAGGTTACCTAGAAAAGCCCAAAGGATTTAGGTTTTACTGCCCTAATCATAGTACGAGAATTGTTGAAACCGGTAATGCTAGATTCTTTGAGAAAGGCGGAATCAGTGGAGTAATACACCTCAAGATGTGATCATTCAGGAAATCAGGGTACCTGTCCCTTTACCCTCTATTCTGAAAGATGTTGGAAATCCTCCTGTTGTTGAACCATTTAACAATGAGGAAAACCCAATAAATGATCAACAACTCCATAATGAGATTATCGCCAGTGAACATATGGATAATGCACTAGAGGAACCAGCATTAAGAAGGTCTCAAAGACAAAGGAGATCCGCTATTTCCGATGATTACATGCTTTACCAAATAGAATATGAAGAATGGACAATTAAAGACCCGGTTTCTTATTCACAAGCCATTAAGGATGTTATTTCTAGCAAATGGATTGATTCCATGAAGGATGAATTGAAATCTATGGATGAAAATCAAGTATGGGAAGTTGTTCAATTGCCACCAAGACACAAACCAGTTGGCTGTAAATGGGTCTTCAAGACCAAACGCGACTGCAAAGGTAATATTGAACGACATAAAGCCCGACTTGTTGCCAAATGTTTTAATCAGAAAGAATGCATTGATTATACTGAGACTTTTTTCCCCTGTGTCTAGGAAGGATTCTCTTAGAATTATCATGGCATTAGTAGCTCACTATGACCTCGAGTTACATCAAATGGATGTGAAAACTGCCTTTCTTAATGGAGACTTGGAAGATGAAGTCTACATGAGTCAACCTGAAGGCTTCATAATTGAAGGTCAGGCAGACATGGTCTGCAAACTTAAGAAATCAATATATGGACTGAAACAAGCTTCGAGGCAATGGTACCTAAAGTTTCATGAAATCATTACTAACTTCGATTTCAAAGAAAACATAGTTGACCCTTGCATATACCTCAAGATCAGTAGGAGTAAGTTCATATTTTTGGTTCTGTATGTTGATGACATATTACTGGCTAGTAATGACCTTGGTTTATTACATGCAACAAAGGATTATCTCTTTAAGAACTTTGAAATGACAGATATGGGTGAGGCTTCCTATGTGATAGGAATAGAAATATTCCGTGACCGGTCACTTGGTGTTTTAGGATTGTCTCAGAAAGCATATATTGACAAAGTTCTAGAAAGATTTGGCATGATGACATGTTCCTCTAGTCCTGTTCCACTGCATAAAGGAGATAAGCTTGATCTTATGCAGTGTCCACAGAACGAATTGGAACGTAACGAAATGGAAAAATATCCTTATGCTTCTCTCGCCGGGAGTTTGATGTATCCATAGGTCTGTACGAGACCTGACATTAGTCATGCTATTGGCATGCTGGGTAGATTTCAAAGTAACTCAGGAATCGCTCATTGGAAAGCTGCAAAGAAAGTACTGAGATACCTCAAGGGAACAAAGAATTATATGCTCACATACAGAAAATCAAGTCACCTACAGGTGACTAGTTATTCAGATTCAGATTTTGCTGGCTGTCCTAACACCAGATTTTGCACTCTTGGCTATTTGTATCTCTTATGTGGAGGTGCCATATCATGGAAAAGCCAGAAATCCGAGTTGATTTACGATTCCACCATGATGGCTGAATATGTGGCATGTTATGAGGCTGCAATTCAGGGCACATGGTTGCGTAATTTTTATCTCTCAGTTTGGAGCTTTGAGTTTCATCTCTAAGCCATTAATTATTTACTGTGACAATGACGCTGCAACCTTCTTCTCTAAGCATGACAGGATATCTAAGGGAGCCAAACACATGGACCTTAAATATCTATCACTGAAGCAAGATGTTAGATTAAAGAAATTTGTCATTGAGTCTATACGTACAGATTTCATGGTCACAGACATATTCACGAAAGGACTACCTCCAAAGACCTTTCAGGGACACACTGAAAGCATGGGTCTTGCCGATAGTTCTTAATTATCATTTTCTGCCTTTTATTTTTATACTTGTATTTGACATTTATTGGGCTCTTAATGCAACTCTACATCTGCTATTTCTGTTCTTTTCCATTGTGTACATATTTATGTTTGGATGAATGATAAACAGAAACAGTCTTTAAACAACGACATTATGAGACCATTACGTAAATCTCCTATTACGGTCTAGTTATGAAGGTTGTCAATGACGTAGTACATGGAAGTAAGCAGGTTGCAAAATAATGTGTGCACGCCATGACTCCTCTTGACCACCGAAATAGCCAAGACACTTATGATAACCGACTAAAGAAGTGTTTAGCATATAATGCGCGCCTTATGATTCCTAACACGAAAAACACTAAAGGATCTTCCTATCGACCAAGTGGGAGACTGTAAGAAAATTACCTTTAGGTCCATTACTTGGACCACAAGTCCTTTCCTTTCCCGAATTGTGGTCATTATAGGAATTCCGTTTTTAATAGGATATATGCTATTACTTACTCAAAACGATTTCTTAATGAGATGTATTCCATAATATTCTCTACCTTGATGGACGGTTGAGATTAAATATAAGGAAACCCTAATTGGAAATTCGGTCATCTCTTCACCTATAAAATAGAGTATTTCGTCCATCACAAATACTCTCTCACGAAACTCAACACATTAGGGTTTATAGGCAAGAAGAGAGAAACTGAAACCATTCACCTAGTCTCTTCCTCGACGGATCACGACATCAATTAGTAACAGCACCAAACTGCAGGAACGAAAAGCTCTCTGCTTCAGGATGTCTGGAGGTATTCTTTAATTTATTTAAGATTAAATCCTACACGTGATTATCATGTTGTTCATGATCTTAGGATTCATGTTAATAATAGTATAACACCTAGACCTGTAAAATAAACCTCATTTGGATAGCTAGTAAAACTAGTTTTTCATTCTTTTGAGCTCTATCATGATATTTCTACTTTATATTTTTTTACGGCCCATTTCTTTAATTTTTCTTGGTAATGGGCTTCAATGCTTTTGGGCCTGTCTAAACATGTCTTTGTATGGTCATTTTATGTTTTATATTTCTAGGGCCATTTAGGTCCGACTGGAAACATGTTTGGGCACGGTTTTTAAGTTGTTCTATGTTCTCAGTGTTATTGGGGCTGGGCCATCACCCAGTGCGGATTTTGCCAAAGCAGGATTGTAGGAGGGTCCAGAGTGGAGAAAGATTTAACCTTAGGCAATTTATGTGGCCGAACTTGCATTATCACGTATGGCACTTGAGACTTTTACCATTGCACTAAAGCAATGACTCTGGGTTGGCTTATTATGACTTTTAATGACCCACAACATATAGTTCCTTGTTTTTTTGGAAAGGTTAACATATTGTTTAAATGTTCTATCCATGATATGGATTATATGTGGGTTCATTGACCTGAACATCCACCTGGATCATTCTTTTATGTATTTCACAGCCCATTGATTGGGCTTTTGTTTATGAGAAGACTTTTATAGAAATCTTTCAAAAAAGATTAAAAAAAAAAAAAAAAAAACTTTTGTATAAAGGATTGAATTTGGGCTTAACCATCTCTGGGTCAAAACTTTGCTCAATGAGCCTCTACATGTTAAGGCATGTACGAAGAGTTAGATTTGGACCAAAATTCTTTTTGGTTTTCTCCCAACTATAATTTTAGAGTTCATTGTTTGCATTTGATTCACTGAGGACTATATATCATCAAAAAGCACGTTCATTTCATTGGTTTATGAGTTATGAGATGATCAAGCCAGAATATGGCCTTCAGTGCCCCCACAAGGATACAGCCACACCTGCTTACATATATATTCGGATCACAGCCATCAAAAAACATTTTAATGACAATTACTTCTATTGTAGAGAGATCTATTGTGATGATTGAACCTCAATCATAGTATGCGAAGATAGATACCCCCCTTGAAGCCTCATGCTCCTAAGACTAAGAGATTTCAAGTCGCGACTTGCAAGTGTGCAGCACTATTCACAATGACATAAAATTGGTTTTCGATTCAGTGCCCAAACCAACCTAACTTCTTTCCATTTTTGCTCTGGTAAACATTCACAAAAGTGCACACCCTCATAGCCTAACGAAGTCCTTTTAACAATCAGCGGTACCATCAGGGGTTGAGAAGTGCCTCACCAATGAGCCATCATAGGATTGGCAAAACCCAAACTCTTTCAAATGTTTAGAGCATTCCAAGTGAAGGTTAGAAGAGCTCCACCAGATCAGATTTGAAGCCTAGAAGATAGCCTACAGAACCACTGTGAAGAGGCGCTCCAATTCCTAGTCCCTCCCCTGCAACGGCAACCGGAGCCCCTTCAAAAGTTGTGAATTTTGAAGTATTTACAAGGGAGCTTTGGTTGGAGGTCCTTCAACTCAAAACTTTACTGCAAACGATTCATAATTTAAACGCATGCAGCCAAAGATCCCTCTCACACTTTCTCATACCTGCAATGTCTAATTTACCATTTTTTAAAATCATATCCAATGATTGATGGGATATTACATTAATAATGGTTAGTTACCATTTAATTGGCCATGATTGATGGAATCCCATTAATGAGATTTTTCAAATAAATTCTAAAACACACAAGTAAATTTCAAAATAACACAAATAAAATTTCAAAAATGCAATAATTTCAAAAAATTAAAAAAATTAAAAAAAAGAAATAAATTTCAAAAGAACACAGATAAATTTAAAAAGATGCAAATAAGTTTCAAAAGATCCAAATAAATCTTAGAAAATGTAAATAAATTTCAAAACACTCAAATAAATCTCAAAAGATCCAAAGAAAATTCAAAAAATGCAAATAAATTTTAAAAGACGCAAATTTCAAAAGATGCAAATAAAATTCAAAAACACAAACACATTTGTTAAAACTAAGATAAATCAATTTTCCAAATTTTTGAAAAAATTGCCAAAAACTCAATTATTTTTTCCAAAACTTAGTTAAATTTATTTCAAAAAACACAAATAAATTAAAAAAAACACAAATAAATTTCAAAAGACGCAAATAAAATTAAAAAACGCAAATAGATTTCAAAAAACATAAATAAATTTGCTAAAAAGCTCAGATAAATTTTTAAAAAAAGCTCAGATAAATTTTCCAAAAACACAGAGAAATATGACAGAAGACAGATAAATTTGACCAAAACTCAGATAAATTTCACAAAAACTCAGATAAATTTGCGTGGACTGGGTCAGTCTGACCCGACCTAGACCTGGAACAAAAGACCTAGAGATCTGGATTGTCTTTTTCACGTTCTAGTTCTGGAATCAAAACAAGAACCAGTGCTCTTCCTCCTTCGGCCATGACAGGGCGCGGCAGAAGCGGATGAGGCTTCTTCGGAATCTTCAGACAGCGACGGCAAGAGTCTTCTTCATCGGCGACTCGCAATCCGGCAGACTCAAGAATCCTCTCATCTTTGGTCTGCTTCTTCAGTCAAAGCAGAACCCAGTTTCGGCCTGCGTCTGGGCTCTTCTTCCTCTTCGACCACGCAGGCTGCAGCAGATCAAACTTCCGGTCACAACAAGAATCTTCTTCTCTTGCAAAGAATCCGTCGATTAGATCTGATCTTGTAAACCAATCCAAAACCAGGGAACGATCCCCTCTCTTCTCTGCGATTTGTGTGACCCATTGAGATCAGAGCCAATCTCTTCTTTGCTTCAGCAAGTGAATACCGCTGCCCCTCTTGTTGTCTGATCTTCTGCACAAAGTCCCAACCTAGGCTGAAGTCACAGTGACCCACCGGTTATCTTCTCCGATCAACCCTTTGAAATCCTATCCGTCGGATTTCTTTTGATCACGCGCAACACTCTGATACCAGTTTGTTTAAGAAGGAGGGAGGAGCGAAGATCGAGAGGATTTAGGAAGGAGGGAGGATGGAAGATTTGAAATTTTCAATTTCAAAAATTTATGCCTAAAACGGTTGAAATGGCAAATCAATCTTGAAATATGTGATCGTGTGGACGTAGGGACCTCTGGCTACAAATTGTCTAGTTGAGTTGACCAAAGCCCTCAAACAGAATTTGCGTGGACCAAAGGCTGAATAAATTCCACTTTAGGGACCTTTTGCTAATTTACTCTATTTATAATGTTACCAATGATTGAGACTATGTGGGTGATCCGCCTCTAAGTATAGTTAAAAATATGATTTTACTCAAAACTACAATTTCAATTAAGAGCAAGGCTCTCCTAAGCTCAATCTTAGGATAAAATTTCGAAAGCTTACGCTTGTAGGGCCCACCCTTGGTCAATCCAAATGGACCAAACACAAGACCCTTCAATTAATGCCCAAAACTATCTAGGCCATTTCCTTGCATTTACACTTTTCAACCCAACTTGAGGGGATTTTTGAATTTCATGTTTTTGGGGCTGAGTTGATTCTAACAATAAATTGTAGTTATTCTAGCATAACTTCTTTTTTTTTTTTTTTTTCAAACGTACTCTAGCACAACCCATGTTTATGTTAAGGCAACACTATGAAGATAAGCCCAGTTTATGATCTTTATGGCCCATTATGTTTTTTTGCTTTTTATTCAAACCTCACCAATCACCACCTCATTATTTAGTGAATGTTTACATCCTGTACATTCTCACTTGAACTGTATAACAATGGATCTCGATGCAGGGCCCATGCATGCCAAAGGAGACTGAACAATGGCCCAATTGAATTAGGACTCCCTATTGTATGGCAATTTTGGTCCTAATACATTCGGGCTTCAACTATATTTTGGCCTTGCCCAGTTAAGGTGGACCATAGAATGTTATCTGTGTTGGGATCTGTTGACGGGCCCACGAGTGGTCGCATGTGGATGGGCCCAAGCCAACAGACAGATAAGCCCACCACATCTTGATAGGATCTCTTTCAGTTCTCTCTATTGAAGACTATGGCCATGAAGATGGTGAATGAATGAAAATAGGCTTCCTAGATTTTGAGTTGGATTCAAATTGGTATATAATTTCTGCACGAGTCTATCCAAAGGCCAAACACTCAAAGGATCCTTGCCCCTTTTCCCTGAGGAGGCACGTTTTCTTACCACCACTGTAGTTGGTTGGCACGTTTGCTCGTATAGACTTGTGTCTAATATTGTGTGTGTGTGTGTGTGTTATTTAAGGATCATGGGTTCACATCAAATCTAGGGTCATTTTCTAGGTACTCTATGAAATTAGTGGAACCAGCCAAGAGGTTTATGTGACTTACGAGAGCTAAATAAAACCATTTGTAAGCTTCCCCGAAGCTACAGGCCCTGAAATCTAAGAAAATAATAATAATTTAAGCAGTAAGTCACCAGATGCTGATGCTCCATTGAAAGTGCAGAATTCCGAATCCGACGTTTGATTGAATCAAATTATTTCAGCAAGAATCAACTTATCCTTGAATCACTCAAACCCACCCAGGTTTTGTTCAGCAAAATTGACTTACGATCAAATGATGATGATGATGATTCTCTATCCTCATTCAACCTCTAAACCTTAAAAATAGTTGGGAAACCTCAACCCATACAAATGGGTCAGGACTCGGGTGGAATTTTTAAGACCCATCTTCTTAGAAACAATAAAATCAAGTTTGAAAGGAAACGTGCGGCCTAGAAGATCATCAATTTCTTTTTTTATATGGAGTCGGACAAATCCCTTTTATGTGCTAAATTTCATGAGAGAACTGGGTAAATCCCATGTAACCTCCCTCCCTCCCGATGCAAAAATATAATATAGGCCAACTGAGCTATTGTATTAATGAAATTTAAAGTCCAACAATCATATACCTAGCGTATTCTATTTCCAAGCTCCAGCCACAAACATAACTACTGATTCCTTCCACAAATCAAATGCCACGTATCTTCAAAATGGAAGAAAAAGAGGTAATGTAATTATTATTATTATTGTTTGTTTTTTGGGGTGAATGATGGGAGTCATGTAATTACTTTCAGCGATTGAATGGCAAAGAAGGGAAAAACAAACGACTCCTCATTGTCTCACTGAAAAACAGAGATTACTTGTTCAAGTAATTTAAAAAATATCCACATAAACCCTTGCGGTAGTCCGTTGAGAGGAGAAACAACTAAATGTATTTTAGCCATTCAAAGGTAAGTTCCCATCCAGTGAAAAATATTTGTGCCATAATCTATCTTATGAATCTAAAGAGATGTTGTAACTGGTCGCCCAATTGAGAAATTCCAAAAACACAGAGACAGGGAGAGAGTTAACAAGTCAACAACACCAGCAAGCACCAAATCAGAATTATTTCTCGACAGCTTAGGATTGATCACATAGATGCCAACAAGTTAAAAACAAACCAGACCTGATGGGGAGAGAGAGAGAGAGAGAGATCACAACATAATTTGGGTTGATTGAAAGCCCCTGGAAGAATCACAGAGAGAACCACCACCCAAATAAATAGCACATAAATAGAATAGCATAGAATAAGAATCCTATCAAAAACCCCACCCCCATGACTCTTTTTAACTCAAATCATCAAATAAATCCTGACTGCTTGCTACTTCTTAGTTGTTGTGCCTTTCTTAGCTGAATCCCCACCAGATGCCGCCTGCGCCGCTTTCTTCGCGGCCTTCTCTTGCAGCGCTTTGGCGTCTCTGCAAAACAAAAACCCCAAATCCAAATATATATATATGGACTCGAGAAATAAAGGGGGCAAAACAAAAAACCAAGAATCAATCAGATAACACAGGGAAAAAGAAAACAAGGATCAGAAAAATCAAACCTTTCTCGGCGCTGTTCGGGGGTCAATCCATCTTCTTTGCCTTCGTCTCTTTCTTCCGTGCCTGAGCCCTTTCGCGATCTCGCTCTCTCTGGTTTCCGCGTGCTCTCCCAAAGTTACGGGTTTTTTTTTTTTTTTGGTTTAAAACCAAATCAATCCATAAAAAATTGGATTTGATGTTTGAATTCAATTCACCCAAATAAATAAATAAAAAAAGATAAAATCATAAACACCCCCACCCCCACTACCAAAAAAAAAAAAAAAAAAACCATCTCTATCTTGATCTCTATCTCTATCTCCTGCGGAACAAGAAGATGGAATATTCATACAAGAAAACAGAGCCATCTTCGTCTTATAAAAAAATAAATAAACAAAAAGAGGGTTTTGAAGGATACGAGTCATTCTCTCTCTCTCTCTCTGAAGACGATAGATCTAGATTTGATGGATGGCAGAAACGAAGAAAAGGATCTATGGAAAGAGGGGTCAGTCGGATTGCAAACCCCCCACCCAATTGCCTGTGTGTGTGTGTTTAGATTGGAGAAGAACCGCGTAGCTGGGATTTTAAGAGGATTTATTGTGTGGGTTGGATTGGACTGGACGATGGGTGAAGGACGGGAAGGGGAGGGAAGAAGGAGATTCCCGAAGGTCGGTAAAAGCCGCCGCGGGTTTTTCTTTTTTTCTACGCCACGTCTCTCCTCTCTTTTTATAGTGATCAATTATTGATCGCGGTCACTTCTGAATGTTTTACTTTATCTTAATCGGATTGTGTAGCTTTGATAATGATCGGCAGGCTATCGATCATTTGACATCACAGTATGAAAATTTGACTAAAATTAGAATTGTTCAGTTTCAATGTCTCACACTTCAACTCTTTTTAATGTTGGATTCAATTACCTTGCAAACTTGGAAGGATGAAAAAAAAACAGAGAGACAGAAAAAGTGGGCATCTTGTAGAATTTTACACATACTTGCAGAGATCTAGGTTTATTCAAGTGAGAACAATCTTCAAATTCAAATAAAGAGGGTGCAATTTGGCATGTTAAATGAAACTTAGTTATAGGTGTGGATAGTGGCCATCAAGTTTATTGGTTTTAAAATGTATTATAATTTATTATTTAGAATTTAGACAGACGATGAGTAACAATTAAATGACCATCAAATTTAGCTTATTACAATGCACGAGCCTAGTGTATGTA
Organism: Persea americana; assembly: GCA_029852735.1. Lineage (NCBI taxonomy): Eukaryota > Viridiplantae > Streptophyta > Magnoliopsida > Laurales > Lauraceae > Persea > Persea americana. Next base: position 64,988,157 of record CM056816.1, read on the forward strand.
AGAGGGTAAGTTGATACTAGGTAAAGCCCAAAAATTAGTCGGATCTCAATGTAAATGGGATTCGAGTATGGTCCATATTAGAGTGGACCCAACTGTTAATGAGACGGTAGAATGATCCCTACCCTGTATTTTCAGAGTTAGACCCATCCAATAATTCATTAAGCAACGACCTCCATAAATCATTAACCTATCACCTTTCCCATCTATTGTTTCATTTCTTTGCAAAGGTTGGTATTTAGTTAAGATTGGTTATTCAAATCTGTTATCCACATTTGTTTCTTTTTACGTTAGTCTTTAGACATGTTTCTTTTCATGTGAGGGGAGCTTTCTTAGGTCATTCATAAGCAGCTCAGCTTTTGGTGGTTTTAGTTTTTAACATGGAATTAGAGCGGGAGGTCGAGTGATCGAATCTCAAATGCTGTTGTGCCTTGTATTTTCCCATGGAGGTTGTGATACTCATGCGTCCCGCATTAATTCAGTTGCCGCCCCCCCCCCCCCCCCCCCCCCCCCCCCCCCCCAATTTGTTTCCAAACAAAATTGAAATTATTTGTCAATCATTCATCTTCTAAAAAAAATACTCTATTAGTCATTTATAAAAAAAAAAATTTGAGCCGCTTATAAAATATATTTTATAACCTTATCTGAAAATTCAATTTCATTAAACAAATGTGCCTTTTTTAAGGGTTGGAGATGGCGAGAGAAGCATGAAATACCTCCATAGACACTCCAAGAGTAGGCCTAAGTGTGTTTGGGTGGAGGAGAAGGTGAAGGCTTACTTGGTTGTCCCGATGAACGATGGAAGAAATGTACTCAAGTGTAGAGCATATAGTCAGATGCAGTAGGCAGTGGATGGAAGACCCAAGGATGACCACTCACTGATAGATTGGGCTAGTTGAGAAATAGAATACAATATCATTTTCTAAAAAAAAAGAGTAGGGAATGGCAAAAAATTCTCAATTTGATTCGTTCACGGCCATCAAATTTTTTTGTCTCTCCTTTGCTTTTGGAGTGAATGGTTGGGAATATATATGGTTATTGACAAACTCTTTCTGAATTTGAGGGCTCAAAGGACAAACTTGAGTCCAAATTTGTTGTCTAAAGCCTTATGGTGAAACGCAGGTCTCGCCCTCTAGGCTAATCAATCCTTTTTTCTTTTTTTTTTTACTTTTATCAGAGGGTGTCCCAACTCTTTGGACCAGACTAATCCCTACGGGCTTAGCGGAAGGCGGGTAAATCCCTTGTGACCCTAGTGTAGTAGGGCAGTCTCAAAACTTCAATCTCTGATAACAAACCGTGGTCGTAGGCCAACTAAGCTACCCTTTGAGATTATGGTTATCAAACTTTAAGTGTAATATACTTGGTTTATATTTTGATGCAAATATTCTCACGTAACACTGTGCCACCTTGCCTTGGTGGTCATGCAGGGCCATGACAATAAGGGGAGGATAGAAAGGTCACAATGGCACGCAGAACATGTCACGACCTGGGCCCAAGATTAAGATTCCCTTGGCTAAACCCCGAGTCGTGATCTCCATACTTACTCCCATAAACCTTGCATTAACCGAAGTCAATACGAAATTCACAAGGGATACCATACATTCATACCTGTCAAATGCACATTTTTGCGAAAATATATACATACATTTGATAATCAATTCAAACTATACAAGTTCTTTACATAAAAGTAAAGTTCACCATACACACTCCATCTAATATTAAGTCAAATACTGCATATTAAAAATATAATGCATGTGACTACTATTTACATCCAAAATGAATCTCATGCATTTCTCAAAATATTCCAAAACATTCTAATGTAATTGCTCTCCGATCTATGTTCACTCGTTTAGTCCTCCTAGGGGAACCTAATGGGCCTCCTCCGTTGGCGGTGCGGCATCTGTATCATCGGGACGAGCAACTTGATCTGTAATGTCATCAATAACACTGTGAACACGACGGTTCAACAATGTATACACAATTCCATACTAATAATTTGTCTATCAATTTTAAACAATGAAAATCAATAAACATTTATTCATTCATTTAGTTCTTCCCGGAAAGAAGCATTCAATGTTAGTAAGTGCACCTTATTAAGTGGCTTATTATTGTCCTCATAGCATAGGGCAGAAGGCGCACCATCTATAACCCAGCATTAAGAAAGAACTCATTCAATTTCAATTTCATATTATATACTTTATAAAGTGACTTTTCAAATATGTGGGATTTACCAGTGTTTTGATCAAAGATCACCGGCATCACCACGGAGCTCCGGAACACTCCATCCATCTACTGCAGCAGGGTTATTCATTAATTCATTTCATTGGTTCATTTATTTTATTTCATTATTCCTTTAACTTTATTAATTCGATTCATTATTCATTTCAGCTCAACAAGGAGCGTAACAATTATAATACAGTGTTAGGCTCGGAAGTAATTCAAATCAAATCAACAAATCTAATTAAAATTTTCTAAACCAAACATTCGGGCGAAACGTTCGTTATTTAATGTATGTGTTATTCTAGATGACATCACTTTTAGTGAAATTTACATTAACATAACCTTAGCTAATACCCATGAAGGTTTAGGAAAATGCTTCCAACACTAGCCTGAGCGAACAGGCTTCTACTTAGAGAAATCAGAAAAAGTAAATTTGAATTTACTCAAGCTCGGTCACCTTGTCGGTCACATGTTGGCTAATCAAACTTTGGATTTCAGATAACCGAACTCTGTCGGTCCGCTCTCCAGAAGCTCAGTTCCCTGATACCACTTCTGACATTTTTCCATGGGAACTCGGTCACCTTGTGGGCCCGTTTGTGCAGCGGGCATTTTCAGCAGAAATGGCCTGCGACAGGACACCGGAATTTCCGGTGTCTCCTCATGTGTTTGGGTGCAGTGAGGATTCCCTCCTTCGGATTTTCAGGGGACGTTGATAAGGGCTTGATTTCCACGAAAGAGGGGTTTTGGTTTTCTGATCATGGTAGGTAAGATTTCAATTGCCGCGGAAGAGGAAACGTTGGCGCTGCACAAACAGCCCCTGTCGGTAAACCGAAGTTATAGTGTGGTTCGGTTAACCCCTCGGTTCCAATTCCAGAGAGCTCAGATGAGATCTCAGACAACTCGGTCAGGTAGTTCGGTCGACCGAGTCGTAACTTCGGCTGACCGAACTCAGTTCGGTTAGCTTCTCAGAAGCTGTAATCTCCTGCGAAATTCAGCCCATAAAGCATCGGTCAGGTGTCGGCTGACCGAACTGTTCCAAAAGTTCAGAAAAATTATGAACTGAAATCTCTTGAATTGAACTCTTTGAGTTCAAACAAATCTATTAGCATCTTAAATCAGTAGGATTGAGTATACTTGCCTTGTTTGGAAATTAATTAGCAAAAAACCTCCTTACTTAGCTTGAGTTTGAGATGAAAACCTAATTGAAATCCTCTTATGAACCGAAATCACAATCAATGTATTCAAGAGAACTCCAATGAGTTTCTTATGCAAGAAACATTCAAAAAATCACTGAATAGACTTGGAGTTCTAAAATCAACTCAAAACACTTACTTGTAGCCCTTTGGAGGGAATTCTTGAGATCTTCTCAAGCTTTTCTCTATGCAAATTGAAAGAGAGTGAGAGGAAGAAGATGAAGAGATGAATCCTCTTCAAAACCACACACAAGCTCCAATCCTTGATTGAGAATGGAAGGAAGAAAGAAGAAGAAAAAGGGAGAGAGAGAGAGAGAGAGAGAGAGAGAGAGAGAGAGAGAGCTAGCTGGTCGGTTGCTGGAATGGCTTATAAGCTTATTTTTGCATTTAAACTCCTCTCTTTTCCACTATTTACATGTTGAGTCAAATGAATTGTCATTTGAATCAATTCACATCGAATGGAACCACGGCCACTACGAAAGTTAACGTACTCTTCGAGAAATACGCACAGGTATCAAGAATTTCCTTATTCGACAAAATACGCAGAAATCCGTATTTACGAAAAAGTCCTCGTATTCCTCAATCTAAGTCTAAACCCCTTCAATTAGCTCACTTTCACTCATTACCTTCTCATTATGCTCAAATTGACCATTTGAGACAATTTCAACTCAATTTGGTCATTAATCCACATTAATTCAATAAAACATGCTTAATTAGCATTAATCCCGATTAATTAGAGTTAATCCCGATTAATTAGAGTTAATTTTGATTAACTCGGGACAGGGTGTTACAAAACATCGACTCCATTCTTTTATGTTAAAAAAGATTATAACTTCAAGGTGAAATCTGAGCTTGTGACAATGAGCTGCGAAAATTTTTTCCTCCTCTTTTAATAAAGGAAGGATGTTTTAACTTAAGAACAAACCCAGTGTCGCATATATAATACAGCGGATGATGCGTTTTCAATTTTTAGTCTTTCTTTCTACCAAAAAAGAAAAAAATGGCGACATTTCTCACTAGGGTGCACATGGTTCAAACCTTAGGTATGCCACCTTCTCTCAATAGAGGGCTTTGATATGTCTCTTGGGCTTCATCACCTCACCCGATGTCTACTACCCTCTTGGGGGTCCAGCCCTTTATGGCCAGGGTACCCAAAAAAAAAAGAAAAATAAAAAAGAAACTTATACCCCAAATGGATCAAGCTGGGCTGACGAGGCATATCTATAGGTGAGAAAGTTGAACCTATACCTGCTCTTTTTTTTACAATGGGTCAAGTAACACTTGCCAAGGATCAGTCTGACCCGATCCCTACAACGCTCAGTCAGTGCCAGTCAACTTATTTAACCCGATCCAACCTGTGGAAATCTGGCAAAACCCAAATCCGTTTCAGATATTTAGGTTATATTTGAGTTAAGTTGGAAGCGTTACCAAAAAAAAAAAAAGAAGCTGGACACTCAATCCATATAAAACAAACTAGTCTCAGTGCTAAAATGTTAAACCACGAAATTGTTTGAATAGGTTTTACACTTTACATATGTGGACCAATGCTAACCAATCCATTTAAATGGATTAGGTAGGTTAGATGGTGATCATAAGCTGATCCATTCAAACCGGGGTCAGATTCTCCTGACTTGAACATACTGCACAGGTCGGGTTAGCTGCAAGCACCCTAATTTTCATTTCTTATTTTGAAGAGTAAGATCTACTGTTAAATTGATATTAAAAATTTATTTATTTCTTGTTTAAGCAATCTATATGCGGACTCATAAGGTTAAACCATACTCTATAAAATAATAAATTTGAGTAAGGTGAATAAAATTAGAAATATTCACTTTATATTTATTTTGAACGATTTAAATTTCTAATATAAACGGGACGATCAGTTTTACACTGTAGCCTCGGAAATTTTATCATCCGTCCAATATATCCACTGAAAAATCTGGACGTCCTTCCACTCCCTGCCCCCATCACTTCCCAAACTCATATATCTGCTTTTTCTCTGCTGCAGCTGCAGAGAAAGCAGGAGAAAGAAGGCTTTTGTTTTTTTGTTTTTTGGCCGATTCCTCAATAAAAATCCAAGGAAACTGGAATCTTTAAATTCTGGGGATTCTAGCATTTGGAAAAATATTGAACAATGGCTTTTCTCTCATTGATGCAGTGTAGTGGAGGTACCCCTGTTTCGTTTCCCCCGAGACCGATACCAAAAGGAACAGCTCTTTCTCCTTCTTCTCCTCCTCCTTCTGGTGCAGGTGGGGGCAAGGAGAAAGAAGAAAGGGAGAGGAAGGAAGAGGTGAACAGGAAAATCGCTTCGCAAAAGGCCATTTCCATCATTCTCAGGAGAGAGGCCACAAAGGCAGTCATCGAGAAGAAGCAGGGGAAGACTAATTCCAAGAAGCTTCTTCCCCGGACAGTTCTGGAAGCTCTGCATGAGAGAATCACTGCCTTGCGGTGGGAATCTGCTCTAAAGGTCACTTCTTTTCTTCTTCCTCTTCTCCTGGTTGATTAATTCTGCTTGCCCTTTATGTTTGTCTGTCGCGTTTCCATGGAATTCTAGGCCCTGTTTGGCTGGCAATGAGATTTCAATCAAAGGTTGGGTTGTGTTGCACTGTTGATAGGGGCTCGGGGTTTCATTTGCGCCTTAAAATTTGGGCGGATTGGTTCTGTTTTGAGGGTAGTGGAGTGGAGGGCTGTTATATGGTTTGCAGGTTTTGGGTTTTAATTAAGATTAGTTTTGAAGGCTGAGGGTTGGGTGGCTTTGTGGGGGATTTTGGGCCATGGGTTTTTAACTGCAATCTGAGTGGAAGAATTTAACTGTGTTTCTTATTAGGGAATTCGACGGCTCAAGGTAAAGGTGATTGAAAGAAAAACGGAATAGAGAAAATAGGATTCCATACAAGAATCGATTGACGACTAAACAAAATCTGAAATGACAACTTCCAAGGATACTTTGGTCTGATACCAATGGATACAGGGCGTTGGAGAATGGAGGAGTGGGCATACAATGTTCAACCAGGCTCCAAGCTTTTAATTTCTGCTGAATGGTTTCAATCAAACGAGTCAAGACCAAAGTGAGGAGGATGGATTCATTACCAAACTCAAGAGAAATAAACTTGTACTTCATGGAATACAGCATGTAAAACATAATAGAGTAGATATTTTTATCTGGAGGGTGGTAGGAATAGGATGTCCAGCACCAGTGTCCCAAGGCTCCAACTAAGAGTTACTAGAACACAGTGACTCATTGCAGACTCTTAAAATACCATCATAACAACTTTATTATAGGCTCTCAAATTCAATAGAACCTGGGAGTTGGAATTACACTTCATCCAATCAAATTATTGGGCCTTAAACTTCTTCAATCCTTGTCCAAAGTGTATAATCTTGAGCCTGATGGATAAGTATCTGATAACAAACTCAACACATCTAATTTCATGTCGTTGCTCGTTTGGACATCATTTGACACATGAATTGTACTCATCTTTAAGAACACGGTATTTGGACCGTAAAACTACTCGAGACTCTTACCATGACTCAACACAAAATATAAAGTAAATTTCATTAATCCAAGGGATGCCTGGACATGTGACACCATTGAGGAATGGTCCATGTGGACCTTCTTCTCGTAAGGCTCGTGCAGGGTACTTGGGAGCACCCCGTGTGTTTCATTTTGTAGACCATTCTTTGGGCTGCATCAACTGCATCAATGGATACATCCAGATGGCACCTAAATCATTAAAGTGGTTTGTTTTATTTCATGACGAGTTTACTGATAACAGTATCATGTGCATTGTCATCTCAGCGTCTTATATATATATATTTTTATACCTTTTCTATTCAATGAGACATATACTGCCTTTCAGGTATTTGAGCTACTGCATGAACAACTATGGTACAAGCCTAATTCTGGGATATACATCAAGCTCATTGTGATGCTTGGTAAATGCAAACAACCTGAGAAAGCCCACATGCTCTTCCAGGCGATGGCCGATGAAGGCTGCATCATAAACCACGAATCATATACTGCCCTTCTCTCAGCCTACAGTAGGAGTGGTCACTTTGATAAAGCATTTTCCCTCCTTGAAAAAATGAAGAACACTTACGGTTGCCAACCAGACGTCTTCACGTACTCCATCCTCATCAAGTCTTGCCTACAGGTATTTGCTTTCGACAAAGTACACACTCTTCTTTCAGATATGGAGAAGCAGGGAATTAAGCCTAATACAATCACATACAACACCCTCATCGATGCCTATGGAAAAACAGGCAGGTACATCTCATCATGAGTTTCTTTCTTATTCTTGATTCTGGAAAGTTCAAGTTGAGTCTTCTTGTTCATAAAGAAATGGTCGGTGCATGTAAGTATGCATATGCATGCTTGCATGAATGTATGTTGGTGCTTGCGCATGTCCCAATAATATATTTTACTGACTGCAGTTATGATAAATATGACATTGGGTTTGTGTCGCCTGTGCATTTTGAGTTTTTCTGTTCCACTTAAAATGTTGAGAACTTAATCTGCTTTCAATGGATAGGTTTCAGGAAATGGAATCAACACTCTTGGAAATGCTGGAGGGCAAGGATTGTAAACCTGATGTTTGGACTATGAATTCCACCCTTAGAGCCTTTGGTGGCAGTGGGCAGATTGAGACGATGGAGGATTGTTACGAGAAGTTCCAGTCCGCAGGCATCCAACCTAACATAAAGACCTTTAACATACTGTTGGATTCTTACGGCAAAGCCAAACAGTACCAGAAGATGAGCTCTGTGATGGAATACATGCACAAGTACTACTACTCATGGACCATAGTCACTTACAATGTGCTTATTGATGCATTCGGGAGGGCGGGGGATCTGAAACAGATGGAGTATCTTTTCAGATTGATGAAATCTGAGAGAATAAAACCCAACTGCGTGACATTTTGCTCTCTTGTCAGAGCATATGGGAGAGCAGAGGCTGTGGAGAATATTAAAGTTGTTTTGAGAATCATCGAGAACTCAGATGTGAGGTTGGACACTGTGTTCTTCAATTGCCTGGTTGATGCATATGGTAGGGTTGGATGCCTCGCAGAGATGAGAGAGGTGCTGGAGATGATGGAGAGAAGAGGGTGTAAGCCTGATAAGATCACTTACAGTACCATGATCAAAGCTTATGCTAGGAGAGGCATCTCAAGTGGTGTTAAGGAACTGCAGGATATGAGCAGAGGAGAGGACAACACATCTTAGACGAATGACAAGTATCATTATCGCATCAGGGGCAGCCCATTTGGTAAAGAAGTGTGACATGGGTGGCTCTCCTTGTTGATTCCCATTTTCCATTAGGTTGCCTGCACAAGAATCATGAGGTAAAGATGTTGATTAACAATGAAAAATAGCAAAGCCATTCCTTCTAAAGGGAGTGCCTATTAAGGGTACGCTTCAGTTGACAGATGCATTAAGAGCCAAAGCAGCTGAAAAGGCCATATATGGTGTTTGTTTGATGATTGGGGCAGTCCCAGAAGATTGATGCAGTCCTGCCCTGATGGTGGGCCATTGAACTGTTCAACTCATTTGGTCGTTCAGTCAGTGAATCATCAGCATTCAGCTCTAGCCATCATTGAGGTATGGCATGATGCAATGGTTCTTTCAGAGCCTAACAAGCTTTCAAGAGAAATCTGAATTAGAGTTTCTCATCGGGGACCTGGTTGGAGAACTTGATCCATATGTTGAAATTGCATGGGCCATGCGCCTAATTCAATTCGGTTTAATCCTTAACCAGAAAACATGTTAGGTGCCGCCCCCAGAATAAGAGTTACTGTGCAAAACTCTTTTTAGTTTATCCCTATTTGTCGGGCTTTTAAGTTGGATGTAAGGAATAGCAGAGGAACTGTGATGTAAATTATAGTGTTCATATACAGGATATTGATGTTTCTCCCTTCGTTTCCTTGCAAAGCATCTCAACCTGAGTGTAAGATAATGTCTACTCTGTTTTAGCCATAGGAGAACTGCTGCAAAAGTAGTGGCTCAAGCATTGCAGCGTTTGACCTCCTTAAACAGTTATGAAAGCGGATCGGTGCAAGATTCCAAAATGCAGTCATAATCAAGCTTCTTCCTTCATGTTCTTGTCCCTGTCGACCAGTCTACTGTTCTGCAAGTGGGGAGATCCATATTCCACACTACCGCCATCTCGATCAGTTTCTTCTTTAGTGAAGTTGTTGGCAACATGTTCAACCTTTGTGGGGGTCATTGCTGTAGTGTTACTTGAGAAATTAGTCTCATCATTGTGCTGTTTCCAACAGTCAGGATGACCCCTAAGTATGGTCCCTTTATGAGAGACATTACGCTAAAAGCCCCTCCGTTGCCTTAATTTTTCTTGTTACTGATCTGTTCTCCATTTCATCTGTCATATGGAGTTCCTCTGCATGTGCTGGTCCCAAGCCTGATAAAGGAGGGTCGTGTCACAGTGAAAGTTGGTAATTAAGATAACTTGTCAAACCCAAGTACTCAGGCAGCCCTATTTTGAAGGGATATATGGTTTATGAAAATGATGATTTTGCAAACTCCTGGCACATCCTTCTGGTCTTCCCTCTAAATCCTTGATGTTGGAGTGCATGTGCCAAGAAAGCTCAAGCGGCATTCCATGTGTATTGATCAGGGGTAGAGGTGGAGACATAAAAGAACAGAGCAAATAATAGAGCTTCAGCTTCTAGGATGATGGGTCCATAGGTTGGATCTACTGGGGTTCATGCAGGTCCCATGTAGAAAAGATTTGATGGGCTAAGGATTGGATTTTCATCTCGTGGATCCCACACAAATGGGTATATGGGTCATAGGTTAGATCTAGCGTGCAGGTTTGATATAGATAAGATGGGCATGGTATTTTCTCCTAGGGTCATGTAGATGGGTAAAAAGGTGGATGGGCTTGGAGTCTTAGTGGGTCCCATGTGCGTGGGTAGATGGGTGAGACCTGGTGAATTTCAATTCAAGTAGGTATAATAGGCTGGAGTTTCTGTCACATGTGTAACTAAGTTTTGAAGGTTGTTTAATCCATTCTTATTAAAAAACAAAAAACTACAGATTGGTTTAGATAAAGATAAATGGTCATATTTATTACTCCTACACCGTTAAAAGGTGCCAGTCACAGCCATCAAATCGAGTTACTTGAAAAAACAGAAAATCGGCTTTCATTGGATATTTATGCATTAAAATACATAGAAATTGAATACATAAAATTCATACTATTAGTGGTTTAAAATGAAGATCAGAGGTGAATTTTCAAAAAATGAGCACCAAATCACATTTTCTTTTTAATAGTAGAATCAAAAGAAGATGGAAAATGAACTACTAGGGTAATGGCTGGTTTATTCATCTTCCTCTTGTGATTTTATTTCTCTAAAAGAAAAGGTCATTTGATGCTCATTTTTTAAAATCTTCCTTTGATATCCATTTTTTAACCACTAATGGTATAAACTGCATGAATTCAATCCTATGGATTAAAATGCAAACAAACAGGCCCTCATAGAGAACTTCTATTAGGAATTTTCTGCATAGGAAAGACCAAAGTCCTGGAATTTGAGGAAAATCGATGATTCCAGATCCCATGGAATTCTGAGCCGCTGGAGATTTTTGTTGTAACATGGATTTTGCAAGTTCCTCTCCTCTTGCGAGTCCAATTTCTGGATCATCTTCCTCTATTTTCCCTCTTGGATTTCATGGATTCTCTCATTCTTTTTTTAAGGCAATTGCAGCCTTCTTTCTGCTGTGTTTTCATGGCAGATAATTTTCATTTCTGGGTTCATCAGTCGGCAACTTTTGCCACGCATAGACATATCTTACCACCTATGCATTTTCATGGCTGACAATTCCATTTCTGCATTGCTGCCTTCTTGATATGGGCTCATATAGCAGGACTTCCCAGTTCCCACCCATGTAAGGAATACATACAGCTCCTTTTAAGAGCTGACGTTCAACAGAGAACCACCTCTTACCTGTAAGGTAAGAGGCAGCAATTCTCACTTGGCTGCCTAAGATTCGAACCCTAACCAAAAATAAAAAAAGAGCTTATGTTCAATGTCTTTGGCAATCTGCCCCAATGGAATGAGATTTAACATCAGCTATCTACTAGTAATTGAATGTCCCTTCACTGTAAATGAGATTAACATCAGCATTCACTGTAATCGAATGGGAACAAAACAAGGGCAGCAACCATTATTGTAACAAATCGTTTAAACAAGGAAAAAGTTCGAACTTTACAGAAGCTTCATTAACATCCAAGCCAGAGAGAGGGGATGCCCAGACAGGCTAATAAAGCTGGGCCCCCCACCTCTAATAATTCCATTCTCTCCAGCATCCAAGCTAACCTTCTCTTGCTGACTTCTGAACTGCAGACCTATTCTGGTCTCCACCAGGAATGAACCTTGGCAGAGTCAGCAAGGTATTCACACGGGCCACCCCTTCCAGAGCAGACCACTCCTCTTCCCCCTTTGGAACATCACACACCTGCTCTGAGCCCTCATCCTCCTCCGGGAGGATCTCAGGGCAGTCTCGTGCAGTGGCTGACAGCTCTTTGAGCATAACTGGGCTGGTAGGATCTTGCTTAATACTGCCCATTGCCAAACCCCTTGGTGACACCTGTTCCTTTTTAGGTTTCACACTGGAAGAATTTTTGGGACTACAATCAAGAAAGAGACAGACAACAGCACAGTCATCAACCTTGGAGGTCGGGTATTTGAATTTCCATGCTCGAACTGCTGACTCTACCAAGGTTCGAGCAGCAGATGATCGCGAAGGAGCTGAAGCCACTATGTCTACCACTTCTTTGTTGGAGAGGACGTCCCATATCTGGAGGTAAAAAGAAAAATCAATGTGACAAAAACAAAAGGAAAAACAACTAAGTTATAAAAGATTGCCGGTGTGAGGCAGAGTCCAAGAACTACAAATGAGAATTCACTCTCCTCAATCCATTCACTGAAGGGTATAAAAAGACTGAAGCCAATTCTGATTTAAAAAAAAAAAGGACTGAAGCCAAATGATCTCACAAGCAGTGCAAGGATCTCTATTCCACCTCCACACTTGTTTGTTCAACAATATTTTTTTTTTATTTTTTAACGAGTCACAATGCCAACAGCAACTAGAGTCCAATATCCAGTCAAAGAGCAAAACTGAGGAAGATCCAGCCCAGTCAGCAACTGAGAAGGCTTCTGCAGACACAGTCCCATTTGCTTTAAGTAGAAGTCCCTTTCTTGATCAGAGTTGAGACGCAGCAGAATTCATCGAACAACATGATGTGTGGTATGAGAATGCATAAAATGACTAAAAATGCCTATTGGATAAGTTATATCAGGTCTGGTAGTAGTTTGAAAAATTAGTTTCCCCACTGGACACTAATATTCTCCATCATCTAAAATCAGTCCATCTTCTACATTCAAACAATTATTTTGTTTTGGAGTATATGCAGGTTTGGCACCAATCGTACCTATTTCTTTGAGTAAACAAGCGCATACACCTTTGGAATAGATAGATATCCTATTTTAATCAGGCAACTTCAATCCCTAAAAAGTGCACCATTGGGCCTAAATCTTTGATTTTAAATTCAAGAATTGCGTTGGATTAGGATTTTAAGAACAACTGCAATTAATATTATCTTATTGATATATACCATGACAATTATTGTCCTTTCCCTTCTATTTACACAAAATGATCCATATGACGCCTACAATATCCAAATTTGACGACAGCATTTTAAAGTGCTCAAACCATGCTCTTAGAAACTAGTTTAAACCATAGATTACTTTTTCAACCAGCAAACAAGATTTTTATCCCTTTCCAAGAGGAAACTGAAGGTGGCATCTTATAGACTTCTTCATGCAATTCTCCATCGAGGAATGCATTTTTCTAAAATCCAGTTGATGAAAAGGCTATTGTTTATTAACTATGATAGAAATTAAACTTTTTTTTTTTTTATATCGGAGGGTGTCCTAGCCCTTTGGGCTATAGACTAATCCCTATAGGCCCAGGGGAGCCGGGTAAATCCCCCGTGGCCCTAGTGTAGTAATGCAGTTTCGAACCTTCAACTTCCGGAAGCAAACTGTGGTCCTAGGCCAACGGAGCTACCCTTGGGGTTACGATAGAAATTAAACTTACTGAGCACATTTTGGAGATAGGTGCAAGGGTCTTCAAGTAGCATAGTTATGCCTTTTTGTTCCGTGCCCCCTTCCATTTTCGCTGTGGAACAGAACAGAACATCCAAGCATTCCAGTGCTCTGTTCAGGAAAAGTTGTAATGGAAACAATATTTGATCCCAACCTACCTAACAACAAAAAATCGAACTTCGCATTTGTGTCTATTCTGTTGCCAAATTGAGAAAATCTCCCCAGGTCTTCTTTTGGCCTTTATGTCCTCTGAAGGAAAAGAAAAGAAAAAGCAAAAGAGAAAATTTTGTTGCTCTCAAGAAAGGATTGGACCCCACAGACAGCCCTATAATTTAGCAATATTGGAAACAAATTGATGCAGGCCTCAGCACATCTAATTCTGATTCCTGGCCCAACCCTCTTGAACCCAGTTCAAGGCTAGCCAATGCTAACCCAGTACGAGGTCCAGGCCCAAACCAAGCAAACCCAAACCCAATTCCAGATCCAAACCAGCCCCTCACAGACCCAATGAGATGACTAATTGAGTCGAGTCCACAGGATTCACCTTGTCACAAGCTTCACACTTACAAAAGTTGGGGGTGTCTCCCTTTACTCTAAGAATTTTATTTGTCAAGGATTGTCCATTTCCTTAAGAAACTTGAATTAGAACTCTTAAGCGAGGAAGTTTTGTAGTTGTTAGGATTTGTTTTCTATTTTTATTCAATGGCTCAAATTAATAGGGTATTTGAGGTGGTTGCTTATATATGAATGCACTGAACGAACAGGTCCGTTTTTCATTATTCTAGAATAAAAAATTTAATTGGAGATTTCTATAGAAGTCTTCTGAGGTTTTAAAGGAAACTTGTATCAAGTAAGGGTTTCAAAACCAAAGCACTATTCAGGCGACTACCCTTTGGGCTTGATCTTGCACCTACATCCTGCGATTCATATCCAGGAGCACCACTCTGATTGGCCTTATGTGAAGGACATGGATCATCAGCATTATTGAGGAATGTATCTTTCTGCTAGATCTTGAGACCAGGTTCTTTAAATCACTAACCTTAATTGGTATTCTTGATCCCTTTCATTTATTTATTATATTCTTCATTACCACAAGCTCTCTCTAGTTGATTTGTTGGTAAACCCTTCAGTGGTCTCTTCTGTACTATTCCATTTAAGGGTTGATGTGGGCTCTTACTTTTCATCCGGAATTTTGTTAGAGGCTTCTCTGCTCGCGTCCTCTTTAGGGCTCCAGGGTTTTGAGGGCAAAGGATTTTGAAGGTGAAGGGCTTTGTAGCAACTTCAGTAGGTTTATGAGTGAGACCTTTGTTTACCATTTTTTATGACAAATAGCCAATCATTTTAAAGCATGAAGTATGAAAAAATGGAATGAAAAGAATATGATACACGTAAAATAATTGGCTTTCTACATACCCCATCAGTGGCCAATACAATGAACTCATCCTTTTCAGTCAGGCGTCGATACGAAATATCAGGTTCAGAAATCAAACCAAAATCCTTTAGGCAGAAATCACCGAATGCCCTCGCCATTGCTAGGCCTGGGGAATCATTGTTTGGCAACCAAACTCGAGCTACTTCTGGCTCATCCTGAAGGGCAAACACTCTTCCTCGGCACTTCCTGATCCTCTCTGCTTCCCCTATAAAAAAGGAGAACCCCACAAAATTATAAAGGGAAACATCATATCAGTAATATATGAACAGAACATATTTACTTTGGGAGTCGTCCACATTTATCATAACAGCAAGTTTAGTAACAATATAATATAGTAAATGACAAATTATTGAGGGTCATGCTGAAAACATTATCTTTTATGAATAGGTAAAATGATGGTCAATAGAAGCTAAACAGGTATCTCCAGACAAAATAGCTTTGAAGAACCTCTCAGGTGCATTTAAAACTGTGGTACAACAATAAATCAGGAGGCTTCTGCACATTTTCAAAAATGAAAAAACAGGAAGTAACTGTGAAAGCCTTCACTTTTTTTTTAGATGGGCTCTGCTCAAATCAATGCCTGAATCTCAGACTGGATAGTCATTCTCTGTTATATAGTTCATTTTCTTTTTTGCCAATCAATTAATTTGAGAAAGAAATAGCAAAGCAACCAAGGTCTCACTCATCAATATATGGAAGAAGGAAAAAGAAATGGAGTCATGATTGACCATGCCACCTCTTTATTATCAGAGTTAGGCTTTATGATTGCTGCCTGAGTGATCTTGGAGGGAGTTAATCAATTCTATATAGCCTCAAATCCATAGACGTGAATTTCAGTTCAACCAATATAAAAGATTTCATTCTGGATTTTGGTCCATTTCAAAAACAAAGCTAAAGATCAGGCATCTTTTTGTACTTTTTTATAAACTACATGAAAAGCGCCCACCTATATGCAAACTATAAAATATTCCATGTCATATTATGAATTGAGATTTGAGAATGCACATCTAATTTCACTTTGTCAGATACAAATAGCTTATAATTCCATTTGGCCTATAGAATAACATATTGCATCTTGATTTAGTAGAATACATCAGATGCATATGTATTATATATATTTTTAATTTTAATATACATAATATTATATTATTTTCCCAAATGACACTCTGAATGTATCCCTGGAATTCCGAATCAGCTAAAGGATCAGTTTGGAGTCAAACTGAAACAAGGTCAAAAATGAAATTGACAACTGTGCTCAATTCAAACCTATCCGCTAAACAAATCTGCAATAAGGATACAGGAGGGAGGTGAGCAAATTTTTTTATTTATTTATTTTTTATAACCAGGTGAGGATGTTACTACTACTTAACTAAGAAAAAAAACAGATGAGGAAATGCTGGTAGATGTTGAGAGATAGTTAGCAGCATTCATGATTTTCTAGAAATTATGAACTAATTTGTAATTATGAGAATTTTAGGCGAGAAAGGGATTTTTATAATTTCTAGAAATAGTGAATAATAACACAAACACAACCTGAAATCACATACAACCGTGGGAGACAAGTGGCTATTATGATGCTAATTATGTCAGTGACTCAACATAGGATGATCAACAGTTGGATGCATATCAGGTTTAAATCAAATGCGATGTCTCAATGCAGCATGAGACATTCAACAATATCATTGTCGACCACAGAGGCACAGTAAAGATCATTGCAATGGAAACACAAGAAAACATGTACTGATGCAACAGATGAAAGATCAACAACTGGTGGACTATTCGGTTGCAATGCACTGTGACAACAAATCTTCCATACCTTCAGCCTCAAACCCATTTTCTATGGCAGAATCAAGGATGCGGAAGTAGACACCGCCACTTGGAGAAATGTCTAGCAAGAGATTACAATAAATCATGGAATAACAAACAGGAAAATATTCACCAAAAGGACTCAATTTGCCTGCTACAAGAAAGAGATGGCATGACAAGTAGATAAGCATTAAAAGGAGAATTTGTGCAATGCACATTTGAGAGAGCGAACAACTCTCGAAAGTTAGTCGAGGAGGCCAGGTGTGTGGGATAGATGGGTTCCAAGTAGCTAAAACCTAGAGCCCCCTAGCCCTAAGAGTTAAAGATTATTGTGTCCCACAATATAGAGAAGAGACAGTTAATAGGTATCTTGCAAATCAGCGACATCCTAGTTGATTGATTGTATCAAGAGTTAGTGGGATCATGTTGCTTCTTTTTTGAATGGTTTAGTGGAATCATGTTATGTGCTCTATTTCTTTGACTTCTTCCCTAATCATCATGGAAGTTTGCCCCCTCACAGCAATTTTGAAAAAAAAAAAAAAATCCTCATGAACAGTTTTCTTCCATTAAATGAAAGATTACATGAATTGCTCCCCTAATTTTAGATTCCCCCAATATTCTTTTAATCAGCTATATGCGTGCTTTAATTTTTTTTCATGTATCTAGTAGTTCTGGACTAGCACATGTAAAAAACAATGTCATGGGACAGCACAATATCTGCCTTGGGCAGTGAACCATTTATATCTATCTTCAATGTAGGTGCAGAGAGGGTAAAAGAAAAGCTAAAATAGTAATGTCTAAGAAAATACAGAAGATAGAGAGGAGGAGAAACCAACTTTGAAGATTTGGTTTGAGGTCCACAGTCAACTGAATTGCAATCAGCGAGTTGTCTTCATCTCTGGTACCCAGTATAGCCCTAGAGTCGCCAATGTTCCCAATTACAAGATCCCGACCCTGAGAACAACAATCAACAAAGTTGGCTCAAAAAGATTTTCTAAAAAAGGCGAAAAAAAGAAAAGAAAAGAAAAAGCACATCCATGTCGTAATTAGAATTAGTTGTGCCCCATTCTCCTTTCTTCTGTCAAACATCAATGTCACAAATTCAGTTTTTGAGGCTTATTATTACCTGCTTGATCAAGGTGACAGCAGTTGTTCCACTGCAGAAGCAATCAATCTTTCTGTGGACTCTCAGTTCCTTATCCATCACTTTGAAAGCCTTCAGAAAGGAATCTTTCAGTGTCAGAAATATTTCTGTATGCTTCTCTATTTCTTCAAGATCCGCAGTGACCATCCACTCCTCATCCACGGATATAGAGGAAGTTTCCTCAGAGTTCATACTTCCTGCTGCAGTGCTGCTGTTCTCTTTTAACCCTTTGTTGCTATGTATGTTTACTTCCCAATGGGCACTTAGTTTCAGAGGAAGAGAATCCCTTACTCTCCTTGCAACCATATGGCCAAAGGGACCATGACCATCAAAAACCCCACAGAAAACTGTATCTGTTCTCGAACCAAAATTCTGCGGAAATGCAATCACCAGTTCGTAGACTCAGTGAAAAATGTCATCATCAAGCTTGCATACCCATACAGGTACAAGACCATGTGTTCCAGTCTGACAAACAATAGATAATATTTAACAGGCACATTTACAGAAAAGTGGAAATGTAAGTAGATAACAGCATTAGAAATTTGGATATAGACCAGTTTAGAATTGAAAGATCGAGAATGCAAACTTCCTGGTAAAACAAAGGGTCTGAATCACAGATTTCATTGCCAGAATGCAATATGCTGTACTCTGAGATAAAGGCCTTTGTGTAATCTTCCAATTGTATAACTGTTTCCCAAACAAAATATCTAACTACGCAAATATGGATCAATCCAGAATAATCTTTGGTTTGCTCGAATTGGTTAAGCTCGACCCTAGGTTTAGATGCTGAACCAGTGCTACAACATTCAGCCACAAAACCTGTAGTTTCACGTGCAATTAGCAACAAATTCCAGAAATTAGGGTTATTAATCAGTTGTGATGCTACACATTATCACGAGGACCTAATATATGCACCCATTAATGCTGAATGGAGGGGAGATGTGGGGCACGCAAGGATAGAGATGGAGAGATTGGGGGAAAATTGGCCTAATGCCAAACTCCAATCTAGAAGGCAAAGAGATCTCGGAGAGAACTCAAAGAGAACTTGGGGAAGATCCAAAAAGCACTCAAAACTCAATTTCATTATTCTCAAAAACATGCCCTAATAAAAGAGGCTTTACAACCTTACATGGGAAAAGGACTAACCCTAAAACTAATCTGAACCAAACATATTGATGGCCAGAATTAAACACATAAATAAAACATACAGACCCACTCTGCATAACTCAATTAATAAAATAAAGACTTGTCGACCCTACTAACAAATCAATTGATAAAACAAACAACAACATATATAAATGGTTGGGCTGGACTATGGGCCCAAAGGCTGGTCAAGTTGGTCGACCCATGGGCATGGGTCTGTCCTGCATCACCTGTTGACGTGGAAATATATGTTCAATAGAAAGAGGCTGACGTGCTTTATTGGCACGACCCATTGAACCTTGAAATAGAAGCCAATATGTTTTCCGCTATGCAAAAGGACTTTGAGCCCCTCTATGATACAAGGGCCCGTTGTCAATCAAATCAGTCCCTCTGATTGGATTTGAGTCAGCTTCCTGTGATGCTAGATTTCCCCAAAGATTGTGACTGTTCCAGCAAGTTTACAATTTAATTGAAAATCAAAAGACGGCCCTAACCATTGATTGAATCCCAATCATGTGTAATGCAACAGCAACTCCAACCTAGCAAAGCAATAGTTGAAGTCTTTTGCCACCAGCAAGCCACAAAGGTGAAAAAAAGAAAAGACAACAAGAGGAAAGAACGCAGATTAAGGGACTATCCTAAGACATCCTTAGAATTGGGTCAAGGAGAAAAAGGTTTCACACAGTTTCACAACAAAGAATTGATAAATCAAATCCTTCACAAAGAAACATGCAGCTGAAACTCTTCACTGATTCAATGTTTCAAAAATAAACTGGCCGCAGCCCTACAAAGAATGTTTAAAGCCATTTTTGTAAAGAAAGAAATCCTAGTTCTAATCCTAGCAATCATTTATGGAGGTTAAATCTAAAGCTCACATTACTTAACATATGTCCTAAATAATTATCCCCATAAAACCCTGTATGCAGAAGTCTAGTAAATAGGAAGAAAATGCTGCATGAAGGGATTTTGTATGCAAGCATACCAATGGTGGGTCCCCTGTAGGCACTTCCTCATGCATTTGCATCACTAGCAATCCAAATCCTCGTGCATTTACATTAGTCACCATGTTTTAATGGATCAGGTCAAAATACAATACAGCAACTTAAATAAATAAATAGTCGAGATGAAAGGATAATAACAATCACGATCCTAAAATGCCAACTTTTCAGAGTCATGTTGCATTTTCTACAAAAGTTTTATGCCGGCTATCAACTTCCTTTTTGTCTGAATTTCAGGGAAACATCTGAACAAGCTCACCAACTTAGTAGGCCAGGTTCCATATCCAAGCCAACAAAACAGTGACATATCAATTCCTATCAGCGGTTGAACATTCATTCTGCCACAAAGGCGGCCTTTTGCCTTATGGTTTGGTTCAGCATGTTGCATAACTTGGAGAGTCCTCATTAACATGCAAAAAGACTAGAAGTGTAAAAGTAGCAAGGTATGGGGTTTTCTTCAGTAACTCAAAAAAAATAAAGGACTGATCTAATAAGGATCTGTTCTTTAAAAAACTTTACATAGATTATTAGATTATAGATTGTTAAAGGATGACGCACCAAAGACTATAAATGTTTTGAATTTGAACCCACTAGTTGGGCTAGCAATACTCACAGTTGGTGAAGGGCAGATTTCCATATAGTTTTTAATTTCTTTCATATATAAGAGAATTCATCAAGAGTGGTACAATGATCTAAAAGATATAAAAACTGTGTCCTGTTACAGCTGACAAACCCCAAAAAGAACAAAACAAAGTACCCCCAAACAGTCAACAAAATAACTACAGAGGATATAAAAAATAACCAACAGCTATTCACTATCTACTCCAGATTTTTGCAATAAACCTGCATTTTCATTCGTAGCCTTGCTAATAAAGAGCATAACTGCTCATCTCAGCTGCTATTGAGGACAATCTCCATGAACTTCAATCACCACTCAGTTCAAAGCATTAACAGGATCTCTTTCTAGAACGAGTTTATCTTGGAATGATCTTTTAAAAATCTTAATTACTAGGGTTTCCACCTCATTTCAGTCTTTGGCCCTACGTAAACCGAAGAAGTAGCAATATCCTTGTGTAGACCATCTATCAACATTCCTCTAATTCTTGCCAAGCCCAGCTTTCCCCATTTGAACCCAAATAGTGGACCAGAGTCAGACCATCTTTCTACAACCAAAGACAAGATGAACCACCTTAGATTACAGGATTATTACGTATGTTGTTGATTGCATCTAAGGCCTATGATTTACCTAAATTTCAGGTTATCTTCAGTGATATTGTTGACAGCTTGCACTCGGCAGGTTGAACTTCAATCGGGCCACCAATTTTTTAACAAGAATTCACATCAGACCCTGGCTGCATGAAATACAGCCCACTAAATGAACATCCTGGACCATGGGCAAACCAATACAGAAAGCTGCCCAATTGACAATGAAAGCAATTTGGAATTGTATGCTTCACCTTTCAAAAATAATGATGAACTAGTTATTTCATTTCTTTCTCTGCATGCCGAGAAACGTAGGATGAAGCAGAGTTAAAAGAGAACTACAAGTTCATACCGATGAAAAGCATGAGATACTGAACACAGATCATGAAACCAAACAATTTACAGCTACGCTCAAATTAATGTTCAGAGTGACAAATATCACACCAGCAATAAGTAGATTACAGTCTTCAGCAGAAAGGTAAAAGGAGCATACTACCATAACAAACTCCATAATGGAGAAGCAAGTATAAATAAAATAAGGGAAAAAACAAGAAATGAAAGCGTAAAAATGAAAAATGTAAACCTGATCATAATAGGAAGGCTAAAGAGCTAACCTCCCAAACAATCATGGCATCCTGATTGGTCCCTTTCCTGCCCTGTTGGGTAAACAATGAAGCAACATCACTGCCCCCATTCAAGAACATTCTCCCAGGGACCTTATGGAGCTGATCTTCTCTCCTTCTCGAGTTAGTACTTATCGGCCTCCTGCCCCCCAAAGGGGACGTCGGCGAATAAGGGAGAGAGCTTCTCCCATCCGCCGACAAGCAGGACCCCATCCTAAGGGCCCTGATTATGCCTAGTAAGCACTCCAGAACCGCCACGCAGCCAGAACACCACTGATTTCCAGTTGACTGATCCGTCTCAATCAGATTACAAACTCCCCTTGTCTTTACTATTGCCTATCACCCCAAATCCTGAAACCAGTGAGCAGAAAGGATTGACCCACTGTGAGCTCCACAATCCAGCAATACAATGAAATCAGTAGAAGAATGTAATCAACTCCCTTTCCACAAACAAAATCTAATCTTTTCCAAATTCTTATGCCCTTTTCATCTACGGAGCACAGAGAGAGACTATAAAGCACAGCAGACCAAAAGCAAGCAACCTTCACCAAAGCAAAAAAAGGCAAGCAACTGCTTGGCCCTCTGAAAACGAATTGGATAGCCACCCAAAAAGACTTACAGGCCACGTTTGGAATATTCTTTGCTTTTAGTAGAGCCCCAAAAGCCTAATATATATATAATCTATCGAGAGAGAGAGAGAGAGAGAGAGAGAGAGAGAGAGAGAGAGCGCAGATCCATGCCCAATAAGCCCAGAAAACAGTCAATCGGATCAATCAGCTGAATACCCAACAACCCCAACTCATAAAAATGGGTCCAATCCGCTCCCTCCCACTCCAAAATCCAAACTTTTCCACAAATCGCAATATTACCTCCTCGTAATCCTCCCCCTTCCTCTTCACCTGTGAAGAAATCAAAGGCCAATCTCTCAAAGAATCCACGACAAACCAACGACTACAAACAAGACTCTTAAAACTCCAATCACCACAATTCGCAAAATGAGAAATGTCCTAAATCAATAATAAAAGAAACCCAACGAGAACAGAAAAAAAAAAAAAAAAAAACCTTCTCGATTCGAGCATTCTAACCATCAGATCACGAAATGGAAACGCGAAAAATCAGTCAGCTATCGGGCCGCCACAGAGATCTAATCCGCATGCAGATCGGATCCCACACATGAAATCCACCAAAATCGACGAAATGAGAAAGAAGGATTCGTTAGGAGTGGGTTTTAATGTAGTAGGACTGGGAGAAGCAGAAGAAGAAGATGATGTTGATGAAAATCGCACTGTGAGAGAGAGAGAGAGAGAGAGAGAAGGTATCGAAGGAATCTGTATCTCTGTTATGTGTGTCTGTCTGGCTAAAATTCTAAAAAGGGATGGATGTTTTTTTTTCTTGGGTTTCCAACTCCGGGATGCTTGAACCAATCACATATTCATATTCCAATTCCTTGGCGTCTGTTTCTCTCCCCCCACTTTTTTTTTTTTTTTTTTTAACTTTTTTAATCTCTATCCTAATAAGATTGTTAAATGATTATAGCTATAATTTTGTCACTGCATTATTTTTAATGCATAATCTCTATCCTAATAAGAAATGATCCTATCATATATCATGGGAGTTACAGCATTAGGGGACTTGCGTTCAGTCATGAGGGTCCCATTGTTGCTTGATCCAAATCATTTATATCAAACCTCATTGAGTGAATCAGCAGTGCCATTGGATTTCAATGTATTTATCATTGTTATAAACTTATTTAATTAATATTTGTTTTGATATCTTTTTTTCTCTTATGCTTTGATAAAATATCTTTGTGATAATAAAATGACACTTTTGCCTTTCACCATGCTCACTTTTTGCACATAGAATAGAAAATAGAAAATCCTTGGAGGACTCGTGTACAATGACAAGGGCTCATTTGATAATCCTAACACCTTCATCAAATACCAAAAAATTTAAATTGTCACATTTGGATTCTCAACGGCCTTGTAAAAATCTTAACGGGAATGTCTTAGGATTTTAATCCAAACTTGGCCTTGCAATATTTTAAAACTCTATCATTAGTCAATAATTATTGGATTTGGACATGACTTTTGTTTAACAAGAGTTTATACATTGTGCAACTTGTACGGGGCCCACTTTTCTTGGTCTAACACTCCTCATCTGATCCACTTTTTCTTTATTTGGTAAAGCATCTGATCCACTTGGATCGTATAATTATATATTTCTTTACTCAAATATGGAATATATACACTCATCAAATCTACATAGAAATTTGAGATCTTAGGACGAGAGGCTGACATAAAAGAGTGTCAGAAGGGGTCCCGTCATGGATTAGAAGTAGAACTTTTAAGTGGGCATGTTCTTATTCTTACCCAAATTACATTTACCTCATCTGAATGTTCTTCAAAATTTGTCTGCAGATAATAGATTTAGACAGAAATATGAAGATAAGATATTGAATGTCTTGGATAAGCATGTAAAATGAATGGCTTGGATGAAGCCAAATTGGATCTCATGTAACTATAACCCATGATGTTTCGGCGACATAATTGGATTTGGATTATATGCAATGTATTTTTGCTAAAGTTGGTTACCTTTTTTTTTTTTTTTTTTTCCATTTTTAGCCCCTCAGACAACTAATTCTCCATTAACTCATTCTTATCTAACTTTTTTTTTTAATCCAAAAAAAGATTCATTCTTATCCATAGAACAGAAATATGTAATAATCTCTATAGTATAGATACCTGGCAGTGCTTGGCAATATATTATATTAATCTGAAAGTCATTAGACAGTTGCAGTGTGGTCCATGTCCTAGTGATTGGACCATTCCCTGTTTCCAAGGATTATCTAAGGTCGAGATTGAGATTCTTTGGCTATGAAAAAGTATTGTCTACGGGGGTGGGGGGACTTTTATTTATTTATTTATTTTGTTGCTAAGTTGGGCTAATGGTCTGGAATGATACTTTTAATTTGGATGTCCATGAATTGATACTTGGGAATGTGAGCAGGGGTGGGCCTAAGTGTTAGCTTGCATGTGCAATCACACACGTACACGTGAGATTTCAAGAAAACCCTTATAAAAAGATTCGATTTATTTTATTATCTAACCTCTTCACTTGATCATTGCATGCACCGCCCAAACAAAAATCTTGGGACCCCATTAGATTTGAGTGATGCCCAGTGCCAACACCAGTCAACCGGAGGTGTTTTGGCATATAAATCCATTTGAGAAAATGAAACTTACCTTTTAATACTCCAGACATGGCCCATGTCCTGGTCGGTCTAATTGCCTCATTACGGGAGAAAGTCGGGACCACTTTTTGGGCTTTTCGGACCGGGCATGGATTAAATCCCTTTTTTTAATCCTCCTTTCTTTCCTCTTCACTATTAACTTATAAGTGAAGATTTTCTCTAAATTGCTAGTGCACGAGCGCAGAGGAAAAAAAAAATCTTCCCAATTTATAGTCTTAATTATCTCTTTTAGGGTCATCAAATCATTGGAGCTTTTAGATTTTCATGGGATTATGGCCCTCCATCTACATTATGCAACAAAGGTCCACATCACACCAGTGAGTGGATCTCATCTTGGCCCAAAATCTTTCCAATCTTCTGATGGTTTAAAAATGGATCTTTTACATCTTTCCTGCACTGAATTACATACAAAAGAGGAGGCCATATGCCAGTGGAGAGCATATGGTTTCTTTTCAGATCTCTAGCCAGTCGTGGCTTTCTTCTATAATTTTTAAGAATCTTAGTATATATATACATGGAAATGTTCATATACATCTTTCTCTCACAATAAGATGAGGGACCTTCCCTTTTTGCGCAAGAAGACAATAAAATGAAAAGTACATTTTTCTTGTCTTCTTGTGCAAAAAGGGAAGTGTCCCTTACCCTATGGTGAGGAAAAGATGCATATGAACATTCCCCATATATATATATAAATATATATATATATATATAATACACTTAAGGGGGTGTTTGGATAAGTGCATAATATAATATCAATAAGTTTAAATATTATAAGATGGGAGCTGCTCTCCTCAGCTGCAGCTGAAATTTAATTTCAGCTGCAGCGTGTGATAGGCTCGTGTGGCAATGGCAGTGGCAGGATCAACTCAATCACATGTTTAGAAATCATGCCCAAACTCAGTCTTGATTAGAAATCTAGCTGAGCTGAGCCAGTCTTGACAATACATAACAAGCTTAAGATCAACTCAATCACACGCTGCAGCTGAAATTAAATTTCAGCTGCAGCTGAGGAGAGCAGCTCCCTTATAAGATTTCATTATCATAGAATAAAATAGTGTCATGTTATTATATTGTGTCACTTATAGTGTTTGGTAATCTTCACAAATTTTAATATACATTTGAAGTGTTTGACAATTTATAAAAAAAAAGTCACAAAATGATATACCAAATAACAAATGCAGAGAACACAATCAATTAAGATAACACGGGACTCACTAATTAGTAATCACAAGTGTTACTAATCAAGGAAGGACCCATCTATTGTAAATATATATATATATAAGATTAAATTTAATTCAGGAGATCCAAGCAATATTTTTTAATTAATGTGGGTCCACCAAGCGTTGGTAACTATACTATAATACATCTAATGGTGATTATCACAAATGGCCATATCTAAATTTTTTATTAGAAATCATTGTGGGACCCATTTGGATGTTGGTAGTCATATTAAGAGCTGGAGGGCTATTATTATATATTATATATGAAAGGGACTGGTTTCAATCAAGAAATCAGCCAATTGATTTTGACCATGTGCTCAACCAATTGTTTTGACTTTCCCTTCTCAATGTCACTGCACCTTCCCATATCCCCCTCCCTTATTCTGTTTTCATTTCTTTTACACATGTTAACTTAATTTTAATGTTAATTGTAACTTAATTGCATATTTAATTTTCCATTCCCTTCAAACCCTCGCACATTCTTGATAATACTAGAGGAAAGGTCTCTTTGGTTCCATCTCCCAATCTCTACTGCTTTCTCTTTTTCCTTCTCATCTCTTCATTGAGCAAAGGTATGATTTAATTTCTTTTTCTTTCTTTCTTAAATTATAGGAATATCGACACTTATTCAAATTGCAAGAAATTGCAAGTGAATGCATGAGAAAGGAAGATGAGCATGGTATGGGCGATTATTTGGTGGAAAGCTATTCTCATTACTTCATGTAGAAGAAAGAAAAAGGATGGTATGTTGTGATGATTTGAAGAGAGGCTAAGCTTTAAGAAGATTGCTTGTGGCAGTGTTGCATGGAATAGTAAGATTTTTTTTTTCCTATTGAGTCAAAAATGAGAGAGAAATTGTGTTGGGTCAAGAAAAAAGAGAGGAAGAGAGCAGGTATGATTCTAGGATGTAAAGATTGCCAACCTCTTTTTCAATCTATTGACATTTGTGCAGAAGGCTGGTCTACCCATGTAGATCTTTGATTTAGTCTATAGAACAGTTTTGCATTACTTGAACCCTATAGCAAACTTGACTATGTCAGGTGTCCTAATGGATTGCTTTCTATTCATTTGAAAATAAAAAAATTATTCGGAGGTGGATAATAATTGAACGTAGCATATTACAAATTACGTTGCTATAACTTTACACCAAGTAATATAAAAGTTAAAGGTAAATATGCTAGGCCAAACCCAAAGCCTAAACCTACCTCGATCCTGACTTAGTCAAAGTTCAGAGACTCATAGCAGCCCGAACCATTAAATAAAATATTTTCTATGTTGTTTATTTTGATTGCAATTATTTGTTTTGTCAATGAGTTGGTCGGGGTTCCTGTTTAGGCCAATCCGGATGGTGATTTCTCTACCCTATAGCTTACCCGACCTGTGACTGCACTGGTTGGATTAGATGTCATAACAGATGATCTTCTATTCATTTTAAAATAAAAAATAATCATGGTGGACAGTAATTGAACCCATTAAGGAATAATATGTATTGCCTATTCAAAATTATGCAACTATAACTTTAGATTGAAAATTTTAATACGAAATATATAATTTAAACGCAAGCGGGGCTAGGCTTCGCCCAATGTTTAACCCACTCCAAATTTGACTCGATCGAAGTCGGGAAACTCATTGCAGTCCTAAACCATGAAGTCAATTCTCTTTCATGTTCTTTATTTTGATTGTGAATTTTTTATATTTTAATATAAATTCATATGAGCACCTGTTTAACCCAGACAACTCACTTTCAAACCGGGAATCACATGGTGTGATTGTGGATAGCACACTTGCCTCCCACAGCTCCCTCCAGGGTTTAAACCTAGAGTGGTAGCTTTCCATTACATCTCCTGCCCACTAGGCCACCAAGGAAAAAAGAAAAGAAAAGAAAAGAAAACTCACTATCAAACCCTAACCAGTTAGGAAAACGTCACATTTTAGATTTCCTATTAATTATTCCCATCTCAATATAACTTATACAAAAATTACCCTATTTTACATTTTCCATTTTAGTTTTTATATATTTTTAATATTATAGATTATAGCACGGGCATGTTTTGCTAGTCAAATAGTGGGACTTATTTAATGATGGCAAAATGATAATTACAATCACACAATTCAAACTTGGTAATCACGGGACCTGGCTAATTTTGGTAGTATAGCCACCTAATGTTAGTAATCACAATGAAAGTCTCGAGCGTGACATTTGTAGGACTCATCTAATATTGATAATTAATAAAGGGCATGTAGTCATGATATGGCTATAGGACCCCACATTAAATTTGTAAGCATTGTGGGGTCAATCCAATAGTGGAACTCATAAATGTTAAAACTTATGGTGGGCCATTATAATTAATATTTACTCATGAACTCTCCAATGGTTTTA
This sequence comes from Persea americana, assembly GCA_029852735.1. NCBI lineage: Eukaryota > Viridiplantae > Streptophyta > Magnoliopsida > Laurales > Lauraceae > Persea > Persea americana. The sequence goes on from CM056816.1 coordinate 65,016,893, forward strand.
CTCGAACTCTCCATTTATATTTAGAAAATATTTTTTAAAGAATATATTATACAACATGTCTTTGAATAATATAATATGAAGGTTTTTTTGGAAGAAAGTGATATATTGTAAGATGCTTTTTTAAGTTATCAAAACACCTCCTTTTTTTATGTAAAAAGATTAGATTATAAACCAATAGATAATATAGCAAAATCTCTTAAAATCTCTTGTTTTCAAAGCTCAGAAAATTGCTCTTCAATTATGCTAAATACATGAGCAAATCAAGGAATTGGAATTGAATAGATTAATGAAATAACCGTTGACACTTATGGACAAAACATGTGGGTTCCATTAGGCCTCCACGGTCGAACAATTATCTTGGTTGGGATTGAGCTTTATAAGATTGTTGGCCGTATTGTTCAACCCAACCCAGATGTGGCCCACTGCCAACCTTTACTTGGTGAACATGATGTGGGGGACTTCCAGCGTTTGGGAGACTTCTTGTTAATCTTCTTGCATTTCACGTGATATCTAAATAATAATAGATATAATAATGCATGAGCTGTGGACACTGTGTCACTGTCTGACAGGATGATACATCAATAGCGAATACATGGATCCATTTAGAAATGGGTCTTAATCTCTCTTTCAATCAGAGCATGGGCCCTCCATTTAGAAATGGGTCTTAATCTCTCTTTCAATCAGAGCATGGGCCCATTTTTACATTGATTGAGTTAAAAAAAAATATATATATATATATATATATATAAACTGATGGGTGTTTTACACATGATTAATTAATTGTATCCAATAATTATAAACATTTTAGACAATGAATTGAAGGATAAATTACTTTTCTATTGAGAAATCTTTTGGGTCCACCTCTGTACGTCCTATACTTGGAAGTGTAGTAATTAAATTCTAGAGTGATCTAATCAGGGCCGAAACCAGAAGCCTTCTTGATATCGAAGAGTGTTAGCCATGCGCTCACCGTGTGACTGGGTGCTAATCCAAAATGAAGTTGGGACTTGAGAGTGATTTGGCTCATCGTACTGTGTTGTATATGTGATGAAAATGAGGAAGCAAGCCCTTCTCTATTGAAAGGAAATTTGTGATTCGGACTGGACTCGTCTGACTCCCAAATATCAACTCAGACACAGAGAGAGAGAGAGAGAGAGAGAGAGAGACTAAACCCTATCACTTGGGACAATCATATTTTTTTAATGTTTTAAAAGTAATTTAAATACTTGTAAAACTTAGATATACATGTATTTACATGTAATAAATTCAAATCAGTAAATTTATTACATTTCAATCAATTGTTTCTAAACTGCTAACTCCGTACCTCAATCATTAATTACTTATATTTGGCTTGACCAAATTTACCCTATATTTAACTCTTTCATCAAAATGCGGTGATTGGACAAAATCACGAGTCAACTCGTTGAGTTTTCCAACCTTGAATGCTATTGCATGCTTCATGCCACAGGACCCCATGTATTTGAGCCCTAAAAACATCCACTGCTGAGGGGCCCATCAGGATACATGCCAATTAGAGGAACCATATCCATATATCTATTTGGATGTGAATTGGGATACATTGAATATGCAGACCAATCAACTTACTAAGACTGTTTTTAAGATTTCAAAGTTTAATTGCTGTACATCATGCAGACTTAAATGGGATAAAGTTAAATTGTGAATTGTGAGAGTAAATTTTTTGTAGACTTTTTGTTTTTAAAGCCCAACAAGGGGGCTAGACCCATGAGAGAGCCTGGACACACGGGAAAAGTTAGCCCACGAACTTGATAAGAGAGCCCACGTTTTAAGGATTTCAAGGCACTTGTATTTCCAGGCAACCTCAAAGAAGCCTGTGAATGTTGAACAAATGAGAAGCATACTTTGTTCATGCTCAGCAGATATCACCAATTCAACTCAAGGTTAGATGGTCCACCTTGATGAATGATGACCGAATCAAACCAAGGCACTGTGATGGAAAGGCTTGAATTTAGAATAAAAAAAGCATGCAATATCAATGCCATCAATTGATCTTAGCTCTTTAACTTTACGGCATCAATCACCACCAACCTAATCCTTTCATGCAGTTGCATACATATGGGAATGGTAATACTTGTATATTGAAAATTATTAAAGTTGAAGAAACAAATGTAGTATCCAATAATAACTGTCAAATTATCTCCCCTCTAATTGACCACCTTCGTAATTTCAAAGTTTCAAATCACAGCAAAAGGAGGTTGTATTTATATCTCTTATATCTTTCCCTCCTCAGGTCACATTTTGTGGCAGCCGGCTCTTTGATAATGTTTAGATAGAGCTACTCACATCAGATTATAACTTCCCATCTATTCTGTGCAAAAACAAACAGGCCCCAAAAGTTTTTTTAATCTATTTAAAGATTCTTTTGATAAAACTCAACAGTGTGAAATGGGATACTCTTAAATCAAGGTGCCGGTCAACGGACTGGATTGATCAAAGTTAGTGGTCCTAATTAAACCGGGGGCGGAAGTGTGCCCCCACCTTCAAAAGTTTTTCGGGCCCGCATATAACAGACAGTAGTAAGTGGTTAGAGAGAGAGAGAGGGAGAGATGAGAGAGAAAAAGAAAGTGAAGAATGGGGAAGCTGCTAGGCATCTCTCTATCGTCTATCCTCATGGAATTGGAATCTCAGTTTTCTTCCCTCATTCTCAAATTCCTTTCCTTTCCTTTCCTTTTGCTTGGGAATCATATCCCTCTCTTTCTCTCTCTCTCATCTGGTTCGAGAATGCGCTTCCTTCTCTCCTTTATTCGCTTCTCCATGTTTATATGCACTACTTCTATCTCATTTTGCATGCGTCCTCGAGCCTTGAACAATGAAAGAAGCAAATGGTGAGTCTTTTTTCTTTCCCTTCCAATGATGTCTTTGATCCTAGTCTTAGTAGTACGCAGTGAGTGAGTAATCTTAATAAGGTTATGTTTGGTAGCTAAGAATTTTGAGGAATTCTTGTTTGGAAAGTGTAGAAACCCCTCATAATTCTTTTCAGAAACTCTATACTGTTGAAACCTCTCAAATGTTAATTCCAAAAAAGCTTCTGTGCTTTATTTTTTGGAATTCTCCTTGTGAATGGAAGAATGGGGGGTGTGGGGAAATTTAGAGAGGGAGGGTGAATTCACAGGCTGAAAGGTGATAGAACAAACGTCCCAAATATCTTGCTCACGGTGCAAGAACGACCTTAGACTCAACTCACGGTGTTGAGAAGACCTATATTTCTCTGCTGGAAAAGTTCCTCCTTTTATTATGCTCTTAGGCCATTTAAATAGAAAACAAAGTAAGAAATTAAACAACAAACGTAAAAGGAAATAACAGCAAGGAACCAATCAAAACAAATCCCCTAAATTAAGGACGACAACAAAGGAAATAAATAATTAAGGAAGCTAATCCGCATAACGACGTGGCTTGGTGATTGTGTGAGAACTCCGCCTGTTACCAATCTTCACTCTCCCCTCTTGCCCATCATTCCTTCCCTCTTTGAAATGAACCTTGTCCTCAAGGTTGAAATCAGGAAACTGACCGTGCAGCATAGGAACTGGTTCCCATGTAGCATCGTCAAGTGGCAAAGAAGACCAGTGAACCAACGCTTCCTTAACCTTGCCGCCAGGACTTTGAATCCAACGGTAAGCGAGAACCCTTTCGGGTTGTAGAACAGGCACACCATCTCCTGAATATGGAGGTTGTGTGGGAAAAATACCGTAATGACGAGATTAAGCGAGGATCACGGCAATCCACCTCGGTCTCGGCAAGCATAGCCCGATAGCCCGGCGGCTCGGTGAGGAGCGCCGGCTCAAGAGGCACCACGCTGCAGCTCGGCAGCCCGGCTAGGAGTGCCAGCTCAGCAACTCAGCTCGGCCGCTCGGATAAAGAGTGCCAGCTCATTGTATCAACTCAGCAGCTCGGTAGCTCTGTTCAGAGTGCCAGCTCGGCTGCTCGGCATCTGTGCCAGCAGAGAGCCAGCCCAGCCAGACCGCTCCTGGTCCCGGCAAGAGTACGAAGGTAAAGAGTGGGCCATCACACCTACCAAAAGCGCGGGCGTGCCTTGACAGTTAGGGGCGCTCATTTATGGCGATAAGAAGTCGGCTTCATCATCCCCTCAGGTCAACTGACCAAAAGTTACTGATGGGACGCGCCCTTTTTACCTACCGCTGGATGTCAGGGTAAGGCTGATGGGACCTTACCCCACCTACCCCCACTCACAGTGAAGGCACGAATAAACTCCTTGATATACACATGGGATCAGCCCCATTGAGGTATGCGATATACAACACACAATACGCCACATCGTCTGATTCCCCTCTTCCTCCTCCTGCTTAGTTTTCTTAGAACTAACTCAGGCATCGGAGCGCCTCCGGCTCACGGCAACCAGGGGCTCTGACTCTAGCCTTTTTCCTTCCTTTTCAGGTTCTTTGGCGTTCAGCATTCCCTGTCCTAAGAAGTTTACCTCGATCTCATCTCAATCTAAGTAGGTGTCGTTTTTACCGCCTACAGAGGTAATGTAGGAGTCACTTGTCTATCCATTCCCACACGCCGCTTAAGAAGAGAAACGTGAAAAACTGGATGGATGCGAGAATCCTCCGGTAACTCAAGTTTGTAGGCCACACTTCCCAAGCGAGCAACCACCTTAAAGGGCCCAAAAAATATGCTTGCAAGCTTCTGATAGGCGCGCTTAAAGACGGACTGTTGACGGGAAGGTTGAAGCTTGAGATACACGTAGTCTCCAATCTGAAAAGTTTCCTCTCGACGCCCACGATTTGCATATTGCTTCATTTGATTGGAGGCTAGCACCAAATTACTCTTCAGTTCCTGTAGAATTTCATCCCGGTCTCGCAACACACGATCCACCTCCGCTACAGGGGAACTCCCAGGAACATATGCATGAAGTACAGGGGGTTCCCTCCCATACAAACCTTGAAAAGGAGACATGCCGATAGAGCGATGATAAGAGGTATTGTACCAGAACTCGGCCCAAGCGAGAAACTGCTCCCATTTCCTCGGCTGCCCACTGACAAAACATCGAAGATATTGCTCCAAGCAACGATTCATAACTTCCGTTTAACCATCCGTTTGCGGGTGATAAGCCGAACTCATCTTCAACCCAGTACCCTGCAATTTGAATAACTCACGCCAAAAATGACTTATGAAGATTTTATCACGATCACTTAAAATAGATTCCGGAATTCCATGCAAACGAACAATGCCGCGAACAAAAGCTTCAGCGACCACCTTAGCCGTGTAAGGATGGGAAAGAGCAATAAAGTGAGCATATTTGGTCAATCGATCCACCACTACCATGATTGAATCATGCCCAGTTGATGTTGGTAACCCATCAATAAAATCCATGGATACATCGGACCACACCTTCTCAGGAACCGACAATGGTTGTAAGAGGCCAGCCGGAGTGCGGGTGTCATATTTATTCCGTTGACATATGTCGCATTCGTGGACATACTTAGTAACATCTTTCCTGAGCCCTTCCCAAGAGAAGGCTTGGGCAATCCGACGGTAGGTCCGTAAGACTCCCGAATGCCCTCCCATAGCAGTGGCATGAAACTCATGCAATAAAGCCCGCCGGATGCGCGGGTCTGATGGTACTAAAATCTTTCCACGCTTGACGATGCACCCATCTCGCAAAGTACACCCCTCCACAGAGTGAGGATTGCCCTGCAATTTACGAAACAACTCCCCCAGTTGACAGTCATGAACTGTAGCAGTGCGTATATCATCCCACAGAGCCCATTGAGGACTAGAAAGGAGGTATGATGTCGCCCCCTTATTGAGAAATACCTCTGACCCGTCGCTTCCCCTTCGTGATAATGCATCAGCGGCATTATTTTCACGTCCCGGTTTGTATAGAATCTCATAATCAAAGCCCACAAGCTTTGCAATCCAACGCTGCTGTTCTGGCGTGGTAATGCGTTGCTCAAGCATGTAACGTAAACTTCGCTGATCAGTGCAAATTTTGAAACGCTGACCCAATAAGTATGGTCGCCATAAGCAGATAGCTTCCAAGATAGCCAACATCTCTTTTTCATAGGTTGACCACGCCCGTTTTGCTGGTCCGATAGCCTTACTAAGGAAGGCGATGGGATGTCCCTTTTGAGATAAGATAGTGCCAATCCCGTCACCAGAGGCATCAGTTTCAATTATGAAATCGCCAGCAAAGTTTGGAAGAATTAAAACGGGAGTAGTAGTTAGTGCAACTTTAAGCCTCTCAAAGGCATCAGTAGCCTCTGTAGTCCAAACAAACTTCCCTTTCTAAAATAATTGGGTTAATGGCTTAGCAATAGCCCCATAATCCCGAGCGAACTTTCGGTAATACCCTGTCAAACCAAGAAAACCACGAAGAGCAGTGACATTTTTTGGAATAGGCCAACGAACCATAGCCTCAATTTTTTTTGGATCAACCCGAACCCCTTCACATGTAATTATATGACCTAGGTATTCGACCTCCTTTTGCCCGAAAGCACACTTACTGGGCTTAATAAAGAATTCATGTGCAGCGAGAATACCCATAGTCGTCCGTAGATGCATCAAGTGTCCGTCCCATGTCTTGCTGTATACAAGAATATCATCAAAGAAGACTAAGATAAAATCGCGTAAGTAAGCTTTAAATACCAAATTCATAGCTGCTTGGAAGGTAGAGGGAGCATTACACAACCCAAAGGGCATGACCAAGTATTCATAATGGCCACTATGAGTGCGGAAAGCAGTCTTGTGAATGTCGTCAGGATGCACACGAATTTGGTGATAGCCGGCCCTTAAGTCCAATTTAGAGAAGTATGTTGCACCAAATAATTCATCAAGCATGTCGTCGATTGTTGGAATAGGAAATCGATCCTTAACGGTGACTGCATTGAGAGCCCGATAATCTGTGCAAAATCTCCACGAGCCATCCTTCTTTTTCACCAAGAGTACCGGTGACGAAAAAGGACTTGTACTCGGCCTGATCAATCCGGACCGAAGCCTGTCTTCCACCTATCTTTCGATTTCATTCTTCTGAAAATGGGCATATGTATATGGGGCCACGTTAACTGAACGTGACTCGTCTTGAAGGCGAATCCGGTGGTCAAAAGGCTGTTGAGGTGGGAGGGACGATGGTTCGTCGAGAACTTGTTTGAAGTCGCCCAAGATATGCTGAATGTCCGTCGGAATGTTTTCCTCAAGTGGCCTGAACATTGTCGTGCTTTCAGTAGTGGCTGCCAATACGAAGAGTTCAGCCCCACACTTCCACTCCTGTATAATAGAGTGGATACCCACAGTTTTAGAAGCCTGAATGGGTGTTGCACAGAATTGGAATTGATTTCCTCCCACCATAAACTCCATTGTCATGCTACTGTAATAAAAAACAATCTTTCCAAGGCTCTTCAACCACTGTACCCCAAGGACAACATCCATGCTCGTGATTGGTAAGGCATATAGTGTAGTGAAAAATTTGAACCCCCGGATGTTGAGTGGGACCCGCTTATACATCTCCTTACATTCCAAACGATCTCCACTCGCCACACGAACAATGAACGGTGGAATGGGAGTCACAGCAAGTTTTAACTGCCCCGCGACATTGGGATGAATGAAATTATGTGTCGATCCCGTATCAACGAGTACATTAACGGTGTGTTGGGTGATTTGAGCTTGCAGGCGCATAGTCCGAGGACCCGACCCACCTGCTAACGCATGTAGAGAAATCTGGGGGTCACTACTGTCAACTCCAATATCACATTGGCCCCCCTCATCTACCTCCTCGTTAGTATGGTCATCATCAACGACCACCATGAAAGCCTGTGCAAGCTTACACCGATGACCCGGCGTAAACTTCTCATCACAATTGAAGCATAGATTCTTTTCCCTTCGCGCCCGCATCTCTTCGTACGTTAGCAGTTTCATAGCAGTCGGCGGTGATGGACGAGCAGCAATAGCCTCGGCCTTAGGGGTAATCATGGTAGTGGTACGGGTATTCAACTTTCCCGTTGAGCCCCGCTTAGCTCGTTGTAGCTTCTCCTCCATACGTTTTGCGAGTTCAATGGCCTCTGTTAACTTCTTTGGACGAAACATGCGGACATCAGATGCAAGATCATCAGATAATCCCCCCATGAAAGCACCTAACAATGCCTTTGATGGCCATTTTTCCACCCTTGTTGAGAGACGCTCAAACTCCCGAAGGTAGTCCCGGAAGGACCCGGTCTGTTTTATCTTACTGAGAGCTTCATCAAAGTCTTCAAAATCAGTTGGTCCAAACCGTTTCAACAAGGCCGCCTAAAACTTTCTCCATGTAATTCGCGTACCCTTCATCCGCCCGGAATACCACTGCCACCATTGATTCGCTTCCCCTTCAAGGTGGAAGGAGGCTAGTACAACCTTCTTCTTTCCTTGAATTTCTTGCGTGGAGAAATATTGCCGGACTCTATCAAACCAAACATTTGGTTCATCGCTAGAGAAACGAGGGAAGTCCATCTTAAGGCGGGGTCACCGTTTGAATGTCCTTTCCTCCTTGCTGTCGTTACTCTTCGCTGTTGCAGATGAGCCCTTTGATGTGACCGAGATATCACTATCCGACTCGTCGGAATGCTCCGAACTAGAGCCCCTATGACTTGACGATGAAGAGGACAAAACCTTCTTTTGACGATACAGCTTCTTGGATCCATGACTGCGCGATCGGTTTTGGGACTCAGAGAGGGCCTGTAGCTGTTCTTGATGTTGCCTATTGATGCTGTTCTGACCTGCAACAAATTCGTCTATAGATCGTTGAATGTTTTGCAAAGTCGTCTCAAGCGATTCCATGCGTTCGCGATTTTTCATCTCCTTATGGCCTGCGCAATGAGAGCGATAGATCGCTGCTCTGATACCAATTGATAGAACAAACGTCCCAAATATCTGCTCATGGTGCAAGAACGACCTTAGACTCAACTCACGGTGTTGAGAAGACCTATATTTCTCTGCTGGAAAAGTTCCTCCTTTTATTATGCTCTTAGGCCATTTAAATAGAAAACAAAGTAAGAAATTAAACAACAAACGTAAAAGGAAATAACAGCAAGGAACCAATCAAAACAAATCCCCTAAATTAAGGACGACAACAAAGGAAATAAATAATTAAGGAAGCTAATCCGCATAACGACGTGGCTTGGTGATTGTGTGAGAACTTCGCCTGTTACCAATCTTCACTCTCCCCTCTTGCCCATCAAAAGGAAGGTTGTATACTGAATTGGGTTCTCTACTTCTTCATTTGAGGATTGCTAATTATTATTGATGTTTTGTCCACGTGTGTTTCTTTGGAAAGGACCTGTCTTTCCTTTATTTTGATCTTCAAACTGGGGTGGGGGACCTGCATGCATTTCCTCAAATCGTCCAGTGTTCTTTTTATGAGTTAAATGCGGATCTTTTAGATTTTTTCTACTTGTCAGATAAGTGTAGTAGAAGCTAAACAGTGGATGTTAATGCAAGTGCCCAACTAAATAAGGTCATGGTGGCCTGGGGCATGGGAGAATAATTTTTGTCCTTCAGTTCTGCATGGTTTTTATTATGTGAGAGCATTTTCCTCAATTTTTGCAGAAATCAGTTCACTCACACCCAACAAGGGGCGAGCCACTTCTTTTGCAGTCTTACACAAGTGGTCGAAACACATTTCACAGGGGAAAATGTTTTGTAATAGAATCTGCAATGGTAGAAAATGAAGTCTTCAGTTTCCATTTTCTTAGAAAAATGAAATAATTGTGCAAATAAGTTGCAATGGAAATTTGTTGCACACTAACTTTTAACTGCTAAACAAATAGGTGTAACTAAGTGTTTTGTGGGAAGAAATATGATCATGTGCGTGCAACAGATTACAAAATCAACCTATTGGATCAATACAGGCTGGTGAAATATCTTGTGTTGTCGGGTTTTTCTTTTTAGGGAGGACTATTGGATCAGCATGATCCACCTGAATTGGTCCAATTCTTTTAGGGCTTAGAATGATGTCTCCATGCTTTGGAAATTCATATGAAGCATCACCCATGTGCAAAACCTGTCCCGACCCACTGACCCAGAAAAACATCAAGAAGAATGATGAGATAGTTGCCATTGGGCTGTTGCTCCCACTATTTCGTGAATTCATCCTCAGTTGACATATTATAAGATTTTTCATGCTTTCATGGATATGCTTTTGAAGATTGTAACAGAGCTGACTCTAATATTTCATTCTGAGGATTTTTTGCGCTTTTCAGATGTCTCTTATGGAGTTACAATTACATAATAATTTATGTTCAGGAGTTCTTAGTAACATTAAAGCCTTTTTGCTATGAAAGTAACACAATAGTTAAAAACTGCTTTCAAGCCTCAAGGCATCGTCTGTCATATAATTGAAAAAGAGTAACTCAGTTTCTTCACCCTTACAATACCGAGAGAGAGAGAGAGAGAGAGAGAGTCAATCCCCTGTTAGTTAAGCTATGGAGGAGGTATCGGGGAATTCTTAAACACAATTTCTCTTGAGGCATTATAAGAGTAGCTAATTTGGTGTTATTTACAAGCAACATGGGTTCAGTGGAGGATGAAATTAAGAATGTGATGATGTTGGGTACGATTCTAGAGGTGTCTTTTAGTGATGAGGCTGCAACCTTAGCCCCTTTTCATAGATTTTGAAAATAGAGAAGAATAGTTATCAAGGGGGGCTATAACCAAACTGGGGAGAATATATGGGGACTGAGTTGAGTTTGGAATCTTGAGCCTAAGAGGTGGATGTTGGGAAAGTTCCACGTCCCACATCGCCTAAGTAATGAGTTTGATAAGGCTTCATATACTTGTTTGGGATTCCACCTATTAGCTTAAGCTTTTGGTTTGGTACATGGTATCGGAGCGGGTTCTGATCCCACCGTTCTTGTGTAGCCCATGTGACAAGCATGTCCATGTAATATGCTGGGTCTGCACGTGAGGCGGTGAGGGGGAGTGTTGAGAAAGTTCCACATCCCACATCGCCCAAGTAATGGGTTTGATAGGGCTTCATATACCTATTTGAGCTTTCCACCTATCAGCTTAACCTCTTGGTTTGGTACATGGTATCTTACAGTGGATGGTCAGGGTTCAATTCCATCTAGTTTTCGATAATAACTACAAGTTGGAACATAAGGGATTGAGGATAAAGAGAGGCAGGTTGTTGTGAAGAATCTTTTAAGAAGCAGAAAGGTGGACCTTCTCCTCTTGCAGGTGGCTTAATTGGAAATGATTATTGATTCCACTATCAAGGAATTATGAGGATCCTATAACGTGGCATGGAGTTTCATTCCTTTGCAAGGACCAACAAGGGCATCTTGGCAGAGTGGATTTCAGTATTTGATGGTCATGAATGGGCAATTGCCAATGTTTAAAGCCCTAGTGTGGACTCAGGAAAATCGTTTATTTGTGTGCGGTGGTTGTTGTTGGGGGTGGAGGTGTGGTTTGCTTGGTGGGGTTTCATTGTTTGAGGCAAATATGGAAGATTCCTTGGTGATTAGCAGTGACTTCAATGTCATCTTCCTTTTCCTTTGAGAGAAGAGGTGGTTGTAGCATATTGGATGACATATAGTAGTCACTAGATTTTGTAAATGAAGAAGAATTGATAGATTTGCCATTGTCAGAGTTGCTATCAATGAGAAAATTTGACCGTTCCCGACATCCAAGGAGTGGAAGCAAAGCTTGGTGTTCTACAAACAACTGTTCCTACATTGTTCTCAAACCACAGGTTAGAGCGCAGGACCTTTGGCTTTCAAACATAACAACAAACTTCCATATTTCATCCAGAAGTTACTAATACACCATAAAAAAAAAGAATCAAATGATATAGACTTAAAAAAAACTACCAAAACAATGATATCTTAAAATTCAATACAAAAAACAAATAATCAACCATCTTTATGTTGGACTTTTTCCACTGATGAGCGCAAAATAAATCCTTATGAAATACAAGAAAGTATAACAAGTCCATCTCATGTGAATATCTTTTTTAGCTTAAAAAAAAACAGAAAATAAAGAGTATCTCTAAAATACCACAAAACATTAATTTCCAAGCATCTTTTTGCTGCTTTTAGTTATTTAGAGATGACTTTAAAGAAATAGCCATGAGTTACAAATCATGATACTCTTAGAAACTAATCGGAGTATGAAAATATCTCATTTTCAGAGCCTTGATTATTTTTCTAAATTTCAATTCAAATTGAAGAACGCCCATGTATAATAGAAAAAGAAAAAGTTAAAAAAAAAAAAAAAACACCAAATAAGGAAAAGAATTAAAGAAGGTAAAGATGAAAGAAAGTGAGTATATGAAGGAGAAGAACCAACAGCATCCATTTGGATGAGAACAAAGTGACATCACTTGAATCCAACAACTGAAAGTGATATAAGTAGATAGTAAAATTAAGTTACTTACCTATTATTTTTAAGGGAGGGAGGAGAAGAGAATCCTTTAATTTTGGATCAGAAACTTGGATCTTGAAGAGGATGTGAAAAGACGTCATCTGCTGCTATCTTTTGTACCATCACAAGACCCCAATTCTTTTCTTTTGTGTATTCCATTTTTCTCTTTTGCTTGCATCCTTTGTTGTTGCACTGTCTGCATTTTGATGAAAAAAATCATTCTACAAACAGTAAAGCATCTAATATCATAAACATGGTTTTAAAATTGGCCGAGTCCTAGTCAAATCAAACTCGGCACCTCTTGAGTTGAATTACCCCCTGATCTCTGTTCTAACCTATTCCTAGAGGAAAGGCCTCACACACATCATCTTCTCTGTTTTTTTCCCCGTTAAAGGAGCTCTGGGAGGCTTTTGGGAATCTTTTACATTGATTTTAGAATATTAAAACCATTTTTTTGGGAATATCTTAGCATTCAAAGATTGAATGCGCTGTTAATCTGACTGGGTGAAAAACGAATGACTGCAGCTATTGATACTTAAACTAATTCATACCAACTAAAACGTGATGAGTTTTAAATTTCTAAAACTGATTCATACTAGCTGAAACATGATGAGTCTTAAATTTCTATATTTATAGGACTTCATTTGTCAAAATTTTAAGGTTCTTTATCATGTTATTATATATTTCTTAAGGATCTTGAGCTCTAGGGTGTGACTTGGTTTGATTCTGCCGAGTTGCATGTGAGTCAGTGAGTCAGTCAAATGGGGACCAGAGTCACCCCTGATTCCATTTTTAAAACTTTGATCATTAAGCAAGATTTTTTATTTGATTGGAAGGTGTGAGTTGTAGAGATAACCAAACACCTTTAGTTTAGGAGTGAACAGTTTTTTATAGGATGCGGTTGGTGATCAAGATATTATTGTGATGACACACAAATGGTATGGTCCCCAACTTTTCATTAGTAGCAGCAACAGCTAACTCATTTCACTACAATTCACTTCAATCATAAGGGTCCAAACTCCATACCAAAAATGGCATGAGATTTATATGAAATCTGAGGCTTGTTAGACTGAGGAAGCAGCTGGTCCTTATAATCTCCTTCATGAAAAACAGTGATATGCATGTTCATAAATTCAAATTGGGCGGTAAATAGGGATAGTTGTTGAATAAAATTGCTCATATTGTAAAAACTTTCCTAGATTATTTTAAATCATTTGAAGAGAAGAAGCAGAATCAGGAAAAAAGAAGCAAAGAAAATGAATCTTGATTGAATGTCTATTTCCATCCACATTCAATTGAGAAAATAAAAACTTCTGTGTATTATCAACTGATGCACTACAACAGTGAGCACACTTTGATTAATCTATTCATAATGGACTGTAGTTTAACAAAAATATTTTTTTTTATTAAATTTGTTCTTATCAGTAAGATGAAATCAGCCAAAGTTTGATGCATAGTTTACATTGCTTTGCATTTGAGCCTAATATTGCAGCATTAGCAGGTTTTTATTTTATTTTATTTTATTTTGTTGTGTGGTGGCTGTCTAAGACTCTAAACTTGAAGGAAGAAACATCACAAGAGTAGGCATTGGGTTTTTTCTTGAACATTGCAGAATTTGACATATTTAGCTGAAAGCTGATTATTGATATTGCAACATCTGGATGAAGGCAAAAACCTTGCATTATTCAGCCTTTCATAAAAACATCACCTCCATTAAATTTAAAATGTAAAGCCTGCTGTTAGTTGCTTCTTGTGTTTTCAGGTACTTTTCACTCTTGTACTTCTCTGAAGTCATTCTTCAACAGAATGGGAGGAATGATATCTCAATGCAACTCAGCGAATAAGTATAGGAGACTAGATCCTGAGCTTGAAAAGAAAATGGTGGAAGCCATTAAGCTGAGAGCTTCATCAAGGAGAAATTCTTTCAAGTCAATTAATAGCATAATCCTAAGGTTTCCTCAATACAAGGAAGGTCTGAAAACCATAAAGAGTGTCTTTGAACAATATGGTAAGTCGGTACTTTTGGAAGTTTGTTTTTTCGCTGATTGACCACACTTTTAAAAGATGTCTCATTTGGACACTGCTTTGAAGACCGTAGTACAGGCTTAGCTATAGAAGTGGATGGTTGGGTCCTAAGTATAGTTACCTAGTTTGCAATTGGACGAATTTGCATTCAAGTTCGCAATTCGTAATTCGAGTCTTTGTTGGATCAATGAATTCAATTGAGTAGGTTCATTTGATTCGCATCTCAATTCGTCTAGTTTGCAGTTCGAGCTCGACAAGTTCTAAGAAATAATTCATTAGTGTCCATGTTTTGGCAATCACTGGGGCCCACATCTAAAATCCAAATCACCAAAGATAACTGTTCTTTATATTTATTATGGTGAGATTTTATTAATTAGAAATGGGCCCACATAGATTGATTGTGTGTAAAATACATGGTCAAAATGATAACCACCGTAAAACTTAATGTTTTACTGGTAAGCAATCTTAATGTGCCACTTTTATCGGAGTTAGATTTGGTTGGATTAGCGCTAATAGAAAGGGGTGCCATGCTTTTGAATTGCTTAGATTTTCAGATGGGCGCAACAACTGGATTTATAGGACTCAATTTAAAGAACTATATGAGACTAGTTTGTGAATCGAACTGCGAATTGTTCGAAATGAACTATTTGGAGTTCGAAGGCCTCATGAACGACCTAGGTAACTACTCCTAACCATTTGGATTACTGGTTTGACATAAAGTTAATGTTTAAAAGATTCCAACTACCACTTCATACTAGTTATGGTAATTTTAACTGAATTTTGGAATCATTGAACCATTTGATTTGGACTGGACAAGAAAGGATTCCCGTTCCAGTCAAACCCTGTCTGACCTGCTAGACGGGGTTTCAAAACACTGTTATAACGTGCTGAAAAATTGAGAATCAGGTCTCATCATGCAATAGCTTGCATGGGAATGCCTTTTATATTCAATTTATCTCAGTCATTGTGATCTTTCATTCCTTTCAACAGATGAGGACTCAAATGGAACCATTGACCGTGGAGAACTGAAGAAATGCTTGCAGAAACTGCGACCCCATCTTACAGACAAGGACATAGATGACTTATACCATTCCTGTGATATTGATGGTCATGAAGGAATACAGTTCACTGAGTTTGTTGTTCTCCTCTGCCTTACCTATCTTCTAGGGAAGCCTGCTACTACCACGAACAATGTATCCACGGCATGGTTAAAGCTAATTCATTTCATGTTCAATGCTCCCATTTTTTATGGTAAATCACCTGTATTTGAGGTACATGTGGGATTCCAGTTACTTCTTTGACTTTCTTCTTCAGACATCAATGTTGGGATTGCCGCAGCTAGAGACCACCTTTGAAACAATAGTTGAAGCATTCTTGTTTCTAGATAATAATTGTGATGGGAAAGTGAACAAAAAAGATATGATCCGTGCACTAAACGACGCGTCTCCTTGGGAGAAGTCCCCTGGATACATTACAATGAAGAGATTCAGTCTCTCTCTCTCTCTCTCTCTCTCTCTCTCTCTCTCTCTCTCTCTCTCTCTCTCTCTCTCTCTCTTTTATGGATAATACTTCATGGTTGTATTGACATTCAACTACCTTTTGATGTATGCAGAGGAAATGGACTGGCACAAGAATGGGAGGGTCAGTTTCAAGGAGTTCCTCTTTACCTTCATAAATTGGGTTGGATTTGATGATGATGACGAGAGAGAAATCATAGCATCACCAGGCAGGAAATGCTGATGGCATGAGTAGGATGATCCAGTTCATCAGAACAAAATACCTGCCTCTGGCCTGAGAAATATGTCTCCTGCTGTTCTATTTCAGTTGGTATTGGAGTTTGAGTTTCAAGTTGGTAGGTTGTATTTATGTTTTATTCACTGAACTTGGCGAGTAAATATCTTGCTTTGGACTGTGAATCTTGTGCTTCAATTTGCTCCATCAGTAGATCTAGTTTTTAACCATTTGCAGGTCATGTTTGCATTACATGCCAGCGTGTTCTTTGGTTGGTTGCCAAACCATTTGAACTCACATTTGACATTCTAGGTTTATAAAAAAAAAAAAATGTTCTTGAGCCTTCTCAAGTAGAGTTTTGAGTGGCTCACTCTTCTAAAAAATGCTTGACAACAGTACTAGTGTTGTCCTGGATCCATCTTTTTTTCTTCTTGGGGGTTGAGTGCATTGGTTGAGGTGGTTAGAGTACATCGGTGCGTAAACTATAATCCTATCCTTCTGTTGTGTGCACCTAGGACATGCATCATGCCTAACCAGTTGGATACAATCACCATTCACCACACCATGTGCCATTATTTGACTTTGCTTATCATCATGGTTACTCGATGTTTCCCAGCTTTGTGAAGAGTCAGTAGCTTACTTCTCTAGCCAAAAGGCTGACTGGTGGTCTGTTGAATTCAGTCAAATAGGTCACAACTAAATTCAGCAGGTAAAACCCAATTGGAATCCTATTCAAGTGAATAGGTGAACTCTCTTCAGGCTCAACATTTAGAAAGCCAGGTTTGCTTTCCTGTTGCATTGATACCCCTGATATGGAGAACAGCTATGCTGGTTCCAGAGTCTTAGGTTTTGATTTGTTTACCTATTTGGATAGCACGCATTGCAATCTAGGGTAAGCAAAAAAGACATGCTCTTTGTACTGATAAGATGACAGGATATTTTACCTGAGTCAAAATCCAATAACACCGGATTGGACCTGTCAGGCAGGCCTATGGGTGGGACACAGACTTAAGTTTAGGGTTAATCATTACCAGACGGACCCAGATTCTGGGATCCAACTCTTATTGGACTCGGGTCTCCCATTACCAGGCAGGCTTAGACCTAGGTTCTAGGTTTCTTTTTAGACCCAAACTAGGATTTGGGCCCTGCAATTATTATTGGGTCTGGATTAGGCCCATGGGAGTCTAGCCCTCTGACAGCACTATAGATGTTGCTTACCTGCAAGATATTAGGGATGAAATGGGTCCTTTGATACCCAAATACCGAAGGGGCTCGACGAAAATGTTGGGTATGGGTCCCGCTTTGGACACTTTCAATTTGGGTCCAGGGTTAAACTGCATGAAGCCAAATAAAAGTCAGGTCTACTTCTGGGTTGGTTTTGTATCTGAGGACCCGCAACTGATGCCAACAACTGGTAGCCATTTGGATGGTGCACGTTGGTAGGGTATGGGTCCAACGTTGGACCCACTTTAAGTTGGGTCCAGGGTTAAGCTGCATGGGCCCAAATAAAATTCAGGTCTGGTTCTGGGTGGGATTCATACCTGAGGACCCACATAACTGTTGCCACCAACATTTATGATATGTATTAGAACCGGTAGCCATTTGGATGGTGCTCATAGTCTTAAACCACTGGGCTGCTGGCTCAAGTCATGTTGCTACTCAAAATATATTAGTATATTGTGTATTTTAGGTTTACTATTTAAGTGTTTGGTTTACTATTGGCATTGGGGCTTGGGCCATGTCTAGGGTTTGGATCTTAATTAAATTTAGGTATGTGTAAGAGTTCTTCCTGGACCCAGGTTGGGCCTAGTTGTGGTTCCCTTTTGGTAATTCCAGTTTGGGTTCGTGTACACTATAGAGGGTGGATCCAACCTGAATCTGACCAGTTTTCATCCCCACAGGATATTTTTGATGTGCTAGGTTTGCTATTTTGAAAGTTCAAACTCTGTAATTTTCTTATATTCTGTGACATAAAATATAATAGATTGCTGTAGGAAGCTTTATTGTAAAACATTGTAAGTATTATTGGGGCTGTGAAAGATAGCATCTTAGAAAATTTAGCGTATAGTGGAAGTAAGATTAATACAAAAAAATAGCTTTTTGATAGCTAATGATTGGTCATGGACTTTGATAAATTGTAGTCATAGCATAGCGTCTTCAGACCCCAGATTGATGGGATAAGGCTCTAATGACAATGATCATTGTTGTCTTACTCTGTATCCTTGTCTGCATGGATATTTGGACTCTCTTGATTATCTGGTATGTTCATCATTAATATCAGTCTTTGTCCCCGTCAAGTATCCATATCTGGAATAATAGTTGTCTAACAACGTACGTCCACCGAAAGGTTTAGGTTTTGCCTCACGGCTGTGCCAACAGGTCGGTTGTCTTAAAGAAACAATCTTTTTTCTGCTGCTGCTTTCAATATCCTTTTTCACATTGTACTTGTTTGTTATTTAGTTAATGGTATTGTGTGTTTATTTCACACTGTTGGCTGTGAAAAAATGGATACTTAACTGCCCATTCGTGATGGATGTTCATACAAATTCAAACTATTTTCTGCTTCAAGTCCCTTTAAAATTCCATTTTGATAAGATTCCCACAAAGCACAAACCTATGTTTTCCAATTATGAAAATGCAATTTTCTTTCTAGCTATTGCCGCACTATTTTGCAATGAACTATGTTTCCAGTTGGGTAGGTCATGTTCAGGTTTTCATCTGTTAAGACTATCATATCTGGGGATCGCATGCCATGAAGAGGCTGAATTTTTTAGCATAGCAGCAGTTCCCATATTATGAACATAGCAGTTAGGATCCGGAGTTGATGGAAAGGTGCATTATAAACTAATAATTGTAGGGCTTTTTTTTTTGACAAGTTAGACGAAGGCATAGATGGGAGAAGGCATTGATAATGATGGTGGTCTTGTTTACCAGACAATCAACTAAACATTTCAATTTCGATCCCTCATCCTATTTACATCCATACGGCCTGAAGCAGTATAAAAAGAGAACCAAGAGAAGACAGACAACAAGAAGGTAGATTTCAGCTTACTTATACTGATTACATACATGCTGGGACTATATCAGCTGGATACCTGTCTCTGTTCAATATATGCCCAGGGCTTGAATTCTCTTGATCAAGGACAAGGAAGAAGCATTCTTCCCTTCCCACTCCTCCCTTCTCTCCTCCCATTGATTTTGAGACAACAAAGGATATAGGCAGCTGTCCTTCCCATCAAGTACACTTACAATCTGCCTCATGGTCGGCCTTAACTCAGGATCTGAATGTGTGCAGGCCAGGCCCAATCTCACCAGCCTTAGTAGCTCCTGGCTGTCGTAATCCCCATCCAATCTCCAATCCACCAGCTCCACCAACGGCCTGTCTCTTGCTTCCAGTTCTCGTATTTTCTCTACCAGCAAAACTTTGGGCCAACGGAAGTCAACTGCTTTCCTTCCACTGACTACCTCTAGTACCACCACTCCAAAACTATAAACATCAGCCATGGTGGTTACTTTGCCGGATTCCATGTACTCAGGAGACATGTATCCAAAGATTCCACGGGCCGGTGTGTTTGAACTAGCTATGGAGTGATGGCCATGTGCGTTTCGAGTTAGGAACTCGGCGAGGGCAAAGGAGCCAAGACGAGGGTTCATGTCGGAATCAAGGCAAATGGCGGAAGAGGTGATGTTCCTGTGGATAACCTGTTCATCCCATTCTTCATGGAGATAGACGATGGCAGAGGCGAGTGATTTGATTATGTTGTAACGATGGCGCCACAGTAGGAAGGGGTGGCCACTCTTACAGGGATGGTGATGATGAAAGAGGTAGTGGGTCAGGGAGCGGTGTGACAAGTAGTCATAGACAACAAGCATTTCCCCTTGCTCGGTGCACCATCCGCGGAGCTGCACCAGGTGGCGGTGGCGGATACTTCCCAGGTTCTGAAGCTCGTTTGAGAACCTAGCTCGCAATGCAGGACAAGTCTTCATCCCAAGCCGCTTCACCAGTACATGAAGACGGTTGTTTAGGTAGCCATGATAAGCAGTGCCAAAATCCATCTCTGCCACCATCCGAGCTTCAGAGAAGTTGTCTGTGGCAGCTAGGATTTCCTTGAAGGATATCTCTCTAGGTGTGTCAACTGGCGGGAAAGTTGTTGCTCGTTGGCGACTGCTTTCATCGGAGGTACCATCTCCGCTGCTGTCTTCAGCAGTTATGAACATGGTGCTGCCCATCGCAGTGATGTAACTAGACGCAGTGGTCGCATCTGTTGTTGCGGTTGGGGCCGTGGAGGACAAGGAGATGTAGAGAGGGAAGGAATGGAAAGATGGGAGAGCCGGCAATTGGCCTAAGAAGTGAGAAGAAAGTGCTTCCATGACCCATTTCATGGTTGGCCTGGACTGGGGGTCATTGAGCGAACAGAGGAGGCCAAGGTGGACGAGACGCTGCATATCAACAAGTTTGTATGATCCGTCCGGCAGACGACTATCTCCAGCTTGCAAGAACTTTCCCTCATCCGATAGCCGGCGGATCCAATCAAGCAAAACAATCTGCTCATCTGGGTATGTCAGATCGACTGCTCGGCGCCCCGATGCCACCTCCAACACCACAATCCCAAAGCTAAAGACGTCAGATTTTGCAGTTGTTGTGCTCCGTTTCCGAAAGCTCTCTGGAGGCAAGTACCCAATTGTCCCGCCAATCCTAGTAGTCTCCCCCAGCCGGAACTGATAGTTATTGATGGATGCCGATCGAAGTGATGCCGATGGTGAGTTGGGCAACTCGAGATTATGCTCGAGCCACCTTGCCAAACCAAAGTCGCCGAGCCTTGCGTTGTAGTCAGAGTCCAGCATGACATTGCTAGTTTTGACATCTCGGTGGATGATCTGTGTCTCTAGCTGCTCGTGCAGATAGAAGAGCGCTGCTGCTAGCCCAGAGACAATGTGCTGGCGGCGTTCCCAACTAAGCAGAGCAGAAGAGCCATCTTGGCGGCGGAAGAGGATCCGGTCGAGGCTGCGGTTTGGCATGTAGTCATATACAAGTAGGAGCTCTTCATCGTGCACACACCATCCCCTTAGGCGGACCAGGTTGCGGTGCCGAAGCTGCGCCACAGCTGCCAATTCAGCGGCAAAAGTCTTCTCGAAGCGCTCTCCCTTATCAGCAACGCATTTCACGGCCACCACAGTTCCATCGCTGGGGAGAACCGCTCTGTAGACGCGGCCGAATCCCCCGCTTCCGAGGAGTTCATCCTCGCTGAATCCATTGGAGCCGATATAGAGCTCCGCATAGCTAAAGATTCGTGGGTTCCCCCGGAAGAGCTTCTCGGATGCCATAATTCCAGCCATGTCCTGGAACTGGGGCTGCAAGTCAGGTCGGTCAAATTGGTGTTGTTTCTCGGACACATGTCCACACAAGGACCCGATACGGTCCAGTCTCCTTTGGCAGCAGCAGCTGCAGAAGAGACGCCGAAAGAAGGCCATGAGGTGGTGGCCAAGGTGCGGTTCGTTCTCGGGCGGCAGCGGCTTTTCATGACCATTATTGGGTGGTACAAGCTCGTCGACATCGGCAGGGAGTATGTAGCAGAGATGGCTAAGATTCAGGTGCTGCATTGGATTAGAATCTTGGGTCTGGTTGGAACTTGGAAGGAGAGGTGAAAGGTCTCTCTGTTTCTCTCTCTATCTCATCACAACTAACAGGTGCTGGGTTTCTGGGGTTTGTTGCCTCAGTTAAGAAAGCTAGAAGCGTTGGGTCTGTTTCCCGGCCTTCTTTAATTGCCAGAATTCAAACAGGAAACACCCAGAATTCCAGATTGAAGGATTGACTTTTGTGTGGTTTCTAGATAGATAAAGAGGGCAATGTCGTCAGGCGAAAATAAAGAAGGATTCTTGTCATCCTGACTCTTGGGGGAGAGTTGTAATTCAAATAGCCTCCGTCACGTAAATCATGAAGATTCTTTCACACAGGTGAGGTGAGCCGTGAGCCCACATGACGGACCTTTTTGAAATCTCGACGAGAGGAAAAGGGACGGCCGTGACTCGCGCTCTTGGAATTATCAGCGTAAATGTGTTTCAGGTCTTCACAGCCAGGATGTCACAAAAGTTGATGGTCCCTTCTCTCTCTCCCAAAGCAAGTAAAAATAAAAAATAAAAAAATTGTAGGCCTTTTTAGGAATTTCTACCTATGGGAACAAAACCCATGTAAGGGCATTTATTCCCAATGGCCGGGCGGGGCAAATCAAGTGATTCGTAATTTTTTTGTGGGTTAACATTCAAATCCACAGTAGAATGGCTAAATAACTAACGTTCGTGGAAATGACTTTAACATGGTTGAGATAAGGTTTTGATGATCGATTATATTAGTCTTTTCTTTTTCTCTCTTCTCGGGTCGCTTGGTCTCCTATCCACTAACTTTGACTCAATACATCAAGTGCTTTACTAACTGAGCTACAGCTTTAGATGACCTTAGACGACCGGCCCCATCTATTTTTGTTTTTGGCCAAGATTCCTTGGTTCTATATTTGTCCCCCACCCCCAGTCCCGGTGAAGGCTCTCACTAGGAAGTAGGAACTGGACTAAGGGATTGTGGGGCCCAACTTTTGGGGTCATGATAGAGGCGACGAGCTGGGTCCGACTCTTTAAATGCAACCGCGTGGAATGTCTCAGACGCGTATCATGTGTGGCCCACCCCACCCACCTCACCTAAATAAGGGACAAATCTATCCATTACCTGAACCAAAAGTGAGCAGAGCAACAGGAAGAGGACATGTAGTAGCGGTAGTGATTGCGCCACAAATGCAGCTGAAATGAGAAAACAAATACTCATCACCCCTTCGATTTGGATGAATTTTGAGTTTTTGTTGCTATGCTGCCGTGACGAGCTCCATTAAGGCATGTTCACTCACACAATCCCACGGACTGATTTATTGTAAGATTAAGATTGGGTTATCTGAGTACAAGCCCAGCCTCTAAAGCCAGCGTCAATGGACCCCACACCTGAAGTCCAAAATGCACTTGCCTCCTCTTTTATTATTATTTTTTTTTTTGGATTTTTCTAACTATAGGGCCCAGCTTTCGCTTTAATTGAGATTGAAACCACCTGTCAGTGTCAGATCCGATTGATCACACCTAACGTAAGTGATCAGTCCGATTATGGTCCCAACTATGGTTGGAGTGGATAGAAATAAGAGGGATGGAGATAGTAATTTTGAGGATTTGAGATGTGGGCCCTAGACTTGGATTAATAGAGGTTAACTTTCTGAGAATTTTATTATGAGGGCCTGGATTTGGATTCTTGTCTGTCACACATTCTAAATATGTCGAAGGTGTTTCAATTGGTCAGGCGACGTCTGTGATGAAGTAGTGGGCTCCATCAGAAAATATGGATAAGCCTCGAGCAAAAGTCAGTTTCAATGGGTCATTATTGGCTGTTTGATCTAATCAAATAAGTGGGCGACTTGAATTGGTAAGGGGTAAACGGCTCGCCATGAACGTTCAAAAGTAAGGTCGGTGTATTAGAATAAAAAAAAGGGGCCAGAGGGGCCGGTTACCGATATACTTGATCTAAAAGGACATTGTCATTGTCACCCAAAAAAAAAAAATTATCCCTTTTAGATTTGGATTTATGCTCTCAGCTGGCAGATCCACTGGTAGCTCAACGCTGGGGACCAATCTCTGCCTGATGGTTGAGGGACTTAATATGTACGTGGGGGTGTGTGTGAGTATTTTTCCCCGAGAGAGAGATCTCCAGTCCTAACCTCAGAAACTAAAAATTATGAAATATGTCGAATGGGAACAACAGAATAACTCTCTCCCCATGCTAAATTGCTATACTGTCATGATTGTCAGTTTATTAATTAAATCCAATTCATTGAAGCTTCCTTTTTTTTTTTTTTTTTTTGGTAGAAAGACCTGCCTGCAACTCTCGCACACACCCAAACGCCACTAGCGTTCAAGGCTGTGGCCGTGCCGCGTAAATGAGTCAGGGTCGCATTCAAGACCACTAGCACAGGAATGAATACCGGACGCGTCTAGGGCTGATGAGTGAATACGTGCTTGGAGGGCAGGGCCATGCCCATGGTCTCTAGTTTCGTCTAGACGCGTACGACTGACTGCGTCAGGTCAGGTTGAGGTGTGGCCGCCCCCACTTCAAATTTTTGAAATTTTCTACCTATGCGGTGGCCCGTGGGAATAGACAAGATATCCTTGTTCATTCCATTGCCACCTCACTGTAAGTGCCCACCGTGTAAAATGACCCAGCTCTGAAACGCTAAATTTTAAAATAATTATAAATCCAGAATGCGTATATAATATAATGCTTATGAGTTTATAAATAATTAACTAATTGACACAAATATACCTTATCCATATATTAAAGTATAAAAAAAGAAGAAAAAAATGAACAATAATTAATAAGTTTAGAAAAAGTTTCTTCATTTAAAAGATAAGTGTCAAACTTACAGAAAAGAAAATCTATACATAAACTAAATATTCGACACAATTCTGTTCATATTCGCTTGATCTGTGCTCTGAAGATGGTTGAGCCGCGCTCTAAGGACGGATCCACTTCGAACATGCCGATCCTCGTTTTCAGTGTAGAATCGAGAATGGGGAGGGAAGGTTCCGTTCACTAGCCATCACTCCAACTTGACTCAGCAAGCATAAAAGTAGATTCGACTCGGCAACTCAGGAAGATCTAGTTAGTCCTTTTTTTTTTAGTAATTAAAAGACTGAAAATTGTAATGTTATTGAAGATCAATAAATAGTAAGAAACTGTAGTGTAGGTTAACCAATAACCGAACCCCACTATTTATGATTTTTAATATTGACTGAGTTTTCATTTACATTTGTCTGACTAGATATCAGCGGGGCCAACTCAAGTCTGCTAGATTAATCTCAAGTTCAAGCTAGGGTTAGCTCATTGAAAAGATGCATGATCTGGCTTGATGTATACACTTATGTATATATTTAGTAGAATGTATAATTTCTTTGAGAAATATTGAAAACTTTTAAAATGAATTCAATATAGTACTAAATACATTTACAATATAATACATTAAGTCTAACTTTACTTGCAAGTTTTGAAAAATAATAGTTTCAGAAATTCTCGAATCTATGAATATTCTCTTGCTTATCAATCACGGAACCGGTTAACAATATCTTATTCATGCATAGACATTCCTTTCCCCCTCGATTTTTTGGGTACTAAGGACTTATATGTGCAAGGAGATGATTTCTCTCTCTATAACCATCCACACACATGGAACCCCCTTAAGTCTATTAGATCCATTGAATTTTCGCATATCCAAATGGATTGGAACGTTGGATCGAGGGTCAATTTTTTTCCTTTAATATAAAGTTATTAAATTTGTGGGCCACGGATGAAGGAGTTAGAACTATGGGATTGACCCCAAATTTATCATTAAATTTGTGAGCCATAGATGAAGGAGTTAGAGGCATGAGATTGACCCCAAATTTGTTATATGGTCTCATCCAAGGTTTCTCTTCCTATCCCCCACAAGTTTCATGATTAGTGGGTCCTTAGATGGGTCCCATTAATATATATATATATATATAATATATGAGTTACGCTACAAAACTCTCTGGGCTTTTTTTACGTTTTTTCTAAAAATAAAATGCCCCTCTTTTAGTCAATGAAAGTATAACACATGGCATCAGTGATTTACATATCTGATTCTCTCTCCTAAATATTCTCCTACAAAGGTGAATATCTTAAAATACTAATAAATCATTGGCTATTAGATATGGGCAGAAACTCTCTTTTGAGATATGAGAGTTTTTGAGAATTTTCCTAAATATTTAAGAGAGAGAATTTGATATGTGTATCACTGATGACACATGTCACACTTTCATTAGCTAAAAGAGGGGCTTTTTTTTTTTTAGAAAAACGTTCGGGGAATTTTGTAGCGTAACTCACACACACACACACACACACACATATATATATAATGGAGAGAGGAACCCCGCATTCTTGACCTTCCCATAAGAAATCAAAATCCTCTATCCAAATAAAACTAGTTCATTTCTCTTTCCTTTTTGTGAGGAAAATGTGACAAAAAAAAAATAAAATTGAAAGATTAGTTACAAGGAAATATTCTCCCATGGATTTGGTTGCCGAATGTGATGTAAAGGAAAACCTTGAATATGGTGCTCACATAAATGGTGCTCATGATATTTGATGATATTTTAACTTGGGCCCGTCTCTATTGAGCACCGATGCTCATCTTATGGTGAGAATACTTTCTTATGGGCCCCACTTGGGGATGGCAAAGGGAGGGATTGAAATATCTCCCCCTCCGCCTACACGTGTATGGTGATGGAGGCGTGAATCATGATCCTAATTGCTCAATCAACTGTTGACAAATTCTCGCCGTCTAAAACGAGTGCAAGCCGATCAAATGGTCCGGTCTATTCGCTTCTGTACCAAACTTGGGATTGATGACTATAAGGGAGGTCTCTATTTTATAGTCCACTCAAATGGATCATAAGTTGGGCCCCACTATGTGTTTTGGCACCATGCTCAGCAAAAAAAAAAAAGTCCTTTAACTTGAATGACTTTTTTTTTTTTTTTGTATCCCAGCTTAGTGGGGTTGGGGAGGGGAATAAACATACGGTGAGGGGAGACATCTGGAGAGGTACCACAGCCTCCGGTGAGAAAAGGTGGCTGTCCAGATTCGAACTTTGGGCGGATAGATAAAAACTAGTACCTCTTACCACTATCATAAAAGGCCATCGTTAATTTGAGCTTAAACTTGATTTGCATTATAAATTAGTTAGACCTAACAACTGGCGAAACCTGAGTTCAAGCTCGAGGTCTAATCCGTAATCGCCATCTTGATTGAGGGTGTCATAGCATGCCACTTGTTTGTTGACCCAAACAAGTCTTGCCCAGTACATGAGCGAGCTTTAGAAATATCGATCGAATATATATGCACATAAAATCGCTTTTGGGTGGGCCTGAAACCGACATGATAATCATGCATCTTTGTCTATTCCCATTCTCTATACATAGAGACTTGTGGATTGTGATCATATCATTGAATATGAAAACCTGGTGGAAAAAGGATTCGTTAGACATCTCAAATGTATGCCTCCTGGTTTAGATACACCCTACCAAATTATAATCCTATCATCAGGAGACCACGGATCATTATTATTAATAAAGAGGAAGGAAATTGGTCACCAATAAAATAGATGGATAAACATGACTTCAAATCTAAACCCTTGTGTTACTAAACCGAACCGTTCATCCTAAAAAATCTATCATCATAGAACGATCGCGAACCACAACCAGAAGCACCGCCCTAAACAACTTTGGGTTTCTCGCCCCTAGAAATAAAGCCCCCCTCCTTCAGTGAATCAACTCTTGTTGGTGTAAGATTTGAAAAATCTCCACTTAAAGAGGAGGGCGTTTATTTCAATTGTTCGGATCTTAAATAGGTGACCTTTTCACACCCCTCACAAGATTGTGAATGAGATACTGGGGATTGTTACTCTTAACTTGCATTCTTATGTCATTTACACCTTGATTGTTCACCCTTTTATGACTTGATAAATGTTTATGAAAGTTTAAGGTGCGAGATCTCTAAATTGATTTACTCAATTAATAAGCCCAAAAGTGTGCAACAATAACAAATATGCAGCGGAAATAAAGACACAAGCACGCACCACAAGGACACCAAATTTTTACGTGGAAAACCCTAACCGGGTGAAAAACCACGGATCCAAACTAGATCTAATCAAGCACTATGAATCTCGGAATTACAAAAAATTCAGATTTCCTCCCCAGATATCCCCTACCTAAGGACTGAAGTTACCTTGTGTCGCTCCACACTTCAACGACTTCACACCGCTGATTGCAATAGACCCAATCCAGCACTTGACTCCTCAAATCTTATATGCAAGAAGAAAATCTTCTACAAAGAATGCAGAAGAATTTGGCTCTAGAGAACTTGGCAGCACAACTCATTAATAAAACTCTAAATATGAATTCTCTCAATTAAATCTCTAAATCAGAACTTGAGAGGTGAGAGCACCTTTTAGAATAACCCTTGAGTCCTTTATATAGCCTTTAGGACGTGCTAAAGATTGCCTAATTGAATTAGGACCAAAACAGGCAGTTTGGGCATAATTAGAAGAAGGTTTCTAATTTCCATTAAACTCTGCAGCAAGTTCACTCGAGCAACCAGGGAGTTCGCTCGAGCGGACACGCTACTGTCTCCGCGTTACAGAACATCGCTCGTGCGAGTAAGAGGGTGGATCGAGCAAAGGAGCTTCTGCCTGGGTTCGCTTGAGCGAAGGCATTGGTCGCTCGAGCGAATCATCTTCTGACTGATTCGGAATTTCAGTGATTTTTCTCTCCCAACCATCTATCTTCAGAGCCCATTTCTAATTAAGAAATATAACTCAATGGACCCCTAGAGTTTTGTCCAACCCATGAATTAAGCCAACACAAAATTCTAACAATCTCCACCTTTGACAATTCATGGACAAAACTCTTTAAGACAATACAATTTGATCTACCCAAAATAAAATCCAAAATACAATGAATTATTTTTTTTTTAAATTTGCAATCAGCACATGTAGATCCGCATTGTCTCTGACTTCTTCTGACCTTCTTGTTCTCCCCCTCAGTCCGACACCTTTCTTCCCCTTTTTGTCCATAATTGACCAACAAAAAACATGCAGCTGTTGTCACTCTGGATGCAGTAGCTCCCCCTGAATGTATCATCGTAACAACATGGGGAGGGGGGGGGGGGGGGCGCGCTTGTCCTCCATGATCAGGGCTTTTTATAATTGGCTACCCACACTTGTGTAGTTTAAGCTTTCAGCACAGTGTGAGCAAACTCCTTAGGCAAATCAAACCTTTGAACCCAAATTTGAGTCGTCTTGGGCGGAGAAAAATTCTTTCGCCATTGCTTGATCTTTGGTAGACTATTCAGCTTCTTGCAATGGGGACGAATGTGTCCTTTCTTTCCACAATGATGACAAGTGGATGTGCGATCAACATGCGACACACTCTTTTTCTTTGCACTACTCAATATATTATTTGAAAGTGCAGTATGTGGAGTAGCATGTGCAACACTTGAAACAAAAATTGTTTTACCCTTAGCATTGGAAGTGGATGCACCATGATCATAGCCAAGACCGCTTCTGTCAAAATGAGACTTCTGACTTCCTAAGATGTTTGAAAGAATTTTCGAACCAGTGTTCATCTTATTTAGAGAGGCATGTTTGACTTCTAACTCAGACAGATTGATCTTCAGTCTTCCTTGCAGGTCATGATTTTCAGCTTTTACCATTACTATCTCTTTCTTCAGATTCACTATTTCTTTTTCTGCTTTCTCAAGTTTTTGACCATCAATAGTCAAATTTTTAGCCATGCACTTTTTCTGACTTTCCAAGAGATGAATCTGTTTCATGCTTGCTCTAATTCAGTCTTCAATGTAGAATTTTCTTCTTAAGCAGCCTTGAACTTGATAGTGACCTTGTTACCATATTTGGTCATTCTGACACAATCAGCATAGGTGGTATGATACAACTCTTCATAATCTTTTTCTTGATCTGACATCTCATCATCTTGATCATCATCAGTGTCATTGTCAGACAAAGACTTAGCCATGAAAGCCACAAACTTGCCATTCACATTTTATGAATAATCAACATTAGTATCTTTTTCTGCTTCTTGTTCTTCTTCAGAAGATTCTTCATCCCAAGTTGTGTTGAGAGCCTTCTTCTTTGTACCATTTTTCTTGTTGGCACACTCATTAGCATAGTGACTATAGCCTTGGCACTCAAAACACTTGGTTCCATTCGCAGAATCTTTCTTTTTAGATTTGGAACTCTTCCACTTGGCTTGTTTTGACTTCATGTACTTCTTGAAGCAATTAAACATTTCAACTATATCATCTTTAGCCTCATATTCAAAATTAGGCTCAATTTTCTTTTTAGATTTCTTCCTGAATTCTGAGATGGCTTTCAAAGCAATACCTTTCTCTTTTGACTTCCCTTTATCCAGACGGTTTGCTTCAAATGTCTGAAGATTTCCAACCAGTTCGTTTACCTTGAGGGTGTCCAGATTCTTGTTTTCTTCAATAGCATCAACTTTAGAATCAAACCTTGAAGGTATAGACCTCAAAATTTTCTTGACAATCTTGTTTTCTGGAATTTCCTCACCCAGAATGAAAACAGAATTGACAATATCATTCAGCTTTGCATAAAATTGATCGAATGTCTCATCTTCTTCCATCACGATGGTTTCAAATTCTTTAGTCAATCTTTGCAATTTAGATTGCTTCACCGTATCTGTACCCTCATGAACTGTCTCTAAGACTTCCTATGCTTCTTTGGCAGTTTTGCAAGTGGAAATCCTACGAAACTCTTCAGCTGACAGTCCATTGTATATTCCATTCATGGCCTTATTATTACAATTGGAGGCAAACTTATCATCCTTAGACCATTGGGCTTTAGGTTTAGGAATAGTTTTCCCATCAGCCACAATTGTTTGTTTGGAGTAGCTCTCCTCAACAATATCCCAAACATCATCATCAATGGACTTAAGGAACCCTGTCATCCTTTGCTTCCAATATGTATAATTAGAACCATCTAGCAAAGGGGGCTTTGAAGTTGATGTCCATTCTCGATTGAGTACCATTCTAGAAATCCTTGTTGATCAAACACAATAACTTAGTGTAACCGGCTCTGATACCAATTGAAAGTTTAGGGTGCGAGATCTCTAGATTGGGTCACTCAATTAATAAGCCCAATAGTGTGCAACAATAATAAATATGCAGCGGAAATAAAGACACAAGCACACACCACAGGGACACCAAATTTTTACTTGGAAAACCCTAACCGGGTGAAAAACCACGGATCCAAACTATATCTAATCAAGTACTATGAATCTCGCAATTACAAGAAACTCAGATTTCCTCCCCAGATATCCCCTACCTAAGGACTGAAGTTACTTTGTGTCGCTTCATGCTTCAACGACTTCACACCGCTGATTGCAACAGACCTAATCCAGCACTTGACTTCTCAAATCTTCTATGCAAGAAGAAAATCTTCTACAAAGGATGTAGAAGAATTTGGCTCTAGAGAACTTGGCAGCACAACTCATTAATAAAACTTTAGATATGAATTCTCTCAATTAAATCTCTAAATCAGAACTTGAGAGGTGAGAGCACCTTTTAGAATAACCCTTGAGTCCTTTATATAGCCTTTAGGACGTGCTAAAGATTGCCTAATTGAATTAGGACTAAAACAGACAGTTTGGGCATAATTAGAAGAAGGTTTCTAATTTCCGTTAAACTCTGCAGCAAGTTCGCTCGAGTGACTAAGGAGTTCGCTCGAGCGGACACGCTACTGTCTTCGCGTTACAGAACGACGCTCGTGCGAGCAAGAGGGTGGATTGAGCGAAGGAGCTTCTGTCTGGGTTCGCTCGAGCGAAGGCATTGGTCGCTCGAGCGAATCATCTTCTGACTGATTCGGAATATCAGCGATTTTTCTCTCCCAGCCTTCTATCTTCAGAGCCCTTTTTTAATTAAGAAATACAACTCAATGGACCCCTAGAGTTTTGTTCAACCCATGAATTAAGCCAACACAAAATTTTAACAGTTTATCAATGGTGTCTTCTCAACCGTTCATGCCCCCATTTAGTGAACAATAACCAACTAATAAAAAAACTTTCATTAGTTAATTATGGATGGATTGGTTTACAAGTGCTTAAAGGGTTGGGGTTTGATTTTAAAAAATCAGAACATAAATTACAAATGCACACTGCTTGATCCTAAGATGGGGTTTATCCCTTTCTTCTGCCTCTTTTGTTAAATCGAGAATTTCTTTTAAGCCCAATGAAACCATGTATGGGTGGCTTCGAAGCTGGCAAATTTACATTTGCAACTAGATGTGTGAGCCAATGTTTGTGTAAAATATATGGGAATTCATGTCATAGGTGGTTCAAAATAAAGGTCTAAGGTGAATATACATAAAATGATCATAAAAAACCTTCACTTTAATGAAAAGTAAATCAAGGGAGGAAGAGAACGAAATGAATAACCAGCGATCACATCCTAAGACAGTCAAGGCTTCATTTAAAATTCCTACCTTATATTTTTCACACCTCACCTCTTCAATGATCTTTTGTAGAGCTCACTCGACCATAAATTTTCATGTGATTAAATTCAGATGTTTCTGAATGGAAACAATCAGGCCGGAAGTGAATTAGTGGGAAAAAAACACTCCTGTTTTTTTTGGTAAAATTTTCTTTCTTGATTTGATGACATAAAAGTCAATGACTTTGTAAGTGCAGCCTAGTTCCTTTTCAGCAGTTTGGTCGCCTGTCAACATTAGCCCAATGTATATGAGCCTCTCATCATTACTCCTCAGGCATTGAATTGATCTTGTTCTTTATCCATTGTCAATAACAATAATATTATTATCATCAGGAACTCGGGATATTTTAATTTTTATCTATATATAACGTGTCATGGAGCAATTTATATCTAAATAATAGAAATATTAAAAAATATTCATTTTATAATGTATTTTTTTTACGAAATTCCTTCCCAATTTCATGATTATTTTATCACAAATTCTCATGACATTCTCAATGCTCACCACAAACATAATCGTAAAGTTAAAATAATGAGGAGCTAATATTGCAATATTTTGAAAATTTTCTCGATATTTTGATCATTGACTTTACCAGTCAAAAAACCCTATAATTGTTTTTCTCTCTCAATGGGATGTTGGGGGTCTCTTTCTTCAAAGATAAGCAAACGAATTAAAAAAAAAAAAAAAGATCAATGGTAATATCTACCAACTCCATATATATATATATATATATATATATAGTAGTGTAAAGTTGATGACCTACTTCTTCCCATGGTAATAAACATACCTACTTACTACTTAGTATAGGCTTAGCAAAACTTCACTGGTAAGCAATTCCTAACAAGCTTCAACAATGGAAAGACTAAGAGGAGCATTTCACTGGTCAATATGCTGCAGACCTATTTTGTTAGTCCCACCAAATCACTAATGGGAGACTAATTTCACAACTGCACAATTAAGAAATCACACCACCATCCCTATCAAATTGCAAATTCTAACCGTCACGGGTTAGAATTCAGCTTGTCAACAAAGTAATTAATGATGTAGAGTTTGAATGTCAGCTTAATTAGCTCATGAGTCAAGCTTGATAGGTGGGCTCCACATGGAAAAGTTTGAAGGCTGAAAATCACACACCACCCAATTTTGGTGATTGTGACCTGATGATGAGAGAAGAGAGTAAGAGACAAAGAGTAGTTTGACAATTGTTACCATAAACCGGTGGATTCCCTTTTTTTTTTTTTTTTTTTAATAAAGAGATATAATAAAATAAATAAGAACAGATGGAGTTGGAACTAACAGAGGGGTTCGGTGGTGGAAAGTGGAAATAGATGTCAGTCACTTGAAAATAACTGATACCCATGAAAACCCTACAAAGTCCAAGGCCAGGGAAGGAAATTATGAGAAGCATTAATTGCCACAAATGTCAGTTATTGAGAAATTATCTACTCGGGATGCTTTCAAATCTAGAATTTTTCTCATAGTAGAAAAAAAATTGTGTAAGTAAGCTAATCTCTAACTAATTTAAAATAATTATAAGTACAAAAAAGATGCATGTTTCACAGATTTTCCTTGCTGCTGCTGCTGCTTCTTCCTCTTCTTCTTTTAAATCTTGATCTTCTCGTGATTTCGTTGTGATATTTTCATCTCTTTGCAATATATTGAAATATGATGTTTTCAAAATATTGGTGATATTTATGGATGCCAACCAAGTCCTGTCACAAACATCGTTTTCATCTCAAGAAAATTTTGAGACATCTTCAAATTTGAGATTTTTCTTTTGAGAAAATATATATAACAGATGTTTAAGTAGTACGAAGAATGACCGGAAAATACAAAAACTATTTTATTAGTCAGTTTCTTCTTCATTTTTACTCAGATGTCATTAAAATATTCTAGGAATATTTTTTAATTATAATGACGGCTTGAAAACTAGCATATTATTACAAAGGAGATGATCACTTAAATAGCTTCACAATTTTATCACAAAAGTTGTGACACTTCGCTCTCCACTTGTTGTGTTCAAAATGGGCGCTAGATTGATCCGGTATGTATTTGTGTGGATTTATGGGTGCCACTTGGGAGATTAATCTTGTAAAAAAAAAAAAAAAATCCTTAAAAAAATTAAGAAGTAGAAAGTCCAACTAGCGATAGCCATGCCGATTAACTGATAAATGCAATTAGTATATATTGAGGTGATTTTGGCCTACACTCATAGTCATGATTCAACATCAAACGGTCCCTTTGGATATGTTTGGCATCGTTCTTGTGTTGTTTATAGTTTTGTACTTAGATCAGGTTGTGCCGAGACTATACTCTCCAAATCTTGTTTGGCAACATTATATTAAATTATTCTGTTGAGAATATGTTGTCCAGAACTTGTTTGATAACATTAAAAAAGTTTTGCTACAAAGAACGGAAGCAAGAGAATCATATGATTTGTAATGTGGGACATACCTTTTATTATTTACAGCACTCTATTATTGTCGTATATGGGACCCACATGTAAAATTATAACTTCGTACCACCTTTAAAAATTAGAACACGATGCCCATATTTATAGGATTCACGATATGGGCCCACTTTATATGAATTATAATGTGGGGCCACCTTTTTGTAAATGTAAATATGGGACCCGCCTTCAGAAATCACAACATCATACATACATTTAGAAATTAGAATATTGGCCCGCATTCATAAGATTTACAATGTATGTCCACCTTTTGTGATCGTTATCATGAACCCACATTTACAAATGATAAAGTGGTGACACATTTTTTGTGATTGTGGACACATGACCCATCTTTATAAATTACATTGTGGTGCCCACCTTTAGAAATGAGAATATGGGGACACGTTCATAGGATTTACAATGTGGGCCCACCTTTATAGAATTTATAATGTGGGGCCATCTTTTGATTGATTGTAACTATATGACCCACATTTAAAAATTGCATGTGGTACCCACCTTTAAAAATTAGAACATAAGGCCTTATAATGTGGTCCCACCATTATAAGAACTATATTTTGGGTCCACCTTTTGTGATTGTAACCATGTGACCCACTTTCAAGAATTACAAAGTGGGGTCACCTTCTTTAGAATTGTGAACATGGGGCATACAATTAGGATAAGTGAGAGGATTTGAAATCTTTTGAAATGACCTATTTAAAATGTAAGAGATAAGTAGGAACCAACCGTGCCAGAAAGTTATTTCTTAAAAAAATAAAGATTTTTTATTTCAACTTTCTTATACCAGCGGGTTAAGATCTTGGGATTCCTTCCCATGAGATCAAAATTGAAAACAATAATGTACACTAACCAAACATGTTTTTCCTTAGCCTCATCTTGTGGGAACATGGGAACATCAATGGCATGATGGAAAACACACCCTTTCTCTCTCTACCATTAGTAAAGAATGAATTAGTGTGGGCCCCAGGAAACTTGTGTCAAATCCTTTTGAGTTTTGACACGTACGGGTGGATCCGGACCATTTCAAACCGTATATCAATATAGGCGTATGATGGCAGTTTGGTGGGAGTCCATAAATATAGTTAGGCATTTTACCCTCAAGAGTCAAGCCCCTTGGCCCCCAAAAGCCCCTCCTATTTAGATAGGGAAGCTCGTAAGGCCAGATCAGCCTGTGCCTGATCCGGGCCCATCCCTCTTTGGGCCCGGCCTTGATATAAAATCTGACCTGTTTAGTCTTGCGGACCTGACCGGTATCCAGCCCATTACTGTTTTAATCCGGTTTTAGTGCTTGGGTGTTTGTAGGGCTTCTCATGGGCGATCCCAAGCCTGACATGCCCATGTGTGCTGGGCCGACTCTCACTGGGGCCTCTATTCCCTGATTGGGCTTTCTGTCACCTGCTTAGGAAAATGCATCACTAATTTAATTTGTTTGGGCCGAGCCAGCCCTATCTTTAGGCTTTTCTTACTTAATCCAGACCAGGCCCAGATATTGAATAGGCCTATATTTTAGACCCACTGGCCTTAAGCGCTCTGGGCCCTGGTTTGGCAGAGGCTATCAATGCGTCATCTGAACACAAGCCCAATCCATATTGCATGTGAGTAAATCTGTTCCTTAACCCAACCCGAGCGGAAACTGAAAACAGACACTTTTGACTTTTGACTTTTGACAGAGCCGGATGAGCTACAAATTGATAAACCCCCTATTAGGTCTGCACCTGCGTTTAGCTCGATGGACAGGAACAATGTACAGCAGATCATCATCAATTATCCAGTAGAGATCATCCACGCCACGCTTCCAACTTGGGTGTTAGTACCCCGTTCCAAGGTCTACCCAGATTCAAAAATTACGACAAGAAACATCTCATTAACACGCACGGCTATGCAAAAAAAAGTCCCACAACACCTTTCCTAACCCTTGAATACCTAGCCCTCCAAATCTAATGGTGGTTTGGATTTTCAGCTCAGCAGTAACAGTTGAATGGGCGTGTCATAGGGAATTAGGGGTGAATATCAAAGAGTCATACCGGATCAAAACTGCATATACACACCCACATATGTTTGTATGTTTTTATACAAACATTTTCTTTTTGCTAAGAGTTTATACATACATTCATATATTTACAGCTTATGTATGGTTTTCATGTCAGCGGCTTCCTGAAGAGTGCCTTCTTCAACATGGTCCCACCACTTGAAAAGGAAATTATCGGCCACCAATTTGAACCAAGGTGATAGCTTGATGCCATCTTCCCCAGCATCCGCTTTCCTCAACAATTCTCTCAACTGGTCCCTATTAACATACTTAACATCCGCAACTTCATCAGGGTTGGGATTCAACTTGACGTCGACTACGATGAAGAGTAAATAATCCACTGAAATATAAACAAAAAACACAGACAACAGTCAATGCACATGGTAGCAGAAATTGATAGTTCTAATAACATGGTGAACGAAGCTAGATGGATTTAGAGGGGAAGAAGTTAAAACATACATTCATGCTCGCCCCACTTGCCATCGGAGGGAGCCTTGTACAGTATACGACCTAGGGGAATGAACTTGTCGGTGGGTAAACCTTCAGCAGGAATGCCAAGTTCATCAAAAAGTTTTCTTTGTGCGGCATTCTTTACCCCTGCTTAAGTAATAGTTCTGTATAAGAGATGATGCGTCATAGATTAGACAAACTTCATGAAAGAACCAGAATTTACCGAGAAAGTTCTCCTCAATGAGCTCAGAATCACGATAAAGTGGATGGCTGCAGCAGGTGTTCGTCCACACTTCAGGAAATGTCACCTTGGTTGCAGACCTTTGCTATACAGGAAAATGGAAGATTAACAATGAAGACTTCATTATGACAGTTGAGAAGAATAACAGGAGACAAAATCAGCCCACATCAACAAAACAAGAGAAAGCTGTTTTCGCTGCGTTGAAATTATACCCATCTGTAATAAATATTAGCTAAGCATAACCTTTCGATCAAGAGAAAGCAAGCTACGATGCAAAGAGTCCTTTATAAGAAGTATTTTCACTGGGTTGAAATACAGCTAGAGACTAGAGAGTTGCAGAGTAGAACATAATGGATGGTTAATCTAGACTCTTGACTTAAAACTGTTGATGCATTTATGCTTCCATATTTGAAATTGATTTTAGCTTCGGTCATTGGGTACTTAATTTGACTTAGAACTTCACCAAATGGAAGTCAAGATCAGTTTCATGGTTAATAGGATGAATCAATTTATCAGGTAACAAGAAGGACTCATGGTCAATACAGAGAAGTTTTAGTTTGCATCGATCGAAAAAAGAAGACTTAGTTTGAAGACTCCACAAGTTCATGCGTGACTGAAGCAAGAACCCCATATATGGTTTCCAAACAATAGGACATGTGAATGCATTACTTCTTACTTATGAGGGCTAAATCTTAATCACTAAATCTCTGTGTGGGTGATCTTTTAATTAGAGGGAGTTCAGGTTTCCTATTAGAGCTGATGGAATAGTAGAAAAGAACTTCTGATTTCAGCAACTCGGTAAGACTTAATCAGTTCTGGGAATTTAAAGTACTTCAGGATATCCCAAGAAAATTTCATTGAAAAGGTATTTTATGATGGGACAAATCACCATAAGAGAAGCCTTTGAAACATGGCGTGAAACAATAAGCTTGTGCAAGTAAAGAACTGCACACGGAAAATATGAAAGTCACATCCAATGTGAAGTTTCACATATCTAAATTAAAGATAATACCCAAAATATTACATAAAACCCCTTTACATCTTTAGAAGATGACAGAAATAGACAAAAAGATAAAAGAAAAAAAAAAAGGACCAATGATTATAACATCAAAACTCAAGCTGAGGCATGGAAGCAATATTGGAATATATATATATATATATGGAAAATATTCAAGTGGGAACTAATTCTCACCTATTATATGATAACTTTTTAAAATTGGGCCCCATTTGGGGATGGGACAGGACCTAGCTCTTCCATAAGACTCTTTACCCACATCATTGCACAAGCAGTGGTAGCCATCGCGGTATTCAACACTACACTAGATATCGCTGCTAAGTTTTACTTATACATCTTCCAGGTCTAAATTGCTGCCCAGAAATGTACAATAACCAGAGGGTAGACAAACAGCCATCAAGAGATCCTGCCCATTTGCTTCTAACATAAAATATCTAAATTGCATACCTGCTAAAACAAGATTCCATTACCTGGTGAGGACTTGAGTTATCTCAATATAAGATGTTCTGCCTCAAGATGTGAGGTACAAGGAGCATGCAGGTGCTAGTATTGTTTTAACAAAACAATGTTACAACTAGTACTATAAGGATCTGGTCATTGTGGAGAATCCAACACTTTCAAGTCTATAAGGAATACGATGCCCATTTCGAATAACCTTTGTAGCATACGGCATACTATAACCATTATATAAGGAAAAAATTTAATGGATGGATGAAATGATCATATAGACCAGATTTATGAATAATGGTCTATAAAGTGTTGATAAGAAGAAATGGACAAATACTGTATTCAATTATGAGCAGCATAACAGAGGTTATTAGGTGCGCACGTTGCGCAACGGTTGTCAGGCCCACCTGGGGGTACATCCGAGTGTACCAAAAAAAAACCCCTATTTACATCACCGAGTTTGCATCCATTCGAATGGACTATACACCGATTGGACCGATTGTACACCGATCCGAATGGACCGCACTTGTGGGCCCCAGATGATAGGGTTAGTATGATCGGATGGTGCTGATATTTTGCAGAAAGGAGGGGCCCATGCAGATCAACAAATCCCCGCAGGTCCTGCCCTATGTGGGCCCTACAGCCTAGTGTGCCAGGAGCTCCAGTGCGCGATATCATACACTGGATGACTACTCTCTCTATATATATATATTAATGTTGATATGCATCCATCCCTCACTATTTGGAAATATTCATGTGCAAAAGAGGGAAAGCCACGTTTGTTCATATGCAAAAGAGGAATGTTCATGTACAAAGAGGGAAAGCCACGTAAGTGTCCCTCACCCTATAGTGCACATGAACAATTCTCATGCAGACGCTTTTCCACTCCCACCCGCTTGTTTATGCGGAAAACAGGCGGCAATGTTTATGGGCTTGTGACTCCCCCATGCATCCATCAGGAGGCAATGGTGGCAGTGGTCACGATCATGCAGACAATAGTCATATATGAGACAACATAATAGTTTCTTGATGCTTTCAACTTGAGTCGTGCATACACTACGAACGATGCATACTACCTTCTGATGATGTGAAGGCGGACATAAAGGAAAACGTAGTGGTAGTGGTACTAGTGAAGAATGGCATTTTGAGGGTGACATTAGACGTCAGGCACAGTGGGGCTTTTATGCCTATGGATGGATTCACGGACAAGATCACCTTCCAGAGGGCCAACTCTACATAGAAACCCACTTTTGTATTCCTTTTCCCAAGAAGCCATGGCCCTTGAGCTCTTATAGTGGTAATGACTAATGAGCCCTAGTCAAAGTAGGAGCATCAGTCCTATTCATATGAATTCTTTGATTTTAGTCATCCTAATCAGCCATATGCATGTTCAAGACTGTAATTACTATTACCATGAAAACAATGATATGAAACCTGCACAACGTTCTACATGGTATCGATCTTCATCCACCCAAGTAAATGCTAACACTCCTAGAAAGCTTCTCCCAATGCTTTAGTTATGTTTTAAGTCTTTGTCCAATTAAAATATTATTGGGTGGACTCAATGTTATCAACTCATCACATGTACACCTTTTCTGGAATGGTCATTGGTCAAAGTTATTTACTTCTTTGAGTATATGGCAACTTCTGGCAAATATATTATAATAAAGTACTTTCATAATATGCCTAGTAGAAAAAAAACACATACGATTCTAGCATTTTCCAAAATTCAGAATCTACGAAGATATATTAATTGCAATGTGCTACGGCCACAGCCATATTAGACCTTGGTGTCAAATTGCGGCATGTTGTGGCCACATACCATGATGTATTAATTATCAGCGACCATGACATTCACAGTGACCTCATTTTGAACTACGAGGCTCAGTCCTCATGACGAAATTCTCCCTCATATCCTGTAGGATGAGGTGAATCATGTTTCAAATGATTGTGAGTTGGTGGTGGCGAAGGATTGGTTAAAATAAGACTTCATACAAACTAGGAGATAACTCCGTTTTTCTTTTTTTCCTTTTTTGGTTTAGGTGGTTGATCTCAGATTTGAAATTTGAAATCTAACAGAAATTGCAACAGAGGATGGATCAATGGAAAATGAGAAGGGTTGTTTGATGATTGTTTCTCGTACGTGGATTGAGGTGATGAGCATTGATGCTCTCAAAACTATGATGAGGGAGGGAAAACAAGGGCGGAAGGAATGTGATTTCTAAGTTAACCAAAGCTAAACCATGTTTTATTCCAAATTAATTTACTGGATGCTCAATTATAGAGATTGACTGTAGCTGGAGGGCAATATGGTCATTTATGACAACCTTCAATCTAGAAACCATTGAAACCAATGAAACAGGAAAGACCCGCAATTGGCCATCAGTCAAAGAGTCTTTCTGAAATTGTCAAGATAATCTGTGTATTTTTTGTAAATATCAAAACTGCAAGGGCCTTTTTGTAAATAGAAGCACATGAGCCTATTTGTAAAGAACACATTTTTATGTATGCTTCTATACTCAAGATAGGAGAAAGACAAAAGGATAACCTATCAATTCCTAGGCATTAAAAATTTGTATACCTGAAGGAGCAACTCATATTTTGAGTTAAAGAGGAAAATACTAAAAGCTCGATGTAGCAAGTTCTCAGACTCAATTTTTTCCATCAAATGACCTGTCCAGCAGCAAAACAGTCATGACATATATACCAAGAAGTAATGAAACAGAGACCAGAAAAACAGTCGCGACACTTTTCACTCATTCTTACTGTTGGCAGTTGCATGTTCAAATATATCAAAGGGGTGAAAGGGCTAGATCAATCTCAGAAGAAACACATACACGCTAATTCATGATTTGGGGGGCTAATCTGACACTTCCACACACTGTGTACAGGTGCCAGGTGTACACATTGATGAAAGCATCGAACTATTGATGGAAATGCAAGTGGCTGGAGGCTCTTTAGATCATGCGTATCTTCAATCATCTTAAGACAAGAAGATTCAAGTAGGATCACCAAAGGAAAAGGAAGAGTAGAAGAGTAATTATGATGTAAAACAAAAGAGAGACGTGTCTAATTCAAGTCCAACAGAGTTGGTCCAGACGAAAATCAGATCTAGTCTGGGTTCTCATGCAAACAAATCTGATTTAAGCCCGGACATCAACAACCACTTCAAATTCTTGAATCAATATATAAGCAAGCGATGAAAATATACAAACAACTCAATGCTAGATGCCTAAGATGACACTCTCTGGTGTATGTAGTTTGCAAACAACTGATGAACTGTGAACGACTGTCCTACAAACGACTTTACAAAGGAAAACTCCAATTTAATATACACATGCAAGACATTGTTTGTAACATATTTTATACCCAAAGAAAAGCTATGAGTAAAGCATTTGACTAGTGTTTGATTGAAAATCAAACCTGTAATTCAGCCCAAAGTAAGCTATATAAGTGACGGTCCTCCCCAGTTGAGGGGCATTCGTTGATAAAATCTTCTCCATCTCTTCCTACTCGTTTTAGTCCAAGTTTGCACATAGCCATAGCCAAGATTGAGATAACATTCCTGAGTTTGCTTCCCTCTTGAAAGACAATGAAATCAATAGTATCCTCTTCTCAATGGGGATACTAAAATTTCAAATTGCAGTTGGATCCTGCTCGAAAACTCTAGCAGGCCCCACCTATGATGAATCCAACCCCCTCATACTCATTACACTTAATGAATTAGCACTCATCATTTATCCCCAATCAACACTCATCAAGGATCCTCATATTGCAATTTTGCAACCAAATCCATAAGTATGTAGTCATTTATATACGTATGAACATATGTACTTAAACAAAAAGAGAAAGAGAGGGATGAATATTACAACTTATGTTGCTCATAATTTCATTCAACCAATCTGTACCTTCCATCTCAAATACAGATGATCC
Organism: Persea americana; assembly: GCA_029852735.1. Classification (NCBI taxonomy): domain Eukaryota; kingdom Viridiplantae; phylum Streptophyta; class Magnoliopsida; order Laurales; family Lauraceae; genus Persea; species Persea americana. The sequence continues at coordinate 65,059,740 of CM056816.1, forward strand.
CATTCATCCAATCGGTTTTTTCTTTTACAATGGTCAGGATCGCCTTGTGTAACAAATATTTTTTGAAGCAGGAAGTGTATATGAAGACATTTTAACAACACAAATTCTTGCATCAGCGTTCTCATGATTAATGGAAGTACGACTATTCATGGGATGAAAAAAATATATATATATTCAATAGATTTAAAGGAAAGAGTCCACTTACAATTATATTTAGAGTCGTGCCCAATGACATGGTCTTTCTCATCAACCAAGATGCACCTGTATAGTGATACCAAATGACCAATGTTACTGACCTCACCACAAGCTAACGATACTGATAAAAACATTAAGATACTTGCGTGTGCATCATTTATTCTAAAGGTGTCCATACAAGATTAACCAATTAAGGAAGAGTGTATCACAGTATCAGAAAAACTGATAGAGATTAGATGGAATAGAGAGAGGAAAAAAAATCCTTTATCATGCAATTGTACATGTGCTGTCAGCTGTCGTTCAAATTAATTCATTACATGTTGGATTCACAGCAATTTCTCATGTAACAACCAAAGGTGGTTCACATTGGCTTCTTTTTTAAACTGTAACATGACTTGAACCTGCAACCTTCCTGAATGTGCCAAAGAAGGTGTATAGTGTGATAGTAATTACATATGCCATGCTATTTGGCAATTGACACGAATCGATTGAAGCAGTGCTCATTGTAACTACAACAGTGATGAGTGGGTGAATAAGGATTAAGAAGCACATAAATAAAACAAGATGAAGGGAGAAAAATAGGGGAGAAGAAGTCAATGGCTGGTGATCATATACATAGTTATACCAACATTAGCAGTGGTAGAGATGTATGTGGAAGGAAGGGACCAACGAACCAACACCTTCTGAGGATTCACTTCCTATTGGGGAGAAGATCATTTGATTGCCTGCAGTCGATAATGATCTTTAAATAATCCTCTCATCTCAGTCCAAATCCTTTCATGTCTGTCTGGAATTGGGATTTGGAAGTAAAGAGAAATACAATTCCCCAAATCAGAATTTTTTTTTTCTCATTTGGAAATTGAAAATCCGGGAGGAATTGGAACTGAATGGGAGGAAATGACTGAAACCCAAATTCTAGTATTCTACCGAATGCTTAAATTCAACGGTTAGTCGTGTAAATTCCTTAAAAAGGAAAAAAAAAAAAAAAAAGTAGAATTCCATCCATCTGAAATTCATGCCAAATTGCGCATCGGATGATCTGGAAAAGAAAGAGAGAAAAAAAAAGACTCAACTCGTCTTCGAACATGAGACGCCTCTGGACATCGTCCATGGAAGAATCCAAAGCTTCTTTGTCGGTGGCAACTGAGGAGGTGGAGGAGGAGAAGGATTTCCAAATCGGCGATCGGACGGAGAAGAAGACGCGCGTGGGAGAGGAACATGGAAATGGAAGCAGTGAGCCTCCTCTTAATCCTACTCCCTTGAAGGTGGTGGTGGTGTAGCATGGCATGAGACGCACACGGGAAGTGTATGCTGATGCTGCAGAAGAGACTGTGGAAGCGGCTCTTGAAGCGATGTTGAGGAGAGAGCAGGTCGCAGGAGAAGACGATGCCATTTTCTTTTTTCTTTTTTTTCTTATCTCTCCTCTCCTCTCCTCTCCTCTCCGGTTTGGGGGACAGCTACTTACTCAAACACGTCCCGTGGAACCCGTTATTTATAGGTGATATCGGATCTTATTTTGTATATGAGCCACCAAGAATTTTGTGTGGGTGAGATCCATGGTGGAGTTGGGCAGGTACTTCAAATTAGAGGATCCGGTATCTAGATGTACTCGCCCACTGTCAGATTACTCTGGTGGAATAAAAAACAAGCGAGAAAAAAATAGAGGCGTATTAAGGTGGGATCAATGTTTGACCTATTTACCTATAGTGAGCAGGTCGATGTGAGAAATACTTGGTTTCAATGGTTTCGACTTGGATATTTGAGCGTCACTTATGGTTTTGCTGTCTTCAGCCAAGAAATTTCTCTCATTTCTGGTGTCATGGTAAGATCAACAACATGTGGGATGATATGAGCTCATTAGCAGAAAGTAGACACATCCTAGCTATATTATGGACCCACTAAGCCATTGATACCCACTCTATCAAAATGAGAAGAAAAAAAAAATCAAATCAAATCAAGTTTATTGGATTGTTCTGCAGATTTTCCGTCTGGACAGCTACACAAGACAGCTTGTGGGTGGGCTCCACTTGAGAAGAATGGAAAATGACAAGTGGTAATCGCAGATGATTAGCCTATTAACAGTTTAAAGTTGCTAACCCTTTCGACTTACGGCCTTGGAGTTAGTTTCATGTTAGTTTCTTCTCTTTTTTTTTTCCTAAAGTAAGTGATTTAGATATAATAATTAAGATGATCTTCAAAATGTAACCTTTAGATGGTGAAAATAGAGTCCAATTGAATCAATCTCTATATAAATTTCTTTTTTTTTTTTTTTTCATTACAATATATCATACCTAAGTAACCCTTTGAAAATGAGTTTGGGCGAGTGATGGGTGGAATTGAAAGCCATTTTTGCCTTCCCTTTCCAGTCGGTCGGTCGAATTTTAAAACGTGCTCTACTGTGGCTATTATGTGACCAATGACCATGACCTTTTTTTTTTCTTTTTTTTTTTGATATATGCCTGCTTCCTCATAAATAACTAATGCCTCTCCTTCACCACATGATTCTCTCCGTCCAGTCCACTGTAACTTATAGGTTCGTCGACAATGGCACGTGCTGTGCTAAAACTGGAGGACTACGTGTCTACGTTGCGCTTCACGTGTAGCGGTGTTGCAATCCGGCGGCCAGAGATTTTCGGAAGAGATGCCAGTGAACGGGCCCAGTGAGTGTAAAGGTGGTGTTGTCCACTCCATAGTCCACAGCGAAGCCTCTTTTTCTTTAATGGACAGCAAGCATGGTCTCAAGTAACATACTGAAAACATTTTCCTTTAACATGCCAATCCACTTGTAGGCTTGTAGCCCAAGTGGTGAGAGGCAGAGGTAGTTATACAGATGATGGGAGAGGGGGATTTCTTCGGCAAATGTCATTGATGGGCACCTTTAATTTTGAGGGTCTCAATCTCAATCTATTAATGGGATCTACGTCCTCTTTCAAAGTCCGATTAGAACATTTGCATGTAAAATTATTACAAGAATATATCACAGTATTATTTGGTTTACTTTAATCTCGATTGATGATAAAAAAAAAAAAAATCATTACAAAAAAAAGAGAGAGAAAGAAACGAAAAGAAAAGAAAAGAAAAGAAAAAAAAAAAAAAGAGCACTACTGGTGACACTGATAAATAACAGTTTGTAAGAACACGGATAGGCACAGCATGTTTTTCACGGAGGATGTGGATGTGGACTTTGTTGCGAAACCCGTGTGTTGGAGTGGGATCCAGCATCAACAAATAGTCGGAAAATCAAATTATGAGATGCAATCAAAGACATGAAGCACATTTCGCCCTAGACAATACCCCCACCAGAAATTCAGATCAAGAGAGAGGCCTTTTTTTCCCTCTCTGAAAGATGGAGGGAGGTCTTTTATCAGGGTCATTTTTTTTTTTTTATCTGTATCAAATTGAAAGGCCCTAAAATCTTAGAGATAGAGAGGGCCATTAAATAGTCTCACTTGAGCTTGAAATGATTACTTTGCCATTACCCTAATAAATTGAATCATAAAAAACGTGAAGCTGCTTTTTTAATTGTTTGTTGTATATTGCGTACTCATTTATTTAATATCCTTCATTAGAGTGCATTTTACCATGAAGTTTTAGGCCAAACAAGCAAGTGTGCGATGAAAAGGATATATTACATATTGGTTGGACCGAATGGAGAATATTCCAAAGAAATTAAGCTTAAGAATATATGGATTTATCTAAAAACACTCTGCCCATTAAGAGTCCTTAAAAATTCCTTTAACTTTAAGATAACACTGTTTTCTCTCTCTCTCTCTCTCTGTTTTTTTTTTTCTCTCTTTTCTGTACAAGTTTAGATAACACTGTTGACTAGCCTCTTGAGACCACCCTTCCATTTTTCCCCTATCGATCTAAGCAATTTAAAAGACCAAAATTCCTCTCAGTTGTAAATTGTAAAACTTTGTGTAAATCCAATTAAGTTGGTGTTTACTTATTCGTTTACTTTTAGAGATTATGATTTTAAATGGAATCACATGTGTAATGGAATGGGTAAATGGAGAGTGAGCAGGCACAGATGTGGATTAGTTGCATTTGTCACTGTAAGCCTACAATAGCCGCCCGCGACAGAGGATCCGGCCTACCTTAACTGACTTCAACGTGATTCATACTAGCTGCCATTACGGACAAATCCTTGCTTGGAGGAGTACGAAAAGGATATGAGTTCTTTTCAAAATCAGATTTTAGATTGTCAGATAAGAATTAGGTACATTTTTGCTAATGACTCTTCTGGTAAGGGATGTAGACAGGGCAGGACCATGGTATCTTGAGCTGGATTCATTTTTTTATGGGATGGAAGATGGATCCAAATTGGACATGATAATATGTGCTGGATCTGAATATGGTATTGTGAAGGGACGTTTGTTTTCCACTTAAGATTACTAAAAGGGCAAGTATATAAAGTAGTGTTGTAGACAAGACTTCAACTCTTCTGGGATTTGAATTACTTGGTTGACGGTGGGTATTCATTTCTCGTCTTCCCTTGATTATAGAAGGAAGGAAAGATTGTTTGATGCTCAATTTTTAACATTTAATCTTCATTTTTAACCACTTAGGACCCTCTTTGAAAATTTCCCTATATTCAATATGCAAACAAACATGTCTTCCACAGTTGAAGGATACAGTTTTGGACCCGAATCTGAAAAAAGTGAAATTCACACACAAGTATATATCAATGGATCTCAAATTAAATTTGTGGGGGTACACAAGTGGTTCTCTCAACTCTGACAATATGATAAAGCTTTGGGCTCTTGGGACATGTTTTAACTCATGATTCCCGATTCTAATCTTGTAGTTGGAATACACAAGGATCACAGTATGTATCTGAACACTTCTATATCCTATATGCACGGATCCCGATGTGGATCCAAACTTCTCCAGGTCCCATGCCTAATTTTTCCTGGAGTGGGGAGAATATTTAGAAAATCAGATACCCATAGCTTTCCTAGGATTTAATTTAATACCGTCACACAGCTTGGTAATCATTTTCCATGGAAAAAGAGTTTATCTGATGATCCCTTGTAGGTCTCTTGCCTATAAATTATTCACTAATCCCATTTGATAGAAAGACATTGCTTCGAAAATCAATATAAATTTAAAAACACCCAAAGTCATGGTTCTACTAGAGAAGAAACCAGCATATCACTCTTAAGTGCACTGTGACATGACATGATACCCCGGCATGAATACTGATTTTACACATAAAAAGTGAAATATAAGATCGGATATGATACAATATGCTGCCTATTTTGAAGTATCCGGGCACCATAGGCGCTGTCTATAAACCAACTTGTAACATCATTGGATACAGAATGTGATCGTTAACCTACGAAGAAATTATAAAAATACATCAGGCATAGTGGCAAAGTGGCATTCACTTATGTCATTGTTACACAAATTGTTGCAAAAAGAGAGAGAAAAAAAAAAAACTCTTATTCATAACAAAACTGTTCAAGAGAGAGCAAGAAACACAATCTGATATACAAAGAATATTATTAGGGCTCTTCCTTTAATGGTAAAGAACAAGATAAGCTTTAAAGTTCTAGTCGATGTGCTAAATTCTCTTCCAGCAACAAAAACTTAAACAATAATAAAAACCTGCAAATGCAACTACTCACGCCCAAAAAGGAGCATTTTCGCTTGGAATTGCATATTACAAAGTCATAGAATGAGACGATATAAAAAGTGTTAAGAGAGAGTGGAGTGTAAAATTATATCATATCAACTTCAGAGCATAGGCCCTATCAGAGCCATGAGGGATGCAGCACCCTCATGATGGAAACTAAGGAATCCTAGAGTCCATATACAGGATGATTACTGACAATTTTATCAGGGAGATTAGTGAAAAATATGGACATAAGGATTCCATGGTTCCATTTTAGGATTCCATCGCACAATCAATGAGACAATGTAAGAACACTTTGAAATCCTCACCTTGATGGATTCAAAGGTATGTTTCATGCATACATATGGCAGGTAAAATCAACCATCAATCAGTTGAGTCTTTAGTCATTGATTCTGAAGCATCCTCTCTCTCCATTCCACCATTGGGATTCATCTGCAACCCATAACCATCTTTATCTACTGATGGCTCTCCAACCAGACAAACTGACTCTCTACCAGTACCTGCTTCTTGCAGAAGCTCTGTATCTGAATCCTTATCTGTTATTTTTACCTCATCTGACTCTGAGTCACTTTCTTCAGAGCTACTTTCGTTTCCCAGGGTTTCGGGTAAACCACTTTCCTCCATCTCCATTTTGAATTCTGTGTTGACCATTACCTCAGGTACTGCAAGTCGCTGCTGGATTGGCACTGCATTTCTGATAATTGGTCCAGTTTTCAATCTTTGCCTGTACTCCTCCATCTCGCTTTTGTATCGTTCCTTGTCCTTGAGTCCTCTCTCTTGATAGACCTACCAAATCCAAATGAAATATATATATATATATATATATAAAAGTTTCTGCATAAGAAGAATAAAAACATCTGATTTGGGTTGCTGGGAAGCAGTGCCGGTTTTCTTTACTATCTTAAGCTATGAATTTTGAAATGTAAAAGGATGGAATTGATATATATATATAGGGAAATATTCATATATAGATAAACCATGACTGGCTCCACCAAAAGAGAAAATCTAGATGCCATTTGAGACAATTTTGGCAGGTACAAAAAGAATAGAAACAACCACAGGACAGAATTGAATGTTACAAAGTTCAAAAAATTAGAATGGGAAGAACAATGTAAACAGATAAGACATGTTAAATTGGTGGTTACAAAGAGCCTGGATTTAAATTAGGTTGAATGACTGAAAAGTAGAACTTAAAAAATGATCCAACATAGATGGGACAATGCATTGCAGATGAAACTTAAAAGCATTGAATTAATATTGTTGAGTTGGTGATTTCTTACCGCTCTCTCAGTCTCTGATAGTTTGTTCCAGAGATCACCAATCATCCTACTGATTTCTCTGTCCTTTCCAGGATGAAGTGGTTTCAGCCTGGCATGCTGCTCAGCAAAGAAGAAATTATAACCACTTCTGTTGGACTTTGGATGGGAGGGGTCTCTTTTTCTCATCTCAGACTTTTTTCTCCGCCGTCGTCGGCGAGTACCTGGCACTGGGACATCATTGGCACTGCTGGTGGCAATTGCAGTGCACTGTTGCACTTGCGTCATCGAGAACTCAGGAATGTGATACAGGACACCTTGAAGCTTCTCTGTACCCACTGTGACAGTGACAAGATAGCCATATTCGAATTTCCCATCAATGACTCCAATCACCGGACAACCCATAGATGATGGCAGACTTGCTGCAATCAAATAATGACATATGAGCAGCTAGCTTCCAAAGGGCCCTAAATACCAGATTAAGCACAACCAGAATCTCCTTATCAGAGATAATCAAAATAATTGTTAAGGCATTTCCACAGAACAGAGTTCGCAAAACTGAGCTTCTAATGTTTAGTTGAGTGCATTTTTTTGAGAGGGGGAAAAAAAGAACCAACCTCCAGATGGAAAACACTCCCCTGTGCTTCTCCTCCGCTTTTGGGAGGATGCCTGAGTTTCTGAAATTGGGAGCACAGGTGTAACCATCCCCGGAGCTGGAATGGTGGTAGTAGCAGTCTGTAGCGGAGCTGCCAAATACAGTACTGAATAAGAAAGCTTGCACAGTAATAATGATGATGATATTGATGACGATGACAGCGATGACAAGATGTTAGCTATACAAACCAGTAGGAGGCAAGGTCCAGCCTTTGGATCCAAAGAAATAAATTTGCTCATAATGTTGAATCAGGGAAACATAATATTTTCGCAGGACAAAAGATGCGTTGGTAGCTGTTGAGGGGAAACTAAATGTAGCAGTAACATCTCTCCACCTCCTTTCTTTAATAACCTGCCATTGGTTGCAAAACAGTCATTAGTAAATGGTAGAAGAAAAGAGCTCAATGGTCAACATTATGATTATTGATGAAATCAGGAAATAATCCACTAACTTGGTTGCCTTCAATGATTTGTAGAAGTTATCAGTAAGTTTTGCAACATTTCATAATCCATCAAATTATCATATTCATCCATTAAGAGTATGTTTGTTGGGACCTGGGGAAAGGATTTGAGCTTTTCTGTTTAGGAAAGAGTAATTCAAAATATGGGATAGGCATTGTAGTCAATAGAGTAGAAAGGAGGAGATGCCAGTAGAGGTTAAGGGAAAAAATGATATTGTATAATGGCTAAGAACAAACCAGAAACAAAAATCTTAAAATGATGTTAGTGCTCAAGCACAACCAAGATAGATTATGTGAAAGTGATACAACGAAATTCCGTGGCTTAAAGGTTGGTATAAGATAAGGAGGGAAATTATTGTAATTGGAAGAGTACAACAGAGCACATGATATGATTCTCGGTACAAGAATGGGATAGGGGAATTTATCCTCAGCTTTTGATCTTGCAATAGCTAATTTGTACTTTGAGAAGAAAGAGGGACCACCTTGTCACATCCACGATTGGGCTTAATGGGATACAGTAAGATTCCGTTTTACTAGGATGTAAAGAACAGTCAATCTGCAATCATCCCAGGAAAGTCTTACTGCACATCGTAGGTTATTGATTTTGGATGCTCTGCCAATAGAATACCTAATTAGGAAATGATAAATTTCACTAAAATAAAGGAATATATAAAGAGAGAAGTTAACAACATCTAAGAAACAATTACTCTGGAAGGACAACTGGAATTGGGTTATGAACTCTAAGGAAGTATGGATCAAATGGCAGGCTTTATTTTACAAGTTGCCAATGATTCTTGACTTCAATATAATCTAAATAATATATTATGCTAAAAGAAAAGAAACCAGTTGAATAAAGTTATGAATAAAGAATGCTTCTATATCTTTACACAAAAAAGAAAAAAAAAAAAAGAAAAAAAAAAAAAAAAAAGAAAGAATGCTTCAAAATCATTGCAGCATTCCATTGCTCTGAAATACAACCAAATAAATGTTAAAAAAGATTTTTAAAAAAGTAATATTTTCTACATATAACTCTTCTTCCCATTGAACTCCCCAAGTTTACGACCTTCCATTTGGTCCAAAACTCATTAAAATTCAAAGCACAATACAATTATCACCAACATATTTCCTTTATTCTCCAATGTCGTCCCTTCACTCCGTGAACCTATATAACTGAGACTTTGTTGAGCATCCTGGCTAAAGCAATGCCAAGGAAGAACTTCGTGTTTCTATCCCACTCTATAACCCACCTGCTTCTGAAGCCATTTAATCCTCCCTTCATTGACATTTGACAGAAATCCTTCTCCACATGACCCCTACGAAAACCTTCTATGATTTCTTTAGATCCGACTGCCTAGTCCACTCCATGTCCTTTAAAGTGCCACTCTCTTTTTTTCTTACCGATAGCTTAGATTTTCCCCAAAAGAATGTCTTTTCTATGCATAACAGTCATTTTCCATTAACTCCTTGATCCTAGCCATCATACATTTAAAGTTTCCAATAAGCCTGAAGCCATTCAACCTTGAATCTCACATTCTGTCCAAAAATTTCTAATCAACGATGGACAGTGACACATTTCCATTCACTAGAGCTAAAAAAACAAATGAGATTCAGCCCAAAGATTCAGTCATTGGGTACTGGATATCACACAATGGTCTGATTCAGGCTTTGATGAAGGAAGCCAATAAACTCCAGGATACAAGTTCTCCCAATGCATGGAGACTGGAGTCTGTCCAACAAGTTAAGCTATTACGACAAGCATTTCTATAAGACAGTAATTTCTTTTTTTTATACATAAGATGATGGTTAGACGAACATTCCTATATAAAGCTGAAAGTTAGGAAATGGAGAAAGGACAGACAAAGCACATGTGGCAAAGCTGTGTGCGCCACAATGGATGTTTAAGTAAGAAGGGATACGATAAGAATCAAGTACATACGAGAAAACCTATGGGTGGCACTGGCTCCAACTGAAGAAAAAAAAATTCAAGTTTTGGCATCTAAAATGTTTCCAGCAGGTGACCATAAGACCAAAAACTAGCCCCCCTGCAAGAACTGAAGTTTGTAAGGACAAGTGAGCAGCATAGTCGGAAATCCTCACTTGCATCAGTGTCACAACTCACAAATAATGTTAACATTATTCACAACAGAGCTATAAATGGAAGATTTTCAAACCTTCGAATTTTTCTCCACTTATGAACTTGAAAAATACCACAATTAATAAAAACACAAAAATAATAATAAATTATCAATATTAAAAATTATTTTAATTTTCATTAAATTTATAGATGGAAAATATCATGAAAATATTTCAAAATTATTATATTCATATTGGTGTTAACGGATTATTAATAATGCCACACCCTGATAGATAATATTTTGATGATGAAGCACCAATGACCAAGGAATACCATGCAAAAGATAACACTTGCAGTTGAAATTATGATGATTGAGTACCTATTATATCACCTTTCAGAGACAGAATTTAAAGGTTAGTGCACGTGAAGATTCTCTCATGCAAGTTGATGTGTGGCACAGATAAAAAGCAATTGTCAATCCAAAAACATTGACAACCATATTTAACATACTCATTTCACTCAAGTTAAAATACAGAAGATGACTAAAACTAAAAAAAACCATTAGATTTTTTTTTTTGGAATGATAATCATTATAAATCTTAACATTAAACTTTTAGTCATGAAAAGATTCTCTCTACCTTTTCAAGGCCACCTCGAGAAGTGACTTCCACAAAAAGGTGATGCAGATCGAGCTCTTTTCCCCCTATAATTGGAACCCTAGAAAAAGTTATCCTTGTCAACATGAAAGGACTAGAACAGAGAGTAAAAGTCCCAAAGCATAATACAATCATGAGAGTGGAGAAAGGAAGGCATCATTTTAAGACTTATAGAAACCGGTTTAATCAAGGTTTTTATATGATCAGAATACGAAGAAAGAAAGAAAATGACTAATCTTCCCTACAGCATTCATGCAAAATAGGAGCATAAGACACCTAAGACACAGTTTAAAATTCAATGTGATGTTTTGGTTTGTATGAGATTGAAGATTAATCAATAGTCCAATGGTTGACGACTACATTGCTGTATATTTTAAATTAGTATTTGCATGTTTGAATCAGTCTAACTCATTGCGTGTTTATTACATTGTGATAGTATGATTTACATCATTGTTTCATGATCTTAAGATCCGTTTTTCTTTAATGATTTTTTGAGAACATGACTGAAACCCATAGCCTCCAACTGTGCTACAGGCTGTTGTCATGACCTAAAGATATTTTGCTGCTGTATTATTTATTTATCAGAATACAGTTGATTCCAATACATTAAATTAGTTATTTTATCTTTATCCAAATCCCCACCCTCCCCGAAGCAATTTCTAGACTTATGACGTCAGTAGCAATTAAACAATAACAAGTGCAAGATAAAGACTGAATATGTTACAACAATACAACATTATGAGAGAGAAGTAAAAGTGGCCACAATCGAACAGGAATGTCAAAATGTTGATTTTTGTTATAATGACTTACAGCTAACATAGTTGGCATTTATCACTTACATGATCCATGATTTGGATTTTTCTTCAATTTTCATTTTTTTCTGTGAAGTTGAAAATATGCCTATCTATGAAAATGTTCGACGCCATTGGTATGCACTTTTGAAAGAAGCAGGTAAAAATTCAGGAAGATGAAATCATGGACCATGATTTCATCAAAAGCTGATTGCTGTTTCCTACAAATGATGCCGGTATGTACTACCTATTGAAGTTTTTTTCATTTCGTCATTAAAGATAAATTTATTGAAAAACAAACAGTAAAAACAAAAAGTTAATCAAGGAGATAAACCATGTAAAAGAAAGAAAAAAGGCAAATAGCAATGAAGACAAATTATATCTCCCTGGAATTGTTGCAGTGGTAAGAGACCCTCCATTATGCAGGTGGGGGTGCAAGTTTGAACCAGTATAAGGTTGTCCTCATGCTCTCTATGGAAAGACCAGCCACCACTAGGGCAGCACATCAAAACCAAAAACAGAAACAAAATTACAACGATAATGAGACCTCCACAACTAAATTAATTTAAGACACTCTATTTCTTGATAATGCACCTGCCTCACATTCTATTCTCTTGGAATATGAGTATTCTCTTAATCTCCTTAACCATCAAATCCATCAAATCCCTTCACCAAGGATGTTGAGGAACACCTTGTTCCCATCTTATACTACTGTAAGAATCGGCCTCCATTACAAGGGAACCCACGCATGAACATTAAATAACTTCAACCCCTTTTTAGTTTCCATGATATCAGCTCTCTTCGAGTCTCATTCCCATAATAATTAAATACATTAGATTTTGTTGCCTGGTCTAAGGCCTTGCAATGGACAATCATAGCTGATTGTAAGGGCATAGGGAATAACCGGCAACATTAAAGTGACCTGATTACTTGTAAAATGCTACTCATATCATTAGCTAAAAGGGATGTTGTTCCCCAAAAACTATGCCATGTATCCTATTTTTTTCGAATCAGTACATAGTTGCTGCTGTGAAAGTTGCAGAGGACCTGGATATTGAACAAAGAAAGGGGAAGAGAAGGAAGAATAAAGAAAAGGAAAAAAAGAAAGAAAGAAAGAAAGCCATACATGTAGGAATGGAAATTTCCTGTTTCCGCCAAAATTTGTCACTTCTGAGTTCTGGCATACTCAGCCTCAGATGAAAAATTTGTGACTGGATTGCTGAAAATGGCGAAACAGGTCTAAATCTTAGATTGAAATTTTTGTGGGCGGTTGTCCAGTTTGATGGCTTGCCCAAATCAAATAAACAGTGTTCACGGCTGAACCAAACCAAATTCGACCCCTACTTGATATAACACTTTTTCTTGATCGGTTCCAACAAGCTACAATAGGCATCTTTACTTTTACGCTTCAAAATTGCTGCCGCAACATTCAGCACAACTTTATTCAATCTGTAATTTCTCTTTTATAGGTAACTTTCCCCAAAACAAATGAGAAATTTTCCTCTCTCTCTTTTTTTTTTCTCTGATGAACTCCCTATTCTTGGGCTGTCTTTAAGAGAGCAAACAGCCTACTGAATTTTGTCCAAATGTACAAAACAGAGTGAAGGATGGGCCAAAGGTTATTTGCATGGAGAATAGCTCAAGCAGTTGGTAAGGGCCTGTCTTCCACTTCAAGTGGATCTCACTTTCTTGTATTATTTAATCAAGCAACCTCTAGCCCATTTGTGTTTTTGCATGAGATTCCCCATAATTTTACATGGAAATCATTTTACATAACATAAATAATAGCTAAAGTCATTTTTCACACAATCGTTTGACCTGGAAAGTGACATTTTAATGAAAATACTGAAGATTTCCTTTTCAAAACCTATTCATTTCATTTTTGAACTCATCTCATTTTAGAAGCTGACTGCTGCTCTTTTAGTTGAAAAAGAAAACCATTAAGTATTATGTTAGGGATGTTCTAAAACTTCCATTTCCTGTTCTCATCTTTATTCCTTTCACTTCAACCTTCTCTCTTCTCCTTCCACTTCTACCCTTCCATCTCTTCCAATGAATCATTCATCACAAACACCATTTTCAGTTTCAGTGAACCTTTCAAATAAAAATTAAAAAACAATTTTATATGTTACGGATTTCAACATTTTTACCCCTGACACGACACAAAACAACAAATTTTCAAAAAAAAAAAAAGACAAACAGAATGAAGACACCCCCAAAATATGCAAGGTGAAAACAACCCAAAATATAATTCAATGGATACAAACTCGCTAGCAAAGGAATGAGAAATACAACTGATTATTCGAAACAAATACAAATAAATGCAACTCACTGACATGAACTTGGTTCCCATTATTGTATGGAGCTTCTCCAGAGTCTCCATGAAGAGCTTTGGATCTCTGGCCACGTCCTCATACTTGGCGAGGGGTGGAGGGTAGGGATGGTAACTAGGTGACGCGTCTGTTGCCGCCACCTGTGGAGAATCGTAAGAAGCAGAGGACACCACAACTAACTGCTTACCCCTTTCATCATTCCCTCTCCCGCCACTCATCATTCACAACCACTCCCAATGAATTTATGGTCTGAAAATGCCACATTAGTACAACCCATCAAAGATCACACACCAAAACTACAAAAATAACAAAAATATTGCATTAACAAACATTTTCTTTTAAAAGTTTGAAAGAGGGAGAGAGAAAATGATGAAATAAGAACAAAAATGTAAGTAGCCACTCAAGATTCCAATCAGATGTAGCATTGTTTATCCACCCAAAAGATTTGAAAATTAAAGAATCTCACAAAAAAAAAAAAAAAAAAATTGTACATTAGAAAGAAACCCATAAAGCCATTGTCTCTAAAATGTTTTTGAAGATTCTAAAAGGAATTACTTCTCGACAAGAGATTTGAAAACCGAGGAAAGCCTCTTCAAAACACCTTATTAGTTAGGATATCCTTACAAAAATATGAATAAAATGGCCCATTAAAAAATAAGGGATAAAAACCAGAAAGTATGTTTCATGTTGAGACAGAGGTGTTAAGAATAAATTCGAAAGGGAGAATTTTTTTTTCAATCCAATTGAAAACCAAGGAAAACCCAGTTGAGAAATACAAATGAAGAAATGAACCCAGAAAGCCTGTTGTTAGATTCTAAAAGGATGGAGAGATTTTTTTTTTTAAAAAAAGGTATTATTTCTCATCCTCATAGATTTACATGACAGAAGAAAAAAAAAAAACATATTCAAGTGCAAATAGAAATAATCCTGTTCCCTATTACTGTTCATAGAAGGTGGCCAAGTAACAGAACAAGAGGAAAGATAATTTTAGAAGCCTTTTTTTTTATTTATTTTTTTTACCTTTTTATCTCCTCTTGGGATTTCATCATCAAATATTCAAACCATTACGTGCAAAACACAAAAGTAATATAATATAAAATAAGAACATACATCATATAACAGACTCCCTTATTATAGTTGCAGAGACGTACACTCATAGATTGGCTCTTCCAATATAAACATGCATCTTAAATAAAGTTTGTGATGATGAAACGAAATGGGAGATAGAGAGGGAGAGAGAGGAGAAGGGAAAGAAAATGTATGTGCATGAATGGTAGTTTAAAACCCACCCTGGATTTTGATTTTTAGATTAGAAGGGAAAGGTAACAAAAACATGGAAGAGATGTAGAGAGAGAGAGAGAGAGAGAGAGAGAGAGAAGAATGTGAGGTTATGAAAACGTGTCGTATAACTCCGGCCTTAATGCCTTTAATGGGATAAGAATCAAGTGGAGACGTGTTGCCGTGACAGGAGCTTGAGGAGTTAATTTGGCATTTACATTCTAGACTAAGTCTTCAACCGGTTACAAACTTGTTAATGCTATGGTTACCAACCTTCTTATCTAAAACCGTCCCCATCTTAATACTATATTATTACCCTTTTGCAAATTATTTAGGGTGGCAATGGATTGGTTACCAATGGATGTTGACCACCGAAAACAGAAGATTTGAGCCCAGGCCAAGCCTAATGCATTTATTAATTGGGTTGGAAATAGTGTTAACGAATATGATCTGTAATTATTTGACCCGAAATTTGTTCCAATCCGTCTTATTTAGTTTAATTATTCGTCCCAACACGTAGGTTGCCTTTAAAATAGAAAAAATAAAAATTGAGGGTGCTAAATATAATTTTTTTAATTTAAATATAAAATAAGAAAATACCTTTTTTGGCCTTTTGGCTTAGAGAATTTCGTGGCCTCCACTCTGGAGCCCATTTAGTAAAAATTTAAATAACAATATGGGCTCTCATCAATTTTTATTCTAATAAAATATATTTTAATATGAATAAGCTAGCCAAGTTTCACTCTAATATGAAATAGCTTGTCAAATATAAATTGACATTTGCATTGATTTAGTAGAATTAATTAGATGTATCATATATTATTTTTATATTTTAATATATATATATATAATATTTTTTTCTAAAATGTTTCACCGAGATTTCTAAATCGGCCAAAATATTTTATTTGGAGGCCAAACCAAAATGGCGTCCGATCGGAAAGTCACAACTATGGTTGGAAATGCCTAGGGGTGTTATGGGTCAAAACCTTCCAGGCCCAGACCACTTTGGATCTGGTTTGGGTGTTGGGTTTTAGTACTCAGGCAAGGCCTGGATTTAGACTTTTGGCCTGTTTAGTATTTGGGCTGACCTTGGATTAAGTGATAGAAAGATCAAAGCCAGGCCCACCTGGCCCAAATAAGTATATGCTGTAGTTAATTTCTTATTTGGCAAAAACAAGTATTCTAAGGCCCAATAAAGTGATGGGAAGTCCGGCCCATCTGGCGGACTGACTAGATGGGCAGGCTTGATATGAGTAAGGTGGGCCTGACCCATCCCACGAACTTACTGTCAGTGGCGGTGGCCAGATAAGGGTTTGCATTTCTAATCAGGGCCAGGTCTGGACATGCCTCGGCTAGGCCCGACCCAGCAAATGAACACCCCTAGAAATGCCAATCCAAAGTATTGAATTCCTAGGTCGGGTTGGTAGGTTGTACAGTAGACTCAGCCAATTTGGGTTAGGGTTGGTTGAAGAGCATGTATAAACTCAACCTGAATTTGCCTACTTGTTATTTATTTATTTTGGGAGTCCGGATCCGCCTGTTGTGTAGAAACAAGGAGATACTATTTCATCCAATCAGAATTAGCCAAGCGTGTATGATCTCTTCCTTGAATTTTTCATTGCAAAGAAGCAATTGAGAGGGTGCAAATCAAGGAAGAGATCAATTAAAGATGGATTCCCAATTATTGCCACCTCTTACTGGCACCCTCCCTCATTTTACTTTCCCCATAAAGAGGCCCCTGAATTGGGGCACTTCCGCACTTGTCCTATTTCCGCATTGATGAGAACATAACTGCTTAAATATCCCACATAAATTTAAACTATACATAACCATTGACTTTGAGGACCTAAAATTGCTGATTAAAATGTGTTGGTCAAACTGATATCCTAATCTACGTCCAAACATGCCTATGTAGAGTTTGCTTCTTTTCTTTTTTTCCCCACATCAGCAGCAGTGTCTTACTCGACTCAAACCTGATACTTTCATCAGGTCATGCCAGTCTGACTGGAACTGGCCCATTTATTGCAGCACAGATGACGATCCTAAAACCTTAACCCATTCAAACCTGATAATTTTCAGGCAATTTCGATTTGACTGGAACTCACCCACTTATAGGTCACATGAAACAAAAACACAGAAATCCGAGTGATAAACGTTGGAAAACAAATACATACAAACCATGTGACAACCAATAAAGAGACAGATTATAAACAGTACAAAATATCATCAGCAGATCCTTGATATCGCAAATTATAAACAAATACAGGTCTTTCTCCATCGTCACTTCTCAATTAAAAATTTTGAATGAAAAGAAAAAACCATGTTTAACACAGTTTTCAGGATCGTTTCAACTTAGAAAGCGTGTTTTCCCTAAGCCCCAAACCCTATAACGCAGCAACCAAAATTATCTCCAAGTGAAATTTGCAGGAATCATTCTTGCAGCAAGTGCCCATTGGTATCCACCGGGACCACATTTTCATCCAAGCTTTAACACATTTGAACCTTCACAAGCAATTTTTAAGCTAAACATTGGGAACTTCACTCAAGTTCCATGCATCACAAATTAGAAATACATTCTGTTTTCAACCAAAATATCATTATAAGTCAGGTCTGAACCTCAATTTTTATTTAAATTATGATAAGACGCATAAGCTCCATCAAGATGCCATCCAAACATTTAGAATGGGTGTGGACGTCAAGAGAAAAGAAACAATCGGAAAACTGCCACCATACCATCCCGAGTCTTCCCATGTGTTACAGAGGACTAAAATTAAAAACAGAAAAACAACAAAAGCAGCAGAGCATTGCTGATGGAATATAATTTAAGCATGCTCTCAATCCATCACCCACGCCCAGCCCCACATGCCACACATCCCAATGAGAAAGGCGTGAGTGTTCTCCAACAACCTAACCTTGCTCACTTTGTGCAACACAATTTAGATCCAAAGAATTCCAGAAAATACAAGTACCGTCAATCATGTTGTATACTCAAAGGCCTGAGGGGGCTGAGGCTCATCGTCAACTGCCATGGCAGACGCAGATCCCTGCTGCTGACCTGCTGTCGACCCACCTGCAGCAGGTGAAGCTACAGTTGAAGGAGCATCCGTCAGAGCAAGTACCTCCGGTTCAGTTGGCTTCAGATCCCTCAAGAGAGCAAACCCAGATGGTGCAAGTTTCACTGGCACATATCTGCTTTCCTCTAGAAACTTGATGTACTTCTCTTGAGCAGGCACCACCCTGGCTGGGTTAGTTAGAATCTCAAAAGATGGCTCAGCCTCCGTCCTTTTCTCTGATGGGCTGTCTACCTGAAAATACAGAATCTATAAATATAGAAGGGGAAAAAAAGAGTGACTGAATTACTGAAATAGAAAGTCTGAAGAAAACCTAGGTCATTTATTTAATAATTTCAAATGGCTGGCTTTGGCATACTTAGATACAACCTTTAGGTCGTGCCAAGCCTTCATGTGATTTTAGGATACACGACTGTAACATGGTTAAAGCATTGGCAGCCATCATCATTTCAGAGAAATGAAATGTCAATTTACCTGCATTGAGTCGCCATTCTTCTCAATGGATTTGGAAACCTTTCCTGAACTAGAACCAGCTGAACCCTCTTCCACAAATATCTTCTCCGCTGCACTAGCCTTCTGATCTGCTTCTTTCTTAGCCCTAGCTTTTGCTTTCACAGATGTTGAAAGAACAGCAGTAGGAAGCTTAACTGCAGACGTCGTTGTGGGTGGAGTGATAGGACGGGGGTACTCAAAAAGGGACGGCTTGGCATGTGATAAGAACTCAAATTTTGGTACATTTAGATCATAGTTGAGTCCAATGAAGGCAGTGGGAGAGAAAGAGAGGCTTATGAAATACACAAGAGGATACCAATACCAAAACTGGCTGAAAACAGCAAGTCCAACAACAGCGGTGATTTTATCATGCTTAGTCTTCGAAAGCAGTTTGATTGTCACATTCCTTCCACCAGCGTCAAGAATTCCCGAAGCAAGAATAGCACCCATCTTGCTCATTGTGTCTTCATGCTTATCAAGAACTATTTTCTCCAATTGTCGCCTACAGTGACCAAATCAGAACGGAAAGAATAAGTAAAACACACACACACACACATATATATATATATATAGAGAGAGAGAGAGAGAGAAAGTGTGTACCTGAATGTTCCCACCCGAGAATCGCAAGCTTCACTAGTCTGTACCATGACCATAGCCATTGCTATGAGGGCCCCCTGACGAACAAAATCAACAACATCTGAAGTAAGAGGTTCTAGCAAAGAAATTGCTTCACTCAGACCTGTACCAGCACACGATATTCCCACGGCTAGAGCTGCTCCATATCGAACATGTGGATTGTAAGACTCAGAGAGGAGGGAAACAATTCTTGGAGTCTGCAAATTTTAAGGAGAAGAGGTGAGAATATATTGATATATGAAACAGTCAGCCAATTTGTGAATTGAGCAAACCATCATAACAAAATAAAAGACTAGATAGTAGATAGTGTCAAGTGACCAAAAGGTTAGCAAGTTCCAATGCTTGTTTCATTGCTCAAATCTTGAAACAAAAAGGTAAATGACAAGAAGAATTAAGTACAAAACCAAATGTGCAAACTTGGGTGGAACTGGTAAGAGGTTGATCAAAATAAATACATTAAACATATATTATTAACTTTTACTTTGGAAAAAAAAAAACCCATTGACGAAGCTTTACTAATTAAAAAATGTTCAGAAATAAAAATATAAATTATGTTTTTAAATGAAAAATAAGATACATTTCATAATGTTACGACCTTAGATATATACAAAGGGTTTAGTTAAAAAAAATAAAATCAAGTAGACCAAGGTCAACCATTTCAGAAATCAAGCAATAAATTTGAGGTTGCTCAGACTGTAATGTACAATTTGCTCAGGTTTTTTCAGTTGATACAAGCTGATAGTCTGTGAACAGGTCCACAGATCTATGCAATGAAAAGTACTCCTTCAGTTAGTCAAAACATGGCCTGGACCAACATCATCCAAGGTAAATAAAATAAAATAAAAAACCAACCTGTTCAGGATCGGAGTATAGAACAAATCCAAGGGCAAGAACAGCAGTCCTCCTCACATCATCGCTCACATCCGACACAGCAAAGTGCAGTAGCTGGCGAATTGCCTTGTTGTTTGCAGTTCCTCTGTAGGCCAGTGCTATTGCGTACATACCACCATAACGCAGGATAGGATCTTGATCCCGAGTCAGTTGCTCAATTAATGTGTCTGCCTCTTCTTCCCTTCCGTACACAGTGAGAGCAATTCCAAGGGCTAATCCCCTGCAAACATTATACATTATCAATTAAAGTGATATGGTAAAAATGACCGGGGAAGTCTATAAGCAAAATCCGATGACTCCACTAACCTAATGATCTTCTCATGCTGTGTGTCATGGGCATATGCAAGCATTTCACTTGCCTTCTCACTTGCAGTTCCAACCATAAGTAAACCCATACTGATACCTGCAGCTTCCCCAGCCACAGCACTATCAGTATACAGAACATTCTTAACGTCTTCATATATCTCCTCATCTGCTGTTCCTAGAGCTGCCAGACCAAGGCCCAAGCATGCCCCATGCTGGATAACCTGCAAGGAACAAGCTCTCTGCTTAAGACATGTAATAGAGGCCATGATATGGTTTTAAAAAAGGGATTGACAACAAAGGAACTGACTAGGGTCTGTTCCTAGACTGTCTCTTGAGGAAAAATTACCTCGACATTTGTACCACGCAGGCTATCACGAAGGAATTGTTTGATGCCTTCTCCATGGTTTGCATGAATAAGGCCTAGAGCATAAAGAGCACCGCCCTCCGAATAGGGACTTCCGCCACCTGCAGCACCACTTTGAGGCAAGTAAGGCGCCATCAGAGACCTCCCTTGTTGAAGGTGACCACAATGAATAACACCTAGACCAGCAGTAGCGCTGAATTTAGCCCAGTTTGTAGCTCTGCTCAGCCAGTCCTGTCAACCAACAAAAGCGAGTAGTAAATACTGTAAGAACCACTTAAGTTTTAAGTTACAACAGGGAACAAATGAATAAGATAAATGACATAAAGGAAGGATCATAATTACCAGGTTTTCCCTGAGAAAAGTATCCACAGTAGTTCCAGCATGCATTATTGCATTGGCATAAATAGTTGCACTGTGGCACACGCTGTTTCTCATTTCAACCGACTGCTTTATTGTCTTCAAAATCAGCAAGTCAGACCTATCCAATTGCTCTTAACATAAGTGAAAACTCAGATGGCATTTGGGAGGAAATCCCATCAAATCGGTTGTAATTTAAAACATCAAGAATTCTATAAATTCATTAAAAAGTGAATTGCCCGACCTGTTGTGGCTGTACAGGAACTGCAAAGTTAAGCGTATTGATGTCTCGCCCGACAAAATCCCCTTGATTTTTGCCAGCTTCTCAGCATAAGCAACTTCATTTGGATTCATTTCTTGTACAGCTCCCTCCGTCATTTGAACATCCTCTACAGAACCTGCAACAGTTGCACTTCCAGCACCGGCATTTCCATTTTGAGCAGAATCTGATCCACTGGTTTCATGTTCGACCGACTCTGAAGGTTGCGGGGGGTTTATGCGACTCGAAGCTCGAGATTTGGAGTCAGGGAGGCGATTTCTTACATTTAAAAGAAATGCCTGATGCTCATTTTCTATAAGATCAAAAGCTATCTGAAAGGCCAGCAGAGCATCGTCCTGCAAAGTACATTAAGTATAGTAATAAATCAAGTATTCAAGCATTTAAACAGCAAATGATAACAAAGTAAGTAGTCAATCCCAAAGTACCTTACTGCCAGATTGCAGAAGTTTTTCCAATATGCTAGCAACACCTTCAGGCTCATCCAAGAACATGAGACACTGACAGATGCTTAAGTAATCAGGAGAAGGCAATCTTTGATATATCTTAACAAGAAGCCGAAGAACCTGTAAGCACAATGTAAAAGGATTAGACATTACTTTCCCTGTGGATCATAACCAGCCCATCTACTTTCGACAAGCGATCATTTCATTTACTTCAATCATCAGGCATTCCTATATCTGCAGGATACAAGATTGGCAGTAGTTTTGGATAATGTACAGAGACTTGTAGGCTACAATTTTCAGCATATTCTAAAGTACTTAGTCCAATATTATGATTCCATTAGTTTTCTTTCCAACATAAAAATGATATAAAAATGTAAATAGTGATTACTTTCTTTATCGGTGTAAATACTAACAAAGTCACTAGTTTGGAAATGTTCTAACTTATAAAGAATGAAATTAACATCCAGGACTGTGGCCCTTTAAATGTAGCCTCCTTAACTTTCTTTTCTTCGATTGGAGACTCAAGCCAATCTGGCATCTCCCCACTTAACCCTGTCATTTGAGACTCGAATCATCCAAACCCAGAGCTCATCTTTCATTCATGTACAAATTAAAGTAGAACCTTCTCATAGCATCAATGATGTTGTTATTTATTTCTACTCCATATAGAAGAAGTTAATCCATATAAAATTTGTTATTTTTGTCACCCTCTCGTACTCAAACAATCCTCAACCTTTTGCTGCTTACTTTCTTCCCCACTTAGAATGCACTGCAGTTGCTCATTCAGCACATTTCTCCTGCTGTGACCCCCCTTGTGAAAGAGGAAGACTCTTCCGATTGAAGTCTTGAATTCCCTCCAAGACTCAATTTCACACCATGGGCAAAGCCATCTCGCAACGAAACTCTACCCAATTCACTCCTACCAGATCGAGTAGCTATTGCTCATTAGGATAATAGAAAGAAGTGTACCTAACTACTGTTATTAGCCAAGTGTAACACTACCATCGACACCAAGAAACAACAATGCAGGAATCAGCAATTCTCATCTTCATGGTGTTCCACATAACCAGACCACACCTACTAGAGTTTTCAGCATCCAAAACCACCCATCCAGTTTAATGGCCACTCTAAAATGATTGAATAACCATTGCATCAACAGGTTACAACTTATCAGCCTTTAACTAAAGTACCATCTTGTTTCTCGCTAATCAACACTCCAAACTACCCAATCATAAATGTTCCAGGATAAAATATTCATTTAGAAGATAAACCAATCCCCTGGATCTTATGCGAGCATCTTTGGATACCCCATTAGCTACACTTTGCTCCATGTCCCTCGGTGATAATTGATGGAACAGTTTAACACTTGTAGTACCCCTTTCACCTTTCCCCTGGTTTTGGCTTCCGCAGCACTTACCTGATATCAATCTTACTTTTCTTTGATTAGCTAAAATGCTATGTAACTACACCTCCCCAAAAGATAGGCCCATAGTCTTGCCTGTCTCTCAGATTTTTGCATACCCATCCATGTGCAACTTAGATCCTAACCATTCCATATAATTTCAAGCAAATTAAGTGGTCTATAACAACTTAACAAATGGATCGAATCATTGATCAAAACCAATCATCTTTTGGTCTCTCCTTCAGTGTTCTATGGTTCTGAAAATCAGTTCAATCCGGTGATTCTAACCATTCAATCGGGGTTACTTAATCAGGTGGCATTTGACTGTTTTGATTATTCTTTAAATGAATCCACATTGGATTATCATGTCAATTACCAATACATAAAATAAATAACATAAAAAATCCTAACAAAACCGAAATAGAGCGTAGAAGAGCCCACAGCATAGTTTGAAGGTGCTCAGTGTCGCAACCTCAAGGCTGCTGGTTTGAACAATGCTACCGTTAAAAAAAGCATATAGACACAAGATTCCATCAGAATAATTATTCATATATTGAAACCAATCACCATATAGCACCATGTAGGCCCCCCCTTGGACTACGTATCATTTAAAAACTCACTTACATACACCTACAGATATCAAGTAAATGGTTGAGATGAGACAATGTTGCCCAAAAGTTGCATTGTAAGAGCTAAACCAAATTTTGCACTTAGCAGCAACCGCAGGTTAAGATATTTAGGGATGAAATCACAAAATCATTTGGTGTGCTCGTTTGTGACATCACATGCAATTTGCGCCATTTTATGTTCACCATTTATAGATATCCAATATCAGTAATATCCTACTGCCATTTACAGATATCCAATATCAGTAATGGTGCCAGCGGTATGACAGGTATATGCAAGTATTCAAGTTTATAAATGCGATGTCAGACAATGACCTAATGGTTTGGTATCTACCTCCTGATGAATGTGATTCAAGGGTTAAGGAAACTACCATTCATAGGTCGTCATAAAGGAGAATTTTCACCTACAAGCAACCTACATATGTAGTTTTGCAGTCCAGCTCATAGGACCTACTTGGATGTATTCTTATCATTATGGGTAGGATAGATGGGAAGGTCACTGTAAGGATAAGGGTCAATTAAAAAAATCAGCCCCATCAAATTATCCTAGCTCTTTATTTAGCAGCCTTCAAAGTTTAATGGTTTTTTAACCATAGATTTTTTGAGATTCAATCGAACAGCCAGCCAGCATAGGTTTGATGAGCATAAATTTGGGCATGGTATCAGATCACGGGTAGATAAGATTCTGAAAGGAGATTCACTTTTCAAAGGTGGGCCCAAGTGGGCACCATTGAGTTGGATTGTACATGCACTCCGCTCATAAGAGAACATTCTCCCATTGGAATATTGTGTATCCTACAAGTACTGATTAGTATCCAATACAAGTAGCAACACCATATTTTGTAAAATAATAACAATAATAATAATAATAATAATAATTAAAAACAGCATGTCAAGCATATGCAAGTATTCAAGTTTTCATAAATTATAAATGCAATGAGAGGCTTTCACTCTCTCATTGTTAACAAGGGTTTGGTATCTAATTCCTGGTGAAGGTAATTAGACGGCTAAAGGAGCCTCTCCTTCATAGGTCATTTCTCTCATATGTCGCAACCATAATCAAATTGCTCAGTCACTCATGACTGGTCATATCACCCATGCACTCATCCAGAATAATAGTGTATCAAACCAAATGTTGAGTAGTGCAATCAAAGTACCCAAATACAGCCCTGATCCACCTAAATCTAACTATGGAAACATTGCATTCTAACTTCCCAATGGCTTGTCTGGCAAGATCAAGCCCAATTTAGGATGGGAAACCCTTATCAGGCCTTATGGACTCCAGGTCTTTGAGCTCAAGCATGTTGGAGTCTTAGTATAAGGCTATAAGCAGCTTTATGTCTACTTTTGAACGACTATTGTACATAAAAATACACATTTACATGCCTGTCAAAAAATATACATATAATAAATACAACATTTCATAATCACCATCTTCCTCTTATGTCCATTTTTGAATGACTATTATATGTTAAAATTTGCATTTATATGCCTATCAAAAAAATTATACATACACAACCACCTTTATCACATATAAAATGTAGCTAAAAATAAGGCCCAAAAATCTATTCCCTTAATCCCTTCAATTCAAAAAAGAGTCTCCCATAACCCTTATCAGATAGACTCAAATCCAATTTCCGCAGTCCACATGGGATCCAGACTCGAATTCATGACCTGCAATCCTCATTGGGCTATACCCCATAGACCAACCCAGCTTGTTGGCAACCTTATGTCCAAATAGCATAAAGTTGAATTTCAATTTGTTGTTGACCCCACCAGATCTCCATTTACAAATTCTCCTTTGAATCTGTAAACACTTTACTTAAAATTAAAATTTATAATTACTTTGGCTTTCCATTAAAAAAACATGGAAATGATGCAACCATTAATATCCTTCTTTTAGATATAATGATTAAGCAACCATTACATAGAAAGATTAGATGTTAGATGATAAATATTTCCTATGATCAAGTAAAGGCGGTATCAAGAATGAGAAGAGCAGAAATATAATGAACATAGAAAGCTTTGAAAAAAGGATTAAAAAATGCCTATCAGTAGAATATTCTTCGAAGATATGTTTTCCTAAAGAAAAAGAGTAAAATATGTGGCCGAACTGTAACAACCAACCATATATTTTACTCTGCAAGCTTAAACTCCTGCACGATAGAAATAAATGGTATGTGTCTATCATTATTACTTCAGCCAACTAGATATCAAGTATTACAAGATTTCTTACCTCACACCGATATTCTCTACGATTGACATAAGAATGTGAGATATAGATACAATACAAAAGCATTCCATGAACATTATCACTGCTCATAATTGCCTGTTCGAGTTTATCCAATCTTCTACACTCAATGGCGCTCCCCATAGCTTGCTGATATCTTCCATCAGAAATACACCTGCAGATAGCAAAAGATGAAGGCCCTTTAACTTTAAATAAATGCAAATACAAAGAAAGGGAGGAGTAACACTAAATAACTTACTTATCCAGCATCCTTTCCACAATGGCCTCCAATCTAGGATCCACCTCTGCTGCTGCTTCATTTGACTCTACAGCTTTGAACCTGAGACTAGCATATTCATCGATAGCTTTGACTAGCCAAGCCAAATTTCAAGAAATTGTGTCATTCATTAAGAAACATAACTGCTTCAGAGTAAGCATACACAGGTCTACACAAGATTTACTCCTTACCAAGAAGAGTATGAACATAATCAGAGTCTTCCGAAACATCAAAAAGAGGTCCAGCACCCAGAGCATATGACAATGAATCATTAAGCTCCCCCAAGTAGTAAAAGACCTGTAATAAGTAGTACTAATCATATCTTTTTCTTTGTTTTCTTTGTTTTCTTTCTTTTATCTATTTATTTATTTTTGATTGGTAAGTAGTACTAATCATTGTTGGTAAAAGAACAAAATATGTTAAGCAAAAGTATGACATTCTATGAGAAATTGAAGCAAATGATTTGCAAAACGACTAAGTAATTGTCAACAAACAGAATGTTTGATGCACACCTAATACATGTAAAATTCTCAAAATAAAATCAATGCAGCCAAACACAGAGTCAACTAAAAGAGATGGCCCAAGGAATGAAGAAAAAAGAGTCTTAGCCTGAGACTTCTCGATTCAGAGTCATAGTTTGTGTCTTATTAGTTGGAGGCTTGAGAAGTAATTGAATAAAGGAAATTGCCCAGATTAGGCACAAACAAAGTTGAACACCCAGCCTTCTTTTTACAGTTCAAATAATGTATCCCCTTTCATGTGGACTAGTGATGAATCCTCTCCTCCCTTGTGTGAAGATTCCTTGGATTCTCCTTTTATGAAGATGCTGAAGTCTTTGAGATCTCTCTCCTCAGACCTCCACAAATTTGGTCGGAGAGGAACTCTAGGTTTCTTCCTGTTGTGGTTGCAATTCCTATCATAGTTTAGTTGTCCAAAGAGCATCACAAAGGTCAAAAGAGCATCTTGGGGGTAAATTCATAAGATACTGCAGCAAGTAAGATGTCCACAAATGTAAAATGACAGATGGAAAAACTTGTAATGGAGATTAGGAAAGAAAAGCCAGACAAAAAAGGCAAGCATGGAAATTGAAACTTGAGACCTCGTTTGAGGAAGAGCTAGGAGAAGAGAATGAATGAAAGAGCTTGGAAGATCAATCCATTCCCCTACTGATAGAGGAAGGGGAAAAGATGATTTGACAGATCTGAAGAACTAAAAAACCTCCTAACCTCCTCAAAGAATATTTTGCACGCTAGACAACCACACTTTAAACCACCATCAGCCACAAAAGAGTACAGAGATACAACTTATGTGGAGTTGCACATTGGTGGAACAATGCCAACATCCTTTTAAAGCAGCTTGGTGAAGACTTCATTCTCAAACCTCCACCGAGAGACAAATGCCACATTTGGGATATCTTATATCAATATGTCCGTCAAAACATTGAACTGCTGAAAACTTAATTCAAAAATTTGTTATAAAAAATTAATTCAAAAAATTATTTACATTTAAATGAAACTCAAAAAGTTCTTACACAACAATATTAAGCATTTGCAGATACTCAAGAATTTATTGAATAGAATATTGTAAAAGATAAGTTAAACAATGTACTATTCTTAAGTAAATAGCAAATATGTATTCATCTTATACTCACAATGGCTAATAAATACTTGCCAACATAATAAGAAAAGACAAATAAAAAATAACTTCAACAAAAGCCCGTAGCACAGTTGAATGGCTCATAGTCGAAAACCAGAGTAGTGGGTTTGAATCATGTTGCCAATTAAAAAACGAAAAATAAACCAACAATGACCTTTGAGACAACCAATGCAGCAAGCTGTCTTTGATCGAACTCTTCATCTTCGTATAAGCTTTCACTGTGAAAAATAAAATAAAAATAAATAAATAACCAATGTTAAAAATTAGTATTTCAATGTTTTATTGTTATACTGAATTTATGAAGTTAAAAAAAGTATGCAAAGCACGGGGTTGGTATCCAAGATGAAACAAATTATGTTAATCAATGCATGGTGTATCCAAGAAAGTACAAACATTAAAATGCAATGTAATATGAAAACTTCAGCAATTCGACATGCTAGAGATAGCAAAGTCTCCACTTCCAAAGTTCACTATAGGAATGAATAACATAAACAATCCACATGATAGAAATCTAGTAGCCAACTTTTTAATGTAGATTCTTGCTAATATCCTCAAAATAAAAAAAACAATAAAAAATAAAAGCTTACAATAAAAGACCAATAGATCTGGTTGGAAACATCCAACAATAAATATAATAACTTGTGAACTTCTAAAATAGTAAATAACAACACATAGAAGTGAAACGTACTAATCATCATTTTTTTATCCTACATGGACTCCTCAAACTCATGCACTCACCCATGTCCTTAACCAGCTGAGCAACAACCAGGGACGAACTAATCATAACTTTAGTACTTCAAGGGCTCAATTGAATGCAATTTCTAGGCTCATATGTATGAATGGAATCCAATCAGTAATCACCTTTCCCATTTCCTTTCTTCAAGACTATATCTATCACTGCGACGCAGTAGGAGCCCATAGCATCACATATATGGGGTTTTGCATGAATCTCATGACAGCACACCATGAGGGCAAAGAATGTTTAACCAAACTCCAAGATAGAATGGAGGAACCCTGAAATTTTCACACATAATAAACTTAATTTATGGTTGCTCATATGATCATAAATATGTAGGTGTTTTGACTTCTTCACAGAAGAAACAAACTCCCCTTTGCACTAGTACCCTACCAGTTTGGACTGGTTTCCTAATGTAAATAGTAATTAAAGCTCCCAATATTCTATAACAAGATGCCAAATAAGACCACTGACTCAGTAATGTGTAGGGCTCCTTACTTCACTTGCCTTTAATCTAAAAACCAACAGGACTCTTAGAACTGCCACATAGGACCTAACCAATAACAAATAGGCAGATCAGACCCTAACCAATAATTAAACACCAATAAGACAAGCACTATTCAGCTATATAACGCCTTGAGCATGGAAACAAAATGCCAAGCCAGGGTTTTCCAAAAAAAAAAAACAAATGGAGCCCATTTGTATGACCATGGCCCCCTTGGATTCTTCCAATGATTACTATTCCAACATACCAGTACCTTAAAAAAATTCCACATCGGTAACTAAAAACCAAACATGTTTCTTCAAAGTACATTGAATACCAAATTATCATCTATATATTCATATCTATCTTCCACGGGGCTTTCTTAAAACCAATTATTTCAGTCTCCATTACTAGACATGCTTCTGGGATTCAATGTTGGAAGAGAGAGAGAGAAACCGAAACCTGGTTCAACTTTGAGTTTGAGCCATTAAATAATCCTTGGCACAACTTACTGTTCTCTCTCTCTCTCTCTCTCTCTCTCTCTCTCTCTCTCTGTTGGTGCCATATCTCGAACCCATGACCTAATGATCTAAACCATAGGTTAAAACCATCGTGACAAGGTAGAGATGGGCTGGACACAACTTACTGTTGAAGTGGATTTGGCTCAAGATAGATCGGTGTGGAGATTGGAGAAACAGAATTCATGTAGTTCTCAACACCAACTTTACAATCATTGATGGAAAGCAAGGAATTCACAGGAGGAATGCAGTAGAGACAAAGCCTATTATTAGCCATAAGAATGTACACTTATCTAATGAGAAAAGAATCAATGTTCTTATTATCATAAAAGAGTAAGGTTCCCTAAACCTTGAATTGTAAACTTTAAAATTGTAATTTTTTTTAGCTTATTAAAAAAATTAAGAAAAAAATCTATAATATGCAGAGCAAAACTACACGCTCAAACAAAATTTACAGGAAAAAAAAAAAGAGGGGGCCAGTACTTACACCAAAAAAACTATAGACTAGAAAGATACAATCAGTCATGTTACAGTAGCAAGTCCCATCAGTCATTCCCCCACTAACTTCTACCTTCCCAACCCAACCCAATATAACACAGAACAGAAAAACCCAAGATTCCGACACAAATCACCATTAAAAATTGTTTCTTTTCCCAATTCTCCCAATTATACTTTAATAGCAAAATAAAGCTCAACAATTTCAGGAAAAAAAAAAAAAAAAACAGCCCATCAACAAACGTTACAAATAGATTTGATTTCCATAACCCTACCTCTATAATGGAGAAACCCCAACAAAAATTATAAAAAAAAAAAAAAAAAGAAGCTTGCCGAGATGTCTTCTCCTCCCAAAACCCTAAAGCCCCAATAAAAAAAAAGGAGGAGTTTTTTATGTGGATAGGAAAATTTACTTACATGGTGGGGACGCTGGTTGAGATCTCCGGCCAGAAGTAATCCACGAAGGTGTTGAGATTGGAGAGAGCGTGGAGTTTCAGCACCGGATGGTTCTCGTTCAGCATCGCAAGCAGCGCGCTTGCAGAACTCACCATTGCCACTGTCGCCATAGTTCTGCAGGCCTGATCTAGCAAAGAAAACAAAAGAGATATCGAGAAGAAGAAGCAAAGGCTTAGATTAGAACACGCCAAAGCTCGAAAGAAGAAAGCCCTTGTTTCTTGAGAGAACGAGATTGCCCTTCTTGCAAGAGATCCGATGCACATATATTGATATATATATATATATATATATATATATATACGTACATTAGGTTTTTTTTTTATTTTTTTTATTTTTTTGTGTGTTAAATATAAGTTAGTTTACTTTTTGAAGAAGAATGCTTGGGAAGGAAATCCTACCTGGTATACAATTTGGGCCTAGTACCGATCGATATTTGGGGTCCGTTGCTGATTTAGTAGTACTAAAAAATAGCAAGTAGGGTGCAAATACAATGGATTCAATATCCTAGATTAGATGATATCTATATTATTCGTGGCCTATTTAACTTTTCTTTATTAATTTAATATTCATATTAGATAAAACAAATTTAAGATAATTAACATTTCTTTTTAAAAAAATAAAAATGTGAAAGAGTATATGAAAAATTATACCAAACATGCATGGATCGGGTCAGCCCAGATACGAGCGGTACTAACCCGAAACAAACCCAATATGTTGCCATCCCTAGAGTCAGTTTGGCAACTCTACAAATAGAGTCAAGTAAAGTAAAGTTAATTTTGAAGAAATAATAAAATATAAGTGGGTTATTGTGGTATTTTATTTTTTAGTTGTTTGTTATGGAATCTATTTTAACTTTTTGTATGAGAAAGTTGAATTTTTTTATATTTTAGTGGATAAAGGTGATTGTTTTTTTTAATTTTTTTTTTAAAAAGATGGAAGGAGTTTTGAATAAAAGCGCTTTTGATGTGGTATTTTATCTGAAAGATGGAACCTTTACTTGACTTTTATTATGCTGGTAAAGTGCCAAATTAGTGACATCCATCAAAATTAAGATTGTTAATAGGTTAGTTTTAGGGCGTATTTAAAGGGTTTATGTCCAACTTCTTCAAGGGCTAAATCCAAGTTTGGGTCTAATATAAACTCCACAAACCAAATTTGCAAGGTTTGATTCCAGGTTCGGGTCTGATACTGACTCCAAATTCTGTGTCTGATTAGTTTTCAATGTATGAATCTAGGTTTGGGTTTGATGCGGACTGTCAATCCCAAGTTGGATCGTTGAAAAAGGACATTTGAGCCCAACCAAATACACATTTCTACTTTTCTCATAAAATCTTGAAAAGAATACACATATCAAGGTCAGTGTTAGCAACAGGTCAGTTTAACATGTGACCTACCTCCACTCACTTCTATCAGGTTGAGTTTGGTAATTGGTAGTGGCTATTTTTGACTTCTAGGGGTCTAGATATTTTAACTGTCACTTGAGCTGAATTCATATGAGCTTAGGTTTTGATTGCCCCAACCCGCCCCATTTATAACTTCTTGAGATATTTGTTAACGAATTATAATAAACTAATGATGTGGTCTATACCTCAGCTGGTAGGGGCATGGGCGTGTTCAAGTCTCCTATCTAGCCGTATTACATGTGATAATTCTCTGAGTATAACTCTATAAACTCATTGTTAGAACCCACCTTACAAATCCAAACCAACTAAAGGTCATTGTCCTGCACTATTTTATTGCTATAAGAAATTATTCTTTAGCACTATACATCTCTTCAAATTGACAATATACAAGGTGGACCACTCTTCAGGTAGGGGTATAAAAACAGATCAATAAGTGACATGAATTTCAAAGGTGAGCTCCACTAATTGGTTTATAGCAACTTCGCCTTTTAGGAAACCCAATGCTCAATATCTCTCTCCCTCTTTCTTCCTTTTCCCTCGCCAACTTATCTGTTTCGAATCGAGTTCTAACTATAGAGAGTATGCAGTTCTTAATCTCTTCAATTTATTTAAATAGGTGTCCAAATGGGGAATTATTCACAGGAAGTTATTTTCTCGAAAAGGCATCATACAAAATTTTTTAAGTTGGTACGTTTTTTTTTTTTTTCTAAATGCATTCTGTAAAGTATTGTAGATAATGAGTTAATATAAAATAAATAGTTGATCCATGATTGGGTTTTTTCGAGTGATATCAAACTCAAAGTGGACCTGCCCCGGGGACACCGTCCTCATGTACCCCTAGTCTGTTCATCCTCTAGCAATAACTCCATCAAGTAACTACTCCAGATGACTAGATCCAAGTCCAGCGGGCAGCGACCTCATTTCCACACTTGCTTATATGAGTAGGTTAGAAGCGCATCTATTTGTTGGTTGTACGTGGTGAGGAGGAGGAGGAGGAGGAGGAGATGATGATGCAACTGCACTGTGGAGTTCTACTCTTTTTAACTCAGAATTTCACTAGATTAAGCCTGGGAGGATCCGAAATCCAAATTCCAGGAGGAGTAGCTACTGGGAAGGGCTGATATGTGTAGTTTAGAGGAAATCACAAGCATAAGTTACAGAGAGAGGGCACAGCCCTTGAAGCCTCATTCTATCTGCATAGCCTCACAACCTGTAGCGCATCTATTTCACTTAACACTTTTTATACATATATAGATTCATTAACAATAAAACCTAGCGTACTTTTCCATGCTAAGATGCATTCAGTTTTTTTTTTTGGATAGGAATAGAGACTATCATCTGTCTCACCAGCGAACATCCTATAACAACTATGATTTATCCCTACCATTTAACTTAAACATTTGATACTATTTTTTAATTAGATAGGGAGATAGGGTTTCCATTACATGCCATACCATCAAGGGATGTGCCAAATTGACATTTGATTGGATATGGGCAGCGGTGTGACATCACACCTCGCTATCACTGGAGTGTCTTGTGTTTCTCTGTTACGACCTTTTTTACTACTAAGATAAGGTTATCATCACTGCCCCCCAACAATCCTATTCAAAGGAATGTAATACTTACTTACAAAGGGGAAGGGGATGTGCCTTGCCATTGAGCTTGGGATCAATCCTACATATAAACCCTGACGATGAGCCACTTGGGTCATTGTGTTTGTGGGTTTGTGAGTATTCGCCTAAGCTGAAATGCAAAGAAGGCGCTTTGGGCCATTTTGAAGAGTAAGGATAGTCAAGGATCGTAATGGGTCAGGTTAAAATGGATGACCCGCCCTACTATCGATGGCTTTGATGGTGGGTTTCTTGGGCTCAAGGTGAGCATAGATTTTTTAAATTTTGACTTAGGTAGGGTTTGGGGTGTTTTAGGTTTTGCTGACTTTGCCCCATCTATGACTAATTTATATAATATTTAATAAATTATTATGTACAAAATTATAAAACATAGATGATAGAAGACATTTTCAATAAGAGAAGTGTTACCTCGTACATTCAAGTCCTTTTGTATGCAAAAATGTATATGAATACATTCTTTTACATTTTAGAATAGATAATATATATATATATATCTCAAATGGGCCTATCTCCTAAGGGAGGAGAAGTTTGGTATCGCAAATTATAAATATAAAACTTTCTATATTTTTGTGTGGGTAAAATACCGTAATGACGAGATTAAGCGAAGACCACGGTAAAGCACTGGCCTTTTACCCCCGGTCTCGGTAACCATAACCTAGCAGCTCGGCAAGAAGTGTCGGCTCGAAGTTCCCCCGCTCTGCAGCTCGGTTAAGAGTGTCAGCTCAACATTACTCAGCTCGGCAACTCGGCGTAAGTACCAGTTGAATGCAAGCCCAACTGGACCATTCCTGGTTCCGATAAAAGTACTGAATGCAGAGTAGGCCATTACACTCCTGTGGGAAGTACGAGCACACCCTGACAGATAGGGGTGCTCATTTATGGCGAAAGGATCGCTCATTTATGACGATAAAAAGTTAGCTTTATCATCTATTAACATCAACTGACCGAAAGCATGGAAGTTGCTGATGGGATATGCCATTTTTACCTACCGTCGAGTGTCAGGGAAAAACCCGATGGGACCTTACACCACCTACTTCCACTCAGCAAAGGAAATGAACGAAGAATCTACATATACACATGGGATCAGCCTTGTGAAGGTACGCAATACGAAAAGTCACAACCCAATCTCTCATTCTTTTCTTCCTTCTGCTTAGTTTTCTTAGAACTAACTCAAGCATCAGAGCGCCTTCGGCTCACTACAAGCAGGGGATCTGACCCTAGCCATTTTCCTTCTCATTTCAAGTTCTCGGCGTTCGGTCTTCCCTGATCTACAAAGTTCATCTTAATCTAAGTGAGTGTCGTGTTTTTTCCGCCTACAATTTTAAAATAAGGAAAACTTAGTATTAAAATCTAAATTGATTCATATATTTAATGCATTAGGATGGTTGTCACAAATTATAAACCAGATCCCATATGGCATGGAAAAGCGAGTGGGGTATGGTTCGAGTTTCACTAAATTGTGATCCTTCAATTTATAGTAAGCAAGTTTGATTGTGAATATATAGCCTTTCGGTTGAAACAGTCTATATTAATGCCACCATGATGGACCAGTACTTCAACCGAAAGATTGAATGTTTCAACCTCATTAATAAGGAAAGACCATCAAGCTAATTAAGTCAATCCAATCAAATTTAACACCCATCATTGAATCTCAATTTGAATTATTCTAACAAAATCTACATCATCTTACATCAAAGCAGGTCAGAGTGGCGAAAGTTAGTCGTCGACAACGTAAAAAATGGAAGTAAAAAATGATAGTTCAGACCTTCACGCCCAGTTGAAGATTCTCATGGGAAATAACGGGACGACTCAACACTCCCGGCAAAGACATTGACTGGCCTTTGTAATCGTACAAGAACAGTACTTTTCTCTAAGCCCAAAGGGAACTTTTACATGTTCTCGTCCTTCACTTGCAAGGCCCACATCTCATATTCATCTCTCGATCCCTTGACCATTGGATCTGATCATATTTAAATAATGTTAGTTCTCATATAACCTGAATAATATATTAAAATCAATATTCCTTTCATATAAATCTATTTAGAATAACTAATAAAAAATTCCAAATCAACTAAAGAATTATGAAAAATTGCTCTTGTGAGTAGAGTCCCGGCTCACGGTCTTCTACACTCGTATTATTGAAATCAAATCTATCCTGGATTAAGAGCAATATAGGGAAAATAGAAAACAAAAAAAATTATGAAATAGGTGTTTCCTTTTTTTTAAAAGATGAAACCATTCAAATTCAAAGAGAGAGAAAATGTTTAAAGAGATGAAACGATTCAAATTCAAAGAAACACAAAAAGTTGGCATGTCTCTTGGAGTAATAAATGGGGCCCAATGTGCTGATGCGGCTATTGAAGCTTTTTTTGTGTAATTGTTTTCCTACTAAAACTCAACTTTAAAAAGAAAGAATGTTAGTAACATTTTACATAAATTACATGCCTCACATAACCACACATCTCTTCAATGAAAATAATTCTTATTAGAGCCATCTCAACGTTTGATAATAGAGGAAGTCCATCTGACTTTTTTGGATAGCTCAAACTCCTGTAATATCAACAACAATTATAATATATATTAAATTGGAAGGTTTTGGATTTAATTTTAACTTTACTTTTTAATTATGATAAGAAGTTATTTTCGATTTCTACAACTTCTAATAAGTTATTTTCAGTTTTCATAAATATACTCTCCCTCTACTTTCCACTAATATACTTTCGCTACTTACGGACTCCCATCTTTTCCCTTTCCCAACATACATTGCATATATGTGATTAGCATGAATTTTTATGCTAATTAATATAATACATAAGACAGGGACGAGATTTGGATGAGATCAAAGAGAACCCATATTTCTCCATCCTTGACTTAAGCCTTTTCCTCCCCCCACTGCTAAAAATGGCATGGAAGCCACAGCCCAAATCTATTATGTTGTCTTAAACTAGATTAAAGATGATGGTAATTAGAATAAAAATCTAAAACCAAGAGAGAATAATATAATCATTCCAGTCTCCGGTGTCTAACCGTCCAAAACCCAATCTATCAATCATCGTCTGAGACCCAAATGTTTCCTTTCCGCCATGTTCCTTGCTATCATGGCTTTCTCACCATCATCATCTTCTTCTCCTTTTCCCTCTCCTTCTCCACTTCAGCCGCCGTCGATTTCCTCTTCAATTCCTTCAAGCCCTCTGATCTGGAACTCATCCTCGATGCCCGAGTTGACTCGTCCGTGATCCGGTTGACCAACGATTCCAACAACTTCTCCATCGGAAGAGCCTTCTTCCCAACCCCTCTCTCCATGAAGAAGAACAGCAGCACCACCACCAATATCTCCTCCTTCTCCACCTCCTTCATCTTCTCCATCCTCCCCCAGATCCAGAGCAGCCCCGGCTTCGGCCTCGCCTTCGTCCTCTCCAACTCCACCTCCCCCGCCGGCGCCATCTCCGGTCAGTACTTCGGCCTCTTCCCCTCCTCCAACCCCACCTCCCCCGCCCCACTCCTCGCCGTCGAGTTCGACACCGGCCGCAACGAGGAGTTCAGCGACCCCGACGGAAACCACGTCGGCATCGACCTCAACAGCATCGTCTCAGCCACCACCCGGACCGCCGAGTACTTCAACGCCTCCGCCGGGGGATTCCGCCCCATCGCCATGAACTCCGGCCTGAACATTCGCGCCTGGATCGAATTCGACGGAGCCCAGCTCCAGATCAACGTCACCATCGCCCCTGCCGGGGAACCGAAGCCCCCAGTTCCCTTAATCTCGTTTTCCCGCCCCGACTTGGCGAATTACATTGCGGACGAGATGTTCGTGGGGTTCTCAGCCTCCAAGGTCACTTGGGTCGAGCGGCAGCGGATCCTGGCGTGGAGCTTTGCCGACGGCGGCGGGGTGGCCAGGGAGCTGAACACTTCGGGCCTGCCGGAATTCTGGCGGGAGCCGTCGTCGCCGTCGCCCTCGCCTGGGCTGATAGCCGGGGTGACGTGCGCCGCATTCGCCTTCGGGGCGATAATTCTGGGCCTCGCCTATTGGGTGTGGAGAAGGCATGCGGGGAGGGAAGGAGACGAAGAGAAGATGGAGGATTGGGAGCTGGAGTATTGGCCTCATCGGTTTTCCTACGAAGAGCTTTCGATGGCTACTAAAGGGTTTGCAAAAGAAGAGCTGCTGGGGTATGGGGGATTTGGGAGGGTTTACAAAGGGGTTCTGAACGGTGGAGGGAACACAATCCAGATTGCAGTGAAATGCGTATCTCATGATTCAAAACAAGGTGTGAGGGAGTTCATGGCGGAGATTTCGAGCATGGGTCGGCTGCAGCACAAGGGCCTGGTGCAGATGAGAGGGTGGTGTAGGAAGGGGAATGAGCTGATGCTGGTCTATGATTACATGCCCAATGGAAGCCTCAACCGATGGATTTTCGATCAGGCAGAGCCGCTGTTGGGGTGGGAAGGAAGGCGCCGGGTGCTGACGGATGTGGCCGAGGGTCTGCTCTATCTCCACCATGGGTGGAATCAGGTGCTCTTTGCTTTTTCTTTTTTTCCTTTTCTCTTTCTTTTTCTTTTTTTAGGGACTGTTTGTTTGTTTTCAGAACTAATATATATATATATATATATATATGAGAATATTTATGTGCATTCATCCCTCACCACATAGTGAAGGAACTTTTCCTTTTTGCATATGAATATTCTTTTTATGTATATGAACATACATGGCTTATCCTCTTCTGTACATGAAAATTTTTAATTATGAAAGTGTCCCTCACCATATGGCGAGGGATGGATGCACATGAATATTCTCCACACACACGTAATATTCTCCACACACACGCGTGTGTGTATATATATATATATATATTTGAATCTATCATCTAATGGATCCCTGCTAAGATTGATTATGGGTTTATATGGAGCTTTGAAATCGATTTTGTTTTTTCAAGAGTTCCGCGTTCAAGATGACGAACAACCCCCCTCCCTGTTTTCTGGTAAATGAAACACTATGTGTTATTCTTGAGCTTTGCAATCAGTCTTGTTTTTGTGAATTCCATGTTCTCTTGTTTTACATACCTTGCTGAGTTGCTGTCTTTTAGCCTTTGGAGCCTCCTTGTTTGTATAGAATGCATGGGAAATTAATACATAATGTAATTAAATACTTGGGATTGTATTTCAATAAGTGGTTGTAAATAAAGTACTAAAAGTGAATGTCCAAAAATGACCATCAAGTAACTTCCCGTTCAATATCTTGTGTATTGGCAACAAAATCCAAAGATGACAATTGAATAGCCTCCTCTTTTATTGAAATTGAATCAAGGGAGGATGGGAAATGGATATATCCATCCATCACCCTAGTAATTCAATACCTGGAAAAGTCAATATTCCATACACATCTCCACCTTAGATCTTTCACCCACCCTTCTCCTATTTAATAATCCTTCGGTGAAGCTCATTTCACTATGAATTCTTGTTCATTCAATTCCTATATATTTTAAGAAAACAGACAAGCCCATAGAAAAACTCATGGTTAAATGAACACCACCGAAGGATTTTTAACGCGGTGAGTGGCATAGGAAGTGAAGGGTGAGAATACAAGGTTAAGATGTTTGTATTGAGTTTGTAGTAAGTCTTGTTCTCGTGAATTCTATGGTCTCTTGTTGTATAGACCTTGTTGTCTTTTGGCCTTTTGGGCCAGTTTGTTTACATTGAATACATAGGAATCTCATACATAAAAAATCATGGTTAAATGAGCTCCACCCAAGGATTTTTAGACACCGAGAGGTGAAGGATATGAGCTAGCGATATTAATGGGACCTGGACTTTTCAAGGATCTGAAGTCACAGGGTGATGGTTGGGAATTCATTTCCCCGTCTTTCTTTGATTCAATTCTCATTAAAGGGGAGGTTATATAATGGCCATTTTTAGATATTCATCTTTGATTCTTCAGTTTTAACCACTTACAAAAATACAAAGTCTTAGAATTTCTAGGATTCAATTAAATGAAACAACCAGCCCAGTGGAGAAGGCTTTTTTCCCCCTCTTGTTTCTTTTCTTTTTCCTGCTAGCTCATGTATATTTCCTTTCCTCATTTTGAAACTTCAAAAAGAGCTGTATATGTAAAGAAGAGATGCGCTTTATTCTCGTCTACATTACATTCTACTGATAGTAATGATTAATTCTCTGAATTCTCACAGATGGTGCTTCATCGCGATATCAAGTCTAGCAACATTTTGCTAGATGCAGAGATGCATGGGCGGTTGGGGGATTTCGGGCTTGCTAAGCTTTACCAGCATGGGCAGGCACCCAGCAGCACACGCGTGGTGGGCACGCTGGGGTACCTGGCACCGGAGCTGGCACACCTGCCTGCCCCAACTGCAGCGAGTGATGTATATAGTTTTGGTGTGGTGATGCTGGAGGTTGCTTGCGGACGGAGGCCAATTGAAACATCAGATGATGAGCCACTGCTGATTGATTGGGTGCGAGAGCTGTATGCATCGGGGAAGGTGGTGGATGCAGCGGATGAGAGGATTGCAGGGCAATACAGGGTGGAGGATATGGAGACAGTGTTAAAGCTTGGGCTTGTGTGCTGCCATCCAGACCCAGAGCATCGGCCAACAATGAAGGAAGTTGTGGCAGTTTTAGTGGGGGAGCAGGCAGTCTCGCTGGCCAATTTATTGTCAGAGCGGGCGCCTGCTTCCAGTAGGGAGGCCCCAGAGTCAGAAGTGTGAGCTTGCTTGAATTATGTTTTGTAAATTTTTGTTGGATATGAGCAGGAGGCAGATTTGCAGAGTAGTGACCTGATAAAGAAGCCATTGGATCAAAATTGGACAGACTTCAGCTCTTAATGACGTGCGTGCTTGTGTCATTTCAATATCCATGGATCCAGTGAATAGAGCGCATTGTTTGTAAAGGTTTCATTGATTGTGATTCTTTTACCACGTTTTGTGCTGTTTTAAATACAACTTCTAATTTTTCTCATACTCTCTCCCTCTATATATACAACTATTGTTGGGGCAGTAAGACTTCAGAGTTTAAATTCTCTCTCTCTCTCTCTCTCTCTCTCTCTCTCTCTCTCCAAAATGAGTGAAGCCCAGCTGTGAAATTTGTGAATTTGTAGAAGAATAGATGTAGGCTACTCGATTTTGGGTTTGATGTGGATAACGGTGGGGAACATAGAAATTCAATCTAATGATCATAACCCTGTAAGAACGCAGATCAGAAATAAGACTGGAATATTTAGTATAATCAGATAAAAGAGCTTCAAGATAAATCTTTTAAATATGCAAACGGGGCTATCACACACTTAATGACGAAAAGTGCCACATCCTATATGGTCATTACAGAGACAACAGAAGCCACCGTTAAGCTAGTAAGGATTAAAGTAAAACACAGAGATCCCTCATTTGGTATTGGAGGAAGTGAAGAGTTGCAGAAAGCAGGATAGACTTAAAATAACCGAGGAGAGCAGTCAGATAAACCCTAAACCCTCCTTTGGGAGGTCAAATTCACATTGAGAAGTCAAAATCTGAGAGCGGGCCATGGCTGCATTCGGAACCAAAATTCTTATAGCAAAATGTTGAAAATTGTATTTTAGACACATATTCCAAACTTTGCTTAATTTCCTGAAAAAAAAAAAAAAGAGCTTAATTTCTGTCTTCTTACTGATTCAGATGCAATAATGCCCATAGCAAATGTGGCCCATACAGTGCCCGCCGTCATTTCCACTGCAGATTTCCTGTGAAACTTGGAAGGATCTGAACATCACAGAGCCCAAAAAAATTGGATTGGAGCAGTAATGACAGCATGCAGAGAGAAATCATCTCTGTTCTTTTATCTATGGTGGAAGCATCAATCCAGTACTAGGGATTAATCTCAATTGGAGATCCACTAAGACAATGCAGCCTCAAAGATCATCGAGATTAATCATCAAGTCACTGCCTCCATTTATCTCTAGAGCGTCCATAGCATTATTCATCAACAAATCAGATGAGAGCTCGCACAAGGCCTTGTCCAAAGAATCTGCCAAATTTTCTTCCCAAAGGCCCAATCTACAGACCCTCATATATATGCCATATCCTGCTACCTTTAGCCCCTCTGAGATCATTTCCCTTAGAGAGGCAGAACCATTGGCTGCTCCAGAAGCCATGTCTTCAAGTAAAGCATCTGCCAAGCCTGGCCTCCAGAAAACCACTATGGCACAGCTCTTGTCCACCAATCGCACATGAAAATCTTCAGAAAACACATCATGAACTCCACGGAGGCTGCTTTTCAGTACACCTGCAGAAATTCCCCTTCGAAATCCCCACAAAAAGATCAGGCTCTCAGTCCTCACTTTTCTTAGAGTTTCCATCTCTCCTGAAGCATTCTCATCCACAGGATCATGTAGGCTGTTGGAAGAACAGGGATAGAAAATGTTTGCATAGTCTTGCACAGTTCTAGCATATTGTCCAACTTCTGTTCCATTAGCAGGAGCAATTTTTAGTATAGAACTGAGTTTAGTAAATAGATCTGTTATCCTTAAAACATTATGTGCATGGTCCTTTCCATTAGTCCCATGAGATGCTGAGGAGAATAAATCCAAAAGGTGATATTAGCAACAAGCATGAAAAAGAAATGAAAAGGGAAAAAAGTAATGGAAGGAAGTGAAACCAAGTATGGCTTGCCTTCATTTAGAACTTCCATCTCAAAAGGAACGAAAAAATGTCTCTTCAAGTAGCTGACAGCAGCTGGCAAACTGTTTGCACGTTTCAAAGGGCCGATTTCCTTCAACAAATGGTTGAGATCCAGGACATTTGAGAAAACCGTCCGTAAAGAGCACATGAATTCAGTCATATTTGGTGGCAAGGGAGCAAGAAATTTGGAGTGGATGAATGTGAAATCTGTCATAAAAAATAAAGTGAATGAAATAATAAACTACAGGGAACAACCTGTGGCTGAGAATATGAAGAGTAATCACCACTGAGGCAATTGTAGCCAACAAGTGGCTTCTGGGAACTGGAAATAAAATCTATGACTGATCGGAAGCCACGAACTTGTTTGCATTGCTCTTCTTCAAGATTTTGAAGCTCGTTCTGTCAAGGGAAAGCTGTTTACATGCATGTGCCAAGCAGAAAAGAGAAGCAAGTGCAGCCGTCACATAAATTGGCAACAAGGATCAGAAGGTAGTCTTACCTTGAGAAGAATTTTGTCTTCTTCTGAACTTGTCAATACAATTCGTACTGACTTTGTACCCCCACCCATGTCTGGGATAATCAAAGGTACAAGATCATCAGAGAACTTGCTCAACATCTGCAACCAACTAATACATGAAATTCCATCACTCATCCATGAACCATATAGCATACATGAAATCTAGTCTATCTTTATATACTTGTCTGCTTCACTGGTGCATATGTAAGCATCATGCCTTCTGTTAGTTGTGCTGTAGGTATTTGTGTTAGGTCTTCATGAATCATTTAGGCCAGGTTCATGTAGAATTTAGTAACAAGAGCTATGAAGCCCCATTGGACTCTTGTCTATGACGCCCATAAGCATGGGAGCTCTGGAGATGAGAGCTACGTATATAAAATATATAGTGTTAATATGTCGACATCCATACATTGCAGACAAGCTGCATAAAATCACTCAACACATTTGCTTCTTTATTTTTGAAAAAAAAGGGGGCATCTCATAGGATTGAAGATTCGCTACCACCATCAGTTCCATCTACCACCTAGGGTCTAAACGAACCAAGCTGAGCTGAGCTTAACCCATATTGA
The DNA here is from genome assembly GCA_029852735.1 of Persea americana. Taxonomy (NCBI): domain Eukaryota; kingdom Viridiplantae; phylum Streptophyta; class Magnoliopsida; order Laurales; family Lauraceae; genus Persea; species Persea americana. The sequence goes on from CM056816.1 coordinate 65,103,573, forward strand.
GTTTGGCTTGAACATTAAACAAGCCACCTCAAGCTGAAGTTTAACCTAACCGAGCTTACCCGAACTTGATATTGGTTTGAATTAAGTCAAGTTCGGCTTGATAGTAACAGTTGAACTGTGCTTGATTGTGAACCAAGCTCAAGCTTAGGCTTGACTAGAAATCAAGTCAAATAAGCTAGGCTTGAGTTTGGCTTAATAATTTCACAAGTTTAAGCTCAAGTTAAGTCCGACTCAGTCATATCAAATACAAAGACATTTTCTCCTTGGAACCACTCATATGAGCAGCGTAGGAGCTCCACCATGTATAATCCACTTTTGTTTGCCCAAAACCAGGAGTAACAAAGGGACAAAATGCCCATATATGGACAAGAAATAGCCTTAAAAAACCAACCTAATTGGACCTCAATAGGTTTAGAATTTTAGGCAAACATCTTTCTAAAAAATAAAAAAAAAAAGTTTTAGGGAAACATCGGCCATTCCTAAGAATGGAACAGCTTGGATTGTGGGGCACCCCTGGTCCCTTGTGTCACGCGCCCGCACACACACACACACCCCACAATGAATTAGCACTCAAACCAAATTAGTACTCATCCAAGTTCCATAGACCCTTGGATTGATCATAGAAATTTGTGGCTACTAGCATTTTGAGAACTTGTTCAGATGAGGTGATTCCGCCTTTAGCTGGTCATATCCATTGCATGGTTAGCAAGTTGCCTTCTTTTTTTTTTTTTTTTTTGAATGGTTACTTTCATTAAAAGGAGCGAACAGTACAAGAGAAAAGTACTGAAAGCAGAAGAAAACAAAACAGGACAAACAAAAAAACCTTAACAGCAGCCAACTAAGGCCCTGTCATAGAAAAGGCCACATCTTTCCAATGATACACAATTTGATCTAAGGAGTATCCCTTAAAAAAAGGGAGAATAGACACCAAAAACTTCAATTTCTCCACGAGTCTGCTTTCACTAACTGCAATTCCTTCAAAACATCTTGAGTTTCTTTCCTTCCAAATCGTCCAGATCACTAGGGGTGCACAAAAAATCCGTCAATCCGTCAATCCAATCCGATCCGATCCGATCCGCGGATTTCAATCCGATCCGAAGGCCAATGGATTGGTGGCGGATTGGATATTGTGTAATCCGTTAGCAACGGATCGGTGGCGGATTTCACTCTCAATCCGTGGATTCAATCCGATCCGATCCGTTGTCATTAAATATAAATAAAAAATATATAAGAGGTTTAAATAAAAATTAGGTGTCTAATTTTAAAATAAGGAAAAAACATAAGGAGTTAATTCAAATTGGAGTAGAATATATGTCACAGTGTATTTAAGTGATAATAATTTTTTTTGCAATTTGAATTTTGGCTGTGGACACACTGATGAAATTTTAAGAATGATCCAAGAAGATTCCAAAACCCATCAAGTTACTTTCAACGTTCAATTATTTTGCTTATTCTGGTTAGCTTAGTGACAAAAGGTCACCACCACCCTTTGAAAGTCTCTTAACTAGTGTTATGCACTTCCACATGCTTACACTTGCATTTCCTTCTCTCTCTGTCTCCCTCATTCCTTCATTTTCCCACTTGAACATTTCTATCTCTTTCAGATCATTTCAAAAGAATATGGCCACCAATCTCATATGGGGTATTATGTACATGTGAGTATTATGTACATTATGAAACATTTTGATTACATATGCATCCATCTGTCTTGCTTATAGTATCTCTCAATTTCTTATTTTATTCATTGCATTGTTGGAGTATGAGTCTTAGAATGGTTAAGAGTAGAGGAAGAATCTGAATTTTTTCATGGGGGTTTTTTTTTTTTTTTTTACATGTAATGTACAGTAACGGATTGAACGGATTAATCCGATCCGATCCGCTCGTCCACGGATCGGATCGGATCGGATTTTAACAGTAACGGATTGGTGACAGATTACAAATCCGTCAATCCGTAGGCAACAGATTGCTGACGGATTTGGCCCAATCCGAACCAATCCGATCCGTGTACACCCCTACAGATCACCGCTAAAAAAGACAATTGCCACATCACTTTGCCACTAGGGTCCCCAATTGGAACCTTCCAAGCTTGGAAAAGCTCGGGGAAAGAATGAGGTTGCCTATTTTAGATCTGGGTTCGCCTATTGGGGCTTAGTAAAGAACCAAAGCTATTTGGGGCCCTATTATGGATAATTTTGAGTGAAAGTAGTCCATGTGGAAAAGGAATTATCTCTCTTTAGGAGGAAGGAAAACCTTAATAAAGGAAAAGTTGTCCAACTCGGCTGTTTGTTATTTTTGTCTTCTTTTGATGCAGACAACGGTCAAAGAGAATTAGTTTGCATTAGAAGAAATATTTTGTGGGGAGGGCATTGTGAGTTTGTGACAAGAGAAAGTAGCATTTGATGAGATGCTGTGATGTTATCAAACCTAAAGCTGCCAGGAGGTTAAAATTTGGGTATTTTAGAAATAAAAAAATTGGGCCCTGTTAGCAAAATGGTAGTGGAGATTTGGGGAGGAGAAAGGATCTTTATAGAAAAGGGTTATTCTTTCAAAATATGGTGAGGGTTGGGTTCCTAAAAGAGAGTCCCTTGGAATTGGTGTCAGGTTTCAGGTTTGAGGGGTGACATTTTGAGGGTTGGGGATGTGTGTACTGTTAAAGAGTGTAAGGACCCAAGCCCAAAAATACCCAATTGCTAGGGTTTCTAGAGTTTCCTTGAGTTTCGTTCCCAAATAGATAACTTAGGGCAATTAGGATTAATTACTAGGGTTTCCATAATTCTCGGTCCCAATTGCAGTTAGGTTAATTGGCTGCCTCAATTGCTCAATTTGGACTTAACTGTAATTTTACACTTGATAGAAATAAAATAATATAGGAATATAGAAAATTGGGCCAAATGGTGATTTCTTAATAATTAATTTACTTAATTAGTTATTAGTATATGGCTAGGCTGAAATTGGATTAAAATTATATAGTATTATATAAATCAATGTGGGGTTCATGCAGGACCCACTAATATGCCACGCCCAACCCCAAGATTGATTTCACAATTCCCCTTGACAACTTAGAGTTTTAGTTATACAAATATAGGAAATTGTGGGATAAAAATAGGCAGTATATTGAGATTTTTCAATTAAGATACAATTGTAGTTGTACTAAAGGTCTCAAAACCCAAACCTTTAATAAAAATAAACAATGAACCCATCTCTTGCATTGCATTGCATCTCACCCAACAACTCTCTATCTCCATCGACCATCACTCAAAAAATGTCAAACTTCTATTAGGCACAAGACCCTTGTTGCGGGTCACGATTATATGGGCGTAAACCCAGGAATGCATTGAGCCCACTTATACACAGATGGGCTTAAATCCATTTAGCTACCGGACCCACTATCAAGCCCACGATCGGCGACCGCTATATGGTATGGAGTCGTGCCATGTACCATACCAAATGAATTTCATGAGTCTCGGGTTCAAGCTGATTCTTTGTAACTATGTCATATTGGGTCCAATGCATACATTCAGGTCCAAGCCAATTCCTGGCCTAAGCCAATCTTGGTTGATTCGGGTCCAAGCCAATTTTTGGCCTAAGCCATATGACCAATTTTGGTTGATGCCGGTCCAAGCCAATTTTTGGCCTAAGCCATAAGACCAATTTTTGTTGATGCCAGTCCAAGCCATATGACCAATCTTTGGTTGATGTCAGTCCAAGTCAATTTCTGACCTAGGTCATGTTGACATGAGGAGAAACAATATGGCTCCATCTATGACTTATAAGGAGTCAAAGCTTTGTTAATATAATCTTTTGATAAACTTTACATAAGCTATTAAGTGATGGCTAAGTGGTTAAGATGGTTGCATTTTAACCTTGAGGTTAAGGGTTCAATACCTTTAAAAAATCATTTTCGTTTCTCAAAATTTCAACTGTGGGTCCCACAGAATGATTTGATGTAAAGGGCCATAAGACCTATTCAAAAAATGGTTGCCGTGGAAGCTTTAGAAACTACCCACTACTCAAAAGTTGCTTTACTTGAATGGGTAGTTGCCATAATCTATTGGTTTGCATGGGTAGTTGCTATAACCTATTGGTTTGCATGGGTAGTTACATAACCACTCAAAAGAAGGAAATAAAAGGAGAGGAGGAAGAAGAGAGGAGTGGGGGCTGTGAGAAGGAGACAAGAGAGAGGAAAAGAGAAAAGAAAGAGAGACAAGGAAAAAGTAAGAAGACTGTTCTTTTTTTTTTTTCTTTCACTCCATCTCCCCCATCTCAACTTCTCTACATCATATTCCCCACCAAAGCAGTATCTCCTCTTACTAGAGATGGGTGACAATACCAAAAGATAAGAGCCCTTTTATTTAAAAGCTTTATGAAAGAGAGAGAAGATAGCTAGATTGTTCCTGAAGAGAAGATTCAAAGCAAGTTAAGGACTAGGATCATGCCTTTATCAAGAGTTAAAGCATGATTCCCTAGTTTTGAGCCATGTCCCCATTTTTTTATATGTATTCTTATTTCATGTAAAATGAGAGAATGAATGTTATATTTTGTAACTCCTTTTCTATGAATGAAAGTATGAAACTACATATTCTTGCATCCCCATTCTTAATTTCTGTGTTTACATAGACAATCTGAGATTTGCAAAGCATGCATGATTCCTCTTGATTCCCTTGCAATTTCTAATTCATATGCTCTAGTTGAATCTATATGTAGACTGTAACATCTTGGGTTGGCTTGTAGCTTAAAATTACCATGATTGGTGATGGAAAGGGTGGATAGGAATTGAAGAAATCATTAAACAGATTCTTAAGAACAGGACAATGGATTTTATCACTTTGGCCGAACCCTAGAAGCCAAGGAGTCTTGACCATACAGCCCCTTTCTCATTATGAGGCATTTAATTTTGGATTTAGTTTATATTTGGTTCAACAATTGAAGTTAATAAGGAAATAGGTTTATTATTACCTGTGCCATGTTATTAAATGTCTTTTATTTGGCGATTGATAAATGTTATGCCGCCAAGTTTGACTCGACCTAATCTCATAAGCGCAGAAAAATTTAGTTTGAGACTTGAAAGGAGGACTTCTTCGGAAATCGAGGTTTTGGGTTGTGACAAGGAGGTAGCTTTTTGCAGGGGATTGGGTTACAAAGTGGGGAGGGGTAGAGTCCAAGCTTTAGGATGATGATTGGTTGGATATCGGTCCTTTGCCTTATTCATTTCCTAGGTTGTTTAGCTAGTGATGGCTTGTATTTTTTCAGGTTTTGGCCCTTTGTTAATAATATTTTCACAACATCCAAAATAGATCGTGGCATTGAGAAGGAAAAGATAAACAAATCATAATAGTAACCTTTGCAGAAGCAATGGCATTTTTAGGACATGGTTATAGACAGACAGATAAAGAGATAGAAGTCCCTGTTATAATAATAGCCACATCCTACAAAACAAAATCCATACCTGTACAACCAATTGCACTTGGCTATCATTGCAAACATCTATGTTCATGCACGGCCTTGAACCATAGATCTCACCACCTAAAATAAGCTTCCTCAGTGATTTGACTAAAGCATCTGCACATCACAACAACATGCTAATAAGCAAAACAAAAGGAACTCCTAGGACTACATGCATACAACATTACTCCAGCACTAACCATCAGTAGTTTTATTAGAGTTGTGACAAGCATCTCTCCAATGTCGAACTCGGGACTTAATTCTTTCTATGAAAATTGTGTCGGCAACTGATGGGCTTGAAGCAGATGTCACTTGACATATTCCAGGGATGGGATTTCCAACGAGACCTTTCGCTGCTGATTCTTGTACTCTAGATAAATATGATATACCTGTGAACAAACAAGCAATAAAGCAATAAGATTCCCCAAGTCATCAAGAAAACTGAATTTCACTACAACCCTCGTGGCATAGCATGCTCTACAAGAGCCAGTAGGTCATCCAAAGAAGATATCACCTAGAAAAGGGCATCAACGTCCACCAAATAGAGGCTCACCGTCATATATGCAAACATTAAAATCAAAAACCTTCTCGAGCCATCGATGTCAAACAGGGAAGTCTGACATGAAAACCGTAGGATGGCATGCCTATATTCAACTCATCTCAAGGGAACAAATGGAAATTGTACCTGCGAGATGTGTAAATTGATTAATAAGTGCTCATCAATCATGACTGAAACTTGTATAAAGCAATTAAAAGAAATAGTGGTTGGCAAAAGCACGAAGAAAACACATTGTATACACACTCCAGAATTCCAAATCATGGAGTACAACTGACTGCTTTATTCTTTTCAGAAATCTAATTTGAAGAATGAAAGATCCCAATAAAATGGACTAAAAAAATGGCCAGAAGTAGCTTTTATAACTTAGAGAAGGAAATTGAACATCCTAAATTGTTCTTCAAGGCATGCCCAATATGCTTCACCTAAACATAACATCATTCTTGGGACCTTGAGAAACTGGATCCTGATTTGGCTTCAAATGGTTGTAGTATAGAAACGGAATGTAACAACTGCTAATAAAAATCAGACCCACAACCACAAGAAGTAAAACAGCAAGTGGTAACTGAAACAGAAGCATGACCAAAAACAGAAACAGGAACTGAAATGAGTAGGTCCAGTTGCATCTTTGTTTATAACTTATTATCCAAGATTCTGACAAACAAAGCTAAAAGAGGTAAAGTAAAAATAGAATTTATTTAAGGGGACAACCAGATTGATGGGGTGGTGGTGATATTATCAATCAACACCCTTAGCACCTCTTTCTCCTGCAGAATTCAGAACCCTCTTGCCAACCTTGAGGACAATAACTTCCCTTCTCCTTGAGTGAAAAATGTTACATGGAGAACACCCCTTTCATTGCGTAGAACAACGTAATGGGAACACAGAAAAAAAACAGAACAAAGGGAAAGGTGAGTCCCCACACCACCCCACCCCCACCCACACCCCCCCCCCCCCCCCCCCCCCCCCCCCCCCACGCCGCGCGCGCACATCAAATCCCAGACATACAAAATGAGTAAAAAAAATGGAGCCTTTTCTTACCCTTTTCCCCATTCTCCCCCACAATACATACGACCCTTTCCCCGTTCTTCCCCACAAATACATAAAGAGTTGGAAGGGGGGGGGGGGGGGGGGGGGGGGGGGGGGGGGGGGGGGGGGGGGGGGGGGGGCGCGGGCGGCGGGAGTGGGTGGGTGTGTTCCCCCCACAATACATAACGACCCTTTCCCCGTTCTTCCCCCACAAATACATAAAGAGTTGGAGGGGGGGGTGGTGGGGGGGGTGGTGGTGGGCGGCAGAGAGAGAGAGAGAGAGAGAGAGAGAGAGAGAGAGAGAATAAGCGGAAGAAAACGTTGAAAGATGAAATGGGGGCTAAGGCTCGAGAGCATTTTTATACGCACGGGGAGGCGATGATCTTGGAGCCTTGGATTTTGAAGGGGCAAACAGCAAACTGGAGGACCTCGAACCTCTCGGCTGCGGCTTTGGCCTTGAGGTAGGCGGTTTCGGAGGTGTCGATGGGCAAGATACGAGTCCAGGGCGCAGAAGATACGCCCGTTTTCTGCGAGGAGACTGCGATGAAGTCGGAGTTGGTGATTCGGTCCTTGAGTTCTCCGAGGGCAGGAGAGAAGTTGGCCTTTGTCACCTGCTTCACTGCACCTGCAGCTGAAGAGAACGAAGACAAGTATCTCCTGCTCTGCTGCTGCATGTTTGCCCACCCCAGTTCCAGTTCAAGTCCTCTCCTCTCCCAATCTTTTGTATCCACTCTGACTCTGGGCAAACTATATATATATCATATTTTAGCGAAAAAAAAAAAAGTATATGTCATACATATTATATACACATCGATGTAAGGAAGGAGGAGGAAATTTTATTTTATTTTAAAAGACTATCCCTTCCTTTTTGTCCCTAGTTATTAACAAATCGGAGAAATTATTAGATAGGATTAGGGTTGCAATTTGGCATTTGATGATCAAAGTCCCCCATTCCATTCCATTCAAATCCAAATAAAGCAGGTAGGTATGGAACCTATTTTGTTTTTATTCAAAAGAAATTCAAATTTAAATCCAAATCAATGAAAGTTTAAATCATCTATAATCTAATTCCTTTTTCTTTTCTTTTTTTTTTTTTTGCTGAAAATAATCTAATTCCTTTTTGTTTGAAAAAATATATATATATATATAAAAGTTTTCAGGGTCTACATGATGGAGGAGGAAATGAAAGTGGAAGGTAAAAATATGATCAGATTTCTAGCAAACCAAATCCTCTCTCTCTTTCTGGGCCCTTTGGGTCTAACATGTCACCACATGTCTTCTGTCTGGTTGTGGAAAAATGATACCTTGGTTTCATTCCAATTTCATTTTTCAGACACCAGCAGTTGACTGATGGAGAATCCCAACTCAAGGAAATATTAGGAAGAATCTTTTTATTTATTTTTTTTAAAAAATTAGGAATAAGAAAAACTAGGTTCCTGGAGGTTGGAAGTTGCCATTGTTGCAAACAAGGGGAGCAAGTTCAATGCCCTATCACTAAAATGAATTGTAACTGTAGACTGGCTTCATTTTGTGGATTGGATCCGCAACACTGTGGTAAGTTGTTAGGGCTGGGATGTAGAGAGGGTTTTCACCTGTTTGGGATCTCACAACAAACAGAGAAGAAAGTTTCAACAGGCTGGTACACTGAGAACGTGTGAATATCAAATTTCAAATCCCTGCCTTCCCCTACAAAGAGGGGCAGGGTACCCCACCCGGCATTCCATGTGGCGCCCAAATTTTAGATTGAGAAACAGTTGCTTTTTAAGATTATTATCTAACCAAAGTTTTAATTTGGGAAGAAAACTAATCTGCTAGAAACCATTCAGGAGCAGGAGATTTCGCCACCAACATGGAAATACAAACCTTCATTTTTTCAACCTTTTTGTGTGTATATTTGTTTAAACCAAATGCAAGCAAGCGAGAGAACAGCAGAAGGTGGGTCGGGGGTGATTCAATTTCAAAGGGTAAATGAGTTTCCAGTTACCCACCATGACTAGAAGTGAATCTCAAAAACATATTTCAATGTCGGTAGGTCTCGGAACTTTTGGATTTTTCTCACGGGAAATCTCAGAGATTAAAATAGTTGGATATAGAAAAACATGAAAATGGAGATTCTGGGTAAAATGTCACAAAAGGCATCGTGATATTTTTAAACATTCTGGTTACATTTGAAAATCTTGCTGAGGATTATTTCCTCTCTAATTGATGTCCAAACTTGATTAAATCCTCCATTCATTGTCGCTAGAAGAACTTGACAGAACCATATTCCCATTTACTATGGTCTCTTTCAAAATCAAAAGCTGACCAAAATTGTCATTTAAATGGTAGTCAATTTGATCAACTCATCCATCCCATCCAACTAGGTACTAGGTGGACACACTATCATCAAAGGGCGATAAGTGATAACGGATATAAAGTGAACTGGTTGAGTCTTGAACTGACATATCCTTAGACAATGGAGGAACTAGCTCCAATTTTACTTGCCATACATGGATGTAAGTGTGACTCCAAAAGTCAGCAGCCCATTTCACAAAAGATATTACTGCACTGATCTTCACTGGAAAATGAGCAACAATAAAGAAATGCTAATCAAACTATTCCAAGTGCCTTCTCAAACACTTCTATGATGGACCAGGCTGGCTAGCAGACTGCATGAATGGTAAAGTGTCAATCAGGAGAGACATCAACTTGATATCTGATTATATTATAGCTATTCCAGAAGGGATTCAACAGCTTACCATCATTTCATGGTCACCCATAATCTCTTCCATAACCTCTGCTAGCAGTTTATTTGCGCTGTTAGGTACAAGAGCTGCAAAAACGGCAGGCTGCAGCCCTGTAGAAAAGATCGTTACTATAAATTTGACATTCATGATGCATGTAATACCTTATACGATTTTTTTTTTTTTTTTTTTTTTTTTTTTTTTTTTTTTTTTTTTTTTTTATGGAATAACCAGAAAGAATCTATACTTTTGGTGAACAATAGATATCCATAAGTACATTTTTGGTGAACAATAGATAGACCATGGGCGATGTCTTGGGAGGCTATCAGTTTAGGCATTGGTCAGGTATCTACCATTGGGAAAGCAGGTCCTGCAATCACATCCGTGGGGACCACAACTGGTTACTGGTTCCTGGTTCCAGTCTTGCCTGAATCAGTTATCTGTAATGCTCAGTAGATATCAAGTGCTGTCCTAAATGTATCTTTTCTGCACATTAATAATATAGTTTCTTAGTGGTGACAACTTAAAATATGATGATGGTTGTCCAGGAAACAATTGAACAATAGAAATTAGTGAAATTTGGCCTATAGTCTGCCACTTGGCCTAATTATCCACAAGTCCTTGTATTATTCAAAGTTTAAGAATAATCATTTTGGTCAGAATTAGTTAAAAATGACAGAAAGGTGCATCATAGTAAAAAAACAATCTCATAATCAAATTGATTTTGATAATCTGTGATACAGTTTATAAACCAAAAAAGAATGGCCAAATCCTAATCCCTCTCTCGCCCATTTGGAACACATCCCACTTTCTCACCTCTCTGCATCCTGTCTCTCCTTTTTTCTGGAGGTCTAGCAATATTTCTCTGGTTGCCCCAATATTTTCAAATCAAATTCAGATGACCCAAACCCATATCTATTAATTAATGGGTTCAACGTAAGTACCTAGATCCTATTTTTATGAGTTGGATCTGATTAAATAAATAGTTTTTGCCACTCCTACCACTAATGTAGAAGATAAGCATCATTCACTCCTATCAAAATCTAATTGGATTAAAAGGTTCTAGCATTTTTCATTTGTCGAAAAATTAAGTTGAAAGGTCCAATTACAGGCACGAGTAAGTTCTACAAAGTAGAAAGATTAAAAAAGTCACATAAACATCATTAAAAAAAATCCGGTTTACAAGAGACCTGATCTCATGGACCCACTAACACTACAGGATATCCCTGACCAGCTGAGCAAAGCCTTGGACAGCCTGAAATTCATCATGCTTATTCAGGAGACCATAAGGAAGGGCATTTTGGTCACTTCAAAATTAATTTTGACCAAAAGGTAATTTTTAACAAATTGTACAACCTTAGGATCTAAAAAAAAATTTCCAATACAACAGCACATTCTAGATAACTAGGTCAAAAGTCAGAGACTAGAATTTCCCTATAATTTTCTGTGCATTGTTGGCAATATAACAATGGCTACCTTATAATTATACTAATAGAACTGCATGCATTGAATATAATATCATACCAGTTTCTGTTAATGCATCAATAAACATCATCATCTCTTCCCCAGTTAGACCGGACATAAAACATATTCGCGGAAGTGACTCTGCAATCTGCAAAAATACATAGAATGGTTAATAACACAGTTCTTAGTTGTTATCTTGTTAGGAAACATCCGTTTACTCTAAAAGATAATCTAAATTTCTCGTTCCTAGGTTCTTGAATCCATGTCATGCATTCGTACTTATTTTATAATAAAGATGATAAAATGAGATATGCCCCCTTTCTCACACCTTTTCCCACCTTCATTCCTTAAAACTAGTTTATAAGCTATGAAAGGAAATGGCTCTAAGCATATTTATTGATGTAGACAGAGAAACTGTTGGGAAATCCCACATCCCACGTCACCCAAGTAATGGGTTTGACAGGGCTTCATATACTTGTTTGGCCCTTCCTCCTATCAGCTTAAGCTTTTTAGTTGGTACATGGCATCTTATAGCACACGCACACACATAATGGTTCATATGGTTCGCATGAAACCCGAATTGGGGAAAGCAGAAGAGAACGATATATAGGAAACAAAACTTTCTAAGTTACGTTAAAATCAAGTAAAATCTTTATTATGAGTCCCGTATATGAAGGTAGAGACCATTGGATCAAATCTACCCCAATAGCCACAACTTCCAAAGTATGACTTCAATCATAGTGATATTCGGTGATGGACTGGATTCACATGGTGATCAGGCATTTTTAACTTGATAAAGAAAATGTCTCCATTCAACAATGACTATTGCTCCCATTTGACCCATCTCAGGATAGTTGCATTTCATTGGACTAACAACCCATGGGCTCATAATGAAAATTTCATTCCTGCATTGGAACTCATATTCTTTCATCCATATGTAATCATTTCAGAAGGAAAAGAGGGGACAAAAATATGAAAAAACTACAAAACAAGTTCTGAAACTGCTACAGCTTAAAATGTTAACCTTAACATCTTCTAAGTTGGTTTGTGGAGTATGCACTGCTTCCCATAATGAGCGGTTAATCATGTCCTCAGTACAATGTATAACCTACAATAAATGAATATTACAAGCAATATTGTTAAAAAATACCCGAAAATATCAAAGAAGCACAAAGTGTTCCATACACCTTTGTCCCACCAAATCTACAGATTAAAGCAACAAGAGAGCACTCACATGTGAAAATTAGATCTTGGGAAGGAGAATTAATCTAAAAAAATATATGGTGCTAAATTTGTTAAGGAACCATGGAAATCGATTTATCATATACATCCAGGGGCGGACTCAGGCACAATCACGTGAGTGCGGTCGCACTTGTTAAACTGCAGCGCATTTCAAAATTTCAATAAAAATAGTGAGTCCGTCCTCAAAAGCCACACGAAAACCCTCGGTTTGTTCCCAAAACCAAACTACCTACGAAGGTCCGCACCCCTCAAACGAAAATCCTGGGTCCACCACTGTATTCATCAACATCATATTAATTGAACCCAGATAAATGACACTGTAAAACAAAAACTTCTAATATTGTATGGGCTTTACTAAAAAAAGAGGATATTTTACACCCAATCAACTCTAGTAACAGTCCAGTTACGCCCATAACAACACATAACTGATGCTGATTATAAGCTTACTTAAAGAATACAAGTATAGCAATCAGGTCTATGAACAATGAAGAATGTCCTTTTCACTAGAATTAGCAACTATTTTCGGCTAAGTCTTAGCATTGACGCAAGATTTGCATCTAGCAACAATTCACATTTACTTCATGATGCGGTCCAATGTATTAATTGGATAAGCAGGAATACTCTTCTTCATACTCTTACCAAACACTGCATGATCAACCAACAATTTGAAGTGTTTAAAACAACAATTGAAAATCAAAACTTGAAACCTAGTATGAGAAAAATTAAGCCTTGTGGCTGTCTCTTGTGTTTGTTTTCAAATACATGACCATCAGTTCTTTAAGTGAGATAGTTTAAAATATAACACAAAACAAAGGGAACATGGAAAGTAACCATCAACTATAACCCTGAAGTTACCTTTAGAAACTCACCATCCAACTCTCGCAGAAGTTTCTGTATCTGCAATGAAAACAAAATAATGATTACACAGACAACCATAGTGATGGGAAGCCTTTTTGACACTTCAAATATTAATCAGTTTGATATAAATATAATCATGCTATGCATGGGTAAATTAATCATCTTCCACACATGCTAGATATCTAGAGAGGAGAAGGAACCTTTTTATGTGCATTCACACAATTAAATAATAACAACAATCATCAAACATCTTTTCCAAATGAATATCGTAATAAAAAATTGACAACCAATATTAAAATTTATGGAGTACTATGAGTTCTTCGTAATGCTGAAAAAAGGACATGAGGAATTGAGGATGATATTGCAAAAAGGTGCGCAAAGTGAATGCAAGTTAGTAGAGAGTTGTCCAATTGTTGAGTGGCATTTTGATCAAGAGGACATTCGTAAGATGGATGTTAAACTTGCAATGGTTTATGGATTTGAATGACAGTAAATTAAAAGAAAATTGACAAAAAAGTATGTAAGTCTGAGATGCATATGCTTAGATGGACCTCTGGAGCAACAAGGGTGAAAATGATAGCAAGTCATCATCACTATCATTAACAAAACCTTCGATAATGAATCACACAAAAAAAAAAAATGAGAATACGGACAAACTTTCGTGCTCCCAGTGATACAATCAACACCCATTTATAACTGTTGGGTAACATCCTCTCACCTTAATTGGGGATAACTTCAATCTCAATTAATTTAATTGGATTAATCTCTAGGATATTTACTATCTCCTAAGATACAATCTACTTGTACAATAGCTTACTACATGTGTACACTTAAACTATTTGTGTACACTTAGACAAACAGACTTGTCATGAGGGCTGGGACGGCTGCAGTTCTGGCTGAGGCAGATCTCACTATCTCAGGTCCTATGGATGAATGAATCTGAGATGAGGAACATGTGTTTGGGAACAAATAAATTTGAAGAATGAAAAATGGAAGCGTGCTTGATATCCAACAAATAAAAAGACGTGTCTTGCTCTGATACCATATCCAGATCCCAGGCCTCGTTGATCTTCACCTTCCCTCTCCATCTGATCAAGTGACTTCTATTCCTGCTGATTCCCTCGCTTTCTTGGCCAGAACAATCACGCAGGCTTGATTCAAAAACATATCCTTTCGAGCTAGTCAAATAGAAGCAAGCGAGCACTCATAGCAATACAAATACCACAACTATATGCATAACATTGTACATGAATTCCACACATATGATACGCATAATAAGCAGAGAAGAAAATAACTCAAAAAAATCTAAGCCACTGACGGTGGTCTCCAGGTGTTGCTATCTCTACAGAGACAATGTGGTCGAAAATGGTCACAAAGAGTAGATATGAACTATGTTTGACATAGGATGGTGTAAACAAATGAGCTTTCAGATCTCGAGAAAAGATACAGAGAAGTAAAGATGATGCTTCAGAGTGGTCGACCTATAAGGAGCTAGCTGAAAATGGACACTTGGGATCCACCTTTACCAAATAAAAAATCCATTCCCAAACCTGATGGAAAAGAGGCACTTAATGGAAAGGTAAAGATCCCAATCAAAATAGGTAACATATTAATATTGTATTGTATCTGATACTTCAATTTTATATGTAAGATCCATGACAATACTCCATTCGTGATACGCACCTGCAGTATTTCGTGCATCATAGCCAACCTCAGATTTCAAATTTGTGAACTGCTTTGTCAGGCCCCATCTAGTTAAGGGTGGCCCGAAGTCAACTTGACTTGATGACCCTGACCATCTGTTTAACTTTAAGGCCCCTGAAGTTTAATGGGATTCTACAGGTAGATTGTTCGTGCTAAAACCCATCAATGGATTATCATTCGAATCATAGCAAATAGGGATGAGCGAAAATTCAAACAGGACAGTGAGCATGAGGGGAATGGATTCGTGCCAGGGTGGCTTTAATATAACTTCTTAAAAAATTCTCAACTCTAATGTGTGGATCTATGGAGATAGAGAAGAGGAAAGGAGATACCAATCAGAAAAAAAAAGAAGAGGAAAGAAGAAGGATGGATGTAAATCACCTTAAATGTTTCCTCTTTTTCAAACCCCATCAACAAGAGAGCCTGTAACAAAAAATGTGATTGTTCTCAGTATTCATAAAATAAGAATGCTTCAAAAAGGGACATGTAATGACTCCAAAATGAGCGACAGATAGAATTTAAAATGCAGTATCCACACAGGGGAGAGAAAACTCTCATGTAACGAACATATCAAAACATGTTAAGCCAATGCAACTCAATGTACATAAAATGTGCATAACTTACAAACAAATGACCATGAAAAATAAATATAAAGAGTTCCAGATTTATTTATACATTTTTTTAATGTATAAGAAAGCCACAGAGAGGGTGCGTGCAGGTTGCACTGCTTCTGTCTTATGGTAACCAGTTTAGTAACCAATGTGATTAGGTTAGCAGGTGCCAATACCCCCTGGTTTGTTAGCCAGTTGGAACCAGAGTCCTCCAGCGAGGAATCCGTCCTTCAGAAGAGTTTCCGCACCCTTCAATTTGATATCCGGATGGATGCAAACCCAAAAAAAAAAAAAAAAATCTTCTCCATATTGGCTTCTCATAAGTAAAGTTGTGTCAAATTTATTAGACACTTCATGAGGGGATTAGGGATCTCCTGTGACAAGGAGAATAACTAAGGTTCTGTTCCTATCTGACCATTTTATTATGATAGATCCTCTCTGACCCTTGATGGAAATGTTGCTGCTCATGTTCATGTTGACTCGTCTACATTTGCTCCTATGATCAAACAGACTCAAAAGAAAGACCAATCATCCTCCTAGGAGCCTCATTATTTTGATTTACTATCTCTACTGCCTACTGACGAAACACATCCAGTTGTTAAAGATTTCTGATCGCTTTAAGAAAAGCAACTAGGAAATTACCCAACATTCCGTCAATAATAACTTTGATTTCATGTGACACTTTACCTTGCAATAGTGCCTACATCTGTGCTATCTCATCCATTCAGATTCATAAAACCTGCAGGTGAAGAGCTTACATGTCCTGAACGAAGGAAAACAATGGAAAGGGAGACGTTGACACTTAAGAAGAATGGCACTTAATTTGAGGCTTAATTTCATTTCTCGCAAGGAAAGGGTGGTAAGATGCAAGTGGTTCTAGTCTACACAATGAAATATAATCAGATGATTTAGTAGAGCAATACAAAGCAAGACTTGTGGCATAGGAATGAATATTCACAGATGTACGCTGTGGATTATATTAAGATCGTTGATCCTGTTATAAACTCCTCTTAGCTGCAGCTAACAAAGGTCAGTCGTTACTCGTTCCATCAACTTAATATGGAGAACCCCTTTCTTAATGGAAAATTTCAAGAAAGAAATAATTGTGTATTTGGTGGACCATTCTCATTATAAAATCAATTGGATTAAAACAATAGTAAAAACTGAAGAACCCTCCACCCATTTACACCCATTTAAATATAATAAAAACAAGAATAATTAAACATTACTTCTGCAGATTTTTGTTACACATAACCAAAAGCAACTAATTCTTATCACAAGCATTTGTAATAACCAAAAACAGATAATTTTTAAGTTGTACACTTTGTTACATCATCTTCAGAAACTTAATTCATATAACCAGGTCAATTCACCTTCACTATTGAAAAATTAAAACGAGAACAGTTTGAGCTTACAGGTGGACCATATTTAGGATCATCAGCACGTAGAGGTACAAATTTTGAGTCTTCAATTAACTCATTAGAAATCCCTGCAACATGCTACCACATTACCATAAATATCTACAAAGAAATGGAAAATACACAAAAAAAAAAAAAAAAAGAAAAGAAAAGAAAGGACATGCTGTAAGAGTGACCTACTGTGGCCGATAAATATATGGACAGAAGTATGAACAAATTGCAAACTAGAAAACACAATAAAATAATAGCTAATGATGCTATTGATAGCATCGTTCCCACCCCAGGTGTTGTAAGATCACAAAGAGACCAAGTAGATGTTCTTAGATGACTTTGAAGTAGAAGATACGGGATGCGCAACAAAAGTCCAATTTACAGAAACAAAAAGTCAAATCCAACAAGTCTCTCAACAAGTCTACCCCAACAAAGTTCTTAAAGTTCTCTTTTGAAACTTGTAACCAGGGGTTTACCTATTTTGAAAGGAGATGAGTGAAATTTGTGTTAATGTTAGTAGTTCCCTTTGTCAACTTTGATGCATAGTGACGACTTTGGCACTGTCTTAATACTAGCTCCACTGAGTCATACATAGGAATGCTAGGCGTTTTCATTAGGAATGGGAAAAGGTTCCCTCGAAAGGAGACTTTAATTATCAAAGGGTTCACACATAAGGGAGAAAGTCTGTAGGGCAAGGGTGAGAGCCTGTAGGGAAAGGGGAAGGAATATAAGGCTCTTCATTAGTCAAGCTCGCGTAATATAATAAGAAGTATTTGGTAACAGTAGTAGTTAGGATTCACTTAAGAACCAACTATTTTCTTATCATCCCTCCCTATCCCTTTCCATTTTCTATTTTCTTGCCAAATCCATACTCTTCAGCAATCTTTAATGGAAGTAATGCAAGGAAAAAAGCTTGAATTATGGCCATGGGATTTATGCAAACTTCCACAAGTGAATACATGGAAGTCTTTGCTCTTGTTATCCAGCTAATTTAGTAACAGGCACCTTAGATTAAGACTAAAATATCTTTGACTTATGGCTAGTTTAACTTTATTTGCAAAATATTGGAGAGTCAACAACTGTCATAATACCATATACCATGCATGGCTTTAAACAGATAATGACATTTTGAAAGAAAAATTAAAAATGAATGGAGAATATAAGAGCAGGAAAGATTACCTTCCGCACTGGATCTGAAGAGACGTTTCAACTTCAAGGTACGGCAAGCTTTTGCCATGGAGAAGGTCGAATTCTGTCTAACTGATAAAGTATCCATGGCAATGGAAGTAGTTGAAAAGCGACAAGGACTCAAACAGCAACTTGCATGGGAACTAAAACTCGAGCTTTGAAAAGTGAGGCAAAAGGAACCCATGTTTTTTCAGGCCCAAACCAGTCCAACTGAACCAAAATATGATGTCAAAATCATGTCAGGGGCAATGAAGAAATACCAAATACAGTAAAACTTTTACAGGAGAAAACAAAGGAAATAAAAATTTTACTGGGTCTGTTTGCCTGCTTGGCACTGAGTTCCTAAGCATTCATAGTAGAGGAGGTTGTGTTGGAGGAATATTGAAGAGGTAAGAAGTAAAAGGTTCTAAAGTAGAGATGTCGATGGGACCATCATTTTCTTACGATTCAATATACTACTACTCGGGTAGCTGGGTAACCATTTCCTATTAAAAAGGAGATTGTTCGTGGCTCTTTACTTTCTATCCTTCACTTCTAGCTCCTTTGGTAAGAAAGCATTGCTTAGAAATACAAGGAACTCACATATGAGGGTGATAATCATTCTCCTTCACAGTTTTGGCTCAAGTCTAATAAGTAGAGATGTCGATGGGAAAATTCTTTTCTCTCTACCCACTACCACTAGGCGAGTAAACAATTTATATCCCCACTTGTGTCAAAAAGTGAAACCTAAAACAAATGAAAAGAAACTCTCCTCCCCACTTTTTCCCCTCATCCAAGAAGAGGCCCTTCATGTATGAATTTGGTTCCTTCAAGAGTATCGAATGGGAAAAACGGAGACTCGATCTAATCTAGGGAACCTGATGAAGATAGCTAACAACATATTAAATAAATAAATGAAATTTTTTTTTATAAATTTAGGGAAAGCTCTGGTGAAGAATCAAGAGGGAGGGGGGGAGAAAAAAAAAAAAGGAACTGAACAACAGAGGATTTTTATTCATTTTTTTCAACATTCATAGGTCAAATAATCAACAAAGAAAGAAGTAATTCTTTCAGGAATATAACTATGCTTAGCGTACTTTTACAGGAGATGATAAAATATTCAAGTGCGAATGTGCCATGCCATCTAAGAGAGAGGTGTAATTAGAGTGTTGCAAACTGGATGTAATTGGTTAGAACTAGAAGAAAGATGGGAAAGAATCTATAATATATATATTTATCGCACAACATAACCCATATAATTAAGTAGAAGAGACTGATTTCAATATGAACGAAAAAATAAATAAAAAACACCTACCTGTTAATTGCAGGGTTTAGAGGGTCTCATGCACCAAAGATTGCAGGATTTTTTGAGCTCGAAAACAGCAAAAAAGGTTAGATAGGTTGAGAGAAAAGTGCAGACGCAGTGTTTTACTCAGTATAGAATACATGGCCCTTCAACTCCGTCCGTTTTCCAAATTATCAGAAGAGAGAGACCCAACAAAAAAACTAGATAGCTTCACACAACCGTACAGTTAGATGAAGAAAAAAAATTTAGTAACTGCCAAAAACCTTACCCCAACTTTTGTCGGGACGGTTCTGGTCCAGACATATTTGATCTTGCTCCGAATTTCGAACTCAGCTGCCCCTTGAGCGACTGTCGTTTGGCACTCTACTTTTTAAAATAAAGGGGAGTGAAGTGAAGTGAAATAGAGAGAGGAAATGAAATATAAGTGAATTATAATAATTTTTTATTTTTAGTTATTTTGGATATAATATTTTTAATTTTTCATATGGGGGAATGGAATTTTTTTGTCTTTTAGTTAATAAAGGTAATTGCTTTTTAATCTTTTTTTTTTTTTTTAAATGAGTGAGTTTTGAATCAAAGTACTTTTAATTTGATACTTAAATTTACTTGACATGTAAAATTATTAAATTGGCCCACGGGAATAGTAGAGTGAAGTAAAGCCTCTAATTTAAAAAATATATATATATTAAAGTATTATATTAAAAAAAATAAAAATACAAATAAAAAAATCAACAGTCTTTCTCCACTAAAAAAGGACAAAAACACTCACTTTTTAAATAAAAAGTAAAAAATACACCCTACTAAAAAAATAAAGAAAAAATATCATCATAAGTTATAACCTACTTATATTTTATTCTTTCACTATTTCCTTCTTTACTCCTCCACTTCATTCTACATGTAAAGTTCCCAAACACTATCACTCATGAAATAATTAGTGATGGAAATAGGAGGAAAATAAAATTAATATGCCACCCTAGGGCCCATTTGGATATTTACATAATAAGTAATAAATAATAAATAATTAAATAGTATAATATTATAATATCTTTATTGTTTGCCAATTTTTAAAAAATATTACAGATTTTAAATTGAGTTGTTTGAAGGTACTATGATTTTAATATATATTAAAAAAATCTAAAATAACAACAAGTTAATGTCATTGATAGCAGTAAAGTTCATTATTAGTATTTCTTTAAATAAATACTTAATTTATGTGGAACTTACCATGACTGGATGAAAAGGTAGTGTCGTAAAGTGACGTTCATCTGCCAATTTTTTTACCATATGCCACTTTTTTTTATCACATAAAACTATGTAAAGAGTAGTAAAGTTAATACAAATGACAACTACTTTATAACTCTCTTTCTTTTACTTTACTTCACCAAATACTTTATCTTACCTTGCTTTGCACCATCTTTTATCATGATGTGACATCAACATTTATATTACTTTATCACACATATAAACAAATACATCTTGACGTGGATGTAACATATTATCCCTTTACCATATTTAAATGGAAAAAAATAGTGCAGTAAAGTAAAGTTTAGCTGCCACTTTTTTCCCATAAACTTTATCACGAGTCACATTTTCTTTTCCATATAAACTACGGTAAAATGTGATCAAGTAAAAGTCTGACAAAAAAAATACTTTACTACTCTTGTTCCACTTTACTTCACCATATACTTTATCTCACATTTATTGTGATGTGACATGTACCTTAACTTTACTTTACCATACATGTAAACAAGTACATCATGGTAGATTTGGTGAGGTTCTTTACTTACTACTTTATAAATCTCATTTTAAAAGATTTTATATTGGAGAAAATTCTCAATATGAGAGAGCTAAAGGAAAAAATATTGAGCTTTTTAAAAGAAGAGGGGGTTGCAATTTTTTAGTCGACCATTATTCATAAAGAAATATTTTCATCTACCCCTCCCTTGTTGATAAGCAAGCATCTAAGTAGGTCCACGGACTAACCCACGTGTCCGCTGTCTATGCTAGACAACGTTTGACTAGCTACCAAATCCTTGTAGAAACTTTTTTTTGCTTTTGATAAAGTCACGCAAAACCCATTTTAGCAATTGTAATTCTTCAAGTATTTAGAGCATCAAAGATCCTACAATTTAAGCTTCTCGTCCCTATAGATGTGAAAACATTAAGTTGAAACGGAGAGAGTATAAAAATCTCAAATACCCCAAATATTGCCCATTATCAAACATGACTTAAGTAATTTTCGTTTATACAATATCCTTCTGATAAAAGTCCTTGAGGACTCTCCCATAGCACTTTGTGCGGAATTTTCGGTCCGTGGCTTCTAGAGGGAAGAGGTTACCCCACCCTTACAAGAATTGAGAACACCACTGCCCATTGCCCACTGCCCATCATTTGTGCAAAAGTGGTGCACAGTAAGCGAAGGAATTCAGAGCAACACAATTCCATAAATAAATATATATATATATATAATATACAATATAACTCTTTGCCCGTTTGATAATTTACTGGATTAGTAAAATTAGTGCCGAGAAGGAGTCACATTAAAAGCACCCATCTTCAACATTCCTCCTCCTTTTAGAGAAAAAAAAAAAAAGGCCTAGAAAAAGCGACTTCCTTTTTTCACTAAATGGCAAAAAAACACCCACCATTTATATAAAAACTCAAAATCTTTTCCTATCAGTACATTAAAAATTATAACCACTCTTATATTCTATTTTTTTTAATTGATGTTTTATATCACTTTTACTTTAATAATAAACCCATTAATCAGCAAATGTTCAAGAAGGGGAAAGAAATAATAATAAAACTCCTGCTTTAGATCTATAAACAAAACTATGCACAAGGGGATAAGGTCAAAAGAAGACCGGCACGACTTTCATTAAAGCTGAAATGATGCTGTCTTCCAAGCCGAAAGTAACTTTACAGGCGGTGAACTTATCAGACGTCAGATCTGCATCATTTTAAATCTCTCAGTTGGTCTATATATCATTACTTTCTACAGCAAGCGGGACTCATGACTCATGACTCAACCATCCATTTTAATATCTCTCTCTCTCTCTCTAAATATATATATATATATATACACGGGCAATGCTCTCTTAAGCTCAAGCTTAGAATAAAATTTTATAACTGATTTTTTGCAAAAAGAAAGATCTTAAGGAGTCCTTGATATCCCCCCCACCCCAATTCCTATGTGAGTCCTCAGGTGGGCCCCACTATACACTTGAGCTTACCTTATCCTAAGCTTGAGGTTAGGAGAGCTGGCACCTTTATATATATATATATATATATGAAAGTATTTTTATGCATATTTCCCTCACTATATGGCGAGTGATACTTTCATTTTTTAGAATTTTCAAGTATATAAAGTGATGTACACTTATATTTGAAAATTCTCAAAGAATGAAGTGTCCCTCACCTTATGGTAAGGGAAGTGTGCATAAATATACTCCCCATATATATATAACCCATTATACACTGAAGGAGGTAGACAAATTTTCATTACATGCTGAAAATGTGATTTTACTTTTAACCTTTTTTTTTTTTGTTTATATTTTCATTATTTGATCAGACAATAGGCCCAATAAACTTTTACTAGTTTGGAGAAAGAGTGGGTATACCTGCACACTGCATTTTGTTCTCCACACACTGCAATAAATTGTGACTAAAATGCCCACTTGTAAATTTACCAAAATATCTAAACTTCACCCTTCCCAAAGTCTACTTGAATTGATTTCTACTGCTATCTACACACTGCGTTTTTTCCTTCTAAATAAAAATATGGGAAGGGTTCTACTTCGAGCATTCATCACTCCTCTCCAGTTACTTCCCTCCTTTTCAGTATGTTCTATACATCATGAAATGAAGACAAGGTTTCTACTTCTTCCTGCATTTACTGCTCTCTACTTCCCCCCTCTTTCATCTTCTCTCTCGGTTTAAAGCCTCACTTCATTCTCTATATTGACTGCAACTAATTAATCTTGATTTCATTCAAAGTTAATACCTGCTTTGCTAGCATTCTTAATCAATGGACGAGCGAAAGGACAAGCAGATGATCACTCCCGATCATTCTAACAGCGTCGAGGTAAGCATATTCATCGCGACTTGTGTATTGGTCAGAGACGAACCGTTCTGCTCTGCATGTCCGACCGAATGTCCTTTGCGCAGCCCTAAATGGTCGACCATAGGTCCTTTGTGCGGCATGTTAGTACTGAGATATTCCCAATTGAACGGCACTACAGTGCCGAGAAGAACCAAAATGTGTGGACATGAATGACCAAAATTAAGGAACATGTGCGGACATGCTTGACCAAACAATTTAATTATGTCCGGATATTCAAAGGCGTGCAATTGTGTCATGTACATACTCTAACAAACTTGGTTCCATTGCAGTTTCATGCGCTTACCGAATGCAGCAATGTTGGCTCAAAATGTGTGGTCGACTATAGTAATGAGTTTATCACTCAAGAGGTAATTAATCAAAATGAATCATTTGATGTTTAAATTGATATAGTGTGAGGACCCGTCCCTAAAATTACCTAGTGGGGCCCAATTTGATCAAGTCAACCCTTGATTATCCTATTTAGTAGGTGATTAGCATGAGTAGTTGGTAATTCCCATTAATTTAGCTTACATTATAAGATTAAAACCCTTGTGAGATTAATAATGATATCCTAGAATTTATTTACTACTTAGAATCCTTAATTGTAATCTTAGACATAGATGATTTTTCCATAGAGAATTGTGTAATTTATCTTAGGATGACCCAACTAACTATGGCCTAGCCCATTAACCCATTTACTACATGAAGGCATTTTAAACTATAACCCAACCCAATTACTATAAAAGAAACCCCTCTCATCCATTCTTCTCATTCCACTACAATTTTCCTCCCATCTCTCTCTCTCTAAATTAGAGATTAGGGTTTCTCTCTCTAGATCTTAGCCCTCCAATTCTTGAAGCAAGAGCCCTATCTACATCTAGCCAAGCTAATTGAGGAGTTTTCTTCCTAAATAGGCAAGTGGACATGTTTAGATTCTTTGATTAAATTGATTAATATGCTTAGATTGATAATTACTGTCTTTTATGGATGTTTAGCATGATTTCTGTTTATGGATGGTTGATTGGATGGTATGATGTGTGGGATTGTTGTTCTAAACCTTTCTTATGTGTTTCTGGCCATTGATGGATGGGAATCCCCCATTTGGAAGATCAATGGCCCATTTGTGATGAGATCATGGTGTGGGAGGTGTGTATGATGTTTGGAGATGATCAATGTAGATACGGGCTAGATTTGATGGAGTTTTGAATGAAGATGAAAATGGTAGAATTTTGAAAATAAGGGATCCCATGTGTACCCGGTCAATCTGGCCACCCAGGATGTCGATTGGGCACACAGGGGGGCTCCCTCACAACTAAGAGCAGAAAACCATACTTTGGGTACAGACCCAGTGTACCCGGTCGACCGGGCACACTGCATTTCCCCCCACCTGCCAGATGTTTGTGGAAATGCCCGTAGTGTACTCAGTCGACTGGGTGACCATGATGTCGACCGGGAACACTGCAGATTGTGTTTTATGACTCTTAGTTAGCTGTCCATCTCCACAGAGTGCCAGGTCGACCTGTAGACCCATGATGTCGACCCGGTACACTGTAAACAGTGATTTCCCAAATTTAGTTCCCTTCTATGATCTGATCATGTGTGGGCCCCGTTGACCTTTCATTTGGACTGTTTGGGATACACTAAACACGAGTTAAGGGCCAGGCTTAACCCTGACCCGTGAAGCTACTTAAGTAGGGCCTAGGGTTGTAAATAGAACTTAATTCAATGGTTATGGATGTCCTATGATGCTAAATGCCTTTAGGAGCACCAAGGATACATAATAAATATCGAGGACTCCGTGATCACTGTCTTAGGTGAAGTGGGGCCCAAGACTTGAATGGAGGGGCAGCGATCATCTATGGATTTGTGACATATGATACTTATATTGATGAAACGAACACTGAGGCTGGCTAGTAGGTCCGAACTTTGGACGTTGGCCTTGAGAGGTACTATAATCAGGGCATTGCATTTAGGCTCTGATCCATGATCACGGTCCGTATTGGATGAGATGTCAGGACATGGGACTTGAAGTCCTGACCTGTAATATTTGGAACTTAACGGTAGATATTGATGGACGGGCTGTATAATGAGATAATGTTAATTAAGCGTATCAAGAATCGGAGTTTACAAGGATATGCATTATTAACAATTGAGAATCGTAAGGATAGATTACTTATACCTGAACTCCGTGCCTCATGCTCTTCACTAATATCGTCTCATATTAATTATGATAAGGCTATCCAATTCGGAGTACCCTCACTTAGTGGTCTGTAGGATTTGTGGATGTACGATTAGTCTGCCAAGGGTTATGATGCCGGCATGGAAGTAGATATTGAGATATTGTTGGTTGACATAGTAGGTACCGGTGTGGGAGGGGTACTGAGACCGCCGGCGCTCAGACCGGGTGTGGATGGACGGTGATGTTGATCTAGCACATAAGACCAATGGCTGAGACTTGGCTGTGGCTATGGATATTGATGGACTCTTGTATGCTCATATTCGATGAGACAACGACGATGGGTTGGCTCTGACCTCTCACGTCTCTTGTACTTCAACTGTAGACGTACCTTGTGTGCTCTTATGGGTGTATATTGGATGTATTAATATTATGTATTTGAGATGTCGTTGCTTACTGTCGACGTTGGCACGGTTGGATCCAGATACGATGATTGTGGGTATAGTAGGGTTACTTCCTCTGGTTATTTCCGTTACTGGTGACATAGATGTCTTGCATAGTTTATACGATATATTGATGATGATGGCTTCTCTTGTCTATCTGATATGTTGTATCTAACATTTGTTATATTATTATCTCTATTACCGTTCATACACTACACTTCACACTGTTTATGTCGCACTCTGATATCCTATATTATTATTGAGGTACTAATCACGCAGGTACAACTGGGATCATGTATGGTCTTCGTTCCTATCTGTTAATATAATGTATTGCCATCTAAACATGCCTATTTGCCTGGCTCATTGAGCCTGACCCAATCTTTGGTGTTTTCAGGTATATTTGCTTCCGCTTTCTTTGATTGGTAGAACTGCTTGGCAGTTGATCCATTGCCGTAGGGTTCAGAGAATGGTGCAGTTTGTGCACCGAGAGGCGTCATGAGATAGATCTCTATTCTTTCCTTTTATTGTAGTTGGTTGTGTTGGCATATGATTGAATAGTTAACTTAATTATGGAAAATACCTTGTAATCCCTTAAAGTGAAATAAAATTATAGGACTTTGTCTATCTACCTGCTCATATGAGATTCAAACTTGATTATATTATTGGATTTTTCCGCATCTCTTGGGTATTTTCTTGTCTCAGGGTGCCCGGATTTTGGGGCGTTACATGTAGTCACTTGGTTCAACATAATTTTGTTTGGTTATGTGCAGATATTCATAAGCCGAGAAGCCCTAATTAACTGGGCTTATGAGGTTGGGAGGAGAAATGGTTTCATTGTTATGATTAAGACATCAGCAGCACCGAACAGGAGAAATAAAAAACCAATGCTGACCTTTGGGTGTAAGAGGAGTGGGTCTTATAGAAACAAGAGGACAACTAAAGATGGGACCGTTGGGAAGAGATTGGGGCAGACTGGTTCGAAAAAATGTGGATGCCCATTCACATTACAAGGCAAAGTGGTTGGCTCAAATGAGGAATGGATGTTGCACGTAGTGTATGTTGTGTATAATCATCCTGCTGCAGACTTTCTAGAAGGGTACTCATTTGCAGGAAGATTAACAAAGGAGGAAACTTCATTGCTGGCTGACATGTCTAAGAATATGGTTCGGCCAAAGGATATCTTGGTGACACTGAAACAAAAAAATGAGTTAAATGTAAGTACAATGAAGACCATTTACAATGCACGTCAAATGCATAAAGTTGCGGAGAGGGTTGGATGAAGTCAGATGCAGCAACTGTTGAAATTATTGGCGGAGCATGGTTACATTGAGTAGCATAGGAATTGTCCTGCAACATATACTGTTATTGACTTGTTCTTCACACACCCTACCAGTATAGACCTCTTGCGTGCATTTCCTCATGTGTTGATAATAGACTGCACCTACAAGACCAATCAGTATCGAATGCCCTTATTGAAGATTGTTGGGGTTATATCCTCAAAGAAGACTTTTTCGGTTTGCATTGCATATCTCCAGAATGAACGTGAAGACTGCTACTCATGGGAATTGGGTATTTTGAGCAAAGTTATTGATGATGGTGTTCTTCTTAGCGTTATCGTCACTGACAGAGAGATGACTTTAATGAACGCCATATCTATTGTTTTCCCTGGCGCCAAACATCTTTTATGCAGATGGCATATCAACAGAAATATTTTGGCTAAATGCAATAAGTTGTTTGAGACAAAGGAAAAGTGAGACCGGTTTATAATGAGCTGGAACATGTTGGTCTCCTCATCCACAGAGGAACATTACAATGTGCAATTCTACTTATTTCTAAAGGAGTTCATCACCTATCTGACAGCACTTCAGTACGTTAGAGCGTCTTGGTTACATGCATACAGGGATAGATTTGTGGCTGCATGGACGGACAAGGTCATACATCTTGGAAACACTACTACAAACAGGGTGGAGAGTTCACATGCACGGCTGAAGCGGCAGCTTGGATCAAACCAGGGGACTTTGGAAGACTCTTGGATGAAGATTCACAACCTATTGCTGCTGCAACATACAGATATAAAAGCATCATTTGAAAAAAGTAAGATGGTTGTGCAACACAATTTCAAGCCTTCCGAATTCAAAGAACTTCATGAGAATATTTCTATAAGTGCATTAGAGAAAATCTTGGCCGAGACGAGACGAGCCTCGTCAGTTGGTATTGATAGAGATGCTTGTGGCTGTGTACTTCGACACATATGGCCTACCTTGTGCTCATGAGATTGTAGAATACGTAAGTGATGGGCACCCTATTCCTCTAGATGCACGCATATGCATTGGCGCAAGCTTGACTTGCTATCTACCGATTCTGCCCAGGACTCGAGTGTCAATTTGGATTGCATGCCAGAGATGGATTTAATTGTCGAACAGTTCAAGGGCTATGATTCGATAAAGAAGTTACAAATCTTGAATAAGCTTAGGGAGCTTGCAAAGCCTGAGACGACCTCACTGATCGAGCCAGATTCTAAATCACAATGTAGGGGGCGCCCCAAATTGAAATTACATAATTCTACTAAACATGAACCCTCTTCCTTTGAATATGTCGAATCAGCTCAGGATAGTTACTCTTCTGTCTTGAAGATGGAAGAGACTATTGTCAGTAGTGGGGCCTCTTTGGTGCCCGTGAAGAGGCTGATGCGTAAGCAAAAGGTCAGTCGCACGCGAAATTGTAAGCATGTTTTTTATATTAACACACTCCCAGGCCAGCTGGTTTAAGGCCTTATATTCATCATGTAAAAGATGTCAATGCATATGGCAATTGTGGCTTTAGAGCCATTGCAGGGTTGATGGGACTTGGTGAGGATTCGTAGCAACAGGTATGGAAAGATCTTTGTAGAGAGTTGGTGACTCGTGCCGAACACTACAGACAATTATATGGATCACACCAAAGGGTTGATGAACTTCTCCACATCATATCGTACCAAATGGATTGTCCTCCATATGATCGGTGGATAATGATATCGGACATGGGACATCTAATTGCCTCGCACTATAACGTTGTCCTATA
The DNA here is from genome assembly GCA_029852735.1 of Persea americana. Taxonomy (NCBI): domain Eukaryota; kingdom Viridiplantae; phylum Streptophyta; class Magnoliopsida; order Laurales; family Lauraceae; genus Persea; species Persea americana. Next base: position 65,132,865 of record CM056816.1, read on the forward strand.
CCACTTGTCAATTGACCAATGCCTGACTTTTCATCCTCTTCGATCGGTGCGTATTCCTATTGCTGCTAGGCGGGAGATCTCAATCGGTTTTGTCAATCAGAACCACTTTGTTCAGGTGATAATAGTATATGCATAGATTCACATTTCTTATTTTGCCTGAAATGCTGTGACTCACTTGATTGACTTGTTATGTGTAGATTTTCCTCGTACAAGATCATCCAATTCCACCCATTGCTACTAACTAGATTCATCACCATCACCCTTCTACAGATGGTTGGGATTCAGCTTATCAATCTCGGATCCAACATTTTAGAGAAATTATCAGTCTATCAGTTGCCACATACGAAACTATCGATCTGGAATGATCCTTATATTTTATAAGGATGTACAAGGATTGCATTTTTTTAAGAACTCAATGAAATTGAGCCTTATTGTAACTTTTCCCTTCTGTTTTTTTTTTTTTTTTTTTTTTTTTTAATAAAAGAACATTTCATATATCTTCATGGTTCATGGCACATCACTTAAGTTGTAATTGCTAATTGTGGATGACAATTTAAACTGAATGGTCTTTATATTATGGAAAATAACAGGTTGCACGACCCTGTACAACCGAGAAATCACAGTTTGCACCGCCCTGTATAACCGGGATCCAACATTTTTCACAGCATTGTAGAACCAAGAAATCACAGTTTGCACGGCCCTCAGACGCCGAGCAATTTCAATGGTGTCGGACCTGGTACACCGAACACATTTTCAATGTCTGGGAGCTGCATTGGCAACTTGGACAATACCAGTTTACAAAACTACATCATCCATTTCATCTAAATGCTATGCAAATAAAAAGAGTTTATCATTTTACTTCAATACAAACTGCAACATTAAAAAAGATATCCATAAAGAGGCCAATGTCATTCAAAAGTTTTACATGTACCATCTTTGTTACCCAAAAAAATTGCATAAACTCAGGTTACAATCTTTCAAAAGAAGTACTTCAACCAGAACTAACAAAAAAAACACAGATCAAATGCTAAGTCCACATCCTAGACCCCACGTCTCCCCCTGCGGCTGTAAGTGCGTGCCTTGCTCCGTGGTGGTCTATGAACAAGATCTTCCGGATCGGCTCCATCTAAGACCCTATTGACGTCCTCAATGGCCGCATACAAGGAATCAGGATTTCGGACACTCAGACTATGCCCTTTCCTTAGAATAGGCTGAATAATACTTTGGGCATTCACGATGCACTGTTAATTGATCACATAATGCACAAATTAGTCAGTTATACGTAATATAATAGTTTAGTTGTCAGGCATCATACCAATCGTGGGTCTATAGAAGAGCTGCCATGAGAATCTTGAACACGTGGATTGAACATAGAGCGATGTGCAGGGTTCTGAATGATTGGGTGCGACACTTGGAGGAACCATTCCATATAATTGGGTACACAGTCCCATGGGTGCGCCGCAGGCACACCGCGCTCCATCGGAGACAAGAGGTGGTTATACCACCTCTCCCATATTTGATCAAAGTAATTGTAAGCGATCTGATACTGATTTAAGGTGGCACCCCTAGTGGCGCTGTGGAGCTAATGGAGTGGGGGGAATGCGTTGGACCCTACCAAATTACCTAAGCACCTGATCAGGATGATATGATTCAACGATGTCCATGCACTTAAGACAGCCAGTATAAAAAGCAACCTCGTTAAAGGGGTGATCTGCCCTGTGCTCTCAGTAGGGGTCCCACACCACCTGCAACATTAATCAACAAATGCATGGATTAAATTATACGGTACTCATTTACTCAAATTATATATATATAACTTATAAGACATTACCTCATGGGCACTAAGATCATCAAGTGCCTCTCGTAATGACTGCAGGTTGGACATTTGGTCCCCAAACTCTCTTCGTGGCACCCAGCGATGCACCCGCGATAAATTTTCTATGTATGCGCGGTTTTAGTAAGGCCTACACCTGGGGAAATGCTCGTAAATCCATGCCTCTAGTAGAGTCAGATATCCTGCAATGTGCCTGACTCCACTCCGAGTAGCAAACCCCAATTGTTGGTATAGGTGCGCAAGCGCGGCAGCTCCCCAAGCATATGTGCGTGCCTCATCGAAGTTCATTAGCAGCCTTAGATAGAGCACTGGGACCCTTGTGCCACTCTTGTCTGTGAAGAGTGTACAGCCCAAGATATACAATAGATATGCTCTAGCGGCATGCCTAATGTGCTCTTCTAGATCCGTATCGGTAATGTCTCCAAATAGGTCCTTCAGCCACTCCAGTTTAACCGACGAGCCCCGCACACCTACTAACTCTTCGTGTGCCTGCTGGGATGTGACCCAAAGACCATGCTCTACAAGTGTCTTTGATCGCTCAAATGATAGTTGCTCCACTGATACAGCTTTTCCAGTGACCGGGATCCCTAGAATGGTGCTCACGTCATCAAGGGTAATCGTCATTTCACCAAAATGCATGTGGAATGTGTTTGTCTCAGGCTACCATCTTTCCACAAAGGCTGATACCATGTTCCTGTTGATGGAACGATAGGATGTCGCCACCAATGGAGCCAACCCTGAACGGCCAATGAGACGACTAAAAACGATATTCTGCCTTTCTTCTGAATTCCATGCCCATTCACTGATTTTTTGGCCATGGCTTATGCATTTAAGTGGCGGTCTCTCCTGCAAAACGAAAAAAACAACAAATTAGTGAAGGTAATAAATATTTAAAACATGTTCTCTAAGATTATTTACAAACCTGCTGCTGTCAAATACTTGCAGCAATATGCGTCCGGAAATTAGGTAGCAGGCTCAAACTTGTAGGCCCCCGGGGAATTTCTCTAGTCCTATCATGAGCAACAGTTGAAGTATGTTCACGTACTTCTTCTGCCTGTTCGGAGACTTCGGTCTCCACTTGGGCTTCGGGTTGTTCTTCAACTACTTCTTTGTCACCGTCGGACACACCAGCAACAAACCTCCAACGGAGTCTCCTGCTCGACGCTGTGGGTCGAATCCTAGAGGTCCTAAAGGTACTGGGAACATCCATATACCTAGAAAAAAATCATTAGTACATAGTTTACCACTAAGTTACATCCAGTTCGGCTCTTACTATCCGTGTGGATATTATGGTATTGGCGTTATAGTGCCGAGAAACTTTTTTCTACTCGGACCCACAATGCAGACAAAATATTTTATACTCGGACCCATAGTGCCGAGAGTTTCGGTTTTTTACGGATCTTGGAGTTCGAATAGAATGTCTTCTTTCGGACCCACGGCGCTGAACGGGATCGTCAAAGACACAGTGAAACGATGACAATGGCTGGAGAAATGGGGGAGACAAAGGCGCATGAGGATGGAAAATAAATATGCATAAAACAAATCTTTGATCTTAAAATAATACTACAAGCATTTCTAATCAAGCAAAAGGTATCGAAATCACTCACAGAGGTTGGAAAGTCGACGATTCACAGTAATGCAGTTTGAAGAAGCAGGCAAGAAGAGCACATAGAGATGACCGAACAGGAGGAGGTGCGGCGTTCACGTCCAGGTGGGGGAGCTCGTCGAAATCTCCTTCGATGTGGAGGGTGCAGTGAAACGGCAGTTCAGAATGAAATGGGAGGGAAAATGCAACGTGTATTTGATCTTCTGTCTAGTGTGTAGGTAGAATGGGTGTTTTAGGAAAATTGCAGAGTGTAGAGATAAAAAATTAAAATATTCTTCACTGAAGATCAGTGTGTAAAAAGATACAATGTGTAGAGAGCATAGTGCAATGTGCAAGTAGCACTCCTATACAAATTATTGGCAAAGTGCATAAAAAGCCTTTTGGTTTGGACCATGATGAGACGGAGGTGGGGCGCGCTACAACCATGTCAAGATGGGACATGTGCTTGTGGGTCCCAGGCCACCGAGTGGGAAGATAGAAGCCGTCAGAGAAAAGTGGAAAATGGATGATGAGAGCACAGGGAGAGGCCGGGGAGGGGGAGGCATCTTGAGCGTTGGTCATGGAGGGCTCTCTTTTCGAAAAGCATCATGGCAATAATAATGAATACAAAAGGAAGGAATGGTCCCGTAAATTCCGCAACGAAAGTAGTAACACCACCCCCACCTCCAAACTCTCGACTCATCATCATATCATCTCTCTTTCTCCATTTCTCTCTCTCTCTTCATCTCCCTTCAGCCAAAAAAACAAAAAACCATAGTCATTATTTTTTCTTTTCTTTTTTTCCCTTGTAAGCCGTAGCCCCTAGGGCCTAGACAAAAAGCATTGTCACCTTTTCGTTTGCTCTTTCTTTTTCCTTCCCATGCGGCTATCTTATTCGAAAGGTGTTCTATCCGTCATTGTAGTTCTTTTAAATTTTTTTTTTTAATTTTTTGATGATGAATAAGTGGCATTATTGTTTAGGACGGGTCAACAGCAAGTATCCTCCACTCGGGAGGAGGAACAAGGACCGAACTTATTATTAATAGAGGATTTTATGGAAAAAGTTTTAAAATTTAAATATTTTTTAAAAATGGATTTCCAAATATTGTGTAGTATTAATGAGATAAAGATCCTACCACAGAGCTTCTCTTAGTTCTCCCAAACTCTATTTTCATTGAAAGGGCTGCTGGGTTCTCTTGTTTCGATGATGAGAATTTAAGTGATATGATAAACTTTTTTAGTATTCCAGATTCATTAGGTCCTTATTCTAAAAGCGAAGGAATCAATGCACATGAGTTGTTTTCGGCCAGAGGGCTGAAACTAGCTTCATGGGTGCACTATTAGAAGAATGAATTCCACTAATATATGGTGTATAGGATATAGAGAAATATGAGGAGAATATGAAGAAAAATGCATTAAGAGATGCTCTGACGAGCGACGCTAACATCTCCTTTGTCAGACACAAGCAATGCTAGACATTAGGAGATATGCTCAGACGAGCGACGTAGCGTCACCATCGTCAGACACGAGTGACGCTAGCGTTACTTATATAAAAGTTGAAAATAAAATAAAATAAGGCATGACGGACCTCGTTAGCACAACACAATATTTGGGAACACTTTTCAAGATATGTCCAAAATTTGAAATTTTTTCCATAAAATCTTCTTATTGTTATGATCATAAGGAACTTATATATTATATTGGAGAGGAAGGACAAAAAAAATCAGCCACATCCATATGTGGCCAGTGGAATTTCATGGACAGGCCAACAAAACAACTTTGTGAAAGCAAATTTACTAAAAAACTAAAATAGTTGCCAATCAATCCAGTGAAGGGGTACTGCTCTGGCCTTTTCTCATTTGCACTTTGCACTGGCTGGACTCTTTTAATTAATTAATTAATTAATTTCTCTTATCCTCCTGCGGCAGTGGCATTCTCAATCTACTCCTACTGAGGAGAGAGTGAGCATGAGCATGAGGCCATGCCCCACGATCCACGATCCACGATCCACTCCATCCCACCAGCAGCCGCAGCAGCGAGGTTAGTATTCCTGCACGCCTCCTGTTTTCTTTGACGAAAGAATATGGCTTTCGCTTTGAACCAACACCAGCACCAACTCCCTCTTTTCTCATTCTCACTCCCTTGTTGCAAGCCTACAGAAGATTCAGGAGCTGTGGATGGAGAAGCCGCAGCAGCAGCATCTGCCCGTACCCAAATGCTCGAAGCAGCATCGATGCAACGAATGGTCTGTGCTTTTCTTTTTTAATTCTCTCTGTCTCTCTCACTCTCACTTTAAATAATGCTGCTGCTTCTCTTCCGTGCTTTCTTCTCTGCAGTTGTCTTTGGTGTTTGTCCTGACCCAACTTTGAACAACGGGTGTTTTTGTTTTTGTTTTTTTTTTAGGCATGTATGTGACTGATGGATGATGCTGTTTCGCTTCTTCTGTGCTTTCTTCTCTGCCCTTTGTTTTAACTTTGGTGTTTGTCCTGACTCCTCACCCAACTCAAAATAGCGGGTCTTTTGTGTCTTTTTTTTTTTTTTTTTTTTTTTTTTTTTAAGGCATTCACAGGTGACGCGTAAATCGAATTTATTATGCATGTGGAATCTTTTTACCTTTGTAAATTAAATTGAGGTTTTGGTAAAGTTTTACATAAATACAACATGTAACTAATTTCGTATCATTTTCACCTTCTTCTTCTTTTTGTTTGTTTCAGATTTCAAGTAGACGTGTGTATTTATGAACTTTTTCTTTTATAAAAAAAAAAATGTGTTGTCACATTTGGAGAAAAAATTACAGTCACCTAAATAATCTTGCAACTAAAAATAAAAATAAAAAATTCAATGCACTTTTTCATTGATACAGATCAATCATACTTAAATCAAATGTAAGGTTTCATAATTCTTTGCTTCTGTACTTCAAAATTAATCAATTTCAAGTCTCTAACTGGCATTCTTTTGATCAGGTGAATGTAAATTTTTTTCCAATTCGTGAGTAAGGCTCCGAATTTTCAGATTCTGTGAAACCCAGTCCAAAAAGTCTTGATTATACCATGCGATGATTATGGTTCTAGGGTTTGTAAATTAGATCACCATACATGCTCGGGCTGTTAGAATCCATCTAACAAGAGCCTGCAGCACAGTTTGGGAGGTGCTAATTGTTTGCGGCAAACATGAGGTTGCAGGTTTGAGCCCTTTGGGTTGAGAAAATCAAACAAAAAAAATTACAAAAAGAAGAAAAGAGTAAATGAAAATAAGGGGGGATGTTTATTCTGTTAAATATTAAATTTGGGTACAATTTGGCACTTAACTATCAGTGGACCAACGATTGAATGTCTGAGATCCTTGACAAATATCCCTTTTACAATCTTCCGGAATTATTACAGAAGAACAAGAAGGGAAACCCTTCTACTTCTGTGATTGTGTGATTTAAACCTTCAGTGGACCAGTCCCTTAGATTTTTTTTTGGCTGGTCATGTCCATTAACTATTTAACACTTCCAGTCTCTAACTTAGTGCTTAGTAGTGGTTGATTATGCCATTTTTCTAATTCTGAATCATGTTCTGCTTTCCTTTTCTCCTGTTTCTGTATTCTGCGTGATGCAACAACGGGAGAATTTGGCTCATTTTAAAAGAAGTTCACGAAGATTTATATATTTCAAAAAAAAAAAAAAGTATAAAAGTTTTCCACAATTCTTTCAATCAAATCGTCTCCATAACTTTTTTAAGCAAAGACAAAAATACCCATCCCTTATGATAGGTTTATCCGTTTATGGCCTTTTTGATCGTGATGTTCATAACAATTTAAGGAAGCTAGTTTTTTTAGTCATTTGAAATCCCCTTTTTGTAACCATTCATGCATAACGGTAGTTGAAGTGGGCCCCACTAGGTCATTTGGGTTGGACTTGATCACATCTCTTAAATGATTAATTAAAGAAAAATCTTGAAAAATTACATAATGGTATTTTTGTCATTTGTCACATTCTTTTTTATGGGGAGGACTTGATTGAAAGAACTGTGGAAAACTTTTATACTTTTTTGAAAATATTCAAATCTTAATGTACATTTTGAAAATGAGCAAAAAAATTTATACCTTTTTGAGAATCTTCACACACACACACACACAAACTTATATATATATATATATATATATAATGACCACTTGTCAGAAGTGATACTTTCAACTTGATTACACAAGGATTTATTTGTAGGGATGTGTATGAGACTAGGGTGCCAACACCACTCAACCATGAGTGTGTTGCCACATTCTAGTTTTTGAATAAGAAAGAAGAAGAGGAAAGAAATGAAATCTACTTTTTTTTTTTTTTTTTTTTTAATATTTTGTATTTTCATATATGTGGAGCCTTATAAGAGCTCATGCTGATATGGGAATATCTGCCAAATGAATTAAATGTATCCCTGATGCTTATTGTGTATTTGGGGTGACTGCCGATAATTTGAATATTGTCTAATATGAAGTTTACAATTTTTGAGACAGGATTGCATAAGAATGTACAATTGGAAATAGTATTCGTACTAAATAGATGTCAAGAAATTATGCTTTAGTCTGGACACTGATATGTTTTTGTTTATACTTTATCAAGGGAAATATGACTAGTAGTTTTAAGAAAATACTTGAGAACTAGCATTTTTTGGCCTTCGTCATGGAAGCTCTGATTGGGAGATGATTTGGCCTCTACTAACACTATGTTGAACTGAGCCTTGGTTAGAATCAAGCAACTGGTGTGGAGATTGGAGATTGACTACTAGAGATCAACCGCCCCTAGTTACTCTCCACTATCTGAGGACTAGGATGGACACCTTGATCGTAAAGTTGAAGTTGGATGGTTTGGATTGACCTAGGATGAAAGGATTCCTTGGTTTCCAACCCTTCTCCTCTCTCCCTTTAATCCATTCTCTGCTTCCTAGGGTGTAATGCAAAGGAATGACTTATCCCTTTTATATCACTCTTTGAGGGATTTGTTTCCTCTTTTATGAGATATTTTTTCCCCAATCAATTGAGAGTTAGTCTCAACTGCTTTAGAAACTTATCTTAGAGAGATTTTCTTAACTATTTAGAAAAAGAATTATCTTAGAGAGATTTTAGGATCTAAATGGGAAACTAATAATCAAATCAATCTTAGATTATTTCCATAAGTGAGGAATGTATCATTTGTTACATGGGGCCCACTAATTTGTGATCTTACGAGCTATGAGGGCCCCATGTTACAGATGCCACCACCATTTAGCTCAAACTAGTGAAACAAGCTCATCACAAAAAACACAATAAAAGCATGCTTTGGGTGTTTTATAGCTCTAATTCCTTCCTCGAAACTTTGTTCTTTTTCTTTTTGGCCAGTCAGTTCCTTCTCCAGTTCTCCCTGGTTCCACCATAAGCTATGTAAAAATGTTCTTATCTTGATATTTGATCAAGTTAACTATATATATATATATAATGTAGATATGTATATTTTTGTCACTATTTGGTTTCACCAATTGATACTAATTCTATCATAGGGCTTTCTCGGACGTTCCAAGTGATATCACAATAGAAGTGAGTGGAGGAAGCTTTGCTTTGCATAAGGTAAATTGCTGAGGTTCCATTTTGCAAATTTTGTTTTGCATATTTTGACAGGACATCAATCAAGATCAAGAGGTTTATTTGATGTGGCCAATCGCACAATCCTTTCTTGAAAGGACGATGCAATTGCGGGAGGGTGTTAGATATGTTAGAAAAGTTTAAAATTTTAAATAAGTATGAGTTTGAATATTCAATAGGTTTCTTTGTCTTATTCTCTTTTGTAAAAATTGAGTTGTTGCTCAAAGGAAGATTCAGTTGATTTATGAAAATGTAGAATTTTAGAAATTCTAGAACTGTCCCATTTTGCTCTCCACCGAAGATCTTCTTTCATCTTATTTCCATCCTCTTTCATAACACGCTTTCACAGAAAGCTCTGCCACCACTCCAGCTTAATGTTTTTTTCTTTTCCAATGAAACTTTTCCTATTTCTAGTAACAATAAAGGGCACAGCTTGGGAAATCAATGTCTAATTTTTGTTATAAACTATATATGACTGTGCTTTTAGTTGATTTTAGAGTTCCTTGCTACCTGTATTAATGCAATTGAAAGGAATATTAAATATCGAATGAAATTCTTTTGAGTCCCTACTAATCAATTTGTGTTTGTTATGAGCTTTAAATCCAGGTGCAAATTTCATCCTCTACATTTTTTTTTTGGGTAGTTGTCCCAATGCTTCTGCTCTCTCCAATCACCTTTAAGTTTTTGCTTTTGTGTTTATGCTGTGTTTGATTGTTGGGTATTAACATGCATTAAAGCTGGTTGGTCTCAATTTTGGTGTTCCACATGTTTTGACAAATTTCAGCTACACAAATGCATGTTTGACGAATATAAGAGCATACTGATCATATATGATGACATGAACATTACTTTGAAGAATCATTCAGGTTCTTGTAACATCTTACAATTATTCTGGATGAGCATGCAGTTTCCTCTTGTTGCTCGAAGCGGACGAATCAGGAAGTTAATAGCTGAATATAGGGATTCAGATATTTCAAGGATAGAGCTGCTTAGTTTACCTGGAGGTGCTGAATCATTTGAGTTGGCTGCAAAATTCTGCTATGGAGTCAACTTTGAAATCACGGCATCAAATGTTGCGCAACTTTGTTGTGTGTCTGAATATCTGGAAATGACTGAGGAATATGCCAAAGAAAACCTTGCTTCTCGTGCAGAAGTGTACCTTGATGGTGTCATCTGCAAAAGTCTTGAAATGTGTGTTGAAGTCCTACAACGATGTGAGAGCTTGCTCCCACTTGCTGATGAGCTGAAAATAGTCAGCCGATGTACAGAGGCTATAGCTACAAAAGCTTGTGCAGAGCAGATAGCCTCAAGTTTTTCACGCTTGGAGTATAGCAGCTCTGGAAGGCTACACACAAACAAGCAAGCAAAATGTGATGGTGACTGGTGGATTGAAGATCTTTCTATTCTTCGGATTGATTTATATCGAAGAGTCATTGCAGCTATGAGGTGTCGAGGTGTACGTCCAGAAAGTATTGGTGCATCTCTTGTGAATTATGCTCAAAAAGTGTTGACGAAGAAACCAAGCTTGTGGAATGCATCAAGCCAGGCCAAAGGGGATTTGGTGGTTGTTGGCTCCGTTGGACATGAGCAGTGTGTTGTGGTCGAGACAATTACAAGCCTGTTGCCTGTAGAGAAACTTGCTGTGCCCATAAGTTTTCTTTTCGGGCTTTTGCGATCTGCATCAATGCTTGATTGCACGATTGCCTGCAGGCTTGATCTTGAGAGAAGGATCGGGTCTCAGCTAGACATGGCTACGCTTGATGATCTCTTGATTCCATCTTTCCGTCATGCTGGAGACACTTTGTTTGATGTTGATACGGTTCACAGGATCTTGGTGAACTTTTCTCAGCAGGATGACAGTGAAGATTATGCGGAAGATGCCTCTGCCTATGAGTCTGATGAGGAGCCTTCCTCCCCCTCGCAAACTGCATTGTGTAAAGTTGCAAAATTAGTGGACAATTACCTGGCCGAAATTGCACCTGATGCTAACCTCAAACTAGCCAAATTCATGGCCATTGCTGAGATTTTACCAGGACATGCACGCCAGACGGATGATGGACTGTACAGGGCAATTGATATCTACCTAAAAGTGTGCTCTCTCTCTCTCTCTCTCTCTCTCTCTCTCTCTCTCTCTCTCTCTCATATAAAGGAGATTGCATAAGAAATAAACATTGAGCGAAAACACCTCCTCTTTGATGCTAGCGGCTATGTGAACCTCTTAATCGGCAGGCTTCCCAGCACCCACTCTACCACTCTGGGAAAAAAAAAATTAAAAGCAGTGTCTTACCTAACTTTCCGTCTTAAATTAAAACCAATTAGGAGTTCATGTCAGAAAACATGGTTGAGGCTGAGAGAAAATACCATTAAAGCCTTGCATTACGTTTAGCTGTGCAAGAGTTACAGATTTTACATAGCTTCTAGAACTTTCTTTGTTTTTGATTGATAGCAAATTAACTGTTGACAACCACTTTGAAAGCTTAAGTTGTTAGAGAATGGTGTAACAATGTGCTGGCTCCTTCATGGGAATTACACCCTCCATCGGAGAATATAGGGGCTCTGCACGGGAATCACTTGCTCTGTGGGAGAATACTAGGCACAAAAGCCTCAGGGATTCGAACACTTGACCTCCCACTCTGATACCATGTTGACAATCACTTGCTCTAAAAGCTCAAGCTGATAGAGAACGTTGTAACAACGTATATCAAGGTTACATTCAAAATAAACTGCAGAGAAACTGATGTATGAAGTCAAAATACAATATGAATGAGCATTAATTTGATGCTTAAAAATGAAGATTCCTCAGCTCATTGTGTTGTCAATGTATCTGTCCATGTACTTGGGAGTCGACATGGCTCGATCTCCTGATCCATTTCCATATCACTTTTCAGGCCCATCAGGGATTATCAGATATGGAGCGAAAAAGGCTGTGTAAGCTGATTGATTTCCAGAAGTTGTCACAGGAGGCAGGTGCGCATGCTGCACAGAATGAGCGGCTCCCTCTTCAGGCAATTGTCCAGGTCCTTTATTTTGAGCAGTTAAGACTCCGCAATGCTTTATGCTGCTCTTATTCAGTTGACGAGCCAAAAATGACGTGCCAGTCTCGGAGGATCAGCAGTGGTGCACTCAGTGCAGCGATGTCTCCACGTGATAATTATGCTTCCTTAAGGCGAGAGAATCGGGAGCTTAAGCTTGAGCTTGCTCGGCTGCGGATGCGACTCAATGATTTGGAAAAGGAACACATCTGCATGAAACATGACATGGAGAAGTCAAGTTCTCAAAATCTGGTGTCTAAATTTACAAAGAAGATAGGAAAGATGAGCTTCCTCGGCGGCCACACCATTTCCAGAGGATCAAGTTCTCCCTCGAAGCAATCACAGAGAACTGAAGCTCTCACGAAGAATGATTCCTTCTAAAGGTGGTTACAGAAGCAGAGAGATTGTAGAGAAACATAACCTCAAACTGATATCTTCATGCAAGGTATTTTAGTTTTTTTTCTTTGTTCGACTTGTTTGTGCGAGTCCATGTTATGCCAGCATTAACAAGGGTTTTTTTGAAAGTTGAGGGAATCATTATACTCAATCCATTATAACATTCAGTGGGAACCATAACTTACTAGCTGTGGGGCCTACTTGCATCATGTATATCAATCATGGGCGAGGGAGATGATAGAAAGCTGTGTGTGGCCGAGTGGTGTGCAAACAATGGTGCCATGTAACCCTTAATTTGATGACCTCAAATTTTGACAAATTTAAGCCCTTTTGTCCTGTTTTGTCTTTGCATGACTGAGGGAGTCATACGAGTCCCAAAATAGGGTGCGTCTTAATTCATGCAGTGGTAGTGGGCATGAAGGGGCATGGGTAGGCCCAAGTGGCTCCCAGGCCGATTAGGATGGACCGTCACGATTTCTTAGATCAAGCAAGGTCCACTTTGGATCGTCTATTGTCTGCTTTAGATGTCAATTTCACATTTGGAAGAAGAAGTTGGTTTTGCTATGATCTTAATCTTATTGTTCTCTTGGCTGGAACTTTTGAGTCAATAATAACAGAAAAAATAAACTAGAGGAGTTCAGGCATACCTGTATTCGTGATCTGAACTCGATCATATTGGATCTTTATGTTGATTGTTGACCCCATCTTCTTCTAGGCATCTCTCCCGTATATTTATTTTTTAAGCTTTAGGGTTTTCTAATCCATGAAGGTTATCAAATCTATAGGAAATTCTTTATTTTCCATGTATGTTAGCCTTATTACAAAACTCTTATTTTTAAGTTGGGCATTGAAAAGAATTGGTATGCAAGTTTTCTTCAAACAAGGAACCCAAAATATTATATTATTTGTTATATGAATCTAGTGGGGGCTGTATGTGGTTATGTGGGACCACCCAGATGGTCTAAACAACCACAATTTTCAGTTTTTATTTTAAATAACTATTTATCAAGGAAACGAAAATGGCTTTCTTGGATTCCACTTATACCTTTTGCAAAATCATAATGAATGCACATTTTGATTTTAGAGAATCTTAGTCCAACATAAATGTTTCTAATCCTTAACCTTATTATTTGTCAAATGAGCTTACCAAGCATCAATTAGGTGCTCAATATACTATCGATTGGCATATGGGTGACCTATTCATTATCAGAGCACAATCTTTTCATTTTACCGAGTCCTTGTATGAGAGCCTATACTTTGTGGATAGATTATTTAAACTATAACTTTTTTTCCCCTTTTTGACGTCAAAACTATCCTCTGATCGGTCTTTTACTGTATACTACTATTTTAACCTTAATACTTGGAGATCAACAGACTCATTTATCATGTTGACGATTTACATGTAAATTTTAAATTTGTCCCAAAACAGCACTCTTTTGGAGGCTACAGTAAGTAGTTCTGCTGGCTCATATGCACCACTTGTTTGTAACTCACGGAGCTGAACCTTTAGCCATTGGGGTCCATGAGCATCTTTTGGTGCTGGTTGCTCTATAGGCGCAAGAGGACTGTAATTAGAATTTATAATTTACCAGAAGAAATTTTATTAGGCTGTATTTGGAACCATCTGCACTTTAATTGTTCCTCAGAGAAGAACACTGCAAGTCAAAAATCCTGAGGCAGAATTCTTCAACGTAATTCCTTTTCAGTGGTTGCATAGCGTGTCACAACTCTGCCTCCATAAAGTGAGAGTATAGCATTCTCTAATGAGATAATTTCCAACTTTACATAAAAGGAAGTAAAATTCCTACTATTAGTGTCTTCCACACAGTTTTGTCTGCATATCCGATCACTTAAGGCAATAGATTATCTGTATGTGAGCATCTTCTTTAATCTCTGGAAATACCTTATAAATCTTCTAGCAATAAAGCCCGTTAATTGTGTAGATGTTAGTTCACTGTCTCTGTTCTGAGTTTATGGATAGAATTGGCAATAGAGAAACTGGGTTGACTGGGAAGGAAGTAAATGAGGGATGGCCCTAACTAAAACACTTAGTTCCCTGTAAAAGAATCTTAGATGTATTCTCAGATAGTCAGATGAATCTTTTGGAAGAGTTAATAAGGACAAGTTAAGTCAGTGGGTGTGCTTTTTTGTCCTAGGAAAGCTTAGAAATTGCTTGAATTTCATTCGGTCTTTCTTTTATGCTACTCACACCCCCATGACACGAACCAACCCACCTACAGCTGAGGGACAATTTTTCGCTAGCACTTAGTTTTAAGTGCTTTTTGGTTGGTCTGTAGGTACTTTTTTTTTTTTACCATGCTAAGTTGGACTGGTGGTCAGGTGTGATACTTGAAACTTGAGGACCAAGGGGTTGATACCAGGGGCATGTGTAATGCTTTAGTGTCAGGTGTTGGCGTTCTGAATTTCAGTTATAAATGAAAGGGGAAGTGTTTATACAAGAACCAGTAGTGCAGCAGTTGGATTGTGCTCATTGTTGCAATCAAGAGGAGGTTACAGGTTGAGTCATGTCATTTACCACTAAAAATGCAAAAAAAAAAAAAACGAAAATGGGTTTAGAAACCCTCAAAATGGTCATTAAAAAGCGGTCTCCACACCAGTGCAGAAAATGAAATGCATAAATATATAAAGGGGAGAAAGGAGGAAATGTGGTCTAGACAGGCCCTCATCTAAACAGCATGACATCATGATCCAAAATTTTGTGTCACTCACTAATTTTAATTTGACAGAGCAACCGGCGCGTGGACGGCTTAGATTGTATTAATAAAGATAGAACATATTGACTGAACTCTCACTCAAGATTTCCTTGCTTTTTACCTCTTTCACCTCTTTCATGAAATGAAGAGAGCATCTATACGTATGTTTTTATCATGTATAGATGTGATGCATGGATGGCGATTGAAGTGCCCTCCCCCTTCACCTTCATATGTGGTGAGGTGAGGTGATCATGACTACATCTGGAGACCATCCAATATTTAATGGTGTTGGTACCTCAGAAGGAAAGATGTGGGCCCCGGCACCTTGAATCACTTTCAATGGATCCATAGGCAGATCAAGTGTTGAATCAGGCTCTTTTCATGGTTCCCACAGGCAAACTTTTGAGCAACATCATGCATGTTGGCGACGTTTTTGATTGTGAAATTTGATGATGATAATAATAATAATAATAATGGATTTCTTTTTTAAAGAAAAAAAGATTTGGAAAATTGAAGAGCTGGCTGGCACACATTAGAATATAAAAACGCAGAGCTTAATTAATAGATTAATTTCTGATGACAAATGACAAGACCCTTTGAGCATCTGAGCTTATATAAATATTATATAAATATATGGCCCATTACTGAAAACAATCCCATACATCACAGAGATAATTGGAAACACTTTTCACTTTTATTATTGGAAATGACGAGTGGATGCAATCCACGCATCTTCCTCCGTCGTCATCCCATCTACAATCCCACTTTAATTATTATTATTATTATTCCATTTCAATCCAAAGCAACCAAACAAAACAGACACCATTATTCACTCACTTCTTATGTATACACCAACTATTCCACCCCATCCACCGGAATCGAAGAAGATGGCGTCGGATTGGATCCTCTCGACCCAACCCAACAGCTTCTGTTGGGTCGGCAGCAAGTGGGGCCCATCTCAATCCACGGATGGAAAATAAAAGCAATTGAAGGGTTTCATAAGATGATAGAAGATGTACGGAGAAGTCGATCAAATTTAAGTAGCTAGCTAGCTAAGCCCAGCACTCTGGAGTGAGGGAATGGTCTCTCTTGGAGTCCCTGCAGTAGTTATAGACCATGTAGTTCCTTTCGGCCCATTGCATGGCCAATGTCTGCTGGTAGCTGAGCCCGGTCGAACCGGAGGGTGAGACCGACACTGGGTGGCACTTGGGAGGTGCATAGGCCGAGCATCCACTCAAGACGAATTGGGTGTACCTGGCCACGAATGGTTGGTAGTGATAGTCTGCTTTGTACTTGCCATCTTCTGTGGCCCACGAAGATGCATCCCATATCGAACCATAAGCCCACATGGGCCTCATGGGGAAGGAGGAGACAGATTTCTTTGGATACCTCCTTATTGGCACATCGTCCACGAAGAATCTAAGGATGATCATCATTCATAAAAAAGAAAGAGAGATTATTTATATATAATATATGCAAGAGGTATTGAATTTGAGCAGTTTATTTGACAATCATTGATGAAACAAACTCTTTTATGAAAGCCCATATGAATAGAATGGGAATGTATAAGCTATTTATGTATGGTTGGGTTTAGAATTGAACATTAGAATGAATGTCTTTTAATATGTATTTGAGATGGTTTGGACATGATGCATAACGCATGCCAACAATAACCCCGGTCATCTCACCAAGTTTGAATTGGATATATCCTTTTAAGGAGGGAGGAGAAAGGACACCAGATGGATGGATTATTATGTGATGGTTGAGGGACAAGTGGGTCTCACCTACATGCTGGTTTTCTATTGAGTTATCTACATCTACCGGCCATCTCTACCTTGGTATGATGGTTTAAACCAATTATTTGGATCATTAGGTCATGGGTTCGTTGGAGACGTGACACCCCAAAAAATTAAAAAAAATAATAAAAAAATTGGAGTTATCTACATCTACATCTACCTACCTATCCTCCGTTCATTTGTACGAAGAACTCTTGTGCTTGGGGCAATTAAGATGGTGGGCCTACCCTTTCCTTAGATGCGTCTGCCTGTCGCCCTTTCTTTATATTTATATAATTAATTAAGCCAAGGGCTCAAGCCCAAACAACCCTACTGCCGTATGATTCGTTCGCGTGCCTCACCTGACCGAATCCACGAGGGCCCTGGGCCCTAGAATGATTAATTATACGGAAACATAGAAAGGAAAGAGTGACAACAACTAGTCCCCACTCCCGACGTGCTTTCAATTCAGGCATCTCAATTTTACAGAGTGGGACTCACATCAAATGAGGCTGGGACTCACAGTCACTCACCTCACTGGAGGAGAAAAAGAAAAGAAAAGAGAGAGAAGTAGACCCACACCAAACATCTACACGAGGTCGGGTGATCCAAACTCCTCAAATCATGTTGTTAATGGGGTGGGTTCCTCTCTTGCAGAACGGGAGGGGTTTGGCGGGTGACTGGGTGGTGGTTTTGGTCAGAGGTGGGCCCAGTGTTGGTTATGCTTCGAAAATGTCGCGAGATACATCATGAAAATATCAGAATAAAATTGAAACATAATTTATTTGTCTTTAACTGGTTAAGGTTTATTTCTTTTCCGTAAATAACTTTCCTTAATATCCTTAAAAAGAACCTAAATTTGAAAACAATATAGAATCTTTGAGGACCAATTGTATTAAACACCACCCCCCACCCCCCTAAGAGTTAGACTTTTAAAATAGAAGGCATTTTTTATTATTATTATTATGATCTAGCATCCAACTCTATTTTATACTCACTTAACCTTTACTCGCCGTTGGATTAAATCCCAAGAAACTCTACAATTAAGATTCGATAAAACTTTAAAGTCTATTAAATCAAGGGCAAGGATAATCTGATGGGGCTGTTTTTTTTTTTTTTATCCAACTTGTCCACAAGGAGACCCTTTAATCTGCCCTCATCCCATTTATAAGCTTGCATTTAAAGTAGTCCCTATGAGGAGGACCGCAAACAAGCTATATGTAATGTGCTTTTCCTATTTTATTGTGTTTTATTGTAACAGAATTTTAGAACTTTTATTTATTTATTTATTGCTATAACAAAACTTTAGAACTTAATATTCCAGGTGAGAAAAGAGCCTTTTGCTTTTTTTCAAAGTTTAGAAAAGTACGATAAAAAATGGGTGTATTGTCAAGACGAAAATTCATAACAGACTGGTCGAAAAATTATTCGCAATGTGATCCACCGTTTAAAAAAGGAGATTTTATTACATCTCCTGCCTACATTTCTCTATTTGTAAAACAAATATCCCCTAAAAATTGATGATTGTAAATAGCGCCTACCTTACCTTTCATAGTTTTGTTTAAAGGAGAAAGACATGTACCCACCTGTGATCATTGAAGCTTCTTATAATCACATGTATCCCACAATGACTTCGCACTATTTCTAATCTATCTCATCCTCACTTATATTGAAATGCTTCTAAGTGGACCCTAAGAGATGAACTGCATAAGCACACTATAGGGCCTGCTCATTGGTGGAAATTGTGCTTAATTTGTTTAAATGCTCAACAGTCGCTCGGAACTGATTAATAATTTTTCAATAGGTATTAAACAAAATAGAAAGAAAACAAATAAAAAAAAAGAAAAAAGAAACCCACTTCAAATATGAAATAGAAACATGTACAAAAGGTGGTTGAGTCACCACCACCTAGTTGCGAAATAATAACATGGGAATCCTGCGCCGAAAGGAAAGCCCCCACACCGACTGATGACAGGCTATATATATAGATATGGTTTGAAACCAATGCTCCCTGGGGAGGATCTTTCCTATGACGGGGCCTACCTCAAATCCAAATCATTCAAATTCATTCTATCTTCTTATTTTAGCGTTGGGAGTGCTCATCTTTAATTGGAGTTTTTTTTTTTTTCTCTCAAAGAGGCTATTCGTCAGGGACTCCTCCTGGTGATACTTTGGACACGGTAATACTATAAAGGTGCCAACACCACTCCACTATAAGCCTGTCGACAACCTAAGTATAACTTTCAATGTGCAAAAGATAATGATGATGATGATGATCATCATAATAATAATTGGAGCTGAAGTAATTTGTGGGGGTGTAACCTCGTGGGAACCAGTAGGGAGTTGCTTGTCCCCTAGATGACCCGACCCAATATCCATGTCATGTGGATGGGACAAACGAAAAGAACGTTGAAAAACATGAGTTTCTCGTCTAATTCTTATTAAGCAAAATCATTGAGGAAGCATCATGGAACCCATTTCATTGATCTGCTGGAATGAAATCGGGATCTGAGCCCGTCGCGGCAAATCAACCAGTGGGTCCCACAGTGAAATTCAAACTGCTAAAAGTCACTATCCCACCTTGTATTAGCTTTGGCCAAAATTTCACTCTGAGCATCAAATTGGAAAAAAATAAAAAATAAAAAAAATGCAATGAGAATAAACGAAAATAATTATGTGTCCGAGACATGATCACTTTGGAGGTCGGGTTTTTGTCGTGTTGAATTGAAATTTGGCACAGATCCAAAACAAGGAAATAAAGGGTTTTGAGCACTCCCGAATTATAGAGCCTAGAGTGATAGGCTTACAGAATTTCACAGCGACAGCGATTTGAAACTCGCTTGTATAAACTTCTCCACAGTGGTACGCAGTAGGTTTAATTTGGTACTTCGAGTGATATCACAAAAATAAGTGAATAAATAATCTACGCTATATATGAGTTGTCCAGGCCAACGAATAAATCAAAAGGCTATCATTCTCAAATTAAGGCAAATTTTCGGTCAAATCTCATTCATGATAAACCTTTTGCATCGTGATTATTGTAGCTGAGTGTGACTTCCTATATCCCAATTTATTTCCTCTTTATGTGAATTTTAAAAGTACAAGTGAAGTTTTATGCATGTTCAATTTAACAGTGAATAACTAATTCTTATCATCGCCTATCGAGCGAGGACATTAGGAAAAAAAAAAAAAAAAGGGTTATGTATTTGGATGGAGATACATACATGATCTCGGTGGGGTTCCACAGGATCGCGTACTTGTGAAAATCTGCGGTGGGGTCAAACCACAGGTGAAACTTGATCTCCCTCCCTATGATCCAGCCATCACCACTACCTCTGATGTAAACATTGGTCTGCAGGGTGTAGGGTTTGCCAGGAGTTGTTCCCAGGAACTCGATATCAACTTCATCGTGGTGACCAGGATGAGCTTCACTGTTAGAAAGCTGCAATTCCATAACATAAAAAAATAATAACATGAATGATAACAGAGGTGAAAATACAAATAGAAACATTCCCAACCTGTCAATTATTTTTTCTGTTCTCGAAGTTCCAGAGCACAGTTTTCTGCTCTGGCGAAGGTGTTAAAACCTTGACATACTTTCACATATCAAAAAATTAGAAAAAAAAATATCTTTACATTTTTTTTTTGGTCTAAAGGACTTTCCAAAAAATAAAATAAAACAAGTTGTTTGATTCCAATCTTCAAGTATAGTTTCTTAAAAATTATTTTAGGCATAAATAAAATGACAAAATAGACTATAAGAAAGGGTGAGAATGGAATTTCGATACATTTTGGGCTTCAGACTAAACCCAATAGATCCTGGAAATTGGTTTGACCGCGTTTTAGAAGAATGCTAATATTTTTTTTAATGGTCCAAAATATTTGATAGATACTTTTATGATTGAAAATAAAAATAAAAATAAAAATACAAAGAATCAAGAATAAATGGCATAATAAGGATAATAAATTCCATGAGAATGCCTCTGCACAATACGAAGGAGCACCATTGTTACAAGTAGCTATACATTTGGCTTGCTTTTGTGGAGGCATTTCCATGAAATTTCACAGCCCATTTTTCCAATGTATTTAAGAAAGAACCTCTTGGTGGTCCTGACTCCTGGGTTTTTTAATGCAGAAGCAAGAAGCAGATTGATTTCAATTCAAGGAAATCAAGAAAAAATGAAAAAACATAAGAGAGGAAATCAAAATTTATGAAAATGCCCCTGTACAAACGAGCCAAGTGTCCCATTGTCTATGTGATTATATAAATGGCCTCACATAAAAAGAGGTAATAACTCCTGCAGTGTATCCAGGTTGAAGCTTTATGGATGCGCCAAAGTAGCCAGACCTGAACGGTTGAGTTGATTTGAATCCACTCCCTGTTAAATTTATTTTTTTGTCAAAAATTCAATCAACAAAAAACACATGAGAGAGAGAGAGAGAGAGAGAGAGAGAGAGAGAGAGAGAGAGAGACTACAAGAGTATAACAAGTACACCAGTAGAAGCATAAGAATCTTTGTTAGACCTGAGGTTCTATCTAGCCAGATTGTCAAGGACTGGTCTTGAGAGACGCTCTGGTGCTGGGGACCCCATAGATTTCTAAATCCTTGGTAGAACCCCTGTTGCCTGAACCTGGAACTGGGGTAGTAACCAGGAGAAGGTGGGTTCTGGGCATTGCCGCATGAGAGCACCAGAGACAGGAAAATTAGGAAGAGAGCCATCAAAAGAGGAAAGTTGGAGAGATGGGACAAGATATGGTAGCCGAGCAGATGTGAGTGTGTAGGCTTAAATGGAGGGTAGGGACTAGGGAGTGAGGGTAAGGGGGTGCAGGTTTATGAGAGTGGGGAGTATGGAGGTGCAGTCGGTATGAATTAGATGATTGAAGGGACCCACAACAAAAGGAAGGATGCATCACAATAATAAGGGGGTCGATATGCAGTCGAGGGTAGAGACAAAATTGGAAAGAAAATCAAAGCTTCCACGACATGCCCATGAATATTTTTATTGGAAGAGGAGTAAATGTGAGGTGTGGTACAATCTATCCCCTCTGTTTTACTAGTTAGCTATTAAATGATCCAATAAAAGATGGAACAAAAGATCTGGTGAATGGGAAGCGTCGGTGCCCCAATAAATTCTCCTGTTGGCAGGTTTCCTCTTTTAAATAAATACCCTTCTTTGTTCTTCTTTCTATAAACTGGTATTCTTTCCTTTAATAAATATTAAAGCTCCCATGATTTTATCCATGATGTAGTGTCCTCTCAGATATGAGCTATGGTCCAGTAGCGCGGGAAGGACAACCATTGCATGTCTCTTACGCTTATGGATATTCTTGCCTCATCATTTTTTTTTTATCCGTGCATCATCTAAACCTCAAGATCTGACACCGATAAAGTTAATAAGGATGGGATGCGCCTGCGATAGACTTTACCACACAGGTGATGATCATCAACAAAAAATAATAATAATGCATGATATCAAAAGAGATCATAATTTATATTTTTTATAGTCATAATAACATGATTATTCTTCCGCAGAAGGACCATGCGATTGCGGGAGAGTGTTTGAAATGTTTGGTTTTTTTTTTTTTCATAGATACAAAAGAAGGGAGAAAAGTTAGGAGAGAGTTTAATTAAAACTTGACTTTGAAATTTCTTCTTCTGTTTCCCTTGCTCTAAATTAGGACCCTTTCCTTTAATAAAGCTACAATGATTTTATGCAAGATGTACTGCCCTCTAAAATTCTTCCAAAGTATGTGTACGGAAGAGCTTAACGAGGAAGACCCCTGTAATATTCTTCTTGCAAATGACAATAAGAAAGAAGGGAGGAGGACGCAGACAAGGACAAAGACATCAACTATATGTTTTCGGATTCGTGTACTTATTCCTTAGCTTGGGAATTGGGATTGGCACTTCTCCTAGCCCCCAGCCGCAGATATGTAAAGAGTGATGGCCCTCTAAGATGCGAGTTTGTAACGGAAGAGGGACACACGCAAGCAAAAGAAAAAAAAAAAAAACACCTTTTATGGAAATGTTCTTCATTGGAGATAAATTTAGGGTTCCACTCCAAAATGTGAGATCGGAGATCCTATAATAGAACCACGTTATTAATACTAAAATTTGCAAAAACACAGGTCCCTTTGAAAGCCCTAACATGAAGCAATCTCAACCATATATTGAAACTTTATGTTTATCACATTGAACATCCAATCACACTGAATGCAAAAGCTCTTGCACAAATGACGATATTATCAACTCTCTAGCATGACGTATTAGGAAGTGATTTGAAAGAAGTTAGCCTTATATATAGTGGATCACCTAATCGTTGCTAGTCTAGGCGGATCCACAAGATTTTCCTTTTGGGGACAATTTTGAAAATAATTATAATATTAAATTCATGACCTCCCTCCCCCTAGTTTGGCCCCTAGTGTAACTAAAACTCTCCTTTGAACCCAAAATAACCACAATAATGTGTAATAAATAACCCCTGTCGTTGAAGGATATAATGTGATAGAACGTCAGCAATTTAGTCTTGTTTTGATTAGGGTGTTCACTAACCAGTAACCACTACCATCCAATGCCCATTTGAGGGAATGGCCTGAATTGAGTCCTGCATGACTATTTTTCGGTCTAGCCTCATGTTGTATACGTACTACCACCTGTCATTAGTTAAAGCTCCCCATGCATATATGCCATTCTAATGTCTGCTGAATCAATCAATTAATGCGAATCTTCTTAATTAGGGCTTGTTTGGCAAGTCTTATCTATTTAAAATAAGTTCAATTCAAACAGATCTGTTCAAAATAGATCTATTTAAGATAGGCCCTTTTATAAATAGACTGTTTGATAAAAATTATAGTATATATGATTCAAATAGATCTATTTGAAAAAAATATGTTTGGTCAACACAAAATAAGAGCTTATTACAAGGGTGTTTGCTGTCTTTTTTTTTTTTCTAAATGTAATTTATTATAAAATTTGATTACCACATTCATTATAAAGTGTTTGGTATTTAGATATTTATTTATCTTCATCAAGGATTCAAGATCACCATACTAATTGGGAACAACTTAAATAAAAACATTAAAATTGGTGGTATTCTACTCAAAGTTCTATCATTCTATAAGATGCCATGCTCCTAAATCCAATTCCTACAACCCATTCCTTTGCCATCATTTACAATCATGTCCAAACAATACTAGGATGTTTTACCCAATTCCAAACACAAACCCTCCTCCGGTGAACCCAATTCCAACCCAACTCAAATCACCTCCACCCACTTGCAGTCCTGCATCAGTCGAAAGGTTTTTTTTCCAAAATACCACAAGTCTATAAATCTCAATCAAAATAACAAGAAGATTCACTCACTGCTTTCCTTTTGCAATTGGCTGCACAAAAAACAGAAATGTGGAGCCTCTGTCATGATAACCCATTTTTCATATACCAATTTTCTTTGCAACCATAATATAAATGTATACCAATTTTCTTTGCAAAATTTCGACCAATGTAGAAAGCATCATAACCATGAGCAGTAGGATGTTGAGGTCCGGAATGATTTGTCTGTTCCTAGTCGTCATGGGAAAGAAAGGCAGAAATAAAAAACTTTTCCACACCCAACAGCTCTTACAAATAGGATACCAAGAAATCCCAACCCACCCATGTCTCATTCATTGAAGTACCAGTCTGTTCTGGGTTTTGCAGTCACTCAACTCAACAAGAATCATTAAAAACAATTATTCTGAAGTATCATCATCGATTAAACATGAAAGAAAAGTAGGAAGTACTTCCCCATTTATGCGCAATTTTCTTCATTTTAGGGTTTTAGGGATTTAGAATTTTTGTCATTGATCAAGCAAAATGAGATGAGTATGGTACGATCAATAGGGTGTATATAGAGAGAGATTAAAGGTGAGTGCTTGAAGAGGTTTTCGAAAGAGAGATGGTGGTATGGCAAAGAACTTCCGAATGAAAGAGGTGAAAGATGCAGATAGCTTTAGGGTTGTAGAGAGGGTTACGAGGAGGAGAAATGAGAGGAAGGGGTTCATTAAATATGGGCAAGATCGTCATTTTGTAAATAACATGAGGGTAAACTTGTCCAGGCAAAATGAAAAATGGCCTATCCGCTTAAGTCATTTTTCTCTATTTGGATTCTCACCATTTTTGCTCTTTTATCAAACAGAGATGTTTTCTCTTAAAACCAATCAAGATAGACATGCACAAAGACGTTACCAGATGGACTAAGAGCGGTTTGAATTGGTTTTAAGTGAAATAGAGACAAGAATAAGGGATGCCAGACTGAAACTTAGTCTAGTTCAACTTGCGAGATCATATTAGTCAATGGTCCGCTACCCACTTATTAATTTGAGGAGTCCGCTGAATCTAACATTTATTTTAAGGACTTCAGATTATAATTATTAATAATAAAAATATCGTATATATAAAAATTATAATAATAAGGAGGACTCTTAATTTCAACAATGGTTGGCTCCATGGCGACATGTGCGTAGGTACGGTGGCAGCCGATAAAGTTAACTTTTTCAACAACGATGGCTACCGACGACGAAACTACATACATATTCAGGCGCAGGCGAAGCATTTAGATGGTTTTCTCTCCGACAGCACGTGCTTTGGTTGGTCTGAGACTTAGTAGAAGCTAGCGGTTGAGTTTTCCCATGGGCCTCTGGGGTTTTTCTCTTCACGGGAGAGCTAGGTTGTAGTCAAATTAAATATGCGCATGCATGAGCATTGAAGGACCATGCACAGATGAGAGAGAGAGAGAGAGAGAGAGATTTTCTTTGTTTTTTTTTTTTGGTTCATTCACACTGTGACATCCCAACGGCAACGTTGATAGACAGCTTCTTCCTTTTTCAATTTCACCCTTTCAAGCTCAAGTTCGTTAGCTGTGGGCATATATCTTAGCTCCTCATATTCCTTACGTCTCACGGTGGTTAGTGATCATATTCTTTAGTCTTTTTTTATTCTCATTTGTATAATATAATCCAAGCAACAAGTACCTAAGGAGAAAAATAACAAGCGTAAAAGTAAATAAAGAACACACTAAATTTATAGTGAATATTCATTAAAATAAGATGGAAAAAATCAAAGGATTACTGGGGAAAATCAGAGCTACAAACTTCTTCTCCCTTTTTTTTGGTGACTTCACTAGTATGGTGAAGTGGAGTGAAGCCTCCATTCACTGTACATGAAAAGATAAGAGGTTATATCAAAAGTATAAAATTTTAAAATTCTCCTCTTCATTTGGATTTTTTTTTCAAAAAGCAACCTTCTTAAGCTATTGAAAGACAAAAAACATCTACTCTTTATCTAAAAAGCCAAAAAGATTCTTTATTAAGTTACTAAAAATAAAATGCTATCATATTCTAATTAGACTTCCGCATATTTTATTCTCTCTTGACATGTGACTTCACCTCACTACACTCCATAAGTATATTTATCAATCAGATATAATAACGTGAGGATAACCTTTCTTATATAATAAACCCTCTCTCACTCAGGAAAACCAGAAAACAATTCTTACACTTTCTAGCCGCTCACGGCAAAAGGATCTCAACTTAGCCTTGTAGCCTGTAGCGCTTTTCTTCCAACTCTATTTTTATTTTTAAGTATACTATCGGCTAGGCTGGAATTAGCCTCTCTACACACATGCATAGGTCTCTCTCACACACACACAAAAGCGTTTAAGATTTAGGAATCCAGGGGCTGTTACCGATTAGGCCAATAGAACGCAGTTAAAATACCGACGACGTACCACATACATGAACTTTTTATTTTTTTACTATTCTTTCCTTTTCCAGTATCACATGACATATGTCGGACCATCACAAGACTCGTACGTACAAGGAGAGTAATTATAATTAGAAATGCACCCACCACGACCTAACCATATCTATTCTCTCTCCCTCTATATATATACACACACACATATAGGACCGCATATATATATATATGTGGAAATGTATATGCATCTTTTCCTTATATTCTCTCTCTCCCCCATTTATATATGTGGAAATGTATATGCATCTTTTCCTTACCATAGGGTGAATGATATTTTCATTTTGAGATTTTTTTAAATATAAAAGTGACTTTTCAAGTACATGGTGTGTGGTCTTTTGTACTTGAAAAGACTCCAAAATGAAAGTATCCCTTATCCTATGGTACGAGAAAGATGTATATGAACATTCTCTATATATATACATATTTATGCATGGTCCACGGCGGCCGTTACTTGGATCTAAAAAGGTTTGCATCGGATTGGTCGGTCAAAAATACATTTGCGCCGTACAATTTGCATGCTCTTGATCCCATGGTTATAATTACTTGGTTTCACTAAAACTCTGAAACTGCCCGCCATCACAATGAAACTATTGGTATTAGAGTTGTATGTCGCGTAGGTGACTGTGGGCCCCACTAGTGAATGGGACTGCTATTTTTATGGGCCAATGGGTTGGTTGGACTTGGACTATACCATTTCCGTCGATGGAGATGGAAAGTGACCTCCAGGCCCACACCTAGCGACTTTTGTATTACGTGTACGTAGGCGTCCTTTTTGCCACTTCTATTGTCGGCCAAGGAGCCCCTCCAACGGGTCTCTTTGTGGGTGGGCCCACATGATTCCCTTTGTTGGGTTACCTTGGACTTTCTTTCTGTGGAGCCCATTCTTTATAATTTGATAAGTATAATAACCTCACACATATATATATATATATATATATATATTTTATGATGAGATGAGATGCTAAGATTCTTTCAAGGGGAAAAATAAAAAGAGGCTTCTCTATGAACGGGTAGTGCTGGAACCAGACATGGTCCGGTTGGGATCCACCCAATCCCCAAAAGATGCCATCACATTGGATTCAGAGAGAGTCTGACAGGCCCAGAACTAAATGAAAGGATCAGAAACATTTAACTACTAACTTAACCACGATCGGACATGGGCCACTATTTGGCTTGGGCCTTTTGTTCTCAGCGACCTTCCATGACTGATATTGGGTGAATTAAGACCTAAATACCTTAATAGGTCGTCAACTGTAGCCCATGTGTGTCTAGCCTGAAAGCTGAAAGCCATATCAATGGCCGTTTCCCACATTTTCATTCCCTATTTTCTCCAAAGGTGGATAAGTGTGTTTGTATAAATATATATATATATATATATATTGGAAAACATTCAAGTGTCTCTATCCTTTACCATAGGGTGATGGCACTTTTTCTTTTTGCATATAAATTCTCCTTTTGTACTTTTCACCCTATGTACTTGAAATCCATCTTTTGTACTTGAAAAATACTATTTATGGAAGCATCACTCACCCTATTTATATATTGAGGGATAGATGCATATGAATATTATCCATATTTATATGAGGGGAAAAAGGATGGAAGACATATCAACAGGTATATACACAAAGGGAAGGAAAATTTGCCAAAATCAGTCCCATCAAGCCATGGCTGAGAAAATTGATTGCTGATAAACTAAAGGCATTTAATTATAGATGCTAGCTAGTTTGTTGTGCACTCAGTTCACACATAAATCTAGATATTTTACTCCCACTACACTATATAAACGCACACCTATTAAATCTTGGGCAGTTTCAAACACAAGATATGATGCATACATTATAATTGAAAGATAGAGTATCAACATATTAAATATTTCAATGGGTTAGGCATATAGTTTACCTATTACATTACTTTCATTTCAGTTATCATCTTTGATACGATAACCTCACTAAGGGAACAAATACGAAAAATAACTTAAAAAAAACTTAATTCAATTGCACAAGGGTGAGACAGAGAGATGAATAGAACTGTTGTTTTTGAATTATTTTATAGGTGTTTAACCAAATTTACTACTTATGAATAGAATATCATCAAAGATTTAGCAGCGTAGATTGTTGCAAGGTGGACCCCAAATATTAAAAGAGAAACATGATGCTTTTGAGAAGATAAAAAATAGATGATATTGAGAGAGAATAAATGTAGAGGAGATAGAAGAAATGGATAGAAAGGCTTTTAATTTGGAGAAAAAAATAGTAGCATGTGTGACATGACTCCTTAAATCACTCTAAGTTGTTTGTGCATATACTTTCTTTTTTTTTTTTTTTTTTGAAAAAAAGAGCTCTATGGGTGTTGATGTGGCGCCCTCTATCGACTCCCTCTGTAGTGCTTTATTTATATAAATATATATATATATATATATTTATATATATATAATTAGGAAGACTCTAATGGAAAAATAACTGCCTCGCTCACATTGTCTCCTGTGTCTCTTTCTTCGTTCACTGTTCATCTTGCAAAGAGAGTATCAAATATGATATAATTCAAGCTAAAAGCTGAAGGTGGGATAATTAAGCTCAGCTGTTTAGGACAAATTCAAGGTGGGCCAGACTGCGCTAATTTACAGCCCTAGGTCATATTAATACTGAATTAATAAATTGGCGCAATCATAAAGTTGGAGAATTGCATTATTTTCAGTGGTGGCTCGGGAATTCTAATTAATTACGGAGTTAGTGGGTCAGGTTCTACTAAAATTAAAAATTCAGGGTTGTTCACAAATCATATATATATATATATATATATATATCATAAGACATGAAGAAGGGGCTTCAACGAAAAATAAAAGATGCATTTATTCGTCAAAAGATAGGGACTCAAGATAAGATAAGAAATGGGTCCCTGTGATGACTAGCATCCATTTTTGTATTTGTTAATTATATAGTTGCCATCAGCAAATTAAATTTCCAACATATGCATGCGCGATTATAACATGACGGTGCTGCTGTTGGCGATCTATCAAGCAGCCTTGTACCCTGTAAAAGGGAGGGGTCCTTAATTAAGACGGTTGTGTGTTTTTTCAATTCCTGGGCCCTGGGCTGATGCCTGATGAAATAGAAGACAATTACTCCTCTCAACTCTCAACTCTCAACTCTGGAGGAGGTTGAGCGATCGTTTTCCAACTTCCAAGCGTTGGGTACCTACTTGTGGAACAGGATATTAGCCGGAATCCACGATCGCACGTTGTTTGGAATCACAATAGCTAGTCATTCTCATGCAGCAACAATGTGGTGTTAATCAGTTATGAGCTATGTTTGGGTAAAATTGGAATACCAACGTGCTTACTAGTAACGATTTGAGATTAATTTGCCTATAAAAATGGAAAAAAGGTATGTACTCTAGCTGTGTGTTTCTGTAAGTGGTTAAAAAATGAAGAATCAAATTTAAATGTCTTTTAAAATGACCATCAAATTAATAACCTCCCTTGATGGGAATTGAAAAAGTGAAGATGGGTAATGAATACCCTGCCTTCTAGATCGAGCTCGCTTGACATGAATTCTTACGCAGCATTCAATTCCTATGTATTCTCTACAGGTCACAAACATGCCATAAATGAAGATGGATGTTGTTGGTGTGTCGCATTGGATAGGATCAGGCGTGGTCAAGGTATAGTTTGGACCAACAACGGGAGATTGGTGCCTCTTGTTTAACTCCTTATGATCTGAGGGTAAAAATGGACATCCTTGCCTCAGATCGCGCGGATGTAGGCAGTAGATGGCCTGAATCTCTGATAGCTTCCTTCTCCACCTTGTTCTTCTCAGTCTGATTGATGACTGAATTTATTTATTTTTGGTGTCCAAGGGGATGCTTGATTTCTATACTTGGTTAAATCTTGGTTCTGATATAAATATATGACAGATCTCTGCTGGCCCAGGTTTTATGATATCGATCCCATTTCAAAGAAAAAAAAAAACAAAACAAAAAAATCTCCATTATTGAACATATGGGCAGTTTCATCATTTCCCATTGCGTGCACTACATGCAAAAGACTGGCTGGGGGAAAAGTTACAAATTACACAGTGAGTGGGGGCGTGAAACTTGTACAGTCAAAAGCGCGTGTGCATATCATTGTTTTTGATTTATGCAGCGTTGTCTGTTGCCAGGCCAAAGGACAACAAGGTATACCTGCTTTTGTTACCCCTGCTCTGGTGGAGGGACGTGTCTCTTAAACACTACTGAGGAGGAACTCCGAACAGGCCTTACATTGGCTTGCTGTTCGAATCAGGTCCAACCCCTCACTTACGTCAGCTAGTTAACATTTGTTTAAGCTATATATGTTTCACGCATTCTGATAATAATAATAAATAAAAAAAACAGTAGTAGTTATATGGTTATCCGTGCAGCATGTCACATGCATCACAGTCCTTTTTTTTTTTTTTTAAATTTGTTTAAGACCTGTGAGCTGACTATATCTATGTTTAAGCATCCACTTTCCCCGAAAGAAATATTTGGAATTGGGAAAAACAAGATGCAAAATTGTATTACATGTGAGCCACTCAAAAGGCCATGTCCACATTGTCCCGTCAAGCATGAAAATGAGATTCAGGCTGGACTTGCTTGGGCTTAGGCTTGGTCTTGGCAAGTTGGGTTTCATCCTGGCCCGAGCCCAGGAACCCACATGCAGTGCGAGCAGGGATTGTTCTAGGTCAATTGTGGCCCAGTCTGCCCAAGTCGCACCCATATGCTTACTGTTCATCCAATATGGTTAACTCTATGAAATATGATATCGGAGTTATTATCCCAAAAGGCTAGGCCACTCTTTTTGCAAATAGTTCATTTGGATGTATGCCAATCATTTATGCAGAAGAAGGGGTATGTGGAAAGGTTATCAGATGGCCCACAGGTGCACAAGCGATCTGATCATCGTGACCATTGATTTTGTGGTAAGAACTCGGCCCATTGAAGATATAAATATCATCTTAGCCTTTTGACCATACGTTCCCATCTAAACAAGCATTTCCCCATCTTTTGAAGTTTTAAGCATTTTCCAAGGGATGCATGCTGTGTGCATTGTATGCTATTGAAATGGACTAAAACACCCTTAATAGAGTGATATCGCGATTTTTAAAACTCTAAGACTAAAGGGTGAATTTTTTGGCAGTACAGCTCACCGTACCGGCAAATTGTTGCAAGTCCAAAGGAGTATTCCCTCCATGTGTGTGTGCAAACTTACGATGGAGAGATCAAGCCGCACACAAGAGAGATACAAGAATTGACGTATTTTGGCCATGCGCCTATATATATATATATATATGTCCACAACCCCCTAAAACCCTCGTACATGTACCAAAAT
Organism: Persea americana; assembly: GCA_029852735.1. Taxonomy (NCBI): domain Eukaryota; kingdom Viridiplantae; phylum Streptophyta; class Magnoliopsida; order Laurales; family Lauraceae; genus Persea; species Persea americana. The sequence continues at coordinate 65,164,934 of CM056816.1, forward strand.
TGGTCCCTAGCTAATCCAATAGACCAATCCGGTTAATCCGAAATAGAAGACAGAAACCAACACCCCCGGTTTAGGATATGTGAATAATGTTTGTTATTTTCCCCCTCATTCCATGTTGATTAGTTATAAATCTCGGAGGAATCTGACCAAATATAATAAGTTCTATCTCCACTTCTAGTCCAATTACATTGAATTTTGTTAGTTTTGGCACATGTATTAATTCATAGCAACTACATATTTACTTATATTTTTGCAAAAATGCAGGTGAGATGTAAGGAGCATGAAGCAGAATCTAGACGAGGGTTGCATTTCTGAAATCCCCATTGGAAAATATACATTAACAAATTATATAGGGGTTATTTATTTGTCACATTGACTGTCAATTTCAACAATTTCCATTAAACTTAAAAACATTCCATGTGTGATTTCACGAAAAATTGGAGAACACTAACACAAACCGGCCTTCTGCCAAGGGAAATGCGATAGAGAGTTTTGATGATCGGTACATATTAAAAACGATAATTGTTACAGCATGGATTTTCATGTTTATGCTCCCTTTAAACCAACAAGATGAGAGAGAGAGAGAGAGAGAGAGAGAGAGAGAGAGAGAGAGAGAGAGAGAGAGAGAGAGAGAGAGAGAGAGAGAGAGAGAGAGAGATGGCTTTCCCTCTACATATGCCAAGGATCTCTTTTCCTTTCTTTGGTTACCTTTAAACCAACACATGACACACACATTAGGTTACTTCCTTTCTAAAATTGCACAGCGTCTTCCCATACCATTTAACTACATTTTTCAAGTCGTCGGAATCCATTACAAGGAACTCTTTAGGCTGTAAAGCAATAAAACATCCAAATGAAAATTAGATTCCCCAGCCCTGAGGTTTCCTTCACTTTCTTGATCATTGCAACTCCCCCAAAGAAAAGAATATTAACACCTATAACAGGAAGAGGACTAGAGGGCAAATGGAGCAGGAAGAATATCCTACAATGAAGCAAGAAACAATGGAAGGCAAGGACTGGATTGTCGACGTCCACGAAAAGCTCGCACATATGGATCAAAAGGAGGAGGAGGAGCTCTGGAAGAAACATTCAATCTATAAGGTGCCGAAATGTTTTGCGGATATCAAAAGCTACGCCTACAAGCCCCGGGTGGTCTCCTTTGGCCCCTATCACCACGGAGAGTCACAACTGAAACAGATGGAGGAGCACAAGCAGCGCGCTCTCCTTCACCTTCTCAGGAGAACCAACAAACGCGTAGAAGATTACACAAAGGCATTGAAGCAAGTGTTGCCACAGCTGATGGACTCCTATGAGGGGCTGGACGATAAGTGGCGTGATGAGACGAGGTTCTTACAGCTGATGGTCATGGACGGTTGCTTTATGCTTGAGATCTTGTTGACAAATGAAAGGGTCTCAAACAACTATGCTTCCAATGACCCCATCTTCAGCAATCATGGGAAGCTCTACAACATGCCTTACATCAGGAGAGATATGTTGATGATTGAAAACCAGATTCCTTTGCTGGTTCTGGAGAAGTTGGTGGAAGTTGATGAGAACAAACCAAAGGTACGTCTAATGTCTTGCTTTACTTTTCCTCGGATCCAAATGGATCTTGGAGCCCAAGTCCAGCAATTTAAGAATTGTGACTCAGGGATCCATGTTCATTGTAAAATGTGATTTTCTAGTGTAAACTTCGACATCCATCAAATACAGGCTATACATGCTTTATAGTTTACTATTGAAGAATCTAAAATAATAAGGGGTCTTCATAAGATTCCTACGGGCCATAGCACACTGATCTGGATTCAGTCCATTTATCAGTTGGATCCTAATACCACGTAGGGCCTGATTGGATTTGAGTCCATATTTTTAACTTTTGGGGCTAGGGATGGGAATGGTCCGCGGTTTAAAAGGGTACTTGCTTTGAGCTGGTTCTATTAGGGTGTTACAACTCGGGCCCGAGATCTGATAATTCTGAGTTGCAATGTATACTTACGTCCGTAAATTCTGAATTAAACAAAGTTAAAACATAATTCACAAATGATAACATTCATTTGTACCTGTCAAATACAATATTTTTGCAGAAATATATTCAACGATAACAATTTACAATTGTACAAATTCTATACAAAAGTAAAGTCCCTTATATACATATATTTTCCTATATCTTGTCAAACATCTGCATATTCAAATACAATACAGAATGACAACTATTCAAAATATCAAAACATTATATTCCAAAATAATTTCAAAATGAATTCCCAAAAAAACTCTGGCTTGCTTCGCACTTGGACAACCATATCAAATAGTGTATTGTCTGTTCCATTCAATTAATCCAATTGGAGGAACCAGAGCGATCTCCTCCGCTGCTGCTGGGGCCGCTGCTGGATTGGCATTGGCAATTGGGCATGTAATGCCTTCAATAATACTAGTAAATATAATGGTTCAGCAAATTATATACAGATCTCGTGATAACACATGTTAATAAATATATTAAATCTGTGCAATTTATCAATTAACAATTCTACAATTATTATCCAATTCTAGACAATTTGTACAATGATAACCACATATGCATTTAGAGTCATGTAATAGACATTACAAATTGACAACTACAACAGCATTCATTTTATTTGATTTACCATATTCTCTTAAAGGAAGGATTCATCTTCCAAATGGAAGGCATCAATCAGTATGAATGGATACGATTTGAATTTTAATTCATATTATAATTTATTTAATAATGTGGGATCTACCAGTGCCTGGACTAGGGACAACCGGCATAACCACGGAGCTCCGGAATATCCCAATCCATCTACTGCAGTAGGGATAGTCATTTATTCATTTATTAATTCATTTTAGCTCTTTTAGAGCTTAAATAAAAATAGCTATGTAGTGGCAGACTCAAGACTCAATACATTTCAATAATCAATGCATTTCTGGATTCAATTCATTTCACAAGTTCATTAAACTCAATTGAGAAAGAGTAAACGTGATACAATACAAATACAATCCATGAGGGAATTAGGACAATGAACAATTCCACTAATTTATTTCTTAATTTAAACCAACCACTCAGGTGTAACATTTGGTTATCTAATGTATGTGCTATTCTTGATGGACATCACATTTATATAATATGTACATTAGAGTCCCTAAAATCATTACCTATGGAGGTTTAGTCCATAACCAATTAGTCACTCAACACACTATTAAAACAATGTTCAAGTCATCAAAATTCTCCATTTATTGTCTATAATTCTCAACAATCTTAGATCACATTGTACTTAGTTCAAAAGGCAATTTAGAGAGTACTGATGCTCATTGAAAGCACTCATAAATCAATGGTTTGATCGATCGGACAGAAATTGGCTCCCAGTTAGTGCCCTGTCCGATTGATCGGACGTCCACATCCGATCGATTGAACAGAAAATCTACCCCAGTTATATCACTGTTCGATGGATCGGACGTTTAGTGCCGATCGATCAGACAGGTCCGGAACTCAGTTCCAGAGCCTGAAATTGATTCTTTTCTTCTCTGTTTTTTTTTTTCCCCCTTATTTCAATTCTAAACCTACATCACAATTAGGACCTCCTGTCGTCTCCTTATTCATCATCTCATACACACATAACCATCTTCTTCTATTCATTTCATCAATCCACAAAATGATTTCATTCTAAGCATTAGTAGAAATGGTACAAAAATCCAAATCAATGCAACATCTATAGAAATTAACATTAATCACAAGTGTACCGTTTATACTTGCCTTAATTTCAAATTCCATTCAAAACCCCTTTGCTTAGCTTGGTTTGAGCTAAAAGCTCCTCAATCCAAACCATAATTCCATGAAAACATCTCAAAATAGAGTTTTTATAAGTTGTTAAACAAACAACAACCCTAACACCTAAGAAAGTTTGGAAATTCTACAAAGAACTCAAAACACTTATTCGCAGCTCAAAGAAGGAAAGCTTGGCTCTCTCTCAAGCTCCAAATTCTCTAAAATTAGAAGATAAAGTGAGGAAGAAGATGAAGAAGATAAAGTTCTCTCCAAACCACTTGAAAACCTTCACTCTTGTTGATTGACGAAGAAGAAGAATGGAAGAAAGAGAGAAAAGTGAGTCTAGGGAAAACCCTTGTGCTGAAAATGAGTGGAATAAACTCATTTGAGTTAATCCCAATACTTTATAAGCCCATTTTGCACTTAAGCCCTCTTTTCTTCTCTTAATTACAATTCAAGTCAAACGGAGATTCACTTGAGTAATTTCAAGTCAAATGCAGTCAAGACTTTACGGAAGTTAATTTACTCTTTGAGGTACACGCGATGGTATCAAGAAATACCGTATTCGATAAAGTACGCGAAAATTCATATTTACGAAAAAGTCCTTGTTCTACCTTGTTTGAGCCTAAATTCAACTTAATCAACTTAGTTTCATTCAATCTCATTTCATTATGCTTAATGCAATCATTTGAGACTAATTTGTATATTTTTTTGTTATTAACCCCAATTAACTCAATTAACCTTGCTTAATTTTACACTAATATCGATTAATTATCCTTAATCAGGATTAGTTCGGGACGGGGTGTAATATAGGGCCAGGTTGGGTAGTGAGTTGGTGGAGTTTCGAGTGGGTATGGGTTTTCAACTTTGACCCTAGCTAGTGGAGAGACGTCAAAGTAAGGCCCCACAAGATGATATCAGCTGGATATTGTAGAACTGACATATAGAGATGTTCACGAGACCACCCACCCTAATCCTATGAATAATGAATAGCCTTTGACATTTGATGCAGATATCCATTAACAAGCTCATCCTCAAGTTTTGCAACGCCAGCACCAGCACTTTCAACGTAGGTAATGGCCTCCATGTATTGGACATTGTTAGGAAGAGCATGCTCCAAGGCCCAAAACCCCAGTCATCCACCCAAAATGAACAAAGTGCCGGGGATATTATCCGGTCAGCGACAGAGCTTCAGGAAGCGGGAATCCGGTTCAAGAAGAGCAAGACTGAAAGCCTCAGAGACATCAAGTTCAAGCATGGCATCCTCAGCCTCCCGGGAATCATAGTCGATGACATAACAGAGTCCACTCTCCTCAATCTCATGGCCTATGAGCGACTGCACGTTGGGGCCGGCAGTGAAGTGACTTCCTACGTCTTCTTCATGGACAACATCATCGATTCAGCGAGGGATGTTAGCCTCTTGCACTCCAAAGGCATCATCCAGAACGCAATGGGAAGCGATAAAGCAGTGGCGAAGCTCTTCAATGAACTATCCAAGGATGTGACCTTGGACCCGGAAAGTAGCCTAGACGAAGTCCATAAGTTGGTGCATGACTACTGCAAGAAAAGCTGGAATGAGTGGCGGGCGAACCTCATACACACCTATTTTAGAAGCCCATGGGCTTTCCTTTCCCTTCTCGCCGCTCTCTTTCTTCTCCTCCTCACCGTTGCGCAGACTGTATACACGATCCTTTCTTACCATCATCCCATGGGCTAATAATAAAAACTCGTTTCTATCCATCTATCTGTTTATTTAGTACGTAGCATACCTGGCCTTTCTTTCTTTCTTAGTTGTGACATCTCATGATTTCTTCCTTTGGTGATCTCCTCTGCTTTGATTGGGCTTGTCTTTGTTTCTTCTCTTTGCATCTTATTTACATTTTCTTTTACGTGTTAAAAGTTGGGTGTTGCTCTTGATTGACCACTGTATGGTTTGAGAATTTTATATATATACAATGTGTAAGTGTTGTATTTATTGTGAAAAACATCCCCAGTACAATGCTGTGATTGTGTCTAAGCAATAATGGAAAACATTAGGATTCTTCCTCCTGTGGAAACTTTGACAATAAAAAAAAAAAAAGAGTCCATAGTAACTATATTAAGATCCTAGCCATCTAATCTTTTAAGCGATGAATCCTGCCATCCTATATATTTCTGGTCCATTTACTTTGTCAACAGGGTATGCATGACTTGATTTAACTTGCGATGGGTTTGGAGAAGCGGGCCAACTGGATTTGAACCCGATTCTCGACTTGGATAAAATGGGTTTGAGGAGATCAAATGTGGGAAAGTGGGTCCATGTGGGCCAATATATAGGGGGCGGCCTTTGGGGCCAAGCCCAATGACGGGGCCATGTTGTATGGGACCGATCCTGGGTGGGTGGGTGGGTGGGTGGGTTTCCCCAATTCGAAGGCATGGTGAGCGGGGGTGGGGTGGTTTGGGAGTTGCCATTTGGACGTCCAAGTGGCAACCGGGTTGGTGATGAATGGGCTGCTGCTCCCATTTGGCTGTCATGTATGCAACATGTGGCCCCAATCCCAATTGGAATTGGACATGTGGCGCATGCACAATATGGGTCACTATCTTGACTTGTTTGGCTTCATCTAAGCTCAGGATTTGGTAGAATCAGAAGCAACTTCTTTGTGTTGAAGTGTGCTTTTGGATGATGGGGGTTTGAGAGATCAAGTGGCCCCCAAATCATCATTTCTATATTGTGGGTACCGCCTTGTGAGACTCGGATTTTGACGAAACCAGAGGCATAAGGCATTCTTGTTTGGTGTGATCACAGCTACCCAATGGTGTGCACTATCGGCCTCATCTTATTCTCAATCAAAATTTGATTCTGCGTAGCCCATCTTGGGATGTTTTAATTTTCGACTCTTTTAATTGACTCGTACATCTTCATCCGACAAAGATTTGAACGAGATGAAAGGCATTCTTGTTTTTTCTTTTTTTCATTTTTATGACAGCACCTATCCAATATTGGTGAGGCTTCAATGCATCGGATGACAGCATATTAACATTTGATTTTTGTGAGGCCCACCTCTGATCAAGCTACTAGCCTTAACTAACCAATTATCCATGGCCAATTTTCAAGGAATGATTTTTGCACGTGAACACATGCAAAAGCATGTAAATTATATAAAACTAACCCCCTGGGGTAGCTCAGTTGGCGTAGGACCAATGTTTGTATTTGGAGGTTGAGGGTTCAAAACTGCACTATCACATTGGGGCCACACGGAATTTACCTAACTTTTCCTGGGTCCATAGGGATTATTCTGGTCTAAAGTACTAGGACACCCTTTGTTATAAAAAATAAAAAATAAAAATAAATAAATCAGATACACTAAATAAACGGCTGAATCTATCTAATGGGTTTAAAACAATATGCAAACTTATGGTGTGAGTGAAACTAGTTTGATGATGGATGTATGGATCAAATTAGCATGTGTTGGATGGACTAATATATGCAAGCATATTTGAAGAATTAAAAGCTAAGTAATCAAAATCTAATTTAAGAGGAATGAGGTAACTAATCCAATATTAATGAGATGCAACTATTTCGAATATGTGGACTACGACTGCATGCAAATATCAAAAGGGCTGATTTAAACACATTCAAAATATATGAAAAGGCATACTATATGATTAAAATGACACAGCTGGCCATTCATCTCTATAGTTTTATAGAAGTCTTAGAGAAGAAGTCTCTAAAATAATAAGTGGTCTTTATAAGATCCCGATGGGCCCTAGCACAATGATCTGGATTCAGTCCATTTATCAGTTGGATGCTAATAGCATGTGGGCCTGATTGGGTTTGGGCCCATATTCTTAATTTCTTGGCCTAGGGATGGCAGTGGTCGTGTTTAAACATGGACTTACCTTTGTTAGGATTTTATGTGTTGGCTAAATTCATGGGTTGGACAAAACTCTAGGGGTCCATTGAGTTGTATTTCATATTAGGAAAAGGACTCTGAAGATAAATGACTGGACGAATTAGAAGAAGAAAGCTAGAAGAAAAATTGCTGAAAGTTCGGATCTACAGAATGTGGTTTGCTCGAGCGACCAGTGTATCTGCTCGATCGAACCCCAGACAGAAGTTGTTTCGCTCGATCCACCTTTTGTGATCGCTCGAGCCATGGTTTGAAATTCAAATACAGTGGCTTGTTCGCTCGAGCGGACTCCCTGGTCGCTCGAGTGAACCTGGGCGCAAAATTAGAAATTTGCCAAGTTTTCTTTCCTGATTTGTCTTAAGTTTGTATTGTTGATTCCTAATCATATTATAACACTTGATGCACGAATCCAAGGCTATTTAAAGGACTCAAGGGCTATTCTAAAGAAAGGATCATACCTCTCAAGTTCTAAATTAGAGATTTAATTGAGAGAATTCATTTCTAAAGATTTATTTAGAAGTTATGCTGCCAAGTTCTCTAGAGCCAGTATCTTCTGCGTCCTTTATAGAAGATTATCTTCTTGTGAGAAGATTTAAGGAGTCAAGCGCTGGATTGAGTCTGTTGCAATTAGCGGTGTGAAGTCGTTGAAGCGTGAAACCATACAATGTAACTTCAGTCCTTAGGTAGGGGATATCTAGGGAAGAAATTTGAGTTTCTTGTAATTGCGAGATTCATAGTGCTTGATTAGATTCAGTTCGAATCCGTGGTTTTTCACCCGGTAAGGGTTTTCCACGTAAAAATCTGGCGTCCTTGTGGTGTACGTGCTTGTGATTTTATTTTTGTTCCATTTTTATTATTTTTGCACACTCTTGGGCTGATTATTGAGTGGACCAATCTAGAGATCTCGTACCCTAAATTTTCAACCTTGACCTGCTCGGGCTGGTTTGGTAGTGAGTTGGTGGGGTTCAGGGTGGGTATGGATTTCTCCACTCTGACCCAAGTCGGGCTTGGGGTCAGTTTGGGTTTTTAGTTCGTCTGACCTGCCTCACACCATTTACCGTAAGTTACATATTACTCGGTATATCTTTTCAAACAAGACCATAGTGGGGCAGCTGGTTGTAGTAGCCAACCGGGTAGTGCACATTATTCTTAATTTAGATTGTGTGTTTGAATCCGAGTACGGGTGAAAGTTGGGCAACTCGGACTGGGCATCCAGGCGCCCAGTTTAGTTTCCCACGAGCTGAGCCAAAGTCTTGCCATAGTTTCACTCAGGCTTCAAAATATAGTCTCAATCCCGGATCCAAGCACAAGAATACATTGGCCAAATTGGGTTTCCAAGTGGGCCAGTAGATGCATTCTCTGTCTTGGCCTGGCCCAAGTTGAACCTGAAGTTGGACTGGTTAGGAAGAAAAGGATCTCCTCCTGACTAGGCTACATCACAACTCTCCCAAGTTGATCTGATATGATCCTATCATACCGGATATGCTCTTATGAGAGCTACATATATGAATTTGTCAAGGGTCTCTACTTTATCCGATTTGAAAGGTGTGGTGACGGCCTTGAATGTTTCCAATGATTGGTTTATCATTGCTATCGTTTTGGACATTCTGAATCTATCATCCGGGTTCATCCTTAGAAGGCTTAACAAGATGGTCCCTATTTTGGCGAAAGTCTATTATTCTGTTGGTCGTGATGTTATCCATCTCTAACTTTGTTGTCTTGTTATGCTTGTTCTCTTGTTTGGTTTGTGGTTTGTTCCTCCTTTTATAATCAACGAATTTCTTTAAAAAAACGAAAAGAAACTCTCACGTTGTAAATTTGCTGGACCTTTTTCTTTGGCAATACACATGTCCCTATTCTTGACGTATGGAAAAAGCTAGCTCAGGGTCGTGTATGCTTTTTCATTAACCACTATTGCTTAATATCGAGATACACATGGACATAATTGCCTTTTTAGTGGAGGCCCATAGTTGGTGCCCTTAGTGTGAAACGAGGGCTCAGTTAGTGGAATGCATTTCACCAAAGATGATTTTAAAATTTTAATTGGATCAATAGAATCGCCAAGGATAGTGGAGCATATATTATACTGAAAACTGAGCTTACAAGTAAAATGTACAAGACAATGAAGGTCTCTCATCAACTACATGCAACAATAAAGTAAATATGAGGCATCCAAAAACATTCTTATAGTTTAGTGAGTTTAGTGACTTAATTGCCAAAAACAAGAGTTAGAAAGCCTGACCCGGTCCATGAACACTCCTACCAGTAAGTGGGTTCCACTTCATCTAAGGAATAATACTAGAGGATCCTGCAGGGGAGGACTTGCAGAATATATCCTTGATAATGCGAAAATATATCCTCAATGATAGGATATGCAGGGGTGGGGGGAGGGGGGTTTGAATGGGGGCCATTGCCTCCACTCAATTTTTTTTTTCTGTTGAATAGAAGATTTATAGTAGTGAGTGAAGCAAGAGTACAAAAGTTGACTTCTCCTTGGGTCTGGAACACTTTTTGCAGCATGGAAATACATGAAGCAAGCAGGCAATCATCTTATAAAAGTTGACCACTCATCTATATTTTCTTTCATCTATATTTTGTTTTATACAATGAGAGAATTTAAATGGGAGTTGAGGATACATTTATCTTTTACTTTGTATTAAGAAAAGTAAGTAAATCAGTTTCCAGATTTTTAGGAGAAGTTTCAAGTTGCAATCAATCAACTAAAAATCTTTTCTTCCCCCCTTTTCTCCCAAACATTTATTCTCCACGACAATTTTGGAGAAGCCTTTCATTGTAAATATATTTGGCCATCTTGGCTTCTTCTCTGGATTGAATTTCAAAGCCTCATCTATGATTGAGTAACAAAGAAATCCATGGTTATTAAAGGACCACTAAATTGGGTGGCTATTAAATCAAGGCCAGTGATATAATTTCAATAGAAATCTAAGGTGTTAAATTTTTTTACAATTCTTACCTAAATAGGAGTTGGTCCCGCTCACTGAGCATATGATTAAAAATATCATGTGCTTAATCTTATAGAGGTGCTAATTCCTATTGGAGGAAAATCCGAGGACAACGCTTAAGGGTACTACATTTATTATGAGTAGCATAGAAATTACACCTTGATGGTATGCTCTCAAGCATCAATGATATTGCAAGCATCATGGCCCATTAAAAGATTAAAAATAATTAAACAATGGATTTTCAATAATTCATGCAGGCGTTGTAGAAAATTAAACAATCATGACTAACCAATCAATTTATTAATTACTTATGGATGGATTTGATTACAAGTGGCCAATCTGGCATGGGCCCTACTTTATCTCGAGCAATATACAATTCTTAGTCCTCAATGAGTAAATGATTATTTTAAGCGGGTTAGATTCATTATAGTGAACCATATTATTTTATAGTTAATTTAACTATATATCCTTAAAGTTTTTGAGAAATTATGTCTTTGAAAGTACTTAAGTATTTTCAAATAGTATCTTATTTCTTTGAACATTATTAAAGGCTATGAAATTTTTTTTTTAAATAAGTAAAACTATATAAAAATATTATTGATCTCCCCTAAAAAAAAAGAATTGGCTGCATAGCCGTTAGTCAACTATTGCATTCCCCCATTGAAAGAAAATCTTGGCCATGCCATTGAGGATATGCAAAATATCAACAAGACCAGAAATTTGTTGTGGCGGCCATGATTAATATTTTCAGTTGTCCACCGGAAGAAAAAGCTCGAGCTAATTAAGCAGGCCCCTAAAATGAACTAATATATATATATATATATATATTGACAAAATTTTTAAGCTGGAAAGAATAAGATGTAACAACAAAATGATAAAAATAGTCGATACCATTATATATTGATATATATTCAAATCTGGGGTTTTCCACGAGATATTATTAGGGAGCTTGAAAACAAATCCAACCCAAAATTTAATTTAAAATGAAAATTGTACAATTAAAGTCATTCTTAAAATTCTACCTATCAAAACTCACGTATGGGCCAAGGCAGTTGATTTAGTTTCATTTCTTCATTCGTCCCTAAAAAGTAAGTGAACAACAGTAACATCGAAAAAGAAAGGGCGGCACCGGATCCATTTGCACACCAATACTAGGACAACTATGATCCATCGATGTCTATGATTCTTGTTCCTCATAGCCAATCCAAGTATATCCATCGAGTATATATCCAAGCCCAAAAATCCACAGCCCAAATTGGGTTTTCTTGTGGGACAGGTGATTCCGGCCCCAAGTATGCATCTCAAAGTAAGAGTGGTTACAAGGACAAGTATCTCTTCTTCAGTCACTAATCAAGCAACATCACAACTCTCATGTAGGACTGGGTGGGCTTGCAGCTCAAGGTTTAAATCTGATAAGTCCTTTTTTTTTTCTCCTTCTTTTGTGAAGCCGTTAGCAACAGACCTTTCCCTATTGTTGCTTGATATCGAGACAAACATTGATTCCTATCCTCTTGTCAGTCCTTCCTCTTTCCAGTTAGGATAAGAGGAGAATAAAGGGAGTAATGTGGACTAGTCTATATTTACTGGGAAAATGTAGAACAACTTATTACCTTATTCAAGCAGTGTTTTATGAGTTACCACCCTACATCGGCGGCAATGGCAGGAAAAGAGAAGGAACGGGTCATCGAGATAGAGAAGAAGCTCAAGTCAATATCAGGAAAAGAGAAGAATTGGGTCATCGAGATAGAGGAGAACCTCAAGTCAATATTGTGCCCATCCAAAGAGGCAGAACTTCGGAGGAAGCACTCGATTTATAGGGTACCAGTATTCGTCAAAGCTCTCAACAGCAAGGCCTATACACCGCAGATGGTCGCCTTTGGTCCTTACCATCATCATAAACAAGACTTGCAGCCAATGGAAGTACATAAGACGAGAGCGCTCCTTACCTTCCTTCACAGAACGAACAAGCCCCTCGACGCCTACTTGAGAGCTTTAGAGAAGGTGGTGCAACAACTGATGGACTCTTACGAGGATCTCGACGAAGAATGGCGAGATAAAGATCATTTCTTAAAGCTGATGATGCGTGATGGATGTTTCTTGCATGAGCTCTTACATACTAGTGAAGGCATTTCTGACTACTATCCTGATAATGACCCCATCTTCAGTTATCATGGGATGCTCTATAACTTGCCATGTATTAGGAGAGACATGTTGATGATTGAAAACCAGGTTCCTTTGCTGGTTCTTGAGAGGTTGGTAAAGGTCTCAACAGGGGGAAAGAAGGTAGCTCTTTTTCTTCTTTTGTGTAACTAATATGCACGTGAGTTTTATTAAATAGAACAATTCTTTCTGGTTAATTTCTACATTAGAATTAGAACAAACTTTGAAATGCTTGAATACTAGAACAGAGGATTGGCAGCATCTATAGATGACCATGGGTGTAACTATTAAGTTTTATTCTATTTTAGTTATTATTTTTAATTAGTAGGATCTTCGACTATTAAAGCTGCAACAAGACCATGACTTCCTGTATATGACCAGCCCAGTCCGAGTCCGGCAGTCTGCCCTACTTGATGTTATTTATTGGGCCTGTTAAATTAATTGGATCAAGGTCAAGCCCAAACAGTAGTCTTATTAACACAACATTTTCCATGTTCGAGCAGGGTTGAGGTGAAGGGCCGGGTTTGACCTGTTTGTGCGGTTTCTCAATTGTACTGGCCGTATATGGTTTTGTGTCTACTAACAATTGAATAAATATTTGCTCATTTTCTTATTCTTCTTCCTGAATATGTGCAGAATGAATGTGGTTTCTTAGACCAGCTCATATTGAAGCTATGCACCTCCCAGACATTGCCAATAACGGAGAATCTGGGCATAGGCCTCCACATATTGGATGTGTTCAGGAAGAGCATGATTCAAGGGGTATCTCCTAAATTTCAAAGGTCATCAGCAGCAGCTCAGGGAAGCACCGGAGGTGGCAGTGGCGGCCTCGTCCAGTCTGCACTGGAGATGCATGATGCTGGAATCCGGTTCAAAAAGAGTGGAACTACCAACATCGACGACGTTGATTTTATGATCCACCCTGGCATCCTCCAACTTCCAGCCATCACAGTCGATGATGCCACTGAGTTCACCTTCCTCAATCTCTTGGCCTTTGAGCGGCTCCACAAGGACGCGGGCAATGAGGTGACATCTTACATCTTCCTCATGGACAAAGTCATCGACACAGCTAAAGATGTTCAGATCCTACGCTCCAAAGGGATCGTCAAGAATGCACTAGGGAGCGACGAGGCGGTGGCGGATCTGTTCAATAAGATCTCCAAGGACATGCCACTCGACCCTTACTGTCGACTCAAGGGGTTGCACCAGAATGTGAGCAACTACTGCAATAAGAGGACACATCGCTGGAAGGCTACCCTCCGGCACTACTACTTCATCAACCCGTGGGTCACTCTCTCTGTTGTAGCTGCCTTCATTCTACTGGCTCTTGACACGACTCAGACCATACACTCGGTCCTCTCCTACTACTTAAAAGATTGAGTGAAAATGGCGATGGCCGAGATCGAATGAATAAGACATCCTGTGCCATTGCCATTTCTCTTTATTTTGATTTTCGTTGTTTTATGAAATAAAAATATAAATGAATCAAAGAGTATCATTGTTATCTTTTTGGAAAATGAAAGACTTACTAATCATTCGTGTATAAATATATATATATATATATATATAAATATTCAAGTGCATGAGAACTTTTTCGCAGAGCCTAACTAGCAATCCATCCAAACCTAGCAACCAATAAAAAATCCCCTAATAGTTACTAATCCTAAGGAATGATTGACATACATCCAAATAGACTGAGCCATTGGATCAAGGGTTGAATATATATTTTTTTAATATAAAGCCATTAAACTTGTGGGTCACGAATGAAGGGATTAGAGGCATGAGTTTGGAGTTAAACTTGACACTTGGGATGATCTCACATAGATCATTTCATCCCCTAGTCCTATCCCTAAATGGGGCCCACAATTGGGCTTCACAAAAAAAATCTCATATAATATGTGAGAACTAGTTCTAACCTGAATATTACAAATATATATATATAAAAGTAGTATTCTCGTGAACAGGTTATAACATGTAGGGCAATCACCTCGTATACACAGGATACATGGTTAGCATTTATAACTGACTGAAGCGAGGGGACTCTGCATTCTCTTATGAATACTTTGGTGAGCTCAATATCTCAAACAATAGCATTAATAATCTTGAGTAAAAGAGAAATGATCACAAAAAATCAACTAGTTAAGCTTGACACAAGTGGGCCCCACATTCATTTAATCCACGAAATTCAAATGTACATCAATGGATTGATGTGTAAAAGTAGGGGCTCAGACAAATTAATACTTGCAGTAAAATGGAGAGAAAGCAGTTGTATGTGTCTGAATGTGAATTAGTTATAAAAGGTAAACTAATCTTAGGCATGTGAGCAACAGAAGAACCATTCATGCACCAGATATAAGTTGGTCAAAACGGTGGCTATACAATGAATTTTAAAAGATCCTACAATAGAAATTTGGCTGTTGAGAAATAAGCAATAGGAGATTTTGATACCTATGGAGTAGAAATTTTAATCTTAATACATTATATGCTATAATTATGATGAAGTACCAGACTAGCTGAATTCCAAATAATGAATCAGCTCTCTACATTATCAAGAAAAGACAGCACTTTCCCAACAAAGAAGAAAAAAAAGCGCAATGAAGCCTGCCTATGCCAATGCATGTACAAAAGTGAGTCCCGGCCTTCATTATTCCTTCCCATTCGCGATGTAAAATGGATGAGATCTCGCTGAACTGTTGATGAAGAGCCAACCCCAATGAAGAGTCATGGATGACCTGCAGTTTGCTCCACTAACCCTCTTAGGAACAGAGACAAACCAACTCATTCACCCGTTAGAACATCAAGAGCCAATCCCGACTAAGCTCAACTGTTTATCAGAAATAGGAAGTCAGATCTCTCATAATAATAAATAAATAAATAACACACGCACGTGCACACCAAAAACAAAACTCTGTTTTAAATTTGTTCCAATGGAGAAGGAAAGAGAGGCTTACAATGTTGTTTTGAGGTTTCTTCCAGTAGAAACCCTGAAGTAGAACTGGCACAACATTGCAGGCTAACAGGATATAAATCATCAGGGCATTCATTCCCATCCACTCCATCACCATGGTAGGGCGTCTATACCCATATATATCAACCTACAAAAGGAACAATCCAATATGATGCTTGGTCATAAAACTCTTTCTGATAACCTTCACACACTCAACCCATGTCAGGCCCAAGCATTTTTAGAGAAGACAAACCAATGAATAACAAATTTTGAGAATTTAATGGACAAGTACTGAAATCTTCATGAAATAATACCATTCAGCCTTGGCTCGTGTCAGGCCCAAGCATTTTAGAAGACGACAAACCCAGTGTCTACATATATATTTTGAAAATTCAAAAACTAATCCTGAGAATTTTCTGAAATGATACCCATCCACTTCTCAGAACATGTCAGGCCAAGCAAGGGGAAAATGCAAATACTTTTGACTACATACCAGCACATAAGTTCCAGCAAAGAGAATCCCAGCTGCACCAGCAGTGACACATGTATAACTGAGAGAATAGAGGACCTTGTTCACATGCAATCCTGTGCCAAGAAAAGGAGCCCGAGTTTAATTGTCTGAAGTAGGATCTTACAACAATGCAATTGGGATATTTAACAGTGAAACAGAGCAGAACAATTGGAATTAAGATTCAAATCTTACCCAATATTTCCAAAGAAAATCCAAGAACTACAAGACAGAAAGAAGGGATCATCCACTGCACAATCCTGTCCTTGTGATCCTGAAAGTTATTGGAGAAATGATTCTCTTAGACTAAAAAAATTACACAAATATATAAGACAGGAATAAGAGGAGTGCAAAGTTCTGTTATTACCTTGAAATAAACTATAACATGCCCAAAATGTAACCCGATCAAGCAAGTAACAACCGCCATCACCGTACTGTAAACAAGTACATATGAGAGGTTTTTAATATTACATGAAACTGAAGCATGTCACTTGTTTTTCTTATAGAGGTAGCATTAAACTTATTGCAGCTTAACCACTTCAAAAAGATTATATCCGGAATGGATTTTTGAAGTGCAGAGTTCTACGAAAGAAATTGAAAATTCGGTAGTTATGCAAGATGTCTCCCAACTAAAAGAAAACAAAGAAATTCTCTCTTAAAAAAAAAAAAAAAAAAAAACTCTCAACAAAAAAAATCTACTTCCTATATATTTGCAAGCAGATAAAGAATCGGGTTCAGGTATGTGTCTAGTAGCGGTCAGGTTCAGTTAACCTCTATACCTTAGGGGATGGAGATACGGCTACCTCTAGTATTATAAATTTTTTGGGATATGGCCCTTTCTAGTATTATAAGATTTTTTATATTGAAGTCTATTTGACATAATTTTCTTAATGACAATTGCTTTACTGCCCTCTGCAATGCATATCCATAACCAGCTTGCTTACTAGACATGGTTTTTGAGGGACTCAATGAATGAGTCTCCAAAGCAGAGTGAAGAGGTATTAACAATAAGATGAGGTTATTAACCAATATATTACTACAA
Source organism: Persea americana (assembly GCA_029852735.1). Taxonomy (NCBI): domain Eukaryota; kingdom Viridiplantae; phylum Streptophyta; class Magnoliopsida; order Laurales; family Lauraceae; genus Persea; species Persea americana. The sequence goes on from CM056816.1 coordinate 65,182,225, forward strand.
TTGGAATTCCTTTTGACCAAATAGTTCAGAGAAATCAGAACAAACCTTAGTAGTCCTTCTGGATCAAAGGGCGCTTGACACCATGAAGGAGCATCAGGAGGAAGTGGACCATAGTTTGGTGAGTTAATGCTGCACTCCTGTGAATAAAAAAGTTGAAAGCCAGGGAATGCAATGGAAGAAAAGTCAGGCAATGATAACCATATAAAATGCATCATAATTTGAACCAAAACCTTTGTCCGTGCATAGACTGGTCGCTTATATAGATGTTGAATGCCGAATACTCTACGATCAATCATTCCAACAGCATTACAGCCAGGTCCTGTATCACCTCTAACTCCACATTTGACCTTAAGATAAAGGTAGGTGTCAGGATTAGAGAGTTTTGTTAGAAGTAAGAATGCCTAATCAAGTGAGACATAAAGAAATCAATAAATAATGTGACATGTCAACACAGAATTACTATTACAGGGAAACGGCTGAAAGTTGTTAGAACATACTGAAAATGTCTTTGGCGCAATAGAGGAGCTTTCACTCGGTATCTGATATTCCCAGTCAGGTACATATAAACCATACAGAAGAGCCATGTAGATGGTTGTGAGAATAATAGCTACCAACCTGTAGGATAAATATAAGCAAAATTAGATCACCTAATGACCTGCACATGAGCAGACAATATGAGCACACAAATGGTCCCTAAATTACTTCTTTCACTAAGGACCAAGAAATCAGATCAGAATTTGCCAAAAATATCAGATCATGTAAGGCCACAAACACCTGAATGAAAATAAGTGCACATGCAAAAAGAACCGAAAATTAGTTCTTTAATTAGGGCACTAAGACCGAAGTTAAAAGAAAAACAGTTAGAAGTATTGATTGACCAATGAAACCTTGGAAAACAAATGGCAGTTAAAAGTAAAAATGCAATAATGGGTTCTAGAGATTATCCGTAGAAGGATTATGTCATCAAAAGCATAATATGCCTCCTCTCAGAATGCAGGTCCTATATGAAATCTTCTCATGACAATACAATCTTCTCTTTGTTTCTGGTTAGTGTTTTTACATCTTCAAGTAAAATTTCTGTCCATCTCTTACCATGCTAAAGGTTGATTGGTATATTAGCATATTAGTTTTCATTTTGTGCAACGTGCTGCTGAGCCACTCACTTTAAAATGAAGTTATTCCAAGTAATCTACTGCACTAGTTAATTACCTAGTTTTTGCACCAACCAATGACTGCATAAATAATTTAATTATTCCAGGTAATCTATTGCACTAGTCAATGCCCCCAAATTTACATCAATCCACGAATTCAAAAAATAATCAAGTTATTCCAAGCAATCTACTAAACTAGTTAATGTTCCTAATACTTGACATAAATCCAAGACTGCAAATGTTTAATGTTCTAAATTAGCTACATTAATGTTTAGGTTTCAACCACAACATAAATTAATTATAATCCAAACTGATGCTCTCCTAGTATTTTTTTTTTCTTTTTCTGAAAAAAAAAAAAAAACCCTGAGTGGTGCCGATATTGTTTTAAAGTTTCACTGGCTGAAAAGAATCATCTTAGCAGAAAAGAGAACTTTTAAGTTGCAGTTAAGTTGGAGCACATGAAAGCTTGAAACAGAAAGGAAAAAAGCAAGTATTGGAGAAAAGACTTGGAAACAATGACAGAAACTTGGAGACAAGTAGCATAACAACCAGATCTGAAATAACATTAATGATTAGATAGCTCAGCAAGATTTATCATCTAAAGAAATTATGTCACTGCGGAAGTCCATTTATGAAACTCACCACTGGTACCAATATTTCTTCAGCATGGAGAACCCAGAACTAACATCATCATCATTTTTGAACCAAATCTCACATAATGCTGCTAGCAGATACGATATTGCTATTCTCTGAAGGAAACAAAATGCTGGGAATTTAATATAAAGCTAGAGCTATTATAATCATTTTTATTTTGTTAAGGTAAGAGCAATAATGAACTTGATGAGAATATTGCATTCCAACACAAGATAGAAGCTTCGATGATGACTACGTTTTTAAATATGGCATCCTAAATTTTGTATTATTTATTCCAAAATCTAAAAGAGAGTATACTAGTAGGAACCCAAGTACCCAACTGTCAAAGTTTGTTAACTGGACAGGCAGAAAGGAGTTAAGAGACATGCAATCATGTTCAGGGATGATGACTAGATAGAAAGCACCATTGTCAACTTTACACTGCAAAAATTGCATTGGCAACCATTTTCAGGTTCAAACTTCCAACGGAGGTGCAAGGCTTGTGGGTTGCAGGTTGCTACTAAGCACGAAATCACATTGATCCAATTTCATTAAAAATAATTTGGAAAATAGCTATATGGGCATCAATGGGTCTGACAACTAACTCACCCTGCCCAACCCAACATGAGTAAGGACTTGGTCTGGTATCAAATTTAGGACACAATTTGCTGTTGGGTTGGGAACTTGGGATTTCAAGACCAGATTATAAATAGGGTTTGCCTCCGGCAACCTCAACCAGCCCTAGATCTATCGTGAGACACCACCATAATGTGTCCACCATTTCCTTGGATTGAAAAGATTAAATCCCAATAAATGTACAAACTGTTTCAAAACTCAATCAGACTCAATTTCACACAGCAGAACAGGGACAACTTGGAATGCAGTCTGATTGGGTGAGTTTGACCACAAACTCAGAGAACTTGGATGAGTTACTCGACTCGATCAGGCTTTGATTAGAGAATAAGCTTTAGGTTATAAAACAATGCATATACCATCTTGCAACTAATCATCCACAGGAGTTAAAAAAGATACACTCACCAAGTGACTAAAGGAAAACTAAGTAAAATCTTCTATGCATTATTAATAAATCAGGTCGGGTCATGGCTGGGTTTGCCTTTTACTTAAACAAAAAAGGTCCACATAGAGATCTGGGGCCCGGTCCACCATGGATCTTTGTCAGGCTGGGTCAACACAAAAAGACTTAAACAAAAAAGGTCCACATAGAGATCTGGGGCCCGGTCCACCATAGATCTTTGTCAGGCTGGGTCAACACAAAAAGACCTCGAGGTATCCCAGGCCCAACCTGTCGACATAGAATCCTATTCCAAAATAAGCCAACAAGTTCACTTTCCACGATTAAGGGAAAAATGAAAAAAATAAATAAAAATGAAATGTAATTCTAGCGAGACATCACTTGAAAAGATGAAATATGCCTCTAAATTTGCTTACCTGCAGCACACCCATCCATCGAATTTTATCTAAATCAACTCCATAAGTTAAATTATTAATGCCATGAAAGTAGCCACCTGCGAATAAGAGGAGAAGGTAAAAAACGAGGTAAGAAAACTCAGAATAATCTCAGACTGGTGGAAATCACAAATGAAGCCAAAGTCATATTAAAATTTAAATTCTAATAAAGCATCAAGAAAAGAAAGAGTGAAGAGATTGCGGATCTTTTTGGAATACATAATAACATAGCAATTAGAGGAGGAGATCATATAAAGTACCTTGGAGGAAAAGGCCCACGATCAACAGTTTCAGTGCCCTAAGGACTGCCTTTTGAGTAGCAATACCTCTGCCTGACAATTTCTGAATAATGTACAAATCTAGTCAGTTAAATCCAATGCTTAGAACAGGATTAATACATAAACTTATGTTCTTTCCTCGGGGTGATTTCAGGTATCTTTAAGTTCGTTGGTGCCCATAGTGTGCAATGAGGGCTCAGATAATGAAATGCATTTCTCCAATGGTGATTATAAATATTTAACTTGAATCAAGATAATCGCCTAGGATCGGAGCATATGTTATACATATATCCCAAATAAAATTGAGCATACGAGTAAAATGAACATGATTTGAAAATATACCTTATATGTAAGTCCAAGTGAAACCCCGACAATAAACAAGAAAAATGGCATGACAAAATCTGCAAGAGTTGCACCATTCCACGGTGAATGATTAATAGCTGGAAGGATTCCACCAGCATCATCCACAAGTATCATGAGCTGCCATAAAGAAATCCATGAGAACAACCAGCATGTTGAAAATCCAAGTTAAACATGAGACTGGGTCTTGTAATGACATAAATGCAGCAGCAGTAGGAGTTAACCATCTGCCTAGAAGACCATGAAAGCATCATCAACTACAATGCACAGGTACCGAAGAGATGAGGCATCCAAATGACGAGATTTGAAAGTGAATCGAACTTGGAGGTCCTGGCTAAGGAAGATTTAGCCATGGTCAACATGTGTTGATGAATGGAACCCTAGATGCATGGTGTCGCCCCCACATCATTTAAGTCGGATCTTCAAGCTCTACTTCCAACGAATGTCCAAGCCTGGCCCATTTAGTTATCAGGCCTGGACTCAACCCACATGCTTAAAAGGTAGACCCAAGCCCAGGCACAACCTCTAACGATATGGCCAGATAATAGGCCAGGTTACAGCCCATGGACCTAAATAAAGATCCCGAATTCCTGCCCAATGCATGGCAGATTTGGATTGGGCTTGAGCTGGCCTGGCCTCCATGAGAACCTGTATGATTTAGTGGTTTAGATCCAAGGGCAATTTTAGTTAGTAGTTACTAGTGCTATATAATTAGCAATGTAAAGAGGGTGAACGTGGATACCAAGAGAAACTGCTCTAGTGAGATAATAAGTAATAGGAGCATCTTCCCTTCCCTCTGTCCGTATAGAGCTAAAACTATTCTCAAGGTATGATCTAGGCAGCCAATACTGGGCCAGATTTTCACCAGTTTGCTTTCTTATTTTCTTATCTCATAATTTAAATGGAGGGGTTCTACCATTAGAGTACTTAAGTTGGATCATCAGGTTGGCTTGTGTATTACTATTCTAACCTCGGATATGCAGAAAACTGACATCAGTCGAAAATAATTGAAGGTACTGTTAATAGAACAAGTGGCCTTTGATCAACTATTCTATCTATCTGATTGTTAGAAGCACCTAAGATTCAAAAGGGACAAGGTATAGCTAGTAATCCATCGAACAACAGTATTAGTAGGTCAGCAGGGCTCGCATTGGTGAAAACAGTGAAACCATTGGATGAGGCCAACCTGGTTAGTGCAGAAATGTGAGATAAGTAAATACAGAAGCAAATGGCAGTGGACGGACCGAGAAGAGATTGGACCCAATATTAGTTAGTATTAAGATGATGATTGTGGCCATGCAGTATCAATGGAAAATGACTGAACAGGCTACTAACAACAAAAATTCAATTTAAATCCATTGCATCAAGAGCACTTAATGCATTGATGCCTGGATAAGGACGCATGCCCTAAATTGCACACAGCCGGAATGATACATTGATTGGTTGAATCCAAACAGAAGATCAGAAAAAACAAGGAAAAAAGTAGTCAGCTACGAGATTAACATCCATGGACTGGAGACTGGAGATAAGCTGAGGAAAAAGCAGATCTTCCACAGTAAAAACCAGGGCCGGCCAAATAGAAATCAGGAAAAACCAACCAGCAAGTTTTCATCCAGAAACCAATACTAGTGGACCCTGCAGAGTAGCACTTGCAAAATATATCCTTGGTGGTGTATATTTGAAGGGACGAACTATATATTTCATGATCATGGCCTGGCTTACAAATTTTAGAATCATTTTAAGCGGACTAAAATAATAGAATGTATTAACAATATAATTGATGCCTTAATATATTGTTATATATTCAAATTGGGGAGAAAAAAATCCGAGATAAATAAAATATAAAAAATAATATTCTATTAAAACCATTTTTTTGAAGATTCCCCAACATATAGATGGGCCCCATGCAAACAGAGAGGATCATAGGATTCTTCCTCATAACGGATAACCCATCATTAACCGGGCCTACAACAGAGGGAGGGGGGGGGGGGGGGGGGGGGGGGGCGGCGGGGGCGCTTCCCGGAGGGTCTCACCAACATTTACTAAAAAAAACAAAATAGCTGAACAACCTAAAAATGTGCAACTGGCAGAGTTAGCTCTTAATAAATGGGGGGATAAAAGGGACTATGTCAATGGCAGACCCAAGAAAGCACGCCACGCCACGCCACGCCATCATTGGCATCCATCATCCACATTCAATATATTAGCAATATCTTGAATTGATGCACTTGTATTTGATAGTGATAGACAAGGTTTTTATCACTGACGGGAGGGCCGGGCCCGGCCCCCAAAAATCTCTCTCTCCTTCCCCCCTTATTACTTATTACACAGAGGAAAAGGTCAGCGGCCATCAATAAATATGCCCTGCACGTTAACATAGGCTTCAAGAAACCGAAACTGATAAAGAGGGACGTGGCTTTAAGCGTAGGTGGACAGGACATTTGAATTTGATTACTAAAAAAAGGGGATGACAGGAGAGAGAACGAGATGAGCAGCAAGAAACTGAAACTGGTAAGTAGGACGTGGCTTCAAGCAAAGGTGAAGGAGACAGGACGCACAGTTTGTTGATCATCAGAACTAAGGATGAGAGAGAGAGAGAGAGAGAGAGAGAGGTGGACAGTTCCTGTTATTAACCTAAAATCACGACACTGCCCTCCAATCAGAATATGTGAGGAAGGCGAAGGTAGAGGACTGGGAAATATCAGAATCATCGGAAGAGGAAGGAAAAGAGTGGGTGCGAAAAGATGACCCCCATTTCTCAAATTTACAACACAATAAAGCATTAATAAAAAATTGTGAGAAAACAAAACAGAGAGATACTCCCGAGTCAAACCTACCTCTCTCTCTCTCTCTATATCTGTCTCGATTCGAGAATTACACTTGCGAGTGTTACAGCCGTTGATCACCATTGATTCCGACGCTTGTTAGTCGCAAACCCGTATACAATTCAACAAAAAAGAAAAAAACAACCTGAAGTGGAAAGTATATTATATATATATATATATATATATATTAAAAGTTAGAGGGCAATGCTTATTGAGTGATGAATGATGCCCGACACCCACTGATGTTAATATTTTACTATTACTAGTAAAATTCCTCGCCGACTATACGTGCCGGTTCGTAGCGGGTAGCAACCGGCGCAATACCCAAAACCCACCGTATCTTAAATAATAATAAAAATAAAAAGTAGACCAAGTTTGCTCAAATCCAAGCTCCCAACACCACCACCCACCCCCCCCCCCCCCCCCCCCCCGTATTCTATTCACCACCACCAGCAGTGCGTTCAATTAGCCAGTTACCTTGACACCTTCAATGTGGTGTACACCCGTAGGCTGACATGTGATGAAACAAGCATGTCCAAGTTCCAACAAAGTAAGTGTGTGTGGGAGCGGAGAGATCCGAAACCTAGGCCCATTTCTGATCTCCAGTGGCATTTCCAGAAGTTTTACAAACAGTCACTGGCATTATTCCCCGCTCCTTCCTTCACTATTAAATTAAATATACCTCAAAGACTCCTCCCGTCCCATCTTTATTATCGGATTGACCCCACCCATGATCGACCTGCTCACTTGGGATGGTCATATTGACTTGGACATCATTGACCGTTGGATTGATCACACCAATAAAAGATCATTAAAAATAAGGCCAGGATCATTTGATCGATATGATGCAATGTACAGACCCCCTCATCCATCTTTAAACCAACCCATTGCCCTCACCACCATTGAATAGAAGAATATCACGCATAAGGTGGGCCGGCCTTTAATTACTAATAAGTATTTTCTATAGGCTACATATTATCAGATATTATTATTGTCATGTCTCCCCATCCATTAGTTGCGTGGGAATGGCCTTTTATATATATATATATATATATATATGTCCAATTCTAGACTTTCAATCGAATGAGACCACAGTATATGGATATTAAGAGTGGACCATCCATCGAACCGAAAGATCTTACGAAACCGATGGCCCACACCGGATAAAATCTTCGCCTCTTTTCATATTGATCTCCGAAGACTTATTAACGGGCCAAGAGAAAAAGGCGGCAATAGTTGTGGAAGGAATAAATTCACCGAATTATAAAACAGTCGAGATGGATGGTATATGGGCATGGCATTCGATGCGAAAATAGAAAAAATACTATAAAAGTAGATAGAGATGGAGACAGATTTTTTTTTTTTTTTTTTGGGTTATATATATATATATAAATATTAGTAATAATCCTTCAATTGAAAAGATTAAAAGGTAAGTAAGTAAAGGAAAACAAAACCGGAAAGAACGATAAAGATTTTAAAAAAAGAAAAAAGAAAAACGCAATTAATTGTTATCTCATCTTACAGCTAAAGAAACAGAGACAATTAAATAAGATTCCCAAATATAGATACAAACGCTCATGTTCTTCAGAGATTTTATTTATAATTAATTCCTCGCTAGCTTTGTTTTTGTTTTGTTATCATTATTATTATTATTATCATAAAGGGAGAACAATTAAAAAATGGAAACAAAGAAAGGGATCTATTCAGATAGAGAGAAAGAAAGAAAAACTGAAAATGATGGTGTATATAATAAAAATGAAGGAAGGAAGGAAGAATATGTTATGTTTATGTATCCTATCAATGCAGATCGTAAAGAGGAACAGCAAATGAATTTTTTTTCTTTTTTCTTTCTGGCGAGTTTGAGATCTTACAGCGACGGTAGTCCCGCGGAAAACATCGAGGGAGACGAGGCGGCGTTTTGAAGGGATTCTTTCCACGGCGGCATTGGCTAATGCAGCAGCAGCAGTCGATGGTGGAGGAGGGATCTGGAGCGGCGCTCCTGCCCCCGATCCGAGTTCCATGTCGGCGAATCCATCAGCCTCCTCCTTCGTTGTCTTGAGGAAGGTGGCTTTGTTGTTGTTGCAAGGATCTGGGATGCCATTCTCGTCGCCTTTGATGAGCTCGTACTCGTAGGCGCCCATCGCTAGAAACTAGAAAAGGATCACCCCCACCCTCCCTTCCCCTTTACTTTCTTTCTTTCGATCTATCAACAATGCGGAGATAATAGATCTGTGATGGGAATGGGATCCCTATTTCAAATAAATTTTTTTAAAAAAATAAAAATAAATCGAGAGGAATAAATGACCTCCTCCTCTTCTTTCTTGTTTCTTCTTCTTACTCCCCGTCCTTTCAAGGAAGAAAAACAGAACAGAGGGAGTCTCCTCTTTTTCTCTAAAACTTTCCTTTGGGTTATCCTCTCCTCTCCCTTTTCTTTTCCTTTTCTTTTATATATATATATATATATATATTATTTTCCCTTTCTCTTCTCTCTTTATGTCTTTGCTCTCTGTTACACAGAGAGAAGAAAAACAGAGAGGCGGAGAAAGAAGGAATTGGGCCGTGAAATGTGTAGAGAAAGAGTAACGAAAGAAGAGAGATATTTATAGGCAACACACAGCAGAATCCAAAGCGGCACTCTCTCTCTCTCAACTTTATTTATTTTTTTTTATTTTTTAAGGTAAAGAAGGTAATGGGCCTCATTGCTATATGGGAAGAAAAAACAGAAAAGAAAAGAAAGAGTGCCAAAGGAATAGAGAGGTTTTTATTCGTCTCCATGGTCTTTTATCCCCTGAATCAATTCACGATGATGACCACCTATCCATCAATCCATCCATTTAGCTATATCTATAATCACCCCGGCTATTTGTGTGGTACGTAGACTTTCCGATTCTGTATTTCAGTGTAAAATAAAATAATAAAAGAGGAAAGAGTCTCTCAAAGTTGAAACGGGTGGGATAGGACTATAATTGCTGAGTCAGAGGGGGCGCTCGTTGGCCGGGCCCCAAGATGTCCATAGCATACATTTGTGCGTCCATTATGTAGGAGCCCAAAATTCGGACCGGATCAACTACATTGGATCGGACTGAAATTAAGGAATTGTGTAAAGTACTTTTGAACTTTTTATTTTTCTTTAGACATTATTCTTTAAAAACTTTGTTATTCTGTGTCCCCTGCATGACCTTACACCTTACACAAGACGTCGCACCACGTTCTGAGCAAATAGATAGAATTGAAGCCCATCGTTCCCTATACATTCTGATTAATGCACATAGGTGTCTGTCAGTAACAGAAGCGGGCCGGGTTTAATCTTGAGAATATCAGAGAATAGCTTTTTTTACTTTTTCTTCTTTTTGTTGGTAGAGGCTTTTTGCCCCCTTTAAAGATGAGAAAGGAGCATAAACAAATGACGTGGGTCAAGCCATACCCATTGGCCTTGTCCAAGTCCAAATTGTTCAAAACCTTTGTCACCATGTGTCGGCATTGCGCCAAATTTTACACTATGAGTTGGGTAATTCCCGAAAATAATCCACTCTAAGGCATCCTTTTTTTCTCGAATCAAAAAAATTTTTTTTTGTCACGACGCCTAACTTAAGTCACTCTAGTATGTTCACACGCAATATCTCACATAAATAGTTATAAGTTCAAATTTGACACTTATCCAACTTTTTCCTCGCCATTATATTCAAATTATAAGAAAATGATGTGTCTAAAATTTAATGATTTTATTACGGTGAGAGGGTTTTTTAATAAAAAAACATAACCGTATGTTGTCAAATGCTGAGTAAAGAGTTGCCTCGATATTCATTGTGGAAAAACAAGTGATTTCATTCAAACTCTATTTTCAACTTTGGTTAGAGTGAAATTTAACTTTGAGAGAATTGCTGGCCTCCATTGGGCCAAATTGCATGGCTCGGGGGCTGCTTTGTGGACACCATCTACTATGAATGTAACACCTTCAGTTTATAATCTTACCAATGTAATGGAATTGGAAATTCCAAACTGTCCTCTAACAAAAAGAACGCTTTGGGGGAAAAAAAAAACACAAAAGAAGGAAACACATTGGTTGTTGAATCTTAGTGGCGGCCCACAAGCAACAAACCAAGTAAGATATGAGTCACCAATCACACACGCTGGTGGCCTTTTAAGTTTGTGGTGCTGTGGTGTAAAGCGCATTGCATAAAGACTTTTTATCACGCAAACCATACAGGCTCGTCGTAACAGAAATACTTCATTGGTACACCTAATATACGTTACGGACAGAACATTAATTTCTCATGACATCACGGCAAAATGGAAAGAAAAAAAAAGAAGAGTAAAGCTGGCTTTTATTAATGGCAACATTTTAACTTTGGGCAATGAAGTTCACCAATTATTATGCCTTTGGATAGATGGCAAACTGAAGTAGAGTGAAGTTAGACATCAAATCAAGAAAATATAAAATATAAGGAGTTATAATGGTCTTTTATTTTTAGGGGTGTGATAGAAAATCTTTTTAACTTTTTATATGAAAGATGGTGTTTTTTTTTATCTTTTTTTGTCATTTAGTGAAAAGAAGGAAAAGATGTTTTTTTAATTTCTTTCTTTTAAAAAAATAACTTTTGATATTATGTACTTTTGAAATGACCGACGGTCTTTTATCATTTGGACAATGAAGGCGTTACTTCATCTCAATTCAATTTATCATCCATCCTTTTTTATGTTCTGGTTGTGGCCCTTTACATCCCCTAGCCCGTGATTGGTATGGGTTATAGAGTGGTGGGCTCACGAAATGGGGTGCACTTTTTCCAGGAGAAGCTTGGTGACTGTTCCTTTTTGGGAGGACCCTAATGATATAATTTAACCAAATGTATAGTCCGATGCTTCACATTCGTTACATGCTGCTGCATTGTTACTTTCATCTTGGTGGCGTGTAATCAAATCAAATGAAAGCCCCCGAAAAAGAAGTAAAAAAAAAGGGTTCAAATTTCATCGACGTGGACTGTGCGTACGGAAATGAAGGTGGGATGATGCATTGATGTTACACGTATTAGTTCTTTTTTTGTTTTTGTTTTTTTTATTGAAGTCCTTGGCAGATCAGGAGGACTGGATAGAGTCGGTGATAAATTCTTACATTATAGGGAAAACATCATAATACCTACTGGACTTTGATCGTTTTTCAAAGAACCCATTTTACTTTGGTATTTTATATTAAGCCAACCTTAAGTTCAAATTAACATGTAAAATAAATAAATTCTATTAGTATTAACAGCGTAGATCGTATAAATAGTGTTTGGTGCTTACTAGCTCAAAAGAACTTATTTGCCCATGGGGAGAAAAAATCGCAGGGTCCGCCTTTTTTTTTCTTCCTCATTTCCCCCTTTCCAAATTTCTGAACCTAATCAATTTGTAACTCTCCCTCTCGTCTGCGCCGGTTCGCCTGCGATCACTTGATGGCAGCCATGAGAGAGTTGGAAATGGGCGGCTCGTTCTCTTCACTGATGGCAGCGTTTTGGGTGGTGGAAAAGGAGGAGGAGAGGCAGTCGAGGGAGAAAGCAAAGTAGATGTCGAGTGCTCGGAGCTAGTTGCGGGGGGGAGTAGGTGGTGTTGCATGCGTGGGAGCAGGCATAGTGGAGGAGAGAGGAGGAGGAGAGGAGGGCGGTGACTGCATGCAGACGGGTGGTATGGGCATGGCACCGATGGCATGGGGCGGCGACTGCCTTGGCGGCGTCGCCGGTTAGGCACTGCCGAGCGGTGCTAACCGGCGTTGGGATCCCCAACGACCATATATAGCTTGTTACAAACAGGATGTATAAGATATCAAGAAAAAAAAACTCTTTTTTCTCTCTCTCTCTATATATATAGGGAAATATTCAAGTGATAACTAGTTCTCACCATGCTTTCGTGAGAACTATTGGTGGGGCCCACCTAGAAACAAATCCAAACCGCGCATAAACTCAACATTAATCCCTAAGCTCTTCAAACTCAAGATCCTCTCCAATCTCTTCATCGTCAACATCACCTTCTAACATTGTTTTCGGCTCTCTGCTAATCTCAGTATTCATAGATGGAAGTTCTGACCAACCCTTCCACCCACCCACTTCAGTTTCTTGCGAGGAATCTTCACTAATGACTTTCTGCCTTTTTTCCTCCTCTTTTTTCCAGCCATGAAGACCACCCAAGCGCTCCATCTTCCCCCAGTCTTGCACCATTTCCATTCCAGAAATGTCAGACAGTAACGTTGTTGACGATGCCGCTACCGCTGAGAACACAAACGCCATGCTGCCGTTGCCTAGCGAAAGCAGCCACGCTGTCGATGATGTCAGTGCCGGTGTCGATTTCCAAGACATGGCTGCGGAGCGCATTTGGGCTTTCCTTGGTGATGATGATAGGTGGCGAAGAAGAACCCTAGTTGCAATTGAAAAGGGGGAAAATGAACAAAAACCCTAATAGACATCTTATATATGGAGGGGTAAATTCGTCATTCCTTATTTTCCGTCACGGTTGACTCTATTTGTATTGTGATTTAAAATACAAGTAGGTTTAGTACAAAATACCAAAATACAGGGGGTACTCAGCAAAAAGACCAAAATACAAGTAGGTATTCTGCTACTTACCCTACATTTTATAACTACTGCCTACTAGTGGCTAGACCTTTGGCTCTATTCGAGCTGGATGTAGGATACTGGGATGACCACTTCCAGTTGGAAAATTATGGGTTTTAAATCCTATCTGTAATTAATCCAATAATACTATAAACTTCAAATCTAAATCATTATCTGAATGTGCCATCTTCAAAATTCAATCAAACAGAAGGTTGGTCTTCAATGGGGAATCACAACTCTCTTGTCATTTGCCTTTCTTCTCCAGTAAGTGATGATTGCAGAGATATGTTCATGGCTAATAGAGTTACCCGAATTGCCTTTTACAGGTCCTAAATCTCTCCTTCCATGCATCAAGAAGAGAATAAATACCTTTTAATTTGTCCATTTAAATTAGCAGTTAATGGCAACCAGTAAATACCCTTTATAGGCCATAAATGGAATCCAAAGAGGGAGATGACCGTTTCAAATAATTAGAAGTTGTGGTCACGCCGGGCACCCCTAATAAAATGATCCAACACTTCCTTCTTCTTCTTCTTTTCTACCCGAAAAAAACATGGATCCCCTTCCAATGCTAAATTTATGTTGGGCTTCTATGACTTTCAAACCCTAGTTTTGAATCTAGTGGTCCAACTTATCTATTAACATATGTATCTCTTGAGAATTACAAGTCTTACGGGGTGACTACACGTATGCAACACCATACGTGTGAGAATTCCTGTTACTAGGGTTGTCAAAATGTCATACGACCCGTTAACACGACACGAACCCACACGATATTAACTGGTTCGGGTGGGCTCTTAATGTGTTAGGGTCGTTAATGGGTCCAACCCGTTAACATGTTAAGTTAACGGGTCGTGTACGAATTAAACCAGTAACCCGTTAACAACCTGCTTAATCAGTTAAATTTTTTTTAGTTCCTAAGTGTAGCTAGAATTAATTTATATTCTAAAAGAATAAATTAAAATTTATTGTTTTATAGTGGGGTTTTAGGTGGGATCCACTCGAGATCCTCACTAACAGTTTCATGTGGCTTATATATTTTATTCTTTATATATTTTTGTATGGATTTTCTTTTAATTTTCGAAATGACTTAATTGCTTAATGGGTTGGGTCGTGTAACTCGTTAAATTAATGGGTCGTGTATGGATTGAGGTAATTTTAACATGAATTCGTTAATTCGTGACCCAAATTCATTAACATGATACGATTGACAGTCCTACCTGTTACCTTGCATGTTACCTTGCATATCCAAGTCTGTTAGAGGCCTGGCCTTTAGTTGGAAATTGGAATACCAAAAAAAGACAAAGGAAAAAACATATGCATCTTTTGATAGGTTTCTCACCAAGTGAGGAGGCGCATAATAGATGTAGTGTCATGGACGGCCCCAGACTGAGTCACTATCCAGGTGGGTAGAGGCCATGAAAAGGGACCACCTAGATCTAACTGATTAAAACATCACTCCACTCCAAGGCCACAACCCTGTTGTATCGAATGGTATTTGAAAGGAGAAGGGATCTGAGAATGGGGGGAGATATTCTATTCACTCCCTCATCCATATATGCAGGGCCCTTTCCACCCCCTGAGCCCTTCTAAAACAATGCCCGGAGGGCTCCACAAAACACAATTGCAAAATCTTGCCTAGGAAGAAAGCTAACACATGGGTGCGAGTGCAAGGGACGCCTGTCCGTCACAAATCTTTTATGCCCACATTGCGTGCATAGAAAAGAAAAAAGAATAATAAAACCTCTACCGCTTGAATTGCCACGAACATTCTCATTCAACCATTATTTATTATTTATTATTTAATTCATAGGTCCATTGAAATCATGGAAATCGTTGAAAATCATTAAACTTAGGGGCATTAGATTCGGTGTTCCACTTGATAACTTTTCTGGTAGCATGGTGGGCCCTATCTATCACCAATTTGAATTGATCACAAAATAAGGATCCCCTAATAGCCATTGATCCATAATTTCGCGCCCACCCATCTAAATGGATTGGACAATTGAATCAAAGGATCACAATTCTTCTTCTCTTTTTATAATATTGTGGGGCCATAAATGAAGGACTTAGAGGCATGTGAATGACTTTAAATTTGGTATCTGGTCTTATAATGCGGATCTTCCATCCTTTTTGGGTTGATCATCAATGGGGCACTGGGTGGGCCCCATCCAGCTACTCGTATGGAGCCGATTGTGTGTAGTGAGAGGTGTGCACGTTGCACAACTCAAAGTGGGTCCACTGACCATGAATCTGAATTTATGAGGTTCCATAGGCTTGCAGCAATCCAAATGGACGAACTGTTGCATCATCGACTGTTTTTTTAAATATAAATTTGTTGTGGCCATAGATCCTAAGTGTCAGCATGATTTTTCTCGTATCCGGGCCAAGAGGGCTGGGATCCAAAAGAGAGTCTGCATACAAATAGAAAGGTAGGCCACTCAAATGAGAAGGGGGTTTGCATAAGTGGCAATAGAGCCCACAAAAGTGGGAAAAGAGCTTGCACAAGCGAGAAGAGGTGACCTATCGGGATTCAAACTCTGAACAGTCAGATAAGAACTGATACTCCTTACCACTCGAGTAAGAAGCCGTTCTTAAATGTTAGCCTGATTTGATGAGCCTGAAATCCTTTTCGGTAGGGCACATCAAGACCTTTTCAATCATTATATTGGGGACGTCCTAGAAGCTTGCCTGGCGAAGGGTTGTGGAGAGTTCTGGGGCAGTTGGCCATAGTGAAGACCGAGAATTATTCGGGCATTGCAGCATTGTGTTCGAATCACGTAATACCAGGTTGTTTTGGTGATCGTCGGACTTGGACAAAAGCTTGCTTTTTCCGTCATCTTATTATTGGTTGGTTGATGGTTCAGGTAGCTATGGCGAGGCCCACCCATCCATACCTTTGGTCTTGGTAAGTCATAAAGTGGTGACAAAAAAAACCCACTCACTCACACTCAATCGCTAACGTAGAGCCCAACTACCTAGCACCCTACTGAGTTCCGACAGCGACAGCCGACGAGGAGGAGGTTCCGTTCGAACGCGTCTCAGGCCTGCTTTTCCTTTTTAATCTTTACTCCCCAATTCGAGCTCCACCTTAATTACACGTGGCGGACATCCAATTGCCTGCCAATCATCAGACTAAGGTTTAAAAATTCATAACTCGGACTTAGCTCGTCAAATACAAAAATATTTAACCCTAATAGAGACAATGCGGAGATTCAGAAAAATCACGTTTGTTTTTTAAATAATTTTAAAATTGAATCTATTGCTTATAAAGTATAAATATACATTTATTTAAATGCATTTATGATAATCAGTTCAAGACCATAAATTTATATATATATATATATGCAAGGAAAGTACTATAATAAAAAAAATAAAACAAAAACTATTGTATATTATTTAATTTGCTAGTCCAAATGTCAAATGTCAAATGTCAAAAATCAAATATAAGTTTGAAATTACATCTACGTCATAAGTTTTAAATTGTCGACTCAAAACCTCATGTATAATTATTTATAAATAAAATTTAATTGTTTAAAATCAGGTCTACCAATAGAATGATTCAGAGTGCAAATAACTTATTTAAATGAGATGACTCGGGTGAGTCTCCCTCTCATTTGACTCGGTCCTTCGTCAAAATGAGATGACACGGGAGAATCAATAGTTAAACCAGACGTTTTCCAACCAAGGCCAGAAAGGATCTCACTAATTGGACCATATTGCCCTGTTTATGTACTTTGTAGGGAGACGTTTGGATAGATATTTCTAACATATCATGCTCATATTTTGTGGGAGATCTTATGATAATGGTGCATTGTCAAGGCCACAAGGGTCCTACAGCTGACGAGCTTCCACAGTAGTTTCGCTTTGCTAAAGAAGCAAGGACATAATGACAGAGGGATCATATGTTTGTATGGAAGAGTGTAATAGAATAAAATTCGGCATCAAACCAAAATAAAGAGTGAGTGGAGAGAGTTGGAGGAAAAAACACAAAATGATAAATAAAAAAAATTTATACTTTTAGTTGCACAATATGACAAAAGAAGAGAAAAAAAAAAAAAAGGGTTACTCCCTAGAGGAGAAAAACAATATAATCCTTTAAAAATAATGCTAATTTCCCATGGGTGGTGGCGTGGGGTTGCTCATGTGATGGTAAGTGTGTACTAGAATGAATTATCTGAAAATTCTGATTCGGACGAAAAGGAAAAGAAAAAGTCGTGTGGGCGCCGAAAGAACATGCATTTTTGCCGGAAAATATCTTTGAATTGAACGGATTTAAATTACCAAAAAGGCCATCTGGTTTGCAGACATGTGATCGTACTCATCTTGTTTTAAAAGGCCCACTAGCAACTGGGGTGCAGTCGGTGGGTTTATCTGTTGTTGATTCCAATTTCCAAGCAAGTGCATTGGGTGGTCTGGTGCCGACACCAAAGTTTTTTTTTTTTTTTTTAAGAGGAAGAGAACTAATTTGGAGATTCATGAAAGTCTTTACCCCGAGTGAAGTGACATCTGAAAAAACACCATAAAACACATCCAAGTCATAAATATATATATATATATATATATGGGTAATATTTAGGTGGAAACTGTTCTCACATATTATGTGAGAACTTTTTTGTGGGGCTCAATTGTGGGTTCCATTTGGGGATAGGACCAGAGGGGATGGAAAGATTTATGTGAAACTATCCAAAGTATCAAATTTGACCACAAACCCATGCCCCTAATCCCTTCATCCGTGGCCCACAAGTTTAATGACTTCATATTCAAAAACATATTCAATCCCCGATCCAACGGTTCAGTCCATTCGGATGAGTGCCAATCATTTGGATTAGTGACTATCATGGGGTTCCCTATTGGTTGCTAGGTTTGGATGGGGTGCTAGTTGGGCCCCGTAAAAAAGTTCTCATATAATAGGTGAGAACTAGTTCTCACTTGAATATTTCCCTATATATATATATATATATATATAAAAGGGTCTTCTTATGCATCCATCCCTCACCAAATGGTAAGGGACACTTCCATAAATGGGGGGTTTCAGGTATAAAAGTCAACACCTTATGTACTTGAAAAGTGACATTTGTACTTGAAACCCCCCATTTATGGAAGTATCCCTCACTATAATAGTGAGGGATGGATGCATAAGAAGACCCCATATATATATATATATATGCATATATGCCTCCATTTATCTATCGCTTCTGCTGATATTATTCGTCATCGACAGACACTCTCCAATCCAGCCTATCTAAATTCTATTATTCGTAGTGCCTGGAATAAGACTTCATCGATGAAGCCGACGATGCTGACAAATAAATGAATTTTAATATGAGCATATTTTTATTCGCAAAAGGCAATAAATGCTTGATTAATACCATGACAATGGGCTTCTAATGAAATACTGCCACAATTGTTACAATTCCGAGTGCTTCTCTAAGCGTCAGGGACCTTTTGCAAGCATAATTTTTGGAAATAATTTCTGATACCTTTCTCAATAATCTACTTGGACTAAATATCTAAGAAATAATTATATAGATAGAAGCAAATATAAAATGATTCCTATAATGAAGGATAATTTTTCACTAGCTAAGAGAAGAGATTATGCTAACAATTCATACTCAATCTTGCCGCTTAATTAATAAGATGATGCTGACAATTCCTGCCTAAATCTTATATCTTATTAGAACTTAAATTAATCTGCCATGCAACTAACCCATTCAACACTAGACTTGCATATTTGCAACTCGCTAACTCATGACCCACTCAGCACTGGACTCGCACATTTGCCACTCGCCCCATGGCTCATCTCAGGTGGTGCAGTTGGGCTGGGCTGCTTCCATCATTCACTAAGAAAGAAGATTGTTGGCAACTCCTACTCAATATTGCCACCTAATGGATAAGATTAGGCCGACCACTCTTGCCTTATCTTGCATCTTATTCAAGTAAGTTCAGAATTTAAATTGACATGCTCTAGATTCGGCCTTCCATAATAGCGGGCTTGTTGGCTCGTCCAAGACTAAGCAATTTTCGTATAGTTGGGCTAGGCTCTTATCACAAGGGTCTCGAATGTGGGGTTCAACAGGGTGCACATAGTCAGTCATAGGTTAATAAGATGTCAGGGTTTGCATCTAATGAGGTATTTTAAAAAATAGGAATAGTCAATTGCTCCCCCCTTTAGAAATAAGGATCATATATAGGTTATTTTTACACAAAACTAAATCTCAAATAAATCAAACTGAGAGCAAAAATTAGATGAAACTGGAATCGGATCCTGTGTCAATCCAAGAGATACAATTGCCCACAACAGAACCTAAGCTTAATTGACACTAAGGGCCTGTTTGGATGTTTACGTAATAAAATATTTATAGATTTAACCGTTACAAGAATAAGAGAGTACAATATGAAATAATATAATATTTTGTGATTAGTGGGAGTGCTTGAGCTAGAGTTTGAGTTTGGTGAATAACCTTAGCAAGAAGGAATTATCAACATGAATAACCTATGCCTCACCACCAAGAATTTTGTGTTCCAATCCATAAAATAAATTTAAAAGGCTACATATTCTTAAATGGAGAGACATCTCGATTCATCCTAGAGAAAACAGATATAGAAATATAGATCCAGAAAATCCCAACTCCTGACTTATCTAAAATCTTAGAATTCCAGCTTTGTGCATGATGATGGATTCCAGTTGGGGAGGGGATGCCATTAAGAGAATCCAAAATCTCCAGGATAAGAATTCTCACAATTATATATTATAAATAAATGCACCCATATTTACTAATCGCATTATTATTTATATTATTGGATTTTTTTAAAATAATAATATTAATTCTCATTAAAGTAAAATTTGAGGACATCCCACACATGTTGAAGGAGTAGCCATGCAGTAGTAGTTCCTTCTAATCTGCTCAGGCTTTCGAACAGGCAGGGTTTTTTTTTTTTTTTTTTTTTTGCTGGTGAGTGAGTCTCAAGTGATTGTCGGTCGGCTCTTTCTGGTTGGGCAGACTTTTTTTTGTCTTGTTGCACGTGGAGCTTAATTACAAGAGCATTCCTCAGAAAGCGAGATTATTAGGCCGATTTCGATTTCATTCTACCAAGCCAGCGAGCAGGCGTTAGCTAATAAATCAACTTCCATCTGTTACTTTCGCTTAATAAGGTATGCGTACCTTTCCGCGGTCCTCTTTTAACCTACTCTTTTTTTGAGTTTCTCTCACTCTTACTCCACGCTCACGTACACGTTCCTTTTCTGTTAAGGGAGGGGAGGACCACGCCACCACCAAACCCCCTTCCGGTTGGCTTCTCTTACACAAGCCTTGAGTTAGTGTCAATGATGTCACTGATCCTCGTATTTTCCCTCAGGCAATAATTTTATCTTATCCAGGATACGTACTTTATTTGCATTTACAATTTTTTGAAAAGAGCTGCTAAATCAAATTTTGGTTTTAGGTGGTGGACTATATAAGGAAGGAAAGAGCGAGGACCACCACCAAACCAAACCCCATTCCAGTTGCATTGTCTTTCATAAGGCCTTGGTTGTGCTAATGATGTCACTAATCCTCATATACTTAAACTGATTGCCCCTTGTAGAGGTCTTACAATGAAATTCATGACTAATTGCCAATGACCCACTTGAGCATTGCCAGTTGCATCATTCCATGTAATTTTAAACACCAGAATCAAAATGCAACAGCTATAAGCGATAACAATTCTACATTTTTCTAGCTTACCAATCAATGTTCTATTGGAGGAGGCTTATCTAGGTAAGATAATAAGCTGATTCTATATATGCATCAGAAATACATTGATTGACCTAACTTAGTTAGTTCAGTGTGTCATTAAAAATGGCAGAGAGAGAGAGAGAGAGAGAGGGGGCGGTTGACGGGCCTAATTTGTATATTTGATGGACGAGACCTAAGCAGTGATCTCACCATGAGTTCGATTGCTATGGCATCATCTCTCCATCATGTAGCGTCTGCCGGCCCCTCGATCGTACGTGATAACTAATAGTCGGTCACTCATGCAAAAAAAATGGGCGGGAAGATGAATGGAGGTCGGCTCTGCGGTATCTTTTGGAGTTCGAGCCGCCATTGGCTTGGGGGTCGGTCATCTTAAGTTTAGTGTCAGACCCAATAACCACTTGCCCATGTGGGTCGTCCACTTTAGAGGACCAACACTCCTTACTTTGTATTTTAAAAAAGTTGTTAACTTAATAGAGTTTCTTATACTCTGAGTAATCAGAATCCTATTTAGATTCAAGCTCTACGATTGGAGGGAGTTGTCTGGAAAAACCTATATATAAGGTTTAGGGGTTATAACTCCTTTTTACACAATACATTGGTTGCTCATAGATATCACATAGAAAGGTTGTAACGGAGGAGTGTGGTAAATCCCCATAAAAAGGTAGCCATTTAAGTTATGTTAACACGAAGGAGACATATACACGTTTAGTTTTAGATTTATTTTGTATTATTCAAATTGATCTTATATTTATGTAGATCCGATTAAAGTCACAACAATAATATGCACTTTTGCCGGAGCTATATTTAGCGCCGGTAAAAGTCCAAAAAACGCCTGGAAAAACTATTCCCGGCTATTTTCCTTGCGCCGGCAATGCATCTGAAAAGATACGCCAACAATAGCATTTGCCGACAAAAAAAGGGAGTGCCAGGAGAAGCCTAAACATTTCCGGCGTTTTATTTCGCTAGATAAAGAGGTTTATTTTTTTTTAAATTAAATGTTAGAAAAACTTTTGCCGGCGTTATTTTGCTCCGGAAAAAGTAATTGATTTTTTTAAAAATAAAATTTGAAAAACTTTCACCTGGCATTATTTTGCGCTGAGAAAAGTAATTGATTTTTTCAAAAATAAAATTTGAAAAACTTTCGCCGGCATTATTTTGTGCCGGGAAAAGATTTACAATTTACAAAAATTATTTTTTCAATTTTTTTGCAGATGTTTTTTCTTGCCGGGAATATTTTTTTTTAATATAAATTTATTTATTTATTTGATTTTTAATTTTCTTTTCTTGTGTGTCACATGAATAAATTGAAATTGCTAATTTCATTATCCAAAATTAAATCTACTACACACCCAACATCCATTTTC
Organism: Persea americana; assembly: GCA_029852735.1. Lineage (NCBI taxonomy): Eukaryota > Viridiplantae > Streptophyta > Magnoliopsida > Laurales > Lauraceae > Persea > Persea americana. The sequence continues at coordinate 65,204,623 of CM056816.1, forward strand.
ATTCCAAAATCATTAAAAAATGAACCAAGAAAATTCATTTCATTTCACATTAATATTCAAACATCCGTTCAACATTGAAAGCATTTTACCATTACCATTACAAAATTAAAAAAAATGCTAACATGTATTCACTGTAAATGTACTCATTGCACATATGGCTGTCACTACGCTTCTCTCTCCTTTTTAGTTTCTAAGAATGAAGAGAATGGAGGAAATGAGAAAGTACTCTCTCAAGGTGCCTAAAGTGAACATTTCAGTGATGAAGTTGATGGTTCTCTTTTCCACATCGATCCAAGAAGCATGGGAATGAATAATTGAGTCATGGTTAACAGTGCTAAGGAGATGAACTTCAGAATATAGCCTTTCCAATTCCTCTGGTGATCGGAAGACATCATTCAGTTTCGCTTGGTTCCATGCCACTTCCATTCCTTGTAGCTCGTCGAAAGCCCTGTAGCTGGTCATTTCTTAAGGAAACGTAATTTGAATTAGGACATGGGTAAGTTGAACTGAGAAATTACCATCAACATAAACAAAATCATTGGCTAACTTGTAATCATTTTCCCCCAGATGTTCAAAGGATACACTGTTTTTGTTGCGCCTTTCCCAAGAATTTCCGAGAACTGCAAATACAAGTCTTCAACAATGTTAGTGAACTTATTAAAATGACAACTTTTTTTTTTTAATATTAACATCCAAAGAAAAATAAAATGACAACTGTTCTAGTAGAAAAAATACTAGAAAACCAATATTCAATCTCTAACTGACAACAGTACTGATAACCGGCAACTATGTCATTGATTGTTTATTCTCTAGCTATATAAATGGCACTGAATCGTCATGAATACCTAAGCAAGATCATCGCCACACAGTTGATCACTAATAACAAACAGCACAATACTTGTTATATTTGTATGAAAGTATGCACATTTGTGAAGCACTTTGTTCACAATATATGTCAAAAGTCATATTGGCCACCAATTGTTTGTTGCCAATAACAGTAACATGTTTTTCATAAGATCAAAACCTCATTACTAATATCCAGCCAAACAACCAGATTAAACAGGGGAAATCAAGGTAGGAAAAAGACCTTGCTAGGTTTTTCAAAAGGGGAAGGACTTCCAACAAGCAAAAAAAAAGAACGGTACCTCAATCTTCAAAAACTTGATGTCTTCTCCTTTACCTCATTCTTTCCTCTGAACACTAGAACCAAAATATGCTATAGTGAATGAGCAAAATGACATTAAGATGATTATTTGAGGTGAAACACGGAAAAAATTGCAACAAAAGATGATTACGAAGATTTACAACCCAATTAATTATGATAACAAAGTTTTACATATATTATTGGCAGGGATCGATATCCATTGGCCAGGCAGGGGCTTTTGAGAAAACTGATTCATTAATAGACCAGACTGAAGGACGGGATGAAACAATTCAAATCTAGGCACGAAGTGCTGCAATCTACTATTTTCATAGTACGTGAAAATCTAAATGAAGTTTATAGGAATCAAAATAAAATGAAAATTTACCTGGTCTACCACCATTTAGTATATTGCTCTCAGTTGGCTCAAGTCCATACATCTATTATTTAGAACAACCCAATTACCTAAATAAATACTCTATTCATGAAGAAGCTTATTTTTGCAAGATGGATTACCTGATGCCTGAAAGTAGCAAGACTCATTGTATGCATTGGAGATTGTTGGATGACACCATTGATGGGGGAATTCCAAGAGGCCACAAAGTATCACCTGTGATAACAGAAGAAAGTATTTCAATTATATACTTGAACAAGTTCCATAAATTACAATCAATTGAACAATTTATTTTAAATTTAACCAGCCAGCATTTTCATGTTCTGCACAGAATTAGCTCCATCAAATTGATATTACTAGAACTAACACACATGACAAATGACAGATGTTTTGTTAAAAACAGTTACATAAGGCTCATTATTAATTAATGATATATCAATGCAATTATTCATTAATGCACTGACCTTTATATGATATATGGGGTGTTGTATATTTTGGATGCAATCTTCCACAATCCTTCAAACTTGTTTCTTACTTGAAAAGAAACAGTTGTTTCTACACAATAACTAATAAAACAAACAGGTGCTTCTTCACAATATATAACTAATAAAACAAGTCACTCAAGTAAACAAGACCTACAAAGCCCCAGTGAGATTTGAGATATCGAGATCGACGGCCAACAATCTCCAATAGGAAGAATCTGAAAAATGGAGTATAGTTCTCTTAATCACTACAGGACCCCCAAAAAAAGAAGAAAAAAAAAAAGAAACAGAAAACATTAGTTGGGATACTCAGTTGAGGCTTAACTGAAGTTATAGGAAGCAAAAACCTAAGGAAAAAAAAGAAACAGATAAGGAAAAGCTGTCCTTTCTGATCCTCCGTTGATCCAAGAATACCAACATCATGAACTAAATGCCCCGTCCAAGCAAAATAACAGACTCCAAACAGTACTCACAAATGATTACAGAAATGAGATCCAGAATTTCTTAACTAAAAGTTGCTTGGTTTCCATTTGGGTTGCAGGTGTAGGTAGTAGCCATTAAACTACTCCTTATGTATTATATATCCTTGAATTGGTTATACTAAAAACAACTTGGGTCGGATTGATACCCACCACCTCTAGGACCATGTACAACGTTACAGTAGTAGGCAACCTATAGTAGCAACTAGAACTCTAGAAGTGACAATGTGATATCATCCAGAATAACAGAAATAGGGTAGGAAAACTGATAATATTTCAGTATTGGAAAGTTAGGAGGCTTAGAGACACCCCCACCCCTGAGTACAATTTTGTCACAAATTTCACTACTCCACAACCTCAATCTCGACATCCAAACAGTGCACAAACCAAAAACAACCTCAAATCAATGAAAATGGAGAGAGAGAGAGAGAGAGAGAGAGAGAAACTTCTATCATTGCAACAAAATCAATGATTTTGCTGTTACCTGTAGGTGTGTCATCTTTTGCAGTAGATTGGGGATAATGTTTTTTTCAAAACAGTCCCACATGTTTATTTGAACATCAGGCTGGGCCCCATCTCTTGATGGGCTTTACAAATAAGCCCACTTTGACTCTGGGTTTTTCCCCCTTTCAAAGAAGGCTGTCCTAAAAAATACCAGCCATTGTTTATGAATACATATATATTTCAAATTATTGACATAAAGAAAAAAAATCAATGACATCATTTTGCATACAAGATATTGGAGAATGAATTGGCCAGTGAATCCATCTTTATTAAATGCTTTGATTGATAGCAGTAATAATAATAATAATTACTGTTATGATGATATACATAAACATTCATACAAACACAGATGGACACATTATAATAACCAAACTGGTCACTATAATAGTAATGACTAGTGATGATGAGGTACATGTTAAACAAACATTAGCAGTGAGTGTATATAATCTCACAAGAAATGGAAGGCATGAAAGAGATAATTGGAAAAACAAAATGGAATAGAAGAAACCAAAGAAAAAAATTAAATTACTGCCTATTCCCTAAATAAAGACGAAGTTTTAGTATTTTTATCATGATTACATTCATTTAAAGAAAACAGAAGTAGCAGAAGTTGAAGATCACAAAAACAGGGCAACAAAAAGACATAATAAACAATCATGATAGACAAGAAAAGCTTCAAATTAGCAAATTCTGACCAGCATAGAGCCACCAATGGCAAATGGAAACAATCCAAATAAAAAGCATAACTTCAGACACTGATTGAATATATTACAACACAATACCCATTCAAAACAGAACATGACAAAGTTAAAAATGTGTCCAAACCATCAAATTGTACCACACCCACCTCAAAATAATATAATTAAAAAAAAAAAAAAGACAAATAGCAACAAGAAAAAATATGAAAAGAGCGACATGTCTGGAAAAAAAATATGAAAACAGACAAGCTGTGCTTTCCAATGATTCATATAAAAAATAATTATACTCCAAAAAGAGAGTTTGGACTAAACACAATCGCACAATCATATTATAAAATAGAAATTCTACAATCCAACCAAAAAAAGAAAATCTCAAAAGCTGAGATTAGAGCGGGAAAAAAACTATGAAAGTATTGATGCAGTATTGAGTTCAAGTAAGAATAAGTTATCGAATGTAACTATGAAAGTAATGAACGAAACCCTAAGGCTAAAATAGTAAAAAAGCGACACTTAAGTTAAAGTATATGGAGGTTCGGTTTAAGCAGTTTTTATGATATACAAACTGTTAACCAAACTAATGTAAGCGGTTTTTATTATTCTCAAACCATTAACCGAACTGATAAACTATAAATTGATTCGAACTGCCCGGTTCGGTCCGGTTTTACGATGATATCAAATTTTTTGTATAGCCCTACTCTCCCTCTTTCTCCCTCTCCCCGCCGGCCCTCGGCCCTCTCCCCTTCCCCCGCCCAGTCTCCCTCTCTTCCTCCTGTCTCTCTCCCTCTCCCTCCCTTTCTTTCCCTCCGCTTTAGCAACACTTAAAGGATGGTGGGGGTAGGGCTAGGGGTGGGCTGGGGATGGGGATGAGGGTGGGTGGGGGCTGCCGTAGCAGGAGAGGAATAGAGGGAGATGGGTCGGCGTAGGGTGGCAGCTGGTGGGGTTGTCAGAGCAGGGAGAGGAAGAGAGAGGGAAGGAGAGGGATAGGGGTAGTTTAGCGATTTCTTTATTTTTAATTTTTTTTAAATGCAGTTGAGTGATTTCAGACAATGGAGGGTTAACATTGCCAATCAATTGTTAGGTCAATGGTGAGGCACACCCCTTCCCTCATAAGCCCCACTGTAGTGCTGATGGCAGTGTAGAAAAATTAAAAATTGATTTTCTGTACTTTAAACCCTACGCCCTGTCCTGGCCATGGACTGGCTCACGAGGGTCCATAAGGCCCTAGGTAGTGTAGGTGCTTTAGCTCTTTGGTTCTTCCCAGGCCTAACCCATATATGTTGAGCGTAGGGTTCGGACCGGCGCACATATTTTGAGGGTAGGACTTCAATGTGAAGTGTGTGTTGCGTGAAGAAGAGATAAATCTTAACGTAGAGTAATATATACAAGTTTTTTTGCTTGATACAACACACCCTAATCTTCTGCGTTCATACACAAGTGACCAAAGTGCTGGAATTGTATTGCTCTTGGAAAGTCCACAATAGGTTGAATTATTAGTGTCCCAAATTATGATAAAGCTCTCTCAATGATGAAAAGTATACTCTTTCTTGAGCGAAAACCCATTGTGATTCCATCATGGTTAAGTTGTGTCTTGTTTTTCATTGCGTGTGGCTGCGCCGAGGATGTGATCATGTGAGCTCAGAACACCTTAGAAATTATCCAAAGCCTCCGATATGAATTTTTTTTTTTACTTTCTTGAAACTTATCTTGGAATTCAATTATTTAAACACTCCATACATCACAAAACAATGACAGAACTTCTTCTTTGTTTCGGTTTTTTTATGACACAGATATAGATCGGGATCGGGACCCACATTCCAAAAGTTTTCAAATCCAGCCATGAATCCTTGTTTGTCTCAAGAGGACCCCTAAACCCTCTACAACCATAAGATTGATATTTATGAGTTTTTAAGATATTCATACTTGGAACATATTACTTTCTGGCTTGAATTACATTAACATTACAAGCGCCTTACTTGCATACTCTCCCTCATACTTAGGGCTGCGAATGGGTGGACGAGCGAGAAGGCTGCATTTCAACATGACTTAAAGGTCCATTAGCTTGGTCCAAATATTAGGCATTCAACGTATCAGACATTTAAAGGTTCTGGCCCAACCCAACCTGGATGAAGACACTGCCAATTTCGTTCCAAGAAGCCTACTTCACCTTTTTCGCAAGGTAATGACCGGCCCATGCTGAACGTAATACAGATGTGGAGTTCTCTTATTGCTCTGTCCTCATGAACGATTCCCAGTGCAGTTTTTTTTTTCCTATCGAGAAAACAGAAAGAATTCTGTATGTTGGTGTTCTTTTCACTTTGACTTCCCATATCAAGCCTGCAAAGTGGCATCCAATTGTCTTCCTATCAAAATCAGTGGTAAATTACAAAGATTAACTAAGAAAAATATGCTAGAAGAACGAAGCACAAGAAACTCTGTTAGAATGCCTGGTCACTCCCCTTCAATTAAGCCGAAGATGATTGGCAGCAGACAACAACTCTCTCCCTCCTTTTCAATTATGTAGTTTTACATTCTTTTGTGTTTGATCTCTTGAGCCTGACGACGTAAGAATTCTATAAACGACTTACACTCAGAAGGTGAGACAAGTATAACCCATGTAAAATTAAAAGCAAGAATGTTTTTAATGCCCAATTAAACATGTAAGTGCAAATCATTCTCGTGTCTTCATGTACTTTGTCGAAATTGAAATAAAAAATTATAGAATTTTCTTTCTTTCAACTTTCAACGAAACAAGGACAACTGACAAGAATAATAGTTTGCCGACCTCTCTCCATAAAAGATTTTGTGTCTGTTGCTGACAATAGAAACAGCTTGAAAAACCCTAGGTTGATTCTTTAAGATAAACACACACACCTTACTTGACGTTAATTTATTCACAAGCCCAATAACTAAGCAGCAGACAGCAATTCTCTCCCTCCTTTTCAATTCTGTATTTTTACATTCTTTTGTGTTTGATCTCCTGAGCCTGACAATGTAAAAATTCTATAAACGACTTACACTCAGAAGGTGAGACAAGTATAAGTCATGTAAAATTAAAAGCAATAATGTTTTTAATGCACAGTTAAACATGTAAGTGCAAATCATTCTCGTGTCTTCATGTACTTTGTCGAAATTGAAATAAAAAATTATAGAATTTTCTTTCTTTCAATTTTCAACGAAACAAGGACAACTAACAAGAATAATAATTTACCGACCTCTCTCCATAAAAGATTGTGTCTGTTGCTGACAATAGAAACAGCTTGAAAAACCCTAAGTTGATTCTTTAAGATAAACACACACACACCTTACTTGACGTTAATTTATTCACAAGCCCAATAACTAAGCAGCAGACAGCAATTCTCTCCCTCCTTTTCAATTCTGTATTTTTACATTCTTTTGTGTTTGATCTCCTGAGCCTAATGACGTAAAAATTCTATAAATGACTTACACTCAGAAGGTGAGACAAGTATAATCCAGGTAAAATTAAAAGCAATAATGTTTTTAATGCATAGTTAAACATGTAAGTGCGAATCATCCTTGTGTCTTCATGTATTTTGTCAAAATTGAAATAAAAAATTATATAATTTTCTTTCTTTCAACTTTCAACAAAACAAGGACAACTGACAAGAATAATAGTTTGCCGACTTCTCTCCATAAGAGATTTTGTGTCTGTTGCTGACAATAGAAACAGCTTGAAAAACCCTAAGTTGATTCTCTAAGATAAACACACACACCTTACTTGACGTTAGTTTATCCACAAACCCAATAACTAAGCACCCCAACTCCAAGGTGAAGCGCAGCAAATGCAAAACGAAGAATGTCGTTGGGTGTTGCATTGTTGACAAGATACATACAAAGTACCAGTGCTCTCTACGCATCACCCGCAAAATGATTGTTGTTGGAAAATAATTTTTTCAAATACTTAGTTGGCAATGCGATCTCCAACACAAATCACCAACCAATTGATATGACAAGTATTACAAATATAAATCAAACCACCATCATTTAGAGAAGTAAAAATAAGATTAAAAAGTACAAGACCCAATATTTACATGGTTCGATCCTAATGTATAACCTACACTTTTTACTTTTAATGAAGATTTTTTTTTTGGTAAAAACTTTTAATGAAGATTAAAAGCTATCATCAAGTGAACCTATAATAACCCTGAAAGTTCAATGTCACACCAGCTCTAAATGAAATTTTTTATTTAATTGCAATCAACAATGCAAATAAATAAGGCGCAGGTGTCACTGATGGATTGTAAGGCCTGTCCGACAGGTCTTAATGTTGATCAGGCAAGCCTCAGGAAAATGTCCAATCACAAGCTATCATTTCTTAAGGTGAAATTAGGATATGAATGCGATTGATTTGCTGAGGGCTTCTTTGTGGGCTATGGCCAACTATAATTCATTAGTAATCCTCAGTAGTGAATGAATAAATACAAAATGTTCTCCAGTTGGGACTGCATGTGATCTCCAAATCTCTACGTTGGCTACTTGGGTCGACGTTTGATTAGTCCAGCCCTACTCATTTTCTTTTCATTTAATGATCTGAAATAGGGCCAAATTTAACACTCATTGAACCATCTCTCACCACAGTTATTGAATCTATAAAAAAAAAAGCTAAAAAGCCATTATAATCCAAAGCTGGTAACTCAAGGGCTAGAATAATGTGACATGGCTAGTGTTTTATATGATACTTATACATAAGGTGACCTACACATCCTCCCTCTTCCAATAGACAAACATGCATTTAAGTCAGCTGCACCTACAGGACTGCATATAAGCATGCAGTTTGCTGGTGGGAGAGCATTTTCAATAAAGTAATAGCTTAGACAAAGATAACTTGAATATTTAATCCGAGAAAGGGTGAATTTAGGAGACGCAAGCTCTAGATATTAGTCTCCAACAGTGGAAAAAAATAAAAACCAAAAATGCATGTGTAGTAGAGGGGTGGTACGGTCTGCAATTTCCAGACCAACCTTTAAACACCAATGGTCACGCAAAAGATAGGCTTCTCAATCAGTCTAAATGCTCCAGGCCCATGCCCTTTCACACCATCTCAATGGAGATACATAAATAATCACATATAAATGGCCCTTTCATTTCAAATATATCCGATACGGGATTCTAATTGAGAAGCCTAAAAGGTTCTTTATCATTTTGAAAATTTCCAACAAAGCAATGACTTGCTCTTCAGGGGAGCTAAATCCTACAATCCACTGCCGCTCTTCAAATGTGTCACGCCCCCAAAAGTGAAACCTGGGTTATGCGTGAGGTTAGGGTCAATTAAAATTTTTTCCAACATTAATCAATTATAACATGGCCCCAATCGTGTCCTAACTAAATCAAAGACCGCTGTGAGGGATAAACATTTCCTCAAATAAAATAATAATTAGCGGAAGTTTCATAATAACAAGAGGTATCTCTTGTTTGTATAGTTACAAGCAAATACTGAATTGTTATAACTGAAGTTCAAGTTTAAGACAATTAACCAAAGTATTAATTACAACAAGAAGGCCACACAAAAACTGGGCTTAATCAAAATAGAGAACAAAGGACCAAAAGATGAAGCTAATCAGAATAACGTGATGGCACTCGTGTAAGGGTCGATACGGCTATACAATGTTGTCCGTACTGTAGTCTAAGGAGTCATCAGGCTAATCTGCCTGAACTTCCTCCGTCGCTTCCTCTTCGAGGTAGAAGGGCTCGGTACCTATGCACCAAGAGTAGCATCATCAGACACGACGGTCGGCAAGATGATAGATATATAAAACTCATACATATGCAGTACTAAAATAGAGTAAACGAGTAATCAGAGTTAGTAAAAATGCATAACATTTGAATCAATAATCAACTATCAAAATAGGCAGTCCACATGGGCTAAAATATGGGATCACATCCCAATCAATCAGAGTATTCAGAGTGTTCAGAGTGATACCCCTTGGTATCTGGTCATGAGTCAAAGGCACTGCTTAACTCATACCAATCTTCTCTTGGCTCATACGGGTCGGTCCCCGAGGGCTTTGGCCAAATCTTGCCTCAAGGTTCTATATTCAGAATCCTCTCACAGGTGGTACCCCAGCTGTGTTGAACGTTAACAGTTGAGTGGTGCCCGACAATAGAATCTTAAACAGACATCAGTGAGGGATTAGGCTTTCTTGTGCGAACAAGATTCAATAAACGATAGAGAAACTACTTTACTTCAATCAGATCAGACTACCAACATATTTCAGACTTCAATAGTAGTTCTCTTTAAGCCTTACAATCAAAGCCGCCTAGTCTCAACACTTCATACAGATCTCAAAATAAACGAAACATCAAAGGGGATTCTAAGTCCATCATCTAAATTCTTCATGTATTCCCAATACAAAGTAAAGTAAACGAAGCTAAAGAACATGAACATTACATATAGATAGTACCAGATGGTACGATTCGGAATCAGAAGCGATAAACAATCCAAACCTAAGTCAAATGTTATTCCCGAATTCTCGTACAACTTTACTCAGCCCACGAAAGAAATAAGGTTCGCGATACTCAAACAAACAATCTTCGTGCATAGATATAAATAGGGTACCCCGTTGTCCCGTACCATTCAAGATTGAGTGAAGTTGGTGCCCGAGAAGACTAGGACAACTACGAGGAATTATCTACTCAAAACATCCCTCATACATAGTCAAATGAGTCCACAAGGGGTAATAAAGGTTCCGCTTAAGTCCATAGACCAAAGGATAAACCCTTTCAAAAAGGGGGAAATTCGGTCAAGCCCACAGCAGGGTTCGGTTAGCCGACAGGTTCGGTTAACCGAGGGTTGACCGACTGCACAAAACGCCTAGAAATGAAGCTCTCTGGAATCGGAATCGATAGGTAATCGAAGTGCAGTTCGGTCAGCCGACAGGCTAACCGACAGTCTAACTCCTCCTTAAGAAAAAGTCATATTCTGGAATTTGGACCAACAGGTCACCGAGGGTCACCGAACTGCAGTTCGGTCAACCGACACTCAGGTTCAGTTAGTCGACTGCTCCAGTTCGATTAACCGACACCCAAGTTCGGTTAACCGACCGACCCCAGAATTTTGAACCGAACTCTGAGATGATTCAGAATTGGGGAATTTCACTCCTTACCTTCATTCACACTTGCAAACAAAGAGAAATAGGGCCTTGCCCTCTCCACATACAACCATACCCCCTCTCATCAAGTCCATTCTAAACAAAATCAATCCATTCCAATGAAAATAAGCCATTTATCATGTCTTCAATCCTCTCAAACATCAAATGAGCAAATGGCATCTAATTCAACATTAATCAACAAATCCAAGGAGAGACAAACATATCAAAGCATATATAAATATCTACTTGCCTTAGATGAAGAGCTTGATCAAATTTCAAGAAGAAAGTTTGGGGAAAAATCCTCTCAAAGCTTAAACTTGGAGAAACAACTCTCAAACCCAAAATCACTCTACAAAATGAATGCAAAGGAAGGGGATGAGCTTCTCTAATCCATTTCTAACTAAAGAGGGAGAAGAAGAGATAGTTTACAAGCTTAAGAGCTTATCTTGAAGTAGGTTGTGGATGGGAAGCTTAGAAAATGGAATGGTTGGGTTCTTGGAGGCTTGGAGAAGAAGATGTATAGTCTAGCCGGCGAGAACGGAGCTCCAGTGGCCAGAAACAGTGAGGAGGCAGTGAGGAGGCTGGGAGTTCTGGAGGCAGCACAGTGAAAGGAGAAAAAGAGTTGGAATGAGATGGGGAGATGGCTTTATTAGGTTAGGTTATGGGATAATTTAAGTTTAGTCCATGGTTTCACTAATGTGGACATTCGGGCCTCTTCGACTCGTCGGATCGAAACGCGATAGAAGACTAAAGTTCGTGAAATGCCGAAACCTACCCGATGCACCCAAACTCACAAAAACTCATAATCTCATAAAAACCCCTGAAAACTTCCTAAAATTGCAAACCACTCCCTACTATACCCAAACGAACTCGGACTCACGCGAGACTCCGCATGCTTGATTCATACGCCAAACCCGACTCGCTAAGATTCTAAACGCTTACTAACTAATCACACAATTAATTATAATTAATAGGAGATTAAAGAGTGGGGCGTTACATCTTGCCCCCCTTAGGCTATTTGGTCCTTCAAATCTCTAACACACCTCTGGCAATAACTCTACATACTTCTCCTTAACCTTATCTCTGAGTTCCCATGTAGCTTCTCTCGGACTGTGATGTTCCCACTGTACTTTGACCCAGTGAATGGTCCTTGTCCTCAAAACCTGCTCATTTGTATCAACAATCTTCTTCGGTCTCTCCACAAAAGTAACATCTGGCTGAACATCTAAAAGCTCATGGTGTAGCATGTGTGATGGGTTTGAAATGTACTTCCTCAGCATGGAGATGTGAAAAACTTTGTAAACTCCTGCTGACTCTGCTGGTAGTATCAACCGGTACGCTAGTTCGCCCATGCGCATGTCTATCTCGAACGGCCCAATATATCTCCATGCCAATTTTGCTTTCTATCTGAATCTCATAGTCCCTCTAGTCGGTGAGACCTTGAGAAAAACTTTGTCCCCGACCTTAAACTCTAGATCCCTCCTCTTAGGGTCTACATAGCTCTTCTGACGGTCTCTTGCAATCTTCAGCCTGTCAACGATCTGTTTCACCTTCTCATTGGTATCGCTGATGATCGAAGATCCATGAAAACTCTGAACACCAATCTCTTCCCAACAAGTCGGGGTCTTGCATTTCCGTCCGTACAATGCCTCGAATGGAGCCATCCCGATACTGGAGTGAAAACTATTGTTGTAGGCAAACTCGCACAAAGGAAGACTTTTCTCCCAATCCTTTCCAAAATCAAGAACACATGCCCACAACATATCCTCCATAGTCTGGTTGGTTTTCTCAGTCTGTTCATCGATCTAAGGGTGATACGCAGTGCTGAAACTCAAAGTAGTACCCAATGTTGCTTGCAAATTGACCCAAAATTGACCCACAAATCTCATGTCTCTGTCTGAAACAATGGAATCTAGAATTCCATGTAATTTGACCACATTGTCAATGTACTTGTGTGCCAAGATATCCATGGATCCTCTCATCTTCATTGAAATGAAGTGCGCCAACTTGGTGAGTCTATCGACAATCACCCAAATGCTGTCATTATCCTTCGTAGGGGGCAATCCTACAACGAAATCCATTGTGATGTGCTCCCACTTCCATTCCGGTGTTTCCAACGGTTTGAGTAATCCGGGAGGTTTCTGATGCTCAACCTTCACTTGTTAACACACTAAACATCTTGAGACGAATCCGGCAATGTCTTTCTTCATGTTATTCCACCAGTAAAAACTCCTCAAGTTCTGGTACATCTTGGTGCCCCTGGATGAATAGCATAACGAGAATGGTGTGCCTCAACCATCATCTCATTCCTCAAATCATGCACATTCGGAACACATAATCTGTCCTAGCAATACAACACTCCATCTAAGAGTCTGAATTATGGCTTGTCTGCTATGCTGTCAATCAGTCTAACTAACTCAGGGTCTTCTGTCCGACTGCTCTTGATTTTGCCAAGAATTTCTAGTTCCCAAGTATGCATGCTAACAACCATGACTTTCTCACTCTGAGGCTAAATCTCTGAATAACTCTATCAAAGACTACTCTGTCTGTAAACATCCGGTATTCGCTGTCTTTCTGCTCAGTGCGTCTGCAACTACATTTGCTTTCCGGGATGATACTTTATCGGAAAATCATAGTCTTTGATGTATTCCATCCATCTGGTCCGTCTCATATTCAGATCCTTCTGCCCGAACAAGTACTGAAGACTCATGTGATTCGAACGAACTTCGAACCTCTCTCCATACAGGTAGTGTCTCCACATCTTCAGTGCCATAACCACTGCTGCAAGCTCCAAGTCATAAGTGGCGTATATCTTCTCATGTTCTTTCAGTTCTCTGGACCCGTAGGCCACTACCTTTCCCTCCTGCATGAGTACGCAACCCGATCCTATACTAGAAGCATCTGTGAAAATCACAAAACCTCCATTCCCTGAAGGTAGAGTAAGTATAGGAGCTGTGGTTAATCTAGTCTTCAACTCTTGAAAGTTTATTCACACTGCTCTGTCCATACAAAAGAAACATCTTTCCTTGTCAATTTGGTCAATGGAGCTGCTATACTGCAGAATCCCTTTAAAAATCTTTTGTAATATCTTTCCAAACCGAGAAAACTCCTAATTTCTGACACTAACTTCGGACTCTGCCAATTGACTACCTCCTCAATCTTTGCTAGATTCACCGATAAACCTTCCTTAGAGATGATGTGTCCAAGAAAAGACACTTGCTCAGTCCAAAACTCACATTTGCTAAGCTTGGCATAGAGTTGATTCTCTCTTAGAATCTCCAATGAACACCTCAAATGCTCTGCATGCTCATCTCTGGACCTCGAATAAACTAAAACATCGTCTATGAATACGACTGTGAACTTGTCTAAGAATGGTGCAAAGATTATGTTCATCAAAGTCATAAACACTCCGGGTGCATTGGTCAGCCCAAATGGCATAACCAAGAATTCATAATATGTCAGTATTTGGTCCTGAAGGTTGTCTTCTGCACATCCTGATCCCTGACTCGTATCTGATGGTATCCTGACCTCAAATCTATCTTGGAAAAGTGATGTGCTCGCTACAACTGATCAAACAACTCGTCTATCATGGGTAGTGGATACTTGTTATTGATCGTAACTTGATTCAGCTGCCTGTAATCTATGCACATACGCATCGAACCATCCTTCTTCTTCACGAACAAAACCAGTGCACCCCATGGTGACACACTCGGTCTCATAAATCCTTTGTCCAAGAGGTCCTGTAACTAAACTTTCAACTCCATCAGCTCTGCTGGAGCCATACGATAAAGTGCTTTTGATATCGGTGCCATCCCTGGCACAAGCTCAATCGTGAAATCAATCTCTCGAACCGGTGGTAATCCAGGTATCTCCTCCGGAAAGACATCCAGGAACTCACAAACAACTGGAATATCCTCCACTACTTTGGGCAATTTATCCTCCGTGATAAATGCCACATAGCCCTCGCATCCACTCCGAATCAATCTGTCTGCTCTCAAAGCTGAAATAACTTTAGTGGACATGGGTTTCCTCTCTTAATAATCTCAACACTGTTAGCGAGTACTTGTAATCTAACGGTTTTGTTGAAGCAATCCATCACCGCTCTGCAGGTGGATAGCCAATCCATACCTAGTATTACACCAAAATCCTTCATCCCTAGGATGATCAAGTCTGCAGATTGGATGAAGTTCCCCACCTGCACTTTATACGCTAGATAATAGGACTCACACTGCACTGTCTTCCCTAAGGGAGTACTAACAAACAAAATGCAATGTAATGGAGCTACATCTCCCCCCAAGCATGTAGCAAACATAGGTGACACAAAGGAATGCATGGAACCATAATCAAATAGGACTCTAGCAGGTACATCTAAAATAGAGTGTACCTTCCACCACTCCTCCAGCTTCGTCAGCCTCCTGATGATCCAGGGCATAGACTCTGCCTGCTGCTATGGTCGCTGCTGTTGTCTCTGCTGTCCACACTACTCACCCTGGGGTCTTTGCTGTCCTTGGGGCCTCTGCTGCCCTCTGTACTGTGGTGGTGTTGGAAGTCTAAGCTACTGCTGTGGTGCTCGAAGCTGCTGCTGAGGCACCTGCTTTAACGGTTATCTTACCTTTGGTGGTCTCGGAGCTGTATTCCTCACACCCTGTTCTTGGTTCATAGGGCAATCTCTCTTTTGGTGGTCTAACAAGCCACACCCAAAGCAAGCTCCTGACTTCCATCTACATTTCGTGGATAGATGTGAATCCTTACCACAATGCATGCAATAGACCTTGCGCGATTGATCAAACTTAGGCCTCTTGGCTTGCTGCTGGTACTGCTGCAGCTGCGGTGAACGCTGCTGGTGCTGATACTGTCCCGGATTTGAAGTTCTAGCCTGCATCTGTCATTGTTGAAGCTATTGTGCATAGAGGGTCTTCCTCCAAATGAACTCCTCAGCCTAATATGCATGCTTGAGGTTCTCCTCATATGTAGGTAGTGTGATAGAGGTCACTTCCATCTGAATATCGGGCCTCAAACCCCGAATGAATCTCATCACTTTATTTGCTTCCAAAACAACCAAAGTCAATGCAAACTTAGACAGATTGGTAAACTTCTGTTCATACACTTGGACTGTATCCTCTCCCTGCACCAAAGACTCGAACTCAATGAGCTTTTGAGCCTGGATGTGGGGGTGGGATGTACTTGGTACAGAACAGCTTCTCAAACAAAGTCCAAACAGTAGCCTCGGTGATCGTGGCATCTTCAACTATCGTATCGTATGATCTCTTGACTGACTACCACCACATCTCCGTTACACCTTTAAATAGATAGGCTGCAAGTTGCACTTTCTCCCCGTTTGTGCACTGGAAAACTTGAAATATCTTTTCCACTTGCACGACCCACTCATTAGCATCGAGTGGATCGTCATTCCCTTAGAAATCCCTAGAGATTAGGGTAGGGATTCAAAGCGCATTGCATCCAATGGTTTTGTGAAATTGTCCGCCAGCTGATTTTCAGTAGGAATGTGATTCAATGATATAATTATTTCTTACACTAAATCACAAATGAAATGATGCCTAATGTCTATATGTTTGGTCCTAGAGTGTTGTACCGGATTTTTGGAAATATCGATTGCACTCTAATTATCACAAAGCACAGACATTGTATCCTGCTTAATACCATAATCCTGCATCATTTGTTTCATCCAAAGAAGCTGTGTACAACAACTTCTTGCAGCAATGTATTCCGCTTCGACAGTCGACAGAGATGTCAAAGTCTGTTTTTTACTGTGCCATGCCACCAAATTGTTTCCAACAAAGAAACATCCACCGGAGGTACTTTTCTGGTCATCTACACATCCAACCCAACCTTATATCAGAAAAACCAACAATGGCAGTGTTTGTATCTTTGGACATCCAGATTCCATAATCAGCCATACCACTGACATACTTCAAAATTCTTTTCACTGCACTAACATGAGATTCTTTTTATTTAGACTGATATCTCACACGAACACCCACACTATAATACATGTCAGGACGACTGGCAGTAAGATAAGAAGACTGCCTATCATACTTCTGTAGAGAGTCTCATTGTAGTCCTTTCCAGCACTATCAAGACTGAGTTTGACAATTGTACTTATGGGGGTCCTTGAGTGTTTTGAGGATATCATTCAAAATTTCTTGAGTAACTCTCGAGCATACTTTGGTTGAGAAATAAAGATTCCAAATCCAGTTTGCTTAATTAGTAAACCCAAAAAGAAAGAGAGTTCTCCCACCATGCTCATCTCAAACTCGCTGAGTTCTGGTTTTCAAAGGAGCTGTAATTGGTCCAACAACAATATTTTTGTTATGATCTCTCATAACTTGTGCTTTCCGAGATCGATGGTGAGGTACAGGTGAAGAAGCAGTTTGTTGTAACTTTGAGTCTGATGCTAAGCTTTTTGAAGCACTTTTTCTTCAAATTGACGAATTATTTCAGGAACTAAGCTTTGTGAGGATGTTATCTGTTGATCAACATTGTCTCCTTTTGTAGAAGACCTAAAAGAAATGGGTATAAGACCCACACTTCATCCATATGTACAAGGACAAAAAACATATTTGCCTCTCTCATGCTTCTCAATGGCTCAGAACGAGAAAGATATTTTCTGTAAAGTATTATCTCGGATGAAGGTTCCAGATGGTTATGCGGCTAATAAATCACGTTGTGTGCGCTTGGAAGACCACAAAATCTTTGGGTTGAAGAGTCATGACTGCCATATTTTAATGCGATAATTACTTCCATTAGCAGTGCGAAAGGCCTTGCCAAAGAATGTCAATGCAATCTTGATTTAGTTAAGCAATTTCTTTAGGGAAATATGCTAAAAAATTGCTACAGTCAAAGTTCTTAATGGATTAGAATCTCGAATCTCAACAACACTGTGCCATCTTGAAATGATTTTTCCATCAGCCTTCTTCGATATCATGGTTCATTTGGCAATTCATTTGGCAGGAGAGGTTAAGATCGTAGGACCCGTACAATACCAATGGATGTACCCCATTGAGAGGTGTGTTAATGTCATTATATTTGTTTCAACATGTTAATGTAGAAACGATAGTGTTTTTGTAAAAAACTGTTCTCACAATACCTTATTTCTAATTATCCATTGGTACTTGCTTACTCTCAAGTCATATGTGCGCAATAAAAGTCGAATTGAAGAAGAAATATTATAACCCATATCATACTATTCGGGAATGGTTGCAGCACTGTCCTGCTAGAGTGAATCCGGACCAATGGGCGTGGCTCATTACGTTTTGGGGGTCTTAAGAGGGGGTGGTATGAAATAAATAAGAACTTTATGATTTCTAAACAGAATGTTTTAATTTTTCTTTTACCGAAAAACTAATGTTTCCATTATCATAAATAGGCGCGAAGTAGAAGAGATTCTAGAAATCGCGAGGCACAGACAATGAGTCATACGGTTGGAACAAAAAGCTTCGCCCGAATATGTGATGAAGCGGTAAGTTCTTATTTAATTAAATCATTGTCATTAATATAATGATTTGGATATCCATCTCACTATTTTTAATCTAACTATTTTAAATTATTATAGCGGGCATGAAATCCTGATGGGCAGGCGCCGGACCGGATAGAAATGTTCCAAATGACTCATACACGCCGAGATGGACAGCTCGTGGATCAAGCATCAGAGGACGTGATGGTGTGTTTAATCCTTGTTGTGTGACCCAAAACTTTTAGCATTGCCATGACTTGTACTATTTTCAAGACTTCATTTGGTTGTTTCATACACACCCTGATCTGCCCTTCAGCTATAATTCTGCCAAACTTGTTCCGTAAAGAGAAGAGCAGAAAATAATGTAGAAGCCAAAAGTCTTCTGAAATTCTGTCTAAAATGTGTCAAGACCTGGGCCATTCATTAGGTGGGCCCATGATGATTTACCCATTACTTAGAAATAGTCTAGTCCCTCCCAAAAATATCCTCCATGTGGTTCAAACTACCCAACAGAGCAGTTTAGATTTTATTCATCTATATCCATCCTAGATTATAGAAACTTTTCAGGGTTGAAAAGATAAATTAAATTGTGCTGGAAAAGCTTAATGATTTAACATCTTCACTGCCATTTTCACAGTCAGGCTAAGTTTAAAAGAAGTTTTGCACTAATGGAAAAACAGAGGAAATTGGAAATTCTGTTTCTCTAAAGGGCAGGTCTTTGATAGTCTTCCATGGAATTTTTACATCCACAGTGATTTCATTTTTGGGGGAAAATGGAAATTCATGTCTTCATTTTTTGTGGTTTCAGTTTCTATTGTTTAGAGTGATGGAATGTGTTTCAACCCTTTGTATGAGACTGCAGCATATGGTTCTCTACTTCTCTGGGATGAGTCTGGGATGGTTCTCTACTTCTCTGGGATGTGTTTCTGGAAACTGCAAATGGTTTTCTCTAGGAAATGAAAACCATTGATTTGCTCCCATGATCCAAAAATATCTAGTTCACTACTATTCAAGGAAGTACAAGGTGGGGAAAGGGAGGCCCCTACAGGAATGCCTTTACAGGGAGTGTATGATATGGATGACTGGCATATCACAAGGAGAGAACCCACATGTCAGTTCTGGTGGTAAGCATTGTCAGTATAATTTTGGTAGGAGGAACATCTCCATTTGGACTCTGTTTTAAGGCCCGCGGGATCTAGGGCCCTATTCGATTTGCAAATGGGGTACGCCTTATCCTGGCTTCAATCTGTGGGCTGGATCTAGGTGGGACCATTTTTGATATTCCAACTTTCTGTAAATATGAGTTAATGTTAATTAAAAAGTGGATAAATGTTATAAAAAAAAAAGGTTGTATATGTAAGGGAATTATGAAGTGGCGTTTGGAATTTATTTCTATGTAAGGGAATTATGAAGCTGAGTTCTATACAAATTGTAATATGAACTTACTAAAATAGATAGACTCATTTATTTTATTTATAAAATCATTAAAGTGTGTATGGAAGTATCCCTTTATTTTGTTCTATGTTGCCAGAACGTTGCAAAGACATGGCTTTGATAATTGTATTATTAACTTCCATTTGCTTTGATGGTGAAGTTGGGTCCAGCTTTAAGTATTTGATTATGAATTGCAGAGACAGCTCAATGAAAGCCTTAGCCAACAGCCAGAAAGCTCACAGAACAGCACAACACGAGATGCCATCTTCACCCAAGTGATGGGAGGAGATAGATGTGGCCGGGTTCGTACATTTGGGTTAGGTGTCACCCCCTCTGATATCTATGGCCCACGAGCTTCAGCTGCTGAAGCACGAGCTGCAGCTGCTGAATCGGCGAGGATAGCTGAGATGGAGAGAGCTCAGAGGATAGCCTTGCAAGAGGAAGTGGTCCAGATGCGAACCCAATTGAACCAACTGATGACATGGATGCAGAGCTTCACTGGGAGTGGCCCATCGTCATCTTCATCTGGGCCTGTGGGTTGCATACCATAGATTTGAAAATCAGGTATATTTGGATTTAATTCCTTTTAAAATTCATACTCAAATGACTGTTTTTTTTTTTTTTTTTTGTACTAGGTTTTCAGTGCTACTCCTAATGACATCCAGCGTGATGGTTGACCATAATCTTTACCCCATTTTATGGTATGTATATATTTCAGGTACTTTTGGGTCTAATTGTGATATATATTTTATGGTATGCATAGAATATTGGAGCATGAAAATTGGGGCAGTACTTTGTATTATACCTGAATTCTACATATAGTGGCCGTGATATGTAAATCACTGCAGGACTAGCGCAAAAACCAAATAGAATACAACATGTTTTGATTTCGTCTTCTTTTTCCACATTGAAATGTGTTTGGTTTCAAGTTTCACAGCCGCATTGTGATAGCAACCAACAGATTGTTTCGTTTCTTTTTGCAACAGGGCAGATTCTATTAATTAGTTGATATTAGTCAATACTTAGGGATGTTATTATAATATTATAAGAGAGTTGAAATATCTTGAATTTTTTGATACGGTCTTTTTTTAAAGATGGAAACCTTAGGTTTCAACCATTTCAAAGACTCAAAAATATGGACAATGATGATGCAGGAAAAGGAAATACTCCATTGGCATTTGGCCTCTGCATAGCAAAGCCAACTTACTCTGTGTACCTCATGTTGTCACTGAGATGAGCTTGTTGAAGACCAATTCTTGTCTCAGTTGTGCTGTAGAATGCTTGCTCAGATAGTGGTATTCATAAAAAGCATGGTTTTTGTTGCGTAAGAGATGTATGATTTGAGAATGCATTAGGGACTTATTTTCTGCATTTTGCGTAAGAGAAAGCATTGTCATATGGTGTGTTTTCTGCATTTTGTTGAATCAGAAATGTTTTTCTTTCAATCTTTCATCTTTTACACTCAAATCACTCAAATCAGAAATGTGTTTTCTGCTTATAAGGTTGAAATAGGGACTTCTTTCTCCATTTGAAGGCCTGAAAATTGGATTGTTCAACCAATGTGAATACCTGTACTGATGGGATTATGGAAACACAATCGAGTCATCTTATCAATGCACCTCTTCCCACGTGCACGATATGATTGATCTCATGGATGGGGCAATGTGAATGATCATGATCCATCATGCACTGTCGAAGAATAATGATATAATTCCTCAATAATGTGGTGCTTGTTACAAAGGTTTACAACCTACAGAACTGTACTTAGACTGCAAATGTGTTGCAGAGGATTGCTTGATGGACAAAGAGGAAGAAAGGAGCACAAGTGATGGCATCTCAAGCGAAATGCTGACTGAGATCATGGAGAAATCTATAAGGATTTTCTAGAATTTTTTCAAGGCCGACAAGAGTGAAACCAATGGGATTTTGAAGGGAATTCTACAAACAGAAATAGAGCTTCAAGATCAAAAAGATTTAGAGCTATCGATAGTTATCAGAGCAGATCTCCAAAAGGTAGCCTTCAAGATCTCCAAATTAAGATGTTGAATGTGTTAGATTCTGTGCTCTTTTCTTCTTTTTGTTTTTTTTAATCTTGTCCTGCTTATTGATTTTGAGTGGTTATCTTCTGAGAGCATATATATATACACACACACACACACATAGGAACTCAGACTTGTAGAAGAAAGAATATGTCAGTTCAGAATTTCATACATTATTTAGCAATGTGGAAATGCTGGGACTGGTACTGAAATTATAAAATGTCAAGTTACAACTAAAATCAAAGACTGAAAGCATAACAAGAACTAGCGACAATATGAAAATCCACAAGGTTTACAGAGTTTTTTTCCCATAACCTTTTCCATTGTTAGATTCTGCTGTTCCTTTGCTGCCATGGTTCATTCACTTGCTACACAACTGATTAGATCAAGTGTATGCACTTCTATGCAATCTGCATCTATGTCATTTTTATCGAATGTATGGAATTCAATGAACATGCACGGGCATACATCACATAAATCTGAAGAGTTATATGAAGTTCATGAGAATCAACCAAATACAAACACCGTAAAAGTAGCTTTGCTGCTGTTCTGTCATCTACCCAAAGCCTCTTCATTATTTGCGGTTCATTGTCAGAAAGAAAAGCAACCAGGTTCACCCACAGCTGAAGCTCAGTGGCCATCTTGTGACATTTAACCATGCCATTTGACAATTAATTGCAAGTTGGTTGTAGAAATCAAGCCAAAGCTACACCTCAAGCCTCTCCCAATTGAGAACCAAAAAAAAAAAAAAGACTGAGATCCTTATTTTTCAATTGCGGGCCATGGTTAATACTATGGGGTCCCATTTTCATCCAGGCCCCGAAGGTTATTGATTTAATATTTATCCGGATGGCTGTTTGGTAGCTCATTACTTTAATTCATGACAAATTGAGTGCTATGCATGATTGATTTGCACATTGTTGGTTTTGCAGTTTTTATTGTTTGGATTCACGTCATGAATATTTGGTGGTTGGTACTGTTGAGACCATCCTTGAAGTTGATAGTTGGGTTCTTATTTGTACTCTCTATTGCGTTCTTTCTCTCTCTTCATATTCTACTTATATCTTTATATCGTTTGCCTTTTTATTAGCTTTTGTTGTAACTCGGTCTCATTTTTATTTTGCAATATATGGCTTGCGGTCACTCCAAGGTGAAATTATTGTCTCCACTCAGATGAAACTCTTCTAGGGGTAAATTTGGTTCAACCAGTGTTGGGAAGGTTCTTGGCAATGCTAATGGAGATGTTTTGACTGCTTTTTTCTAAATTGGTAGATATTAAAGACTCTAACAAAGCAGAGTTATTGGTTATTGTTGAGGCTTTGAGGATTTACCATGAAGAGTGCAGTTTGTCCAATGCTATTCCGTGGGTGGTAAATTCAAATAAAGGTCTTTCACGGTTTCAATACCTTTTAATTAGAATAGATCTCTAGCATCTCCTCTCCAAGTTGGGTTTTTTCATGTTCTCCATTCTGCGAATGAGAAGGCACATGTGTTGGCTAAGCAATGGGTTGATTGGAGGTCTTTTGATGTAATTTTGAGCTTTTTTTCATGTGTATATTGGTTGCGATAAATCTCATTTGTTGAAACTCATGTTAACTCGAGCAGGTAGTCAAATTTGGAGAGATAATTGGAAGTCTTGTTGATGGACCGCTTGCAGTATTTGATCATAGATCAAAGTGGGTCAGGGATTTCGTTGTCATTTCTCATGAGATCATAAAATCCCATGAAGGAATGGATTATCTTTGAACAAATGTTACTGAAATGAGGCAGTCACCATCAACTTGGATTTTCCTGATGCCTAGGTTGTGACAAATTTGCAGGCTCCTGGCTGCTGGCATGCCCCCGTGCCCTTCCATCAGGGTATATAAGGAAGCCTGGAACCCTCTGTCCCACCTATTACAGGATATGAGTGTAAGCCACATGGATGTTTTGGGGTGTTTTGTGTGTGTGTGTGTGTGGTGGGGGGGGGGGGGGTGGGGGGGGTGTTGTAAATCCAGGCCGTTTATCTTCAAGTTTCTGTTCAGAAAGATTGGTCCCACAATCGATTAGAATTGCCAAGATAAAACAAATAAAAGTTTGGAAGTGCAGGAACATTCTAAAGAATTCACCAAAGTCAGATGACCCAATGCATTGGCTGACTTGACCTAGGTCACACGTTTTATGATTTTAATCAATACTCTGCCCATGGTCCAATTTCTCCATCCTCACTCAATACGAAAGGTTGTCACAAGGGTACATTCAAGAGCCCTGCTTTCTTATTTTGACCATGCTTTTGCAATAGGTTGTATTTGCCATTTTACTATAAGAATAAGGATTTTTCATCTGAAATTAAAATACGAGATTTCACCATGGAAACTTGAGAAGGTTTGCATATGGATTCTCAGAAGCCCTTTAAAAATTGGGGAAATGGTAGGATTGATGTGGCAGTTGCAACCTGGGCAAGGCCAGGCCCGCCCAAGCTTCCGTGTCCATGGTTGAAAACACAACTTGAGCTGGGCTTCTTGTGTCGAAATTCTGAGCCTGGGTTTAAACGGCAATCTTAGAATCTTTTCTTCATTAAATGTACCATTTTTTCCTAGAAAATTGTACCATCTTTTGAGCTAGATGAAACCTTATAATAATGATTTGTCATGTAATCTGCAGCACCTAAGGAATGATTTGTCATGTGCTATGATTTGTCATGTAATCTGCAGCATAAGGAACGATTTGTATGTAATCTGTAGCAACGAAACATAACTAGTTTTTAGCAGCGGTTTGTGATGTCTGCGTCTACAAAATAGACATCTAGCGGCGGACAGTTATAAATATAGTATAAAAAAGCTATGAAACATTAGCGGCGGATTATGATAATTAGTGGCGGTTTACAACCGCCGCTATTGATAATTTTTTGCAGCAGCCCCCATTCCGCTACAAAGACAATCAGCGACGAATCCTTCAACGACAAAAGTGCCGGCGGCCATTTTTCTGCCGCAAAAGGTATTAGCGGCAGTTTTCATACATATAGCAACGGTTTTTATCCGCCGCTATATGTAATTTTTCTTGTAGTGTATACAGTTTGATCTATTTTTATTAAAAGTAACAATATGATCTCATTTGTATAGAAGTAAAGCAACACAGGAAAGTGCAACACAAAGGTCATCACCCATTTATTCATTGGCCGGATGTGGGTCATGTCAAACATTGAATGAGTGTTCCATAATACTTAATTTACTAATCTCTCTTTTTATGGCATCTGGACATATAATTTGTAGTGGGATTCATTTCAATTTTCCTTAAATTGGTGAATTTATTTCCAAGTAGGTTACCCTTTTCACCAAAAATTCCTTAAATCATCTTAGTTCAATGCTCCTACTTTTGCGATGTGAATAAGTGCATAAACAATTAGAAAGCAATCAAAAGCATAAAAATAAAATAAAAAAAAGATTTTTATGTGATTTAATCTAAAAGCTACACCCATTGGTGAAAGCAAGATGGGCTAATCCACCATGTGTGTTGAAGAGAGAAGGAGAGACAATTCAATCATGCCTTATGCATACCAAACCTTTAAAACCTATTAAACCAACTCTCATAGAAGAAAGCCTCTAACAAAGCTTCTCAAGTCTACCACAAAAGACAACTCAAAGAACCTTTATTTAGATAACAATAGAACAAAATAGGTAAGGTGAATGAATTTTGTAGAGAACTGCAATAATGGGGAAATTCGCCCATATGAAAGCATGTGCAAAACAACCCAAAAATGTCAATTTGAGGCCCACGAAATACAATACTTTGTTTTAAATGGTGATACCTTATCCACTATACATGTCGTGAATGTTTTGTGGAGCTCGGTCATTTGACCCAATGCAGATGATATAAAGTATCTAATGGCCCTCCTTAAGCATCACATTTTATCAAGACTGGCATCATCATCAACAGAAGTTTGTGGCAGAAATGTGGGGTTCAGTAAAATATTTTCTTGAAATTGACATTTGTTTCATAGAAATGAGCAGAATCTGAACAAACCTGGTGGTGGGAATTTGGGATGTTTCTGTTAGTGCAAGGTGAATAGCTAGAACAGTAAAAGATCAGAGGTTTGAAAAGGAATGTTATAAAATTAGGAATCCCATCTTTTGATTTTCATGGATAATTTCTATTATAAGTGGGTCAAGTGAAGGATACGATTCACACACCGAGGGATTGCAATTTATAATGGCTTCCTTGATGTTACACTTTCCTGAATTCTAATTGGCATACCATAATTATAGTAGTTTCCTTGGTTTATTACATATAAAGAAAAACAATATGTTCTAACCTTGGGGTTTGTTGGTTCGTAATGTTATCAAAACAGAAAAAAGAAGAACCAATCAACAATACTACACAGCCCTTAAAAAGCCCAACTTGCCATGGAACATGAAATCCAAAGCAATATACATATATATATATATATATATGGGGAATGTTCATATGCATCTTTCCCTCACCATAGGGTGAGGGACACTTCCCTATGGTGAGGGAAAGATGCATGTGAATATTCCCCTATATATATATATCCAAATTTTAGTTTTAAAGAGGGGAAAACATCTACATTATTTTTTTCTAGAGAAAAAACCCACATTCAAAATCATTACAGTAAAAGTGGATGCCTAGGAGGAGCCCAACAATAAAAGGAATGCCTAGAAATTCCCTTCCATCATCTTTCTACTTATAAGATCCAATTCAGAAACCATCTACAATACCTAATAAAAATACAAACCCAATGTGAGATTTATATATACCATGATCATTTTTTCCATTCATGAAAAAATGTAAGAAATCCATTAAAACACAATTTTTTCTTTTAATTTTGAACAAAATCAACAGTCTGCATAAAGAAGAGGATGAGAATTGAGATATCATGGGCTTCAAGATATGGATGATCTTGCTACCAGAAATGCTCTTGACCTAGGTGATTCTGTGGGAGCCGTGAAAAATGATGCCTATCCGAAAGAGTGTCAATCCCCTCTTGGAGAACTTGCAGATTTTCTCCTCGGCCTGGAATAGAGAAAAAAAAAAAAAGGGATTTGGAAGGGCACCAGTTGAAATAAAAGGAATGAAGGAGCATAATGTGTTTTGATAGGAGGAGAAAGATGATACTGGAGTTCGATCTGAATAAATACCTTTTTTGTATTGAGAATGGACGTGGAAAAGATTAGGAGGATCTGCAAGTAAGAGAAGAGCCTCTCCATGAGAGAAACCAAAGGCGAGGGAGAGAGGAGAGGGTACAACAGAAGGGCAGAAAACCCTCTCCATGTAGATTGCTTTCTTCCTTTCATTTTTCTCTTCTTCTCTCTTCTTTTAGAGGTTTTAGGAAGTGCACGAGCAGAGGGGTATGTGAAAGGGAGAGATGATGTGAAAGTCCTTTTTTCAGCGCATCGGTATGTGAAGAGGTATTTTTTGGGTAGAAGTACCTGAAGTGAATGTAGTGTATAGTGGCATTTGAGAGGGCAAGATTTTGCTTTTCACAATAGAGAAGATGGGGTGTCAGGAAAAGAATGAAGGGAAGAGTGAGGCGTTTACAAAAATGGTTTTTAAGAGTTTAAAGTAAAGGGACCGGTGAAAGTAAAAAGAATAACGGTTTTAAGAGTTAGGCAAGGTGAGAGTTAAAACGAATTTAAAGAGGCATTAGATAGGGTCATTTCTGCGGAGATGGTCAAAATCAAATTGAAATGAAGCCTGATTTCTCAATTAGAATCCAGTTTGCTTCATTGAAGAAGTAATAGCAGCCTCGATGTCCAATATGTTAGCATCTCTATGTGTATGTAGCTTCAAAAGGGCATTTGGAGATTTTCTAGATGTGAATCATTGCATCTAGGCAGGGGCGGCTCTAGGAATTTGAGTCAGTGGGGTCAACAAAAGACATATCTTCCGCAAATCAAATAAATTTATTTTTCTCTTTTATCAACATATGTCATCTACTTTCGATAATTCGACTAGCATAATATAAAATTCTCAAATAATCTATTTTTGAGAATCCAACAAAGATAATATTTAATTATAAAAATATATATATAAATAACATAGTCAATTAGAATATTGTATGAATACTTAAATAAGCACAAGTATAAACTAATAGCTATGGACGGCAAACCTAAGGGCAAAAGAAATATTAAATTTGACATGTATATACAAATACATTTAGTGCATAGTAAAGGGAAAAAATCAATTTACTGCAAAAGTCAATGGTTGAGATCTGTTTGAAATACTATACCTGGAGGCTAAGACAAGATAAATTAGTAGTCTAGTCTCTTGACCCAATAAGGCACCACTACAGTCACTGCACAAAAGAAATAAATGTTAAGTAATTAACAAAAGGACATGTCACAAGAAGATAATAAAAAATTTAAAAAAAGTTGGAGACAACTTTTGCAGAGAGAACATGTCAACATCGTCGAAAAAAAAAAAAACAAGAAGTGGTTGTTGGAGGACTTGAAAAGGAATAGAGAAGTGTTAAACAAAAGACAAAAAAGGAAAAGCAGTAAAAAATTGAACACAATGGGGACAACTGGAATGAAGAATAAGCAGGGCAGGGAGGGAGAACCAATTGAACTGACCAAAAAAAAAAAAAAATAAGAGAAACAAGAGATAAGGGAGTCGGGAGAGACCGAGAGAGAATGGAGACTAGAGAGGGAGACGCTCCAGCTTACGCACCTGCTTCTTCAATCTTCCGCCCCGGGACTTCTTCCTCTTTCTTTCTTTTTTTTTTTTATTTTATGGTTCAGCAATCGGTATAGTATCAGCAATTGGGATCTTCTTCCTCTTCTGCTTCTTCTTCTTTTCTTCTTTCCAAGGGCTGAATGGCTGAAATAAAGGCCGGGAGTAATTAGGGTTTTATTTGGGGTAATAACTTATTTTGAAGTATTGATTGTAACACACTTATCATCTAAAAATGGAACTTTTTTTTCCAAAATAAATCAAATGCTACAGTGGGATCAAACTCTTAAATTAGATGGGATCGTTTTTTTTTTTTTTTTTAATATTGTTTCAAATCTTAGTGGGGTCAATTGACCCCACTATGAACCAAGTAGCGCCGCCCCTGCATCTACGTAACATATTGTTTAGAGATACAAATTAATCACTTATACCTAGTGTTTTAATTATTGGCAGTAAACAGCAAAGATTTTCCCCAACAATGATCAATTTTGAATTTTGTGTTGGTAACATGGCCATAAATTCAATTACAACATTTTTGCAGTTAATTTGTTTCTTTATTATTGTATCGTGTGAGAAATCTATTTTTATCGGCAATAAATTCAGTTACAGTATTTTTTAGTTTATTTCTCATGGAAATTACCTTTTTCATGGAGTTATTGATAATTTCAAACATCAGTGCACTTCGGCCAGATTTATTGTTTGTCCTAATAGTAAATGTGCTTAAGATACAAATCTAGCATAAATTACGTACAAAAAAAGGTCCATGTGCATCTTTGCGCAAATGGCCTGGACCTAAGCTTTCAAGCCCATAGTCTGAATTTGGGCTCAAATATAATTAATAAAGTTGCATTGGATAAGCTTCGACCGGCGCCCAGTCAACACCACCACCCACCAATGGAGCCTATTTTGATATAATGAGGTGCACGCGGGCGGTGTCCTCACTGAACTCATATTTAGATATTGAAAATGAGCTTCCTGAGGCTTTAATTATTTCGTATGGAACCGGATGAGGAATCCCAATTTTCAGATCATGAGATTCGGATCCAAACCCAAATCTGAATTCCTACTCCTAGATAGTGTTTTGAAAGTTTTCAGGGTACGAGATCTGTAGATTGGTCCACTCAATAAATCAACCCAAAAAGTGTGCAAAAATAGTAAATATGCAGCGGAAATAAAATCACAAGCACATACCACAAGAACACTAGATTTTTACGTGGAAAATCCTAACCGGGTGAAAAACCACGGATCCAAACTGGATCTAATCAAACACAGTGAATCTCGCAATTACTAGAAACTTAGATTTCCTCCCCCGATATCCCCTATCTAAGGACTGAAGTTACCTTGTGTCGCTTCACGCTTCAACGACTTCACACCGTTGATTGCAACAGACTCAACCCAGCGCTTAAGTCCGCAAATCTTCTCACAAGAAGATATTCTTCTACAAATGATGCAGTCGATACTGGTTCTGGAGAACGTGACAGCACAACTTCTTAATAAATCTCTAGAGAATAATTCTCTCAATTAAATCTCTAATTCAGAACTTTTAGAGGTGAGGTCATTTATTGGAATAGTCCTTCAATCCTTTAAATAGCCCTTGGGACGTACTTAAGGTTGCCTAACTTGATTAGGATTAAAACAAGCAATTTGGGCACAATTAGAAAGAAGTTTCTAATTTTCGTCAAACTCTGCAGCCATGCTCGCTTGAGTAGACCCACCATTCGCTCGAACGAATGAGGTTCTGTTTCAAGTTCGCTCGAGCGGATGCACTGGTCGCTCGAGCGGACCCCATTCTGGTTGATCCGGAATTTCAGCGCGAATTTTCTCCAGTTTTGTTCTTCTAATGCTTTCAGATTTTCTTCATAGAGTCCTTCCAACCTTCTAACTTCGGAGTCCTTTTTTAAATAAGAAATACAACTCAATGGACCCATAGAATTTTGTTCAACCCATGAATTTAGCCAACACACTCAAAATCCTAACAATCTCCCCCTTTGGCAATTCATGGACAAAATTCCCCAGGACAATATAATTTAATCTACCCAAAATAAAACCCAAAATACATTGAATGTAAAAAAAATTGGTAATCGGCAAATGTAAATCTGCATTGTCTCTGACTTCTTGTTCTCCCCTTTGATCTGTCACCTTTCTCCCCCTTCTTGTCCATAATTGACAAACAAAAATCATCATGTAGCTTCAGTCAATCTGGATGACGTAGCTTTCCCTCAATATCAACTCCCCCTGAATGTATCCTCGTAGCATTGCTGGGAGTGGGAGCTTGACCTCCTTGATCAAGGCTTTTTATATGTAGCCACCCACACTTATGTAGTTTGAGCTTTTAACACAGTGTGAGTAATCAGATTTTCTAACCCAAATTGGAGTCTTCTTGAGTGGAGAAAAATCCTTCCACCATTGCTTGGTCTTAGGTAGACTATTCAGCTTCTTGTAATGGGGACGAATGTGTCCTTTCTTTTCACAATGATGACAAATGGATGTGCGTTCAACATGCGACACATTCTTTTTTTTTTTGTACTACTCAACACGTTATTTGAAAGTGCAGTATGTAGAGTAGCAGGTGCAACACTTGAGACAAAAATTATTTTACCCGTAGTACCTAAAGTGGATGCACCATGATTATAACCCAGACCGCTTCTATCAAAAGGAGACTTCTGACTGCACAAGATATTTGTAAGAGTCTTCGAACCAATGTTCATCTTGTTTAGAGATGCCTGTTTAACTTCTAGTTCAGACAGAGTGATCTTCAGTTTTCCTTGCAAATCTTTATTTTCAGCTTTCACTTTCTGTAACTCTATATTCAAATTCTCAATCTACTATTTAGCCTTCTTGAATTTTTGACCCTCAGTAGTCAAATTTTCAGCTATGCAGCTCTTCTGACTTTCCAAGAGATGAACCTGTTTAAGCGCTTGCTCTAATTCAATCTTCAGTGCAGAATTTTCTTCTTGAGCAGCTTTAAACTTGATAGTAATCTTGTTGCCATACTTGATCATCCTGAAGCAATTAGCATATGTAGTATGATACAACTCTTCATAATCTTTCTCTTGATCTAGCATCTCATTATCATAATCTTCATCAGTATCATTGTCAGACAGAGACTTAGCCATGAATGCCACAAACTTGCCATTCACATTTTCTGAAGAATCAGCCTCAGTATCTTTTTCTTCTGATGATGATGACTCTTCATCCTAAGTTGTGTTGAGAGACTTTTTCTTTGTACCCTTTTTCCTATTGGCACACTCATTAGCACAGTGTCCATAGCCTTGGCACTCAAAACACTTGGTTCCTTTTGCAGAATCATTTTTTCAAATTTAGAACTTTTCAACTTGACTTGTTTTGACTTCATATACTTCTTGAAGCAATTAAACAATTCAGTTATATCATCTTCAGTCTTAGATTCATAATTAGATTCGATTTTCTTTTCAAACTTCTTTCATGATTTTGAGATGGTTTTCAAAGCAATACCTTTATCTTTTGATTTTCCTTTTATCCAAACGGTTTGCTTCAAAAGTTTGAAGATTTCCAACCAGCTGGTTTACCTTGAGGGTATAAATATTCTTATTTTCTTCCATAGAATCAGCCTTAGAATCGAACCTTGAAGGTAGAGACCTCAGAATTTTCTTGACAATCTTGTTTTCTTGAATTTCCTCGCTCAGAGTGAAAATAAAATTGAAAATATCATTCAGCTTAGCATACAATTGATCGAATGTCTCATCTTCTTCCATCACGATGGTTTTAAACTCTTTAGTCAGCCTTTGCAATTTAGATTGTTTCATCGTGTTTGTACCTCATACACTGCCTGTAAAACTTTTCATGCTTTTTTTGCAGTTTTGCAAGTGGAAATCCTAAGGAACTCTTCAGCAGACACTCCATTGTATATACCATTCATTGCCTTGTTATTACAATTGGAGGCATGCTTCTCATCCTTAGTCCATTGGGCTTTTGGTTTAGTAACATTTTGTCCATTAGCCACAATTGTTAGTGTGGAGTAGCCCTCCTTAACAATATCCCAAACATCATCATCAATGGACTTAAGAAACTCAATCATCATTTGCTTCCAATAGGCATAATTAGAACCATCTAGCAAAGGGGGCGTTGAAGTTGATGTCCCTTCTCGATTGAGTACCATTCTAGAAATCTTTTAGGATCAAACGCAGTAATTTAGTGCAACTGGCTCTGATACCAATTGAAAGTTTCCAGGGTACGAGATCAATAGATTGGTCCACTAAATAAATCAGCCCAAAAAGTACACAAAAATAGTAAATATGTAGCGGAAATAAAATCACAAGCACACACCACAAGGACACTAGATTTTTACATGGAAAACCCTAACCGGATGAAAAACCACGGATCCGAACTGGATCTAATCAAACACTATGAATCTCGCAATTACAAGAAACTTAGATTTCCTCTCCAGATATCCCCTATCCAAGGACTGAAGTTACCTTGTGTCGCTTCACGCTTCAACGACTTCACAGCGTTGATTGTAATAGACTCAATCCAGCGCTTGACTCCTCAAATCTTCTCGCAAGAAGATAATCTTCTATAAAGGATACAGAAGATACTGGCTCTAGAAAACGTGATAGCACAACTTCTTAATAAATCTCTAGAGAAGAATTCTTTCAATTAAATCTCTAATTCAGAACTTTAGAGATTAGATCATTTATCAAAATAGCCCTTCAGTCCTTTAAATAGCCCTTGAGACGTGCTTAAGGTTGCCTAACTTGATTAGGATTAAAACAACTAGTTTGGGCACAATTAGAAAGAAGTTTCTAACTTTCGTCAAACTTTGCAGCCATGCTCGCTTGAGCAGACCCACCATTCGCTCGAGCGAATGAGGTTCTATTTCTAGAGACCCACCATTCGCTCGAGCGAATGAGGTTCTATTTCTAGTTCGCTTGAGCAGATGCACTGGTCGCTTGAGCGGACCCCATTCTGGTTGATCCGCAATTTCAGCGCGAATTTTCTCCAGCTTTCTTCTTCTAATGCTTTCAGACTTTCTTCATAGAGTCCTTCCAACCTTCTAACTTCGGAGTCCTTTTCAAAATAAGAAATACAACTCAATGGACCCCTAGAGTTTTGTCCAACCCTTAAATTTAGCCAACACACGCCAAATCCTAACATGTTTGAAGCCTACTAGTCTAATAAAAAGATGATTATAGTCATCATAGATTGGGGCACCACTAAATACTGTTCCCATGGCTCATGAGGCGGAGGGCAAAAAGCTCTCAAATCTAACCTATTAAGCCTGTCTGATTTATGTAATTCAATTCTAAGAATTTTAGGACCTTGAATTTTTTTTTATAAATGGTTAAAAAATGCATAACCAAGATGAATATTGCAAAATGACCATAAAAGACCTCATTGAATGAAGGGAAGATGTAAAAATGATTACCCACCATCAACCTGTTAATTTAAAACTTAAGCAAGTCGAAAGTCCCATCTACATCACTATCTCGAATGCTTCACATAGTCACCTCACATTTTGTTAATCATCTCTTTGATAATCCTCTGTAGAACTCATTTGACCATAAATTCCTATGTATTCCATGCAACAAACACGCCATAAGGATTTGTATTTGCCATTACATCCATCTTTAGCTCTGTTTTTTTTTTTTTTTTATCGGTAACAAAAACATTCATTCATTAAATAAAGAGATTACAATGAGGGAAGAAAAGGTACAAGAGTATTGTACCTTCACCACCAAACACATAAAAGACACAACCCAAACCTTACATAATCATACCCTCCCAAGGAAAAGACTTCTCGACCCTCTGCTTAGCTAAAGCATCAGCTATTGAGTTAGCTGATCTAGCGACATGATGAAAGACAACATTAAAACATTTAGATAAAGACCGGATTTCATCGAATTATGAATTGAAATTTCCAATGATTGAACTTCCTTTTAGATGTCCAAGCAATCGCATTAGAAGAGTCACTTTCCACAATGAGATCACCATGGATCTATCAGCCATCTTCAACTCTGTTGAGAGATTATATAGATTCAAGTCCTCTTATTCATTTCTTTAATTTGGAGTTCAAAGCTTTTCATGGAGAGTGGTGGCCCCTCTTTGTCATTTATCACCAATGAGTGGTTAGCAGTTGTTTGCCAACAATAGGTGGGCCCACTATTGTGTTTTCCATTTATGAGTTGCTCTTTTTGATTCATGAATGGACGCAAAAGCTTGGGGTTTACCCATGCACCTTAATTTTTCATTGAAGGAATGGCCCATACTATTTCATATCAATGGGTGGGCTCTCACAATTACTCATCCTTCATTGATAGGCCCTGCCTTTTTTAATTTCTAATGAGGTGGAGCCTAGTATTATTTTCCATCAATTAATAGGCCCCACGAAGGCTTTCATTCATTTGGTAGGGCTCACAGATGATTTTCATCTAAACCCTAAAACCTTTGAACACTTTTTTACAGTGGAGGGTGGGGGGCGAGAGAATGGTAAACTAATATTCCAGTCCTAAACTAGCTTAATCCATCAAACAAGGGGTTATCTCCGAGGCTTTCCTTGCACTGTCACAACCCCCAAATGGGGGTAGGATTAAGGGGCCGTGATTAAGGAGTTACTGTAGCATAATATTTCTTTTTCCCCAAGATCTGCATTGGTGAGAATTTAAAGTTCCATCGCCATTATGGAAAATTTAGAGGAAGCTTGCATTGTGGTGCAACTCGAAGTCCAGAACTTATCGAATTCTATATTGCATCATTAATGTCTTATTGTCTGCATTTAACTACACAATACGTTCTCAGACTGGTACAACATAAACAAAATATAAGGCCAACGGAGAATTCATTCTCATATTTCAAGTTATAAATAAAAAAAAATTGTGTTAATTACATACCCAAAATAAAAGGCCAACAGAGGCCAGTAAAACAAAATATAAACCCTAAATAAAACTCCCAAGTATTTCGCATCTCGAGTGCAAGGGGTGGAGTCTACAAATGGAAAGCAAATTCAATCCGATGGTCCGACCAAAACCCCTCTGATGCTTAAGTTAGAGATGATTTCTTGAAATGGAATTGTTTGTGACGGAATTGGATCGAGTTTCTCATACCTGTTCATTGTTGCTTCTTGTTTTTATTTCTTCCCTTCCTGGAATTCCGATGGCCATGAGTCCACGTTCTCCCTATCGTGCAGAATGGAAAACGTTTCCCTGGATCGTGGGGCTGTTTCTCCTTAATTGCCATATTTATTCTTGTTTTCTCTGCCAACTGTTCCTTCTTCTTCTCCGCCAAATGGGTCGAAATTAAAGGTTATCCAATTTCGTTCCGTGGACTGTCCTGAGCTGCTGGTCGGACCCAATACACTCTTCAAATTTCTCCCCACACAAGTGGTAATCTTAGAGTTAAAAAGTCAGATTCTTACATGTACT
Organism: Persea americana; assembly: GCA_029852735.1. NCBI lineage: Eukaryota > Viridiplantae > Streptophyta > Magnoliopsida > Laurales > Lauraceae > Persea > Persea americana. The sequence goes on from CM056816.1 coordinate 65,240,440, forward strand.
AACTGCTACGACTGTATATGCTCTGCCTGAGTAAGATTCCAACATGACGGTGAGAATGATGCATCTTACCATTGTGGCATCTCACACTCGTTGCCCCTAAATTTTTTCCATGTGCGTAGGTACATCCTGCTAATGCTTTTAGAAGGAAGTGTCAACAACGAATATTCTTCCCAAGATTTGAAGTAGAAAATCTTTAGGCCCCTTTCGTTTCACTTGCATTACATAAATCCATGGGAATTCCATGGAATGCCTTCATATTAATTGTCATATGACCATCAAATAGTTTCCACTTCCATTGGTAAATGAATACCCACCCGTTAACAGGCTTGGTCCAATAATCCACGTGTGTACTTCAGCGCATCACCTCTTTTAACATTCCATTCAATACAGAGAATGTAAGCCAAGTCATAGAAATGAAATTGATGTGACAAGTAGAGCTTAGTAATGTCAAATCAAGACGATGTAAAATGTAATTTCTTCGCGAGGGAGAGCGAGAGAGGGGGCCTTAATCAAATCAACTTGGAAGTCAACTCGTGTCTGGCTGGCCAGGCCCCGTTAAGAAGACCGATGTTTCGGGTCTTGGTGGCACGAAGGATGAGACGCGCATATGCTACATTTTTATATAAATCTTTTCAATCATCATGTTGCTCTCATTTTTCCATATTTTTTGCGTACAATACAGAAGTGGCCTACTCCTCTACTAATGCCCGAATATTTGCTCCCTTATCAGAGTGGCCTACTCCATGGATATTGACATGCATGTATTATGTATTATGTATTATTATTATTAATAAAAATAAAAATAAAAAAAGGCCTTAATTGGATGTTGAGGCCAGCCCCTTGGGATCGCCTTTGACATCCAAGAAGCTCAAAATCATTGTTCTGAATAATGTGCCTCAAACCCGAGTTGGGCCTACTTATCCCACCGACTAAAATTTAATTATGTATATCAGACATATAGAATAAAGGAATTGAGAGAGAGAGAGAATAAAAAAAATAAAAAATAAAAAGAAAAGAAAAGGCAAAGAGGATTCAGACTGTTTTGCATGTGAGTTTAATTTGGTGTGGAATTAGGATTCCAGAAGTGGGTGGGTGGGTCCTGTGAATTCACATGGTTTGACATTTTGACCCAGCGCGCAGCAGTCCCGGGAAAACGACTTCCGTCAAACTCCAATTCCCGTCGGTATCTGGGCCGGCAGGTAGGTGTGTAAGGTAAGGCACCAGTACCGACCGACCCTTTTTTATTTTTTGTTTTTTGTTTGTTTCAGTTTCAAATTCAAATTCAAAGTGTTAGCCCAAAGCCATGCTTTCCGTATGCGCCTCAACGTTGAAATGCTCCTGTCCTTATTCCCATGCATCATGCACGTTTGTTTTGTTCCACTTTCCTTTCCCCGAATTTTCAAATGGAAGCAAATTATTGTTAACAAGGTCAGTCGCCGAAAGCACAAGCTAATAATCACCCCCTTCTTTCTCACTACGTATTCTTCCATGTCAATTCCTTCTATTCCTGTCCCTCTCTTTCTCTCTCTCAAAATATCATTCAGAAGAATCTTTAATTAATTGTATGTCAATTCAGAAGCGAAATCTTATTTGTAAGTCTTTCGGAAGCTAAAGCAAGCGTCACGCATATTCAATATCATCTATTCGTTCCGTTCATCTCTCTCACACTCAATCTCACCCGTCACCTCCTGACAACCAAAAAAAAAAAAAAGAAAGAAAAAAAAAAACTCACCATCTGCAAACGGATGATGGATCATGGGCCCCGGCAGTTTTGCTGTTTCTAAGCCCATCAACCATATCAAGTGGGCTGCTCTGCTCAGGAATGGATTTATATATACATGTCAGGTCCATCATATAAGATAAACTACAATGCTGTCAGAAGCTGACTTCGTCATTCCCAATTTGCACGATGTCAGGCCCATCACCCAATGTCTCATTTTGTTGATATGATATATACTTTACTAGTGCAATAATCCTGCGTACATAATTATAAAATTATTAAAATTCATAATTAGAAATACTTTTAAATATTTAAATAAGTTATAAATGAATATTAATAAATAATTTATAATAAAGATGGAAACTCATTAGAGAAATTTTAAGTAGCTGAAAATGTTTAGGGAAAGATCAAGTAAATAGTAAAAATTTTAGGACATTGATTTGATTATATTTGTGCTTAGCCATAAATTGAGTGGCATTTCAGAATTAAATGTGGATTTTAAGATTAATTGGCTTCCACAATGGGCCCCACAGATTAATTAATCCTACCAAATATTCAAAGAAAAATAAAAAGAAAATTGTCTATAATGGGCCTCACAGATTAATCTTACTCAGTATTGAAAGGAAAATAAGGAGAAAAAAGTAGCAGAATACAGCCTATAAAAGTGGCTCCCGCTTTCGTATAAAAAAAGTTCTTTTTGTGTTGGTATAAAAAAAAAGTGGCCCCCGTAAATTATGAGTTTGGAAATAAAGAAGACTTGAATTTCATAATGGGACCCATAGATTTATTTGGTTAAATTAGTAAATATAAATGATAAGAAAAACTCTTGATAAAGATGGAGATCCACGAGAGAGTTTATTTAGTTAAATTAGTAAATATAAATGATTATATATTAAGTGTGGATTTTGAAATTAACTAGCTTCCACAATTGTCCCCATGGATTAACCGTACCAAATACTGAAAGAAAAAATAGAAAAAAAAATAGCAAAATACTGCCTACGAAAGTGCCCCAAATTTCTACAACTTGGATCTGACATTAGGGTCCCACAAATTAATATGCAACAACATTTAATACATACATTTTCACCGATCACTAAAATCATAGCCAAAGAGCATTTATTCTTTTTTTTTTTTTTTAGTTTAATAATACGTGGGGCCCATTGAAGGTAAGTAAAGAGAAGTTACTATTGTATACTATGTTTTAGGGAATGGATAAGTATCTTATTTGAAGAATATCTTATAAGTGCATTAAGATATTTTAGGTGATGAGATTATGTGAGAATGACAATTTCGGAATGTGGTATTGCAAAAAGTTTGAGAATCAGCGCCACGTGTCACTCTCCCAGAGAATCACCTGCTGCTTTAATATATATAATATATAACTAGTGTGAGTGGCCTGTGCCCAACACGGTCCAAAAAAAAAAACCATATATTTAAATATAAAAGCAATATTTGTACATATCAAAGAAAATATAAATAGAAAATATTAAAATATAAATAAAAAAATATTTGTATTGAAAGCAAGATGAAGGAAGGAGTAAGGGAAAGATAAAAGATTTGGATTGATTAAGTGGACTCATAATGATATAGTGTTTTAACCCAAACTATAATAATAATAATAATAATAGGAAGTGGGGCTCACATAATTGACAACATAAATTGGGGATCACAATTTTCATTCTTTGCATTTTTTTGGTTTTTTTTTATTTTTTGCGGATAGAATCTTGATGGGCATGGAAGATATTGAGATAGATTTTCAATTTTAGAAACATACCTTCTTTTGAGGTATGAGATAAGAATTTATAGATTTACATACTCTAAAATAGGTAGTACTCCAAAATAAGTAGTTAAATTTTTTTTTACATACTCCATCGGCTATCTATAAGAATTGAGTGTGCCACATGTAATTGCGAAAGCCCAAAAGAGAGTGCCACTTATCGCTCTCTTGGAAAGATGGCTGCTGTCTTTTATTATATAATAGTTGTAGGATTCGATTTTGAAATTTTATATTCAATTTTCGATTTTGCTTGGAATTTAGATGGAGAGTCCAAGGCCTGCTTCCAATGCATGCCATTATTACAAAATCATTAAAATTTCTAATCAGAAATATTTTTAAATATTTAAATAAGTTATAAATGAATATTAATAAATAATTTAAGATAAAGATGGTAACTCATTAGAGAAATTTTAGGTGGCTGAAAGTATTTTGAAAACGATCAAGTAAATAGTAAAAATTTTAGGACCTTGATTTGATTATATTTGTACTTAGTCATAAATTGAGTGGTATTTCAGAATTAAATGTGGATTTTAGGAGTTCACTTGCTGTCTTTTATATTATAATTTGGGAGATGTAAATGATTCCCTGTAAATGTAATGGGCCCACCCGTATCATGTTTTGATGCTCGCAAGGGCACGTTGGAATAGTCACAAACCAGGTTTAGATAAATTAAGTTTACTCGTAATTGATAGTCCATGAATTTCACATATGCGTTGTTTCATGTAATTGGATTTGCAAGTCGTCTAAGTGCAATGCACTTGAATTTACCCAAAAAAGTAAAAAAAAAAAAAAAGAAAAAAAGAAAAAGGAAGAGATATAAAATTGTCTTTTTTAGCCCCTTGTGTAGGTTGCACTCAGCCTTGCCAGCCTAAGCCCAAGTGGAGGCGACCCCAACATTGTGATGGATGTCACTGTGACTTTCGGCCCCATGAATTTCCAGTCCTATAGTTAAGTAGGCCCAGTATTTGCATGTATGTCTTAAAGGCCTGGCCCAAGCCATATTTAGCACAATAGTGTATGTCCAATTTGCAAATGAGCGAGTTTTGGGCTTGACTATTGTGCCCAACAGTTAAACAGGCCGGCTTTTGCAAACTGCAGCCCAGTCCATGACTAGCCTAATAGAATGTTCTTCAATGGGTTTATGGGCAATAACTTAAGGGCCTATATATACGAGCAGGCCCAACACAAGTAACCAGAATAGGGGGAGAGAGAGAGAGCGAGAGAGAGCGACTCCCCTTTCCTTGCTTTTCCCAATACTTTCCCTACGTTCTCATGCAAGAATACTGGAAAGAAAACCTACGCATGGAAAGTTAGGATAGCCATCTATTAAAATTTTAAAGTGCCTAAAACAAATACCCGGATGTAACATGTATTAAACATATGTATAATTTCATCAATGAAATAATCTCAAAATGAAAATTTATTTTAAACATTTTAACTTTGAGGTGAGCATCTTTTCTGCTTGGTCGGAAGGAAGTTGCTGGTGGGTGGATTCCGATTTTGGAGACAGACAAAATATAGAATACGCCTCCTCCTCCTCCTCCTCCTCCTCCTCCTCCTCTAATAAGCTATTATGTATGTATTTGCAAAAAAAAAAAAAACAACAACAAAAGACAAATGAACAGTGGAGTAAGTGAAATCAAACTTTCATTTTTCCAACCCGCCCCCATGCCCCAACCCCACATGTTCCAAAGAAAGCGAAATTAGAATAGATATTCCAACACCTCCCCTTGGAAACGAAAAGTCTCTTCTTTGTCTCCTCCCTCCTTTGACGTGTTTGCCTTTTCTTCTACTTCTTTTTTTTCTTCTCTTCCTCTCTTTAAAAGGAAAGAAGGAAAGGTTTAAAAACAACAACAACAACAATAAAAATAGGAAAAAAATAAAATAAGATAAAATAAAGAAACCCTCCTCCCTCTTCACCTTCTTTCTTTCTTTCTTCTTCTTCCCCGTGATGGAAACAATAGCAGTGGCACCATCATCTTCTTCTTCTCATTCTTCTTTCCCACATCTCCTCCCAATCAACTCCTCTCGTTCTATTATGGATCTTTCCCCTCTCATCCCCCGCAATTGCAATCCTTCAAGACCCACTTATTTCCCCCCGAGCCAAAATCCCATCTTTTCCGCCAAATTCAAACAACCCGCCCACACCCATGTCGTCCTCCGCCGCTGCCTCCTCCCCACCTCCCCCTTCCCTCCTCTCCCTCTCTCTCACCGGAATTCAAGCTCGGTCCTCCCCCGGAGATCCCGTCGGAGGCAGCCCATCTCGGCGGCCTTCGAGCGCTTCACGGAGCGGGCCATCAAGTCGGTCATCTTCTCCCAGAGAGAGGCCTTGGCCCTGGGGAAAGACATGGTCTTCACCCAGCACTTGCTCTTGGGCCTGATCGCCGAGGATCGCTCCCCCGATGGGTTTCTCGGCTCCGGCATAACCATCACCAGGGCGCGTGACGCCGTCCGCAGCATCTGGAAGGACGACGACGAAGATGCCGCCTCCTCGGCCGGAGCTCCCCCCCGCTCCGCCACCGACATCCCTTTCTCTGTCAGCAGCAAGCGAGTGTTCGAGGCTGCCGTGGAGTATTCGAGGAGCATGGGCTATAATTTCGTGGCTCCCGAGCACATTTCCATCGGACTCTTCACGGTCGATGATGGGAGCGCCACTCGGGTTCTTGAGAGGTAAGGAGGTAATCCTTCCTGATAAATTAATTTATTTTATTTTATTTTATATGTCTGCTAAACTAAACTAAACTAAAAATTACACTTCTTAATGACTTAGTGGAGAAAATATATTAATAATAATAATAATTATTATTATTATTATTATTAGTATTATTAGTATTTTTGTCCTTGAAACTGTTATTTATTTGGTTTCTTTTATTTCCCTATTCTCAATTTGATTCAACTGTTTACTTCTAGAAAGAAAAAAAAATGCAATTTTCCCCCGCACGGCCTTATTTGGCCCTTCTTCCTATAAGATTAGGAAGCTGAGCTTTGGGAATTGAACTGCTCTGTTGTTGCCGCTAAATTGTCATTTTTGCTATTATTAGCTTTAATTCTATCTTAGAACTGCATTGTTCATAGCTCATACTCTTTTCCATCTGACTACTTACAAGTATTTTGAGCACATTTTCGCTATGAATCATGTCCTTTATACTTTGGTTATAATTATTATTTCAATGGTAGAATTTGGTTATTATTGACGTTTTCCTCGCCAAGTTTTCGTGAAATTTATCCAATTGAATAAATTCATAAAAGATTTTTAAGTTAACTATTTTCAGTAGTTTTATCGATGTAGATTCTACGTTAGAATTGGGGAAACTTGTTCTCATTTATAATGCACGAATAGTACTGACCATATTACTTTGAAATGAGAGTTGTATCCATTTATTAACTCAAAAAATCCTGAGTCAGAAAAGGTGTATTAAGGTTGACAGATTTACATCTATTTGTGTCAACGTGAACATGTATACATTGAAATTTGAAAATATATAAATAGTAACAAGAATTAAAACACAAGTTATTGGTGAGCAGTAGCATCAATGTGTGCTCTTTGATGAAATTTTCAAGTAGTAATAATAATAATAATGACAATCTAGAGTCTGAAAATTAGCAAGGGTATTTTGTGTTTAACATATGATATATGCTCTCGCCATTTACCTATAGAATGTTTTAAGATTTTAAGTTTTTATTTTGCAGGTTGGGAGTAAACATAGATCACTTGGCAACTGTAGCAGTCTCCAGACTTCAAGGGGAACTTGCCAAGGATGGCAGAGAACCCCCAGCAGTTTCTAAAAAGACGCACGAGAAGTCCTCCATTGGGAAGGCCACTGTTGCCAAGTCATCTGATAAGCAAAAGGGTGTGCAGCCTGGCTTTCTGTTATTTCTTGATTTCTTTTCTCACAGTGATCTTACAAGACGTTAACTAGTTGAGCTCTTTCTGTCAGGGAAAAGTGCATTAGCTCAATTTTGCGTGGATCTTACTGCTCGAGCTAGCGAGGGGCTTATTGACCCTGTAATTGGCAGAGAGATTGAAGTTCAGAGAATTGTTCAGATCCTCTGCCGAAGAACCAAAAACAACCCAATTCTTTTAGGTGAACCAGGTGTTGGAAAGACGGCTATTGCCGAAGGGTTGGCCATTAATATTGCAAATGGAGATGTTCCTATTTTTCTTTTGGTTTGATTTTTTCCCTCTCTCTCTCTCTCTCTCTCTCTCTCATCTGTGCATGATCTTTCTTAAAGTTCTCTCTTAAAAATCAATGCACTCTCAGATTTATTTGGTTAAGATTTTCTACGTGCAGGACAAGCATATCATGGCCTTGGATATAGGTCTATTAATGGCAGGTGCAAAGGAGAGGGGAGAATTAGAAGCAAGGGTTACCAGCTTAATCAGTGAAGTACAGAAAGCAGGTTGCAAATATGTTTGCTTTGATATGACTTTTCATGTATTTCTTTCCTTTCTTTCTTTCTTTTTTTTTTTTTTCCTGTTTTTCTTTGTCCTCAAGATGTTGCTATTGTCGAAATACAGGTAATATCATTCTTTTCATTGATGAAGTTCATACACTCATTGGATCTGGCACTGTCGGAAGAGGGAGCAAAGGATCAGGTCTTGACATTGCAAACTTGATAAAGCCAGCACTTGGGAGGGGTGAGTTACAGGTAATGCCCTTGTTGGATCTCTCTCCTCTACAAGCAATGTACTTGTAGCTTGCCCTTGTTTTTCTTGAACTTTGGGAAGAATTAGATAAATTGTGTTGTGATGCTTAATATTCTTCTGACTAGAAAATGGTTAACTCTTAAAGAACCTCTAAATGGGCATTCTCTTTTTGTCAGTTCAAGGAAATGAAGGTTTTGGAACCCCTAACAGAGGCTTCCAAGAGTACCATTATATAATGGATGAAACCATTCAAGAATTGTGTTTTTTTCACATCATAAGATGGGAAATGTTGATTTTGATTGAATTTGCTGGTTTAGGGACTATCAGGTTCATCATTCGGGCCTATCAGGTCTTAAGCTCTGGACCAAGACCTAACCTGCTGGGTTTTGACTTGGACCCAGACCCAGTAATTAACGATTGGGTCTAGTCATCTCTCAGCTCCGCCCACTTGTGGCCCTGCTTACTATCTCTTGTCAGTACTCAGTAGGATCTAAACCAGCTGCTGCTATTAAGAGTGCTAATTTTCAAAAATGCCTAAAAGGATTCATAGAAATCTAGAGTACGAAGTATACCAGTATGTTACATAGGATGGATTTTTTTTTTTTTTTATTTTTTTATTTTTTTTTTGCACCCTTTACAACATAGAAGTTACATGTTTTATTTGAAAACTCCTTATCATTTTCATGTGGCCAGTGTATCGCATCTACCACGACAGATGAACATAGGAAGCATTTTGAGAAGGACAAAGCATTAGCTCGTAGATTTCAACCAGTGTTGATAAGTGAGCCTAGTCAGGTAGCCTTGTGGCTCTGATTTATCATTCTAAATAAACTTTAGTGTTCTATTTATGTATTTTAAAGATCTTGTGGTATTCCGTAACATTTCCATAGGAAGATGCAGTAAAGATATTGTTGGGTTTACGGGAGAAGTATGAGGCACATCATAGGTGTAGATTCACGTTGGCAGCCATAAATGCTGCAGTATACCTCTCAGCAAGATATATTCCTGACAGATATCTTCCTGATAAAGCCATTGATCTCATTGATGAAGCTGGAAGTAGGGCCCGCATGGACGCATTCAAGAAGAGGAAGGAACAGCAAACATTCATACTTTCAAAGTCACCAAATGACTATTGGCAAGAAATTAGAGCTGTTCAGGCAATGCATGAAATGGTAATTGGACTGGGTCTTGCTCTGTAACAACTGGCTTTTGGTATAATTAGTTTAAGTTGCATACATCACCGAACCCATTTCATGTTATTTTCAGGTGCAAGCAAATAAATTGAAGTACTCCTTAGATCAAGGAGGCACTGATGGTGCTAATGTTGCTGCCATAGGGGATGACATTCCAGAGTACCCTATCTCTTCCGCATTAGACAATGATGAGTATGATACTGCTATTCTTATAAGTGATAAGTAATTTTAATTTTTAACACAACCAAATTCGGATAAGTTGGACTCATGGTTCAGCTCTCTCTCTCTCTCTCTCTGCAAATAACAGATAGCTAGGGATTTCCAATTTGGGTTATTTGACCTCTATGGTTTGTATTGTTCTGAAAATCGGAAGCATATTGCAAATCGTTCATACCCATGAATCGAATCAAATTGTGAATTGCATTGCGAATCGTAGGATTCTTTAATTTTTCTAATAAAAATAAATTTTAATTTAAAAAAGTAGTTATTCGTAATCCATCCATTTTCCCTTTCATAGTAGTAGAAATACAATGACAAATAAGTCTATCATACTATCATATTAAGAACATCATGTCATATTAATATATAATAAATTATATGTGTAGATAGTTAAATAAGTTTAAGGTATCAATATATATTTATTTTTTGTTATCTTTATATCAAACTATAAAAGTAAAAATAAAATCCAAACCATCAATCTTACATACCAGGTTATCTTTTGAAGTTAACAAAACAAAAAAAGAAAAAAAAGATTTAGATAAGCCCCATATATATAGTTGGACGCTTTTATCATATGCATGTTATTTATTTATCTCTAAAACCTCCTCAAAGCCGTAAAAATTTGTAAGAGGTTTTGTTAACTACTGAATAACCTTTTAAAAGTAAAAGCACTAAAAGAAAGAAAGGAAAAAAAAGAAAGAAAGAAAGAAAGAAAAAGGTAAAAGATTATTATATTAACTTATTGGTTGTAGCTATTCTCGCTCAGCCGAATCGCTTGAATCATAAAACTCGATGAAATGAGTATCGGATCATAAGATTCACACTTAATCCTAAGATTCATCTGTACACAAGACTCATTGCATAGATACGAATTATTTTCTTTAGGATTCTAAATATGAAGGATTCTGATAACAATCACAGTATGTTATATGGATTTTTCTAAATGTAAAAATGATCATGTCCTAGACTCTGGATGCAAATTATGCAGTATTCTCGTAGCTGAATCTAATTGCTGTTTTTTATGTCTTGCAGAACTGTTGTAGTGGGACCAGATGAAATAGCAGAAGTTGCTTCACTGTGGACAGGGATCCCAATTCAGCAGCTTAATGCAGATGAAAGAATGCTTTTAGTAGGTCTTGAGGAGCAGCTTAGAAAGCGTGTAATTGGCCAAGATGATGCTGTCAGTGCCATCTCACGTGCAGTAAAAAGATCCCGTGTTGGTCTTAAGGACCCTGATAGACCCATTGCGGCAATGCTTTTTTGTGGCCCAACTGGAGTAGGGAAGACTGAACTAACAAAAGCATTAGCAGGATGCTACTTTGGATCAGTAAGTATCTACATGTACCCTTTTCTGTTTAGTTAATCTTCATCTCACAAGATATTCATACCTGCCTACTCTTCTTTTCTTGTGATTTGTACACTGTGGGTCACACTGGATATTTTATACTGTTATCATTGGTGCTGCTTATGCATCAAGGGCCAAACCCCCCAATATAGTCTATTTTGGCTTCTCATCGACCACACATACACATACATTGCACCTATTTAAGATTTCAACTGTTCAAATGGAATGCTTGGGCATAATTTGAATGTTAAGCTTATCAAACCACCCTAATGAACCACTGTTTATCAAGTGGAGGTTCCAATAAAAAAGAAATTGCCATCCGATATACAGTTAAGAAGAAATCAAGTGTAACTAACAGGTCATACTTCATCCACAATGTAGTCTATGTGCGCAATCTGGAGAGCTGTGCATGTATGCAGCACACACTAGATGAGTTGCCACTTGCCACAACATTAAACAGTAACATTGGAGTCTCAGCTGAAGCTCAAAATAAGTGATAGCAAATCCTGTGTGTTTTTATTTTCATTCAAAGAACCATGGAAAATTGTCCTGAGTGCTTAATTTCCTTTGTGTGTGCTACTGTAAACTGATTGTGTATCACATAGTTCATGGATACTATAAATAAGGAAGTTATTATGAAATTGGTCTAACAAGTGTATTTAGAATGGAGAAGTCAGGTAACATTTAAGGTTGTGTTTTTTCTTTAAGATTTCTTGTCAAGCTTTCATCTTTTAACTGCAGAATGTTGATGGTGGAAGTTCTGGGTGAAGAGTTTCTTCTCACTGCTTGTTGACAATCTTTCCAGTCAATCAAACTAGGAATGACCTGATGTCTCTGTTTAATAAGATGGGTCTGTTTTTTACTGTTTTCTTCTTATTCAAAAGGTGCCTTGGGGGTTGAGGGTGGCTCAAGTTCAAAGATGAAGCCCACCTGGCAATTGATCAACTAAGTGGTCATTGATGATGAGAATGTGCTATTAGGCTTCAGATGGCCATACATGGCTTGGCTCAGGAAAGCCAAATAGGTCTTTTGGCATTCATATGAGCACTGGCCATCGGAGCCCTGGAATTGACATAGATGGTAGAAAGGAATCAGTTTCTCTTGATGTCAGGCTTCAGGTCTAATAAGGTAGATGTTTGGGTGGGATATAGAAGGGAATAGATAGTCATTAAGGTATCTTGAAAGTTATCAGCAGATTGAAAAGCATTTTGTTCACTGTTGTAGGCTGCACTTTGTGTATTGATGTTATGTGGGAGATCATCATCTTTGCAAACATTCCCAGCCAGGAATGGTTTTCAATGTTTCTGTGAAGAATCTCTTTGATGTTTCAGTTACTCCCACATTCTGATTCAGAAACTAAAGCCATTCAGATAGAGTTTCTCTTTTGCTGTTGTGCCTTTTTACAGCTTATTGATAGTTGTTAGTAGATGCTTGTTCCATTTGGTATAACTATAAGCATCAAACCTTCAGCATGAATCTGTTTCCAAGAAAAGAGTAAAGGAGAAGGGAAACGTGACTTGCAGAATCTTTTAAGCTCAATTAATTATGATTGCAAGGGAAAAGGTGTTCATGCAATAGCCTAATGTGCTTGTAGTTAATGTTTTTTTTTTTCTCATGGGGGGTAGGTTATTGGGGTAGACCCCATTTCTAGAGTAGCCTTTGGCAGGCTAAGGTGGCCATATTTTTCTTCTCTCTTGGTGTTTTTGGCTCTTTCTTGCAATAGAAATCATATATCTTCTAGTAAAAAACAAACGAAAACAGTGCAATCTGAATGGGCATTGAAAGTTTCTGTTTCTTGTCAAGATACTGCTAGCTAGACGGTCATAGCTAATGTCATTTTCATTGCTCTTATTATTATAGGAGGCAGCCATGCTGCGGTTGGATATGAGTGAATACATGGAGCGGCATACAGTGAGCAAGCTAATAGGATCCCCCCCAGGTTATATAGGCTATGGGGAGGGTGGCACACTGACAGAAGCTGTTAGGAGAAGACCTTTCACAGTGATTCTTCTGGATGAAATCGAGAAAGCTCATCCAGATATCTTTAACATCCTCCTCCAAGTTTTTGAGGATGGTCACCTCACTGATTCTCAGGTGTGTCCTGTTGAAACTCTGCATGGAGGTTTGATTAGCGCTTGGTATTGTAGAGTTGATTTTGCGCAGATTGTGGAGCTCATTTATATTGATCGACAGTTATTTTCTTCTCTGCCGTTTTTAACTTTTACGAGCAATGCTAGAAACTTGATTAAATAGAGATCGAAAAATTGTGAAATTAGAAAGTGGGAACAAAGCCCCTACTACAAGACTCCACTGTAGGTGCTCCTTTAAATTTGTCCAAGTGTTACCTTCTCTACTGACATGAGCAAACGAAGAGCTCAACCTCGAGAGAGGTGAAAATCTTCCTCAATAACAGAGGGATGTCTTTATGGTATGGAATTTAGTTTGGGCATCCAAGCAGCTATCTTACCTCTACTACTTTTCCACCAAGGAGGAGGGAGGGGTTGCCTTTGTAAATACTCCAAGCCGTATCTTTTGAGGCTTTCCTTCCACCCCATTTGATTCACCCCAAGCTGCCAAACCGTAACACTTGATCTTCCACTGGTACCATCATCATTATCAATGATATCACCATCGGAATTAATTTCCACAACCGAGACAAATATTGCCTCCATTTCAGAGCCTTAATCTATGCCACATCCACCATCTACAACCACATGTCAATCTCTCAACAAATCAGCAATAATAGAACCTTGAAACTTATTCATTAAGAAGGCCCATTTACAAAGATGCCACTTTCTTGAAAGTTATTCAGAATGAACCCCTATTTAGTGAAAGAAACATTTGCTTTTTTCATTTCAAATTCTTCAAAAGAGAGAAATGTGCCCAAGGACCAAAGCATCCTTCTGTTATTATCGTAGAGTTTTCCCAATCCATGGACAGCTTGGCGATGTTCAATTCATCTTCCATAAACTTAGATAAGTCGCCAATAAAAAAAAATGATAATAATAATAACAGCAACAACAACTAAGGTTAACTCTGCAGTCACGAACATAGCTGCATGAATCTACTTGTTAAATATGCTACTTACATTTCATTGTCTTACAATCTCTACAATTTGAGTAAAAAAACGTGGGCAATACATGGCTGCTCAATCAAAACAGTTTTTGTTGTCAACCAGCAACCATATAGGTGCCCTTTGGTTGACTAAACTGTTCATCTTTCAGGGTCCCGTCCTGGAATAATGGGTGCCTAAATTAGTGTGTCCAACAATTAGTTGATCATGGTTAAAGCCGTGCTCCACATTTAACAAGGAACAACTCAGATGGTTAGAATTGTCTTGACTGGTAAGTGGTAAGACCTTGAGGTCCGAACCATGCATGTGATGGGGTCATTTAGGCAAGAAGACAGGACCTCAAGGTCTTTTTTGAAAAAAAAAAAAAAAAAAGACCTTGAGGTATAACCTGGATGTACAGTTTGAAGAGAGAAGTAAATGATTAGATCTACATATATATAGCATATATTTTTTAAAGTTCATGTCTACTCACTGCTTTTGGCCCTACCCTGCTTCCTGCTGCCTTCGGTAATCAAGGACGTGCATGTGAGACATGCTAGCCAGATAAAGACCATTTTTTCATCTGGCACAAGAATGGCTATATGAGACTTGTGGCTTTATGGTGGTTCCGATGGTCTTATAAAATGCACAGGTGGGCTCTGGATTAGGAATTTATCAAAAATCAGGGGCTGGCCCCTAATCGAAGTTTGCCTATGCATCCTGTAGGACTGACCCTACCAAGATGCCACGTGTCTTGGGTGATTTTGCACTTCTACATGCATATATAATTCTCATTCTGAATAGTATGATTCAACAGGGACGAAGGATATCGTTTAAGAATACATTGATCATCATGACATCGAATGTGGGGTCTACTGCCATTGTGAAGGGTAGACGTTCCACCATTGGTTTCTTAATAGCGGATGATAGTGAGTCGAGCTCATATGCTGGGATGAAAGCCCTGGTAATGGAAGAGTTAAAGGCATATTTCCGGCCTGAGTTGCTTAACAGAATAGACGAGGTCGTCGTGTTTCATCCACTCGAGAAAACACAGGTTTGTGCACTTTCTCACACCTTTTATTTTCATTTTTTTCAAAGCAATGGTCTCTTTTCAATATGATAAACCCATCTGGCAATATATTGTGTATTGTGTATTAGTGGAAAAGGAAACCAGGTTAGGCCCTGATATGCATATTTAGTTTATATATTCTAAGTCATATTTTTATTGTTTGGAGTTTAGAAGTAAGTGCTGGCATTTACAGGTTTTAACACAAATCACATGTTTATCAGGCCAAAGGAAAAAAAATAAAAAAATAAAAAATATATAGGTTTTAAAGAATTCTTCGGATGTATAAGACACCCTTCAGGGTTCTTTAGATTAGCCCTTATTGATTCAAACCACACTGATCTAAACTTGACCTAACCCAAAAATGCACCAACAACAGAATTTAAACACGCCATTGCAAAACACAGAAAATTTTAGCTCCATCAACTATGAGTCACTTATACAGATCAATGGCTGATAGACCAAGGTTGGAACCATATGGCACTTACATCATCAGTCCAACAATGACAGAAAGTTAGCAACTAATGTCAATACAGTATCTAATATGCCATAAGTGCTTCTCATTTCAATAATAAATTCAACAATGATGCAGAATTCACTTATAGCTGTTTGTCCAGAATATTTCTCCTTTCACACAATGTTTCTGCCTATTAATCATATGCAAATCTTTTTATCCAAAAACTGGTTCTCAGAGTCAGTGTGTTGTGGAGACTTCAGATCTAACTGTTAGTGGAAGGCGCTTTGGAATATAAGAAAAGCGTTAAGGGAGAGAAGCACCAAGTGAGAGCTGGATGACATGTTCAACTTCACGTGATCAATTAAGTCATTTATTGGCTCAATCTTTTCAAAAACTTTAATGAGAGTATTTCTTATATAAGTCCTTATACAATAATATTCAAACTAAAAGCAATCTGGGCCTTCCAGGGGCATCAAAATGCGCCTATAAGCAATTTTCTAACCAGTTCTGCACTGCCTCTATTTAAATGCCTGTTATTGTAAATCTTCCTGGTATTAGGATGTTCTTAAATTACTTTTCTTTTCAGATGCTTGAGATTTTGAGCATAATGCTGCATGAGGTAAAGGCGAGGCTGTTGTCTCTCGGAATCGGTCTAGAGGTATCAGAAGCAATCATGGACCTTGTATGTCAACAGGGCTATGACCGAAGCTATGGCGCCCGACCTCTAAGGAGGGCAGTCACCCACTATATTGAAGATGTTATAAGTGAAGCACTGCTTGCAGGAAATTACAAGCCTGGGGACACTGCCATGGTTGATGTGGATGCTTCTGGAAATCCATTTGTAACTAACCGGTCGGATCACAGTGTTCATTTGTCTGATGCGGCATCTACATTGTAAGTGAAATCCATGTCTTATCTGGAGCTGTAATTTTATTCAAGCCCCCTCGGGGTTATTTTTAATTTTTATTGTTGTATAGTAATAGGTGACAGATCCTGTATATATACGGCAAATTAAGGCTTCAAATTATTCTTTCGATGGAGGCCCAGCAAAAAAACCCAAAAAATTATTAATTCACCAAATCAAACCAAACTATTGTCTTCTTTAGTTTCATTTTCTTATTATTTCTATTTCATTTGTCAGTGGAGTTTCCTTGGTTACCGTTAAATGCTAACCTTTTTCTTATGCTTTTCCTTGTTTTTTTTATTGAGAACTAAAGGTGAGAGATTTTTTTATTAGGGGGAACATATATTTATATATATATATATATATATATATATGAAAATTCTCTAAAATGCCCCATTTGAAAGGGGGCGTTTTTACCCTCTCATCCTATCCGAAGAATGTCAGCCACGTGAGAACCCACTGCCAAAAAGCATTAAATTCTATCAAAATCCAAAACTAATACCGCCTCTTTCTCATCCCTTGAATGTGGTGACAGAGAGTAGTCTTGAGTTATTTTGAATCTCTTTTAAAATGTCCAAAATATCTATGTGCAATTTATTTTGGGGAATTCCTCATGGATTAATGAGGTTCCAAGATGGGGTCCACTTATAAAAGATCTAAAGCAATCAAGATAATTGTCCCCATCTTTTATGGACCCCCAGAAAGCGATCAAGTTTCCTCTCCTTTTGCCAATTTGTCTGCATGTACATTTTGCGGTTCCTTGGAATGTGAACAAATCTCACATCAATTAGATTTGTATCTTGATCTCCTTAATTATTGGTTGCATTCTCCGTGGAGGCTGGGAGGAAACTCGAACCCACTTAATAGCATTGAGCTACTATGCTTCAATAACCAAAGGTCCTACATATGCTTCTTTAAACTCTTTCCTTCTCTTAGAGCTTTTGTTTAAGCTCTGTATGAATCAACTGGGCGGCCAATTGGACACAAGAAAGGCGGGACTAATTCTACTTCATTATTTATCGTTCCCCACCAATGCCAAACAGCTCAGCTTTCCGAGAGAACTTCTATATGTATTAAGCCTCCATTCTCCAAGTGACATCTCTATCGAACTTGAGACTTTCCTTTGCGGTAGGCTCATGATGGTGGTTTCAAACTCTCTGAAGGTCCCAAAAGGTTATTCCTAGAAGCTCCTATGCTCACAATCCCCATTGTGCTTTCTCCAACCCATATGTCTATACGAAATCAAATTCTACTTCCATTTCCCACCAAAAGTCTATAGTATCTATCAATATTTTTCCCTACCTAACCTTGCTTTCTTCACATCTCCTAGCTTGATTACATCCTTCCCAATCCTTGTACCCATCCAACCGGTATAATTTTCCTGCCTTCAACACCACCTGCACTTCTGGCCAACATGCTCAAACATTTTACTTCCTCTGGAAGGGGCTGCTGTTCTCATGCAAGGGAGTGCTGCTGTTCTCTTTTGTCATTTTCTTTATTGTTTAAGCAGCCTTTTTGTTACTATTACTAGGACTGCATCTTCTTCACCCTTCCACTTGAAACTATTTTCCGAGTGTATTTCCTTCCCTCGTTGTTTAGATGTCGTCTCAGCACCTCCTTGAAGGATTTCTGAGGCTGCTGCCCCTCTGCTTTTGCCCTGTTTGAACCCTTGTGTCCCTTTTTCAGAATGCTTCCCCTGTGCATACCATCACCCTCGTTGCACCATGACCATCCTTCTCAATTTCATTGGCTTTCTTTTCTTTAACCCACTTTTTCTCTTAAATTTCCTTTTATTTTGGACTACTGCTAGCAGTGTTGCTCTCCAGCTTCTTACCCTGCTGCACAAACAAACCCTCCATTGCCTTCATGGTGAAACTTCTCTTTCTTGCTGTTTGCAGGCAATGTCGGTATTGCAGTTAAATTGTTGTGCATGAGACATATTTTCAGCTAATTCTTGTCCGTTAAAGGAGACCTTTGCTCTTCTTGGAAAGCTTTTCTTTTTTGGATTCAATTGCTTTTCACATCCATATTTCTGTATTTTTCACTAATAAAGTTGCTGGTCTACACAACCCTAGTATGTATTAGGGCATGTTTCTTTACTAGAATTCCTGACGGGAATTTTTTTAGACATGATGTGACATCTTGTCCCTGGCATTTTCAAATGCCTCATTTCTTTCCAAGCATTTCAGAATTTCAATTACTTGAAAGGTTTCAAATGACCTTTGGCAATGCAGAAATTTCGGCCCCTTTGTATTTTGAGAGAATTTCTAAATGCTCAAGTACAAGGGAACATCCAGGAATTCTACATTGTCTGGGATTTCAGAAATTCCCTAAAAAGACAGGAATTCCTTGAATTCTATCAAAGAAACAGGTCCTAAAATTGAAGAAGACATGCCCCTTAACTATGACCAACTCTACAAGGTGAGAGAGATGGCCAGTGACACCTCCAACGCCCTTTTTGTAATGGAGGAAGGTGTTCTTCCCAGATCGATCGAGTGTTCACACACATCAATGACTGCACACTTGGGATTAGACTCAATTCGTCATCCAATCACTAAGAGCCTCTTTGTTTTCATAAAACACAAAGAAATTTATGGTATAGTTAGCTCAATGGAATGATTATTAAAGAGGTGAGGGGTAAGGATAAAAGGTAGCGACTACCTGAGGTTTGAATTACTAAGATGATGGCTGGGTGTTCATTTCTTAGCTTCATTTGATTCATTTTTCATTAAAGGGGTGACTTTTTTTCCTAATGAGGGTATCCCCGTGGTATTAGACCCGACAAGACTAACCCTCTGGGCGCACACACGACTCTGCAACAAGTGCACTGGTGTAGAACACACGACAAGAGCAAACCCACGCCTTACACCAAAAAACCAACACCCAGTTGTGCAAAGGTGGGGCTATTTGATGGTCATTTTTTATTATTAACATTTACTCTTTGTCTAACAACTCAGAGAAATACAATCACAAGAACTAAGGGTCTTTTTTGTTTATATTGAATACATAGGGATTCATGGTCAAATGAGCTCCACTGTAAGGTTTAGTAAAGAAAGATGAAGGGTGAATGATATAAGGTGGCAATTTAGATGATATCTTAACTTTCTTAGAATTTGAATTACTAGAGTGATGGCTAGGTGTCCATTTCCCATCTCTCCTTTATTTGATTTCCACTAGAGGCGAAGTTATTTGATGGTCATTTATGGATATTCACATGTGATTTTTCTTCTTTTTTTTTTCTTTTTTTTTTTCTACCACTTGCAAAAATGAAGTCCTAGGAGTTCAATTACATGGAACAAACAGGCACTAATCATCATATTTTGAAGGAATGTTGCTTGAAAACGGCTGGAATCACAGATGGGGATGCTTTGCAATTGTTTTTCATCATTACCTGCAAATGGAACATGAAACCCCTTTAACATCTTTCTTCTTGGTGGAGAGGCCAGCAATTTTCATAATATGCTACTAGGCGACTTCCATACGCTAGTCGGGCCTCTCTGTCTAGAGACACCTCTCAAGAGGATGCTGATTGCTGGGCAAGGAAAGGGAAATGCACAAAGCAGTCATACCGTCTTGCTGATTAAATGGATTCTCGACCTCTTGCATAGCAAGAAGTAGGATTACACCCGGGTTTGTAGATAAGAAACCCAGTTTCCCACACAGCATTCATTTAATAAATAAACACAATGCAGAGCAATATTCTTGCAACACTTGTGCTTCAACTCAATAACCCTCTTTGCCACTGTGGCCCTACAGCTATCAGCTTTCTTTTTTTCTTTTTTCTTTTTTCCGGTATTCATAGATGCTTGCTAAATTTAAACTAGTGACTACAAAATGATAAAAACAAGTATAGTTGTTTAATGGCAGGAGAACAAATTTCAAGCCCATAGAAAACAGATCGACATGAGAAAGAAGACGTGACGTCCAATATAATAGCCTTTTTGTATGGAAAGCAAAGGTCGCACTACAACGGGAAGTAATAAGCATATGTCCAGATCAGAGACAACTTGCAAATAAATAAAAATAAAAAATCATTTGCAGTGTGAGTCAGCAGTTCTACACCGGTCACATGAAGACCCAGCAGAATAGGCCAGTTTTCTGGAGCTTTTAGATCATGATCAAGACAGGCTCCAAATACATTAAACTGCTGCAGTTGGAAGATGGTTGTTAACAGAGAATTTAACCAATTAATTCCCAGAGGCAGTCTTTTCATAATTTAACTTACAAATGTCTGATCTCTCTGGCTTGTGGGTGTGGGGGTGTCTTGTTTTCTTCTTTTGTGAAATTTTAATCCATATATATAAAAAAAGGCCCCATCTAAATCGAACTCAATTGCCTTACACTCAATTTACCTGTAACTCTGTTCACACGCATCTGTAATGGTTAAAGAACAAATAACTGTCACAGGAAACTTAGGTTATCTAAAACACATGAACCCTCACTTACATGTGAGCCAAGGTATCTGCACTCTCTGTGCAAATATCCAAACAGGGTCAAAGGTAGAGCAGTAGAATCCACGATTGTACATAGGGAAAAAACAATCAGCAGTCTTGCTGAAACCTCATTTTGATACTTTGGAAGTCAGTTACCCTTCACTTAGGTCACCCACAACTATATTGGTTATCCAAAATTGTTATTGCAAAGAACAAACTGATCCAAAAAAATAAAAATAAAAACCCTCAAAACTCAGTTTATCCAAACGCAAGAGCTTAAGGCTTTCACATAACTCTGGTTCTTTTGCACAACTCCAGTTGCCCATACTCAATTTAATCGTAGGTACTCAGGCATACAGTCTAAGTGTCATGGGATCCACCACTGCAATGATTGAAACCCAGCAATTGCATAGATCTAAATCGGCCAATCACCAGAAGGTGGCAGTCCCTGAAGAGTAAGTCCCTGGTGGACAGCAAACCAGCACTACTATTCTGAAAGATTTATGGTAATGAAAGATCAGTAGAAATGCAATTCGGCTCCACACGATAGAAATGAGTCGCAGAGATACACTAAAACAGTATAAATTTTGCAGCTGTTAAGCTCCCTGGCTTAAGCTGACAAATCATGTTCCTCTCCAGTATTCTTCATTTTAACCAACAACTTACACTCACTGAAGAATGATGCTTTGGAACAATGATGCAGCAAAATCTACAATGCTCATGTACATATACAGCAAATGAGCGAATACAAAAGAGCTAATTACATAGGAATTATGTGACTTGTGCTCTAATTAGCAACAACAAAACACAAATGATATAGTGGAAGGATGGATCCTCAGTTTATTCTCACCACAACATGTAACACAGGGAATTCACTAACATTACCCACTTCCATTTAGAAACTTACAACAATGTGTCGTATCAGAGTTACGCGCAGTTGACATCATTGTTCTTCACTTGATGGAAGAGCTATACGTTGCTGGAAAACTATGATTTCAGTTTTATCTAAATATTGAATATAGTTGGGACACTTCAAGTGACAGTACCAAGGTAGAAAGCATCCCAGTACATAAACAGATAAGGGAGATTAACGCATTTCACGATTTTAACATTAGAGGATATGACATAACAAAAGCAAACCCATAAAGGATTAAGCCTAGACGCCTAGACAAAGGTACAGATGCATCCAGTCTGCATGATTATGATTAAATTAGTTATTCAGTTGGACACAGTTGAAGAGAATATATGAATGCAACTGAATATGATGACGCATTGATAAGCGTTCAGAGTAAGTGCTTCATAAAAAATAAAAAAGGAGGTACACAAGGAGATCTATCCGGACAGAGGAATTTATGATACCCAGATAATAATCACACCACAAGCTTGCTATGATCCCCAGCACAATTCATGAGGTGCTTCTAGCCCAGCTTCTATTGTACAGAATAAGAAACCCACAGAAGGCTGCTACACTAATCTTGTTTCAAGAAGCTATTGCTTGCCAAAGTTTTCTTTGCAGTCCCAGAGAACAGAACATCAGAAACCCATCTCTGGGTCATCTTGGCTTCTCGTGCAGCTTGAACCCAAAAACCCTCGGCACATAACCTTGGACTGGCTTTGCAGGTTTTGCAGAAGGGTATGTCATCAAGAATAGATGTGGGAATGTTGTGCCAAGGTAAGCACCATCCATATCTGAAAGTGTCTAGAATCAAGGTGGCCACCAACAAAAAGTGACAAAGTGTGAGTGCTTGTGCGTGTGCACATGTGTGTGTGCACGCGCGAGCACGTGCGTGCATGTGTTGTGTGTAAATTTTCAGAAGGAACAGGGACAAAATTTGCAAATTAGGATATAGCATACGGGGCCCCCTATGATCAATCTGACTGACTCATACAATCCTCCTATATATGGCACTAACAGTAACACCAACCCACCACTGATGCAAACAGATGACCACCCTAATAAAGTGGTATATTGACACTGTCCAATTGATATCCACCAAAACTAGATTAACTAAAACTAAAACTATGAGCTTGAAACATAGAATTATTTATTTTATTTTTTTAAAAAGAAAATTATCTCCATTAACCATTGCATCTAGTGGGCGGTGTGATTACCAAACTAGATTTTCGCTAGCACAAGTGTCGTTTCAGATTTTTAGTGAACAAAATTGACAGGAAACTTCCTAAAAGAACAAAATAATAAATAGAAGGATACTGCTCTGGTATTTGCACCTTGGGAAGTACAAATCCTCACATTTTGGACAGTAGATCTTAACAGAACCACTGTGAGGGATATCTGATGAACCCACAGGTAAGCATGGCTGCCCTCCACAAAAAACTCGAGGGCATCTTCCGAAATCTGCTCTCTTATATTTATCATGCTGCAACATATCCAACTAAGAATTTTAGCCTCAAACGAAGAATCTATTAAAAAAAAAAAAAAAGAATCACTGATCAGGAGAAAAGTACCATTGCATTTAATCCTTTGCTGGTTACGATGTAACGAGCATGTATGAGACCATATAACAATTCTGCTGCTGACTCAATTTCACTGTGTTCCTCGCCATCTAATTCTCCTGGAGCACAGCAGCATGTTAAGGTGGGAATAAAATAAAATAAAAAACCCTCATCAGAAGACTAAAAGAAAATAATAGAGTGAATTTTATAAGAAAGAATAGCAGCAGGTGGGAGCAACCATAGTTTTGAAAATCGAAATCGTATCGCAACTCGTTCATACCCATGAATCGAATCAAATAGTGAATAGTAGGATTTTTTATTTTTTTAATAAAAATAGAAAATAATTAAAAATTAAAAGGAAAAAGAAAAAAGTAGTTATTCACAACTATCCATTTTCCCATTTATAGCAGTATAAATACAATGACAAATAAGTCTATCATACAATTATATCAAAAACATCATGAAAAATATTAATATATAATAAATGATATGTGTAAATAGTTAAATAAGTTTATGGTATCAATCGTTAGTTATTTTTTGTTATCTCTAAATCAAAATATAAAAGTAAAAATAAAATCCAAACTATCAATCTTACACAATAGGATATCTCTTCAAGTGTAGAAAGTGTTCATCAAGGAAAAAAAAAAACTCATAAAAGATTAAAATAGAAGAAGATATAGACAAACTTCATACATACAGTCGAACGCCTTTATTAATTTCTAAAACCTCCCCAAAGTTGCAAAAATTCTTAAGATCATTCGATAATTACTAAATAACCTTTTAAAAGTAAAACTCTAACGGGAACAAAGAATAAAGAAAGAATAAAAGGTAAACGGTTGTTAATATTAACTTATTGGTTATAGTTATTCTCGCTCAGCCGAATCGCTTGAATCATAAGATTCGATGAAACAAGTATCGAATCGTAAGATTCACACATGAATCCTAAGATTTATCCGTAAATATGATTCGTTGCATTGATAGGAATTGTATGATTCTAATAACTATGGGAGCAACAATGTGAAGAAGACATCTACTGAGGCTCATCTAGGAGAATCCTGACACTACACAGAGGAGGGTGGGATGTGTTGTGTAGCGTAGGTCCCCACATGGTTTGGGAGATGGGTGGAAAGCACCCCAATCCAATCACCCTAGCCTTACCTGCAAAACCAACCATTCATAGAAATCAAGATTTACAGGCCCCCCACAAAAGTCAGTAACTAATATAAAAAAATGCAGATCTTCTGAAAAACATCGTAAGCATTTTTAAAGTAAATGGGAGTGCATAAAGATATCCACACCATACAGCATACCACTGAATGAGTCGCTATCCAAGATCATGTCTAATGCGTAGTCGTAATAGGGAACCAATCCTTGAAGTCCGCACAAATTGAAATCATCCTGTATATAATCCTCGTCAACTTCACAAAGCAGTTCATTTCCTCTCAACCCACAAAACCAAGATATCCATGTTGAGTCATCTCCCTCAGAACTGCTAAGGTCGGTCTCCTCACTTCCTGTGCCTGAGAGTTCTTCAAAAAGTGCAAAAAAAAATCATATATAAACTGCAGTCAGAAAATTAGTGCCCCAAGATATATAATATTGGTGGTGGTATCACAGTATAAGCCACAAAGGAAAGAAGCAATGCTGGAAGAAGAATAACAATTGATCCATAAACTCTGAGTCATTATATCCCACAAAACCAAGAAGCAACAAGAATGATGATGATATTTCACATCTCGATTAGTCGGAAAAGATAACTAGAAAATGATACAATATTTATGTGTTGGACTTGGGTAGAAATTTTAAATGGCATCCAAAAAGCCTACTACTTGGCTGACTTGTTTTGGGAGTGTGTGGGAGGCTCCGGACTGTGCTGCTCAGGCTCATCGGCTGCTGACATGCAGATGTAGCATTTCTAGATGTTGCAACAAGGCAATTAAAACGCTCTCCAAAAGCTTATTGGAGAAGAGAGTTGAAGCTCCACATGGAATGAAATCAGAAATCAGAAATCAGAAATCAGAATTCAGAAGGGGTTTTTTTTTTCATTTTTCTTTTTCTTTTTCATAACTATAAATACTACAACTAATACTTTCCTGATTATGAGAAATCACGAAAAACAACTTTCTCTAACCAAATGCAGTCCAAACAGTTGCATATCTTAGCGGGTCAAAAAAAAAAAGGCTTCGTGCCTGAAAAGGTACATCTATTCTTTCGAGCAGAAATGAATCCGCCTCCTTAAAAAGATGCATCTTTTTCGACAGAATCCTCCATCAAACATGCAATTGCTAATCATTTTTGAAAGAAACAGAGACGGAGAGAGAGAGAGAGAGTACCCGGCGGAGGGGAGGGGCCCTTGGGCCTGGACTCATTGAGCGCGACGGAAGTAGACGCGCCTTGGGGCTGGGGGGGCTTCTTCTTGGCTGCCGGGTTGGAGGACGGATTCTTCGCGGGCTTGGGGTTCCCGCCGCCGGCAGCGTTAGCGTCAGGGTTAGGGTTAGGGTTAGGGTTAGATCTGGAGTCGGCGGGTCGAGAGGAAGCTCCATTTCTGGGCATTGTCTGATCTTCTCTGTAATTGCGGAAGTTGTGGTGGGGGGCCGGGCCAGTCCAGTCACTCACTCAGTCCCTCCTCGTCCCTCGCCCCTCCCGCACTCCCTCTCTCTTCCTCTTCCTCTTCCTCTTCCTCTTTTCTCACGAAAGTTCAAAACGCCATGGCCACAAACTGTGCCCCACTTCCTCTTCTGGGGAGGGTTAAATAAAATTTTAAAAAAAGAAAAAAGAAAAAAAAAAAAAAAAGAAGGAATGAGCCTTGTGGGAGAGAGAGACAGAGAGAGAGAGATATATATTAAATTATTATTTATTTATTATTTATTATAATTATTATCGCTTTATGCCCCTCCCTGTTTTGTCTCTATATCCATTTATGGGTTCGTAAAGATGCGACTGGTGCGACTCGGCCGTGTGAGTCTGACTCCCACATTTCGGGATGTCAAGTGTGCTGGGCCGTGGCAGTAAATGGCCCACGGCATGGCACGGCTCGTGCCCTTGGTTGCGCTGGGTCGAGGACTGTGGCACAGTTGGCCCGTTTCTGCACAACATGAGATGGGCTGACTTATCCACAACGGTCGGCCCGCGGGCCATGATTTTTTACTTACATACAAGTTTTTTATTCTTTTTTATTTTTAATCTCTAAAAAGATTGGTTTTGAAAGTATTCTTATTTACAAACTTTCAAGAAGTTAATATCCAAATGGTTCTCTTCTCAGTAGAGTAAGTCGAATTTAATCAAACCACTTAAATATCTTTGTCATTCTCTTTACTTGTTTTAATTTTTAATTTTAATACCGAAAAGGAAAAAATTAATCCAAAAAGAAAATTAAAAGAGGCACCCCAAGCACAGTACGGACAAAAGCACGGCACTGTCCAACCCTCTCCAAGCATGGCCCGTAAATTCCTAGTGGCACAGCCCGCCAGATGAGATAGGCCGTGCCAGCCCGGCCCGTGGCCCTTTCGTGCCAAGATCTAAGCAGGCCATGTTGGCCTAGCTCAGCCCGTTTGACATCTCTACCACATCAATGACTTCATTTCCTTTTAATCTAATTGTTATTATTTTTTCAAAAACCGAAGGGGCCATCAGGAACATCAATGCTTCATAGATCGGCTTTACACTAAGGTGACCGGGAACGGGCCTATCACAGTCCGTCACGTCACAGTAGGTAGCCTGCCATGCATGTGGGACTGCTGGCCTATGCCCACGCAAAGGCTGCCCATAGTGATGTGACGGACTCTAATTGGTCCACTCACAATCACCGTGGAAAAACCCTTAGATGATCCCGATTCCAATGTTTCATTACTATCGAATCAGATCTTTTGGATTTTTTCCAAAAGCATCTACAAATATCACTATACCTCCAAAAGCATTCTTAAATAGATGTAATGTCCAAAAACATTCTTAAATACATGTAATGTCCAAAAGCATCTTATACAGCATACTATTATTTTTCTTGGACCAAATTGCCCCTCCAACCCCTTTCTCACGACATCAAGACTTGATTTCGCGACATTGATACTTGATTCGGCACATTGAAGTATTTTGAGGCTAGTTCGGCCCATTTTCCCGCAACATTGAGACTTGATTTGGCATGGCGCATAAAAGTATTTGCAGGCTAGTTCAACTCCTTTTCTCATGACATCGAGACTTTATTTGGCATGGCACATTGAAGTATTTCGAGGTTAGTTTAACCCCTTTCTTGCGATATTGAAATTTGATTTCATGACATCGAGACTTGATATGGCACATTGAAGTATTTCGAAGCCAGTTCAACACATTTCTCATGACATCGAGACTTGATTTGGTGCATTAAAGTATTTCTAAGTTGGTTTTTTATTTTAATTCTTAAACTCCTTAGTTGATTTTTTTTTAGTTTTTCATTAGCCTTTAGATCTGTCAAAAGTAAAAGCGCCAATCTTTTATTAAACGTCACAAGGGTTTGGGGTTTTTACCAAAAGCATCCTAAAAGATCCCTATACCTCCAAAAATATCATTAAATACATGTAATGCCCAAAAGCATCTTATACAACATACTCTGAATTCTCAGGACCAAATTGCCCCTCCAACCCTTTCCACACTACATCGAGACTTGATTTCGCTACATTGAGACTTGATTTGGCACATTGAAAATTTTCGAGGCTAGTTCAACCCCTTTCCTACGACATTGTGACTTGATTTCGCGACATCGAAACTTGATTTGGTAGAGCACATAGAAGTATTTCGAGGCTGGTTTAACCCCTTTCTTGTGACATCGCGACTTGATTTGGCAGGGCACATTCCAATATTTCAAGGCTAGTTCAACATCGAGACTTCATTTACCACATTCAAGGCTAGTTCAACCATTTTCTCGCGACATTGAAACTTGATGTCGCAACATCGTTACTAGATTTGGCTGATTGAAATATTTTTAGGTTAGTTTTTTTTTTTTTTTCTGTTTCAATTCTTGAACTCGCTAGTTGATTTTTCCCCTTTTCTTTTTAATCCTTAGATCTGCTCTTTAGAAGTTTGTAATTCGAAGATCGAGAGATTTAAGGGCTAATAAGAAAAGGAAAAAATCAACTAGCAAGTTTAAGAATTAAAACAAATAAAAAACCCTTAAATATATTTCAAATGTAAGAGAGAGAGAGAGAGAGAGAGAGAGAGAACATCTATAGCCACCATGCCAATTTATTTTATTTATTTACTTTTCCTAATTTTTATGATTATAGATGGTGATTTGAGCCGGACCAACCAATTTTTAAAATCTTGCTTTAGATAGATATATATATATATATATATACACCTTAATATTCGGATGCGAACAGTTCTCACATAATATGAGAGAAGCGTCTCCACAGGCGTTGGATAGTCAAAGTGGATCCAACGGCTGTCTTCATTCTCATTTAACGATGGCTTTTGACGAGAGGCGCCCAAATTTTCACTTCCCCCTTTCCATATGTCCCAAAATCCAGAACCCTTTCCTCTTCCACCTTTCAGCCGTTCCAATCGCAGAGCCCTTTCCTCTTCTCCAGATTCTCTAGCTCTCCTCTCTAGGACAGCTGTAGCGTCTCCTCTCCATCTCCATCTCCATCTCCATCCCCTCATTTTCGTCTCCGCCTCCATCGTCATCTCTATCGCAGAGAAGACAGTTGCCCCTCTCCTTGAGACCTCCAACGATTTCGGATCTAGGGCGTTGCGCTGGGCGGAAGCTGAGCCCCTCCTCTCCTCCAGAACGACGACACTCGTCTCTCACCGAAGATCTAGGGCGGGCACCGTTTTAGGGTTTAGGATCAGTGATCGATCCTTTCATCTTCGCTTTTTAACCATATAGTGTTTCCATCTCTAGCACCGAAGTAGAGATTGTGATCTTATCTCGAGTTTGTTATACCTTCTTTGAAAATCCATGTTTGAATGAATCTTTTTTATCTTACCTCCTTGAAGAAAATACCATCATTGCTTTATTCAAATATGCAATATTTGCATGTGCGCCCGTCCATCTTGGACCTATTTGATCTAAGTTGGTAGGTATATAATGCATATGCGTCCATCCCCATCATTTTCACAACACATATGTACCTATAAAAAAAATGGGAAAAAAATATATCTTTTCTTTTTGGTAGAAGGGGAAAAATGTATCATAATATAATTGATGCGGAGTAATCCCGTTTTGATCAGCAATAGATGTAGTTTGTTGTTTGAAAAGATTTAAACACAGTTGCTTATATATAATGCCAGAAATCCTAACAGTTTACTGACCCAACTGTTTGTGGATTGTTTAGCCTCATCCAGTAGGTGGACCACATTTATGTGCTCTAGGGTATAAATAATGGTCGACTAAACTATTAATCTACTTCATAAAAATAAAAGAAAGTCTACAAATCTGCAAACATGATGTTTGGTAAATGTGGCCACACGTCTTTTTTCATGCTTGGTACTATAAAATTTGTTAACCTCATTTGAATATTCAACTTTGTAGAGATAGTCCCTAATGGATGACAAAGGGATGACAAAGACCCAGCTCATGATCTATATCTCAATTTGTAACTTTGGCTTCCGATCCATTCACAGTCTCCAATGGCCACGTAGCTCTCAGCCCCATCTCAGGCACTGAACCCATCGCAACCGATAGCATTTGAAGTCACTTGCAACCAAGTAGGTTACCATCTTTGTTTCTCTATATCTCTCCCATCTTAGCGTCTCTATCCATAGAAAAATAAAATTTTGCTAAAACTTTCAATTAATTACTTTCCCATTATTTCTTATAATTTTGTTTTGCATGTATTGTCATGGTGTGGTGCTGATATCGTGCTTAAAACGTCCAAAAGAATTAACGCTGTTGCATCTTTACCAATTAAAACATTTGTGCCACAAGTTGATGAGGAGAAATAACCAAAAGTAGGTCAAGTTTTTGAAAATATAGAGGATGCTTACAATGCTTACAACACTTACGCGAAAGTGACGGGTTTTAGCAATAGATAAAGCTCGAAGACGAGGGTCAATAACAAAGTAGTGAGGAAAAAATTATGTGCTCTAAAGAAGGTTGTAAGAAAGAAAGATTTGGTGGTGAAAGAAGGACCTTAGATAGACGAAAGAATTATGGTGCATACCTTCAAATAAAAAAAATTAAAGGGGGGTAGTCGATTGTACATTGATCGTAGCCCCAAGTGCAAGGCCGCGATTGTAGTAATAACCGGTGAAACTGGGTCGATATAAGGAGAGTTGTTTATCGCAAAACTAATCTTATTAAAAAAAACTAGTTCTAGCCTAAATAAATCTATACAAATCAATTGTCCTACTTAGATTAACAATTAATTACAAGTCTGAAAAACTAATTACAACCAAAGAAATGTAAAATCCTAATATAGAAACCTAATCTAACTACTGCATCACCATAAGAATTATTAGCCCAACCAATTGCAATAATTGTTAAGATGTATAAAATAAAAATAAAATAAAATAAAATCAAAGAATAAAAAAATTGGATTTTAATTCTAGAACTTTGCAATAATTACTTTGCTTGATGCCATCAAGAAAAATCAAGACCACCGCACCAAGTGCACACTGTCACTACGTACAAAAATTTGATGTTGACCAATTGGTAAAGACCAAGACCCTATAAACTTGATTTATTAATGAAAGACCCATTATAAGTAAATAACCATTACAAAAAGTTTTAATCAAAATAAAGTTCATCAACCGTACTAGAGACACATGAAACACTAAACGGAGGCTAAGGGCTCGAAGTCTTGAACGGCGATCCAACCAGCTCTCGTTTCTCGATCTGAAATCCAAGCAAGGGAAGATTATGAATGGCTGGTCCAATGGTGGATTGACAATAGCAACGGCGGCGGCGGCGGTGCAACGGCGTAGAAATCCAAGTGGTGGTGTGCCTTAGGGAAGGCCTTGGATGAAATATTGATGGAAGGATGAGAGATGGAGAAAAATTAATGGAAAAAGGGGGAAATTAATGTTGCTGATCATCCAATGTGTGGGGGGAATGAGAATGCACGTCCATGCTCTTTTTGGGTCTTTTTATATTTTTTTGGTAGCTTGGATTGCAAGGTTTTGATTTGGGTAAGGATTAGTAGTGTGGGGTCGAAGTTGGATTAGGATTAGGAGGGTTTTGAGAGAGTTTCTAGGGGTTGGCCACAATCCAAGTGAAAATAAGATTGTTCTTATCTAATGCAACTTCCTCTCTTGGGCCCACTTTGGTAAAGAATCAATTCAAATATGAAATTCCAAATTTGAAACAAATCTTGGATGCTTGTGGTCCCCCTCATGGACGTGTGAAATCATGGGATAGAGTTGTTGGACGTGTGAATGCTTCTTAGGAAGAATCTTGGGTTGCAAACTTTCAAAATTTGGGGCCTATCCATTTGGAGTTTAAGTGTTAAAATCTTGGATTCTTTGAATTTGTTTCCAACTTGGATTGCTAATCAAGATCTTCCAATTTTTTTTGAACTCTTCATGGTTGGAAAATATCCTTAGATGGGCCCACTTTCTCTCTTGAAAAGATCCCTTCAAATCTAAAATTAATTTCAAACATGGAATAGAAGTAGACCCCACTTGAAAATATGCAACCTTTGAACTCCACACCATGCATGGACGTCCTCTCCTTGGCTTGATTTTCTTTTGCAAATTTTTTTTTCTTCTTTGTTTGGCTTTAATTGAATCTTAGTCATCCATCATGACATGTAAGCAATATTTGTTGAAGAGTAGATAGGACACCTCATCATCTCATGGCCCGCAAATTTGGAATTATCTTCAAGAGATTAAATCTAATTTTTTTTTTTTGCATGTGAGAGCAGACCCTACCATGGCTACCCCTACCTCAAAATCCACACCCAAGAAAGGAAAGACCCATGGTGCATTTGATTCATCAATTCTTTTCTGCGAGCCCAATTTTTGAAATTTCTTATAAAATTAAAAGCAAAGATCAAAGAATAATCTAATCATATAGGTAAGGAATACATTGTTCTTCAAGATTATTAGCAGTTCCACATTTTGATTGCAGTTTGTTTGTTTGTTTGTTTGTTTTAGGATTTTGAATGCAGTTTGTTTGTTTCAGGTGCCATAAAAAGGAATTTTGTATCATGATTTGTTTGTTTCAGGTGCCATAAAAAGGGATTTGCATTGCTGTTGAAAATGTTTGGTGGCATGATGTATTGATGTTCATGTTGGATCTTCTGATACCTGAAGGTGTTTCAAGGTTTCAAGTTATATTTTTTGGTGCATTTGGTTCTTCTTAGTTGTATTGTTTTTATAAGAAGGAAGGGGGGGAAGTTGGATTGGGCATGTTTGGGATGGAACATTCTTCCCTTCGTGTTAAACTTTCCTTGTAATTTGGTATTTGTAATTCTCATTTTGAGATATAGAAGATATATAAAGAAGCCAGGTGTAATGAAATACCCATTATTATTATTGTTGTTGTTGCTATTTAATTATTGATGTGAGCTGAGGAATGTGCGATTTTTTGTAACATGTTCTATTTTCTGCCAGTAGCTTAATATATTACCTTTAATCTAGAATGATATATTTGCTACGGGTTTGTTTTGGCTATCTGTATTCAAGTGTGTGCGTACTAGTGTGATGTAGTGCAAGGAAACAATGGTGCCATAATGAACTATGTGCCCCAGATAGGAGGGTCTCACTTCATGGGATGGGTGGGTGTGTGATGACCATGGTGGATGGGGGCAGGCTAGTAAAGATTATATTTTAGCTATTTGTATGACCTATTGCATAAAGATTATGTTTTATAC